>CM048744.1:446425317-447025317 GCA_026315105.1 Locusta migratoria
CCCGCTTCCTGACAGCCGCGGCTATCCCGGTCAGCGATCTCGCTATCGAACGTATCTGTTTACATCTCAGATCCTGAACCGATCCAACAAACAAGTTAGCCTATGAACAGTTTACAGTTGGCGATACCACCTGATAAAGAGTTGATGGCCACCCTTCGTCGCATCGCGTATCTGATTGCGTTGTCTGTACGGACGTTATCAGTATTGCCGCAACAGACCATTAAAATAGGGGCTGAGTCATTCCAGACGTCAGTGAAACACATCGTGAAGAATGTACAGCAAGAGCGCGAGAATCGGGCAGACCCTACAGTCTGGCACACGTCACGGATTTTTTTATTCCCCATATTTTATGGCTCGACGAGGTTGGCAGTAGGCCTACAGTCGGACATCTCGAAAAACATCGAAATCGTTCGGCGTGGCGTTCTCATCAAGATAAGCCAGTCGCGTTATTAGCTTTGTGCCTTCATCCAGATCTTACGTTATCTGGGCTAATTTCTTCTTCTGGGAAGAGGAGATGCAGTGTTTTCAAAAAATGTTTGTTAAGCTTATAGGACTTAACTACGGGGTCATCAGTCCCTAAACTTACAAACTACTTATGAACTACCTTATACTAAAGACGGCACAAATATCCATGCCCGATGGGGGATTCGAACCCCCGAACGTAGTGGTCGTGCAGACCGTGACTGAAGCGCCTCAGTCTCCTCGGCCACCGCGGCCGGCTGCAGTGTTTTACTTGTCTTCTAAGTAAAGCTTCAAATGTTTGTAAATCTTAGGGACTTAACTAAGTTGGTCATCAGTCCCTAGGCTTACAAACTACTGAAACTAAGTTAAACTAACCTAAGGACAAATACATACACTAATGCCCGAGGAAGGATGCGAACCTCCGTTGACGAGCAACCGTTGATGGTAGTCAGTACGGAAACCGATCGAAAATAAACAATTAATTGTACAGCTGTCGCCACAAGAAAATTTTGTTTCTTTTTTGAAATACTTAACGCTATGGATAAACACTCAAAGAACAGTTTATTTAACTGTAGTTCGACCAGTGTGAGTAGTCACACATGTCGAAATCAAATGTTCATGAAGCTATGAAACCAGACTGCAGTAGCAGTACAAACGTACCATCATTTCATGGTCGCACTAACTTTCAAATGTATGACACAGTAATAGGTATTTCCGGTATAGAGAAGCAGCTGAGAGATCTGAATACAAAATAGTTTTCTGGTCCGGATGCAATACCAGTACGGTTTTACAAAGAGTATTCTGCGGCATTGGCCCCTTAGTTAGCTTGCATTTATCGCGAATCTTTAACTTAGCACAAAGTCCCTAGTGAATGGAAAAAAGTCCAGATAACTCCTCTTTATACGAAAGGTAAAAGAACGATACTGGCCGATATCAATGACATCAGTTTCCTGGCTCTGCTAACGGTATACTACGCTTTTCATATCGCCGGCAACTGGTTCTACATAATGCTGTTTACTACCCTGAAGGACACTAGCAGGTGCAGATATGTAATGCTTTCGTATCGGTTGTGAATAAGTAGTTGCCACAAGTTTCAACACTCATAATAATAGTAAATAGTACATTTAACCTTTAAGAAATCTTTCACGCAGGAGGACCGCACAAATGTACCATCATTTGATCAACGTACTAATTCCGAAATGGGGGACATAGCAATAGGTATTTCCGGTGTAGAGAAGCAGCTGAGAGAGCTAAATACGAAAAAGTCTGCTGGTCCGGATGGAATACCAGTTCGGTTTTACAAAGACTATTATGTGACGTTGGCCCCCTACTTAGCTTGCATTTATCGCGAATCTTTAATTCAGCGCAAAGTTCCTAGTGATTGGAAAAAAGCGCAGGTGACTCCCGTTTATAAGAAAGAGAACTGACCCACATAATTACAGGCCAATATCGTTGACTTCAGTTTCATGCAGAATATTGGAACATATTCTCAGTTCGAATATAGTAAATTTCCTTGAGACGGATAAGGTTCTTCCTATGAATCAGCACGTCTTAGGAAACATCGTTCGTGTGAAACTCAGCTTGCCCTTTTCTCACATGACATCTTGCGAGCCATGCATGAAGGGCAAAAGGCACATTGTGATTTCTCGATTTCAAAAAGGCATCTGACGCGGTGCCACATTGAAGACTGCTAATGAAGATACGAGGATATAGAATAGGTTCATAGATTTGTGACTGGCCAGAATTCCTAAGTAACAGAACGCAGTACGTTGTTCTCGGCGGCGAGTGTTCTTCAGAGACTAGTGTATCGCCAGGCGTGCCCCAGGGGAGTGTGATAGGACCGCTATTATTTTCTATCTATATAAATGTTCTGATGGACAGCGTAACTTGTAATTTGCGGCTGTTTGGTGATGATGCTGTGGAGTATGGGAGGATGTCATCTTTAACTGACTGTAATAGCATACAGGATGACTTAGACAAAATCTCTAGTTGATGTGAAGAGTGGCAGTTAGCTCTCAATGTAGAAAAATATAAGGTGATTCGAAGAGTAGGAAAAACAATCCCATAATGTTCGAATACAACATTAGTAGTGAGCTTCTTGATGTAGTCGCATAGTTCAAATATCTAGGCGTAAATTTGCAGAGCGATATGGAATGGAACGAACATGTAAGGACAGTTGTAAGGCGGACAGCCGACTTCGGTTTATTGGGAGAATTTTGGGAAGATGTACTTCATAAGTAGAGGAGACGCTTGTACGACCATGTCTTGACTATTGCTCAAGTGTTTGAGACCAGCAGCAGATCAGTTTAAATGAAGGCATAGAAGCAGTTCAGAGGCGAGCTTCTCGGTTCGACCAATGTGCGAGTTTCACGGAAATGGTCCGGGAACTCAAATGGTGATCGCAGGAGGAAAGACGACGTTCTTTGGAGAAATTCTGTTGAGGAAATTTATAGGGCCGGAATTTGAAGCTGAGTGTAGAACGATCTTCCTGCTGACTTACGTTTCGCTTAATGATCACAGAGACAAGATCAGAGAAATTAGAGCGCGTTCAGAGGCATACAGACATTATATATATATATCACTACTGGGCATTTCCTTGCCCAGTAGTGGTAAAGTGTAGTCTTGTGTAGTTCGCGAACGAACTAGTTAGGAAGAGCGCTCCCACAGGCGAACTATGCGAACTAGTTCGGAGATCTCTCGCCTCTTAGATCGTCCACTCCTTTTCCGAAGACTGATGGGCAACAGCGAGAGGACGCGAGAGTGCGCAGAATCGCGTGATTCCCTTCTGCTAGTTGCCGTCATTTCGAGGTGAGATGCATCTCAGCTGTAGTTTTAGTAGGGGTGACAAAAGCCAAAACGAGCGGACGAACTAAAAAGAGCGACCTACTTCGCGGCCGAGCTGCGAACTAAAAGGGCACCTACCGGTCGATAACTAAAATATGCGCGATAGGTCGCGAACTAAAATATGCGCGATAGGTCGGGAACTAAAATAGGAGCGATAGGTCGCGAACTAAAATATGAGCGATAGGCCGCAACTAAAATATGCTCGATAGGTCGCGAACTAAAACATGCTCGATAGGTCGCGAACTAAAATATGCGCAATAGGTCGCGAACTAAAGTATGCGCGATAGGCCGCAAATAGAATTAAAAATCACGTATTTGCCTTCTTCTGATGAGAGTCATTTCCAAGTTAGTGTCTGCCTGCTAGATGACATAGTTCAGAGCTACAAAATTTTTGCTTTGAAGTATTCTGCACTTTGCAATATCAGACTAATAAATTCCATAATGCCAAACTTAAACGCGAGAAATTACCCACAAACTGTTTCTTTTGGTTTGCGTGATATCGTTAGCGGCTCAAGCAGCAAGCGCATGAAACAGCTATGTGGGGGAACTTCTCCCTCCACCTGCATGCGCAGACCAGGCCACTCAGCCGTCACTGGGAGCGGACGAACTAAAAGAACGAGCTAGTTTGCGGCAGAGCCGTGAACTAATTTGAGCGCTCCCGATCGTGAACTATTATGCGAATTTCTAGTACAGTGTGCCTTTCGCCAGGCACCTTACGGTTGATTGCGGAGTATATATGTAGATGTAGACGTAAATGTAGTCATCAATCCCTAGACTTACAAACTACTGTCAGTAACTTATGTTAAGGTTCAAAATGTTCAAATGTTTGTTAAACTTATGGGACTTAACTATGGGGTCATCAGTCCCTAAACTTACAAATACTTATCAACTACCTTATTATAAGGACGGCACAAATATCCATGCTCGAGGGGGGATTCGAACCTCCGACCTTAGTGGCCGTGCAGACCGTGACTGGAGCGCCTCAGTCCCCTCGGCCACAGCGGCCGGCATAGTCGACAGCAAGGCGCCTTTGAGCGCGCGGCCACTGCCACGCTGCTCACAAGTGACCGTCTGTGTAACTTGTGTGGCACGTGACGGGTATGAAGGAACTGTAATTACCAGCTGTCGCGGCAATGGATAGCAGTAAGGTGATCTCTGGTGGCGGTAGCTCGATCACTGCAGTTCGAGGAATGCGATCAGCGGCGATGCGGGTAGCGGCCGTGGTCTGTAGGCCTGGTGTGGACCAGTGCGGTGGGCCTGGTGTGTCGGAAATACGGCGGCGCTCAGCATGCGCCATTGTGGCCGCGGCCGCCGCCATTAATTAGCCCAAAGCGGCAGCGGCAGCGGCAGAGGCAGCAGCAGAGGCAGCGGCCTGTTTTGCATGTGGACGCCGCCGCCGCCAGTGGCGAGGACCGGTTGCGGCGCGGCGCGCACTTGTTAGCATTCCTTATGCAAACACCGGCCGCGCACACAAAGGAGGCGGCCAGCCCAGGGCCCGGGACCGGGCCAGGGACAGGGGGTTCGCGGCTGACTTACCGACGCCTCGCTGCAGCCAAAGCGCTTCCACGAACAACGGCTCGCCGTACAACGTGCGCCGCGGACATCGCAACCAAATTTACTTCGCAACTAACACTCTGTACAATATCAACAAATAATACAATTCCTTGAGACAACATTGTCTCGTGATACCAAAGGTATTAAATATAAGGAGAGGCATTGAATTGAAATTTATGCCGTGGCCGGGATTCGAACCCGGGACCTCCTACTTACTAGGTACGTGCTTTAGACCACTTTTTTGTTCGTCAGGTAGATCTGTGCTCTGCGGTCGTTCGTTTCGTTCGTTCTTCATTGTTCGTTGAATATTTGGCTGAGCTTTTTTTTATTATAGAGGGCGTTTAGCCCCCTGACCGGGCGCGCTGAGCCACGGCGCCCGGCAGCCACTCACCTAACACGGTGTTGTAGCCAAAACAACTACACGGACTGTCTTAAAGCACGTCTCCCTCCACACCATATACTTTAATTCTGCCTCATGTTCCCTGTGAAATGCGTACCACATTGCCAGGGCTAATGTTTAATACCTTTGGTATAAGGAGACAATGTTGTCTAAAGTAATTGTATTATTTGTTGATATTTATGTCACTTCGGCCTGAGGAACAAGGCGGGATAGAACCTATTCGCGTTCTTTGCTGGGGTGCTATTCCAATGTAGCAGAGCCCTGGCAATTTGATAAGCATTTCATAGGGACCATGAGGCAGAATTAAAGTATATGGTGTGGAGGGAGACGTGCTTTGAGACAGTCCGTGTAGTTGCTTTGGTTATAACGCGGTGTTAGCTGAGTCGTAAGCCGGGCGCTGTGGCTCAGCGCGCCCGGTCAGAAAGCTGAACGCCCTCTGCAATAAAATAAATAAATAAATAACTAAAGCTGAGCCAACAACACATCGAACAAGAACGAACAAAAACGATCAGCGTCCGCAACGAAGAGAACTACGAATAGAAGAAAAAAAATCGTCTAAAGCACCTACCTAGTATATAGGAGGTCCCGGGTTGGAATCCCGACCACGGTATACATTTTAATTCAATGTCTCTCTTTATGTTTACTAACTCTGTACAATGTTAGCACAACTGAAAATATAGCCCCACGTGACGTGAGATCAAATCAGTACTGAATGTTGCCGCCATTGCTGGCCTATAACCGCTGCTACAGGTCTCGACATTTAATCGAAGTGTGAATGGAAGTGTAACTAGATATTGAAGCATCCGTGATCCGTGTTTACTTAACAGATAATTAGGTCTTTGTTACTGTAACGGTCTCCCTTGAGGAAAACGCAGATTTTTCAGTTTACCTAAACATATTTCGCTGCAGTTACAGCATCATCAGTGTTGTGTTCAAATGTTTGTTAAGCTTATGGGACTTAACTACGGGGTCATCAGTCCCTAAACTTACAAACTACTTATGAACTACTTACGAACTAGGACGGCACAAATATCCATGCCCGAGGGGGGATTCGAACCCCCGACCGTAGTGGCCATGCTGACCGTGACTGGAGCGCCTCAGTCACCTCGGCCACCGCGGCCGGCTCAGTGTTGTGATATTTCCGTTTTCCTACGTTTCTGAGGAGGTCTTCATTCAGTTTCTCATCTGCAAACCTGATGGTACCTTCACTGGTGGATAGTGAAGGAAGCAACTACCCACCAATGAAGACGCCACCAGATTTGCAGAAGACAAACTGTGAAGGAAGGCCTAATAAAAAAATAAAATAAAAAAAAAAAAACTGAAATATCACAACATGTAGAAACAAGAAATTTTTAAAATTTCCACAGATGATGTTGCAACTGTACGCTACTGAAACATGTTTACGCAAAAACAAGGCAGGCCCTTACAATAAAAAATAAATCGAAGTAATTTCTGAAACCTTCGTTGGAGCATAGCAGTCAAGGTTTCTTTCGCATGTTGCCAAAGTGGATTTGGTATAGCACACACTGAGGATAGTAAATCTAAGCGAAGCTGAGAAGACATAGTTCTGATTTTAATCAAAGGAAAGTACAAAGGAAGCCGCGGCGGAATATCGGTCCGCACTGAGGCGCTGTGCTGCGGTGCGCGCGGCCGTTCGCCGTCGGATAATGCGGTTCTCCCTCGGAAATTAGTGTCTGTATTGTTCTTACGTTAGTTTAACTTTGTTTAAGTATCTGCAAGTCTATGGACTAATAACCAAGTAGTTAAGTCCCATAGATTTACATGCATCTGAATACAAACCAAGCTGAAAAGTGTTAGAAGCGTATTGCAGATCGAGTGCACTTTGGGTTCGAAAAGTAGATAAATACATTCTTTATTCAATTTCTGCTGGCATGTAGGCTGCATATTTGGGCATCGGAAAGAATAACTAAATTCATAATCAGCGTCGCCAAAACAAAACAACCGAAGGACGTATTCGTCATTTCGTGACAATGTGACGTGACACTAAGGAGAGAGAGAGAGGGAGAGAGAGGGAGAGAGAGAGAGGGGGGGGAGACTCTACCGTGGTCAATGCAGCACGACCAGACGCGTAATACTGCGGAAGTGCGCATGCGCACACACGTGGCAGCAACAAGTTGTTTGTCACAGCTGCGGTCGCGGCCAGTGATCCGCTGAAGCGGACACAAACGCCGTAATTCGCGGAAAACGCGTGCTGAACCTCTTCGCCAATAAATTAAGCCTAACACGGCTTTATAAAACCTTCAGGATATTCTGCAACGAATAACTCTCTGCGAAGAACGCTCTGTGTGTGTTTCCGTCTACTTCCTCCTTTACTTCGCACATCTGACTGTGCATATTGCAGTATTTGATGGTAAAAATAAGAAAAAAAGGTGTGTTACGCGTAACTATGAATTAATACGAGGAATTTTACACGTTGCAATTTTAAATTCCTTTTAATCCCTCTTACGTCTTACATATCTCAGATCAGACACTTCCCTCTCAACTGCGATTACTTTCCTCCTCTAATTACCTGCATTGTCGTTTGTTTCAGGTAAAACATAGGGTTACATATGCTAGTAGCTCGTCCTAGAAATTATAAATTGCAAAGCGCTAGTGAATAATTTAGACAATTAGCTGCATTGAGTTACTTTTAACATGTACGTTTGTTTACATTAGTGTTTCTACTTTGCCACGTACAAGTAGTGAATCACATACTACTGTTGCATTATGAATTACTTTCTTGTAATACGAGAGGCAGAACAATGACATTTACCACATGGGGTACATCATGGGAGCACTATATAGCTGACCAGCTATAAACTTTTTGTTGCTAGTACTGCATAATAATTTTAAGGATTTTTTTTTTCAATATTTTTCTCAGTATATACGCTCTATACATTAATCGATGTAGTTTTATAGCTTCAAATAAAAAATGCAGAAAAGGGTTAGCGGTCACTGATATATTTTTTAAAATTATGTAATAAAGGTTACGAAATGTCACGAGAAGCTGTTTGTACATTATCTCACACTGATTCCTCTTTATGTTTAGCATTTTCTTACATTGGGTGTTTCACAATTCATGTTACGTATTTCTACAGATTGTAGTGGGGAATTAGAAGTTCACGTTTTATGTAGGAAGCCATGTCCGAAAATGTCATCCAACGACGTTATGAGCATTTATTCAGCTTCGATTCTTGGAAACAAATATCTTCTACTGCAAGTTCCCTGCCTTCCTTTTTATTATTATTATTATTATTATTATTATTATTATTATTATTATTTTTTTTTTTTTTTTTTTTTTTTTTTTTTTTTTTTTTTTTTTTTGGGTGAGGGAGGGGGGATGGTACCAAGGACCATGTCCCATAAACATTCATACCTTAAGACCTATGATCAGTTCTTCTTCTTCGAAAACTGTGGTACACGTCTCTCCGTTAGGTCATGTACTCGTTATCGGTAAAGTATGCATTTTAGAGTCCACGTTTAACAGACAGTTATGTTTTGGTTCCATGTACCTCCACCCAAAATATGTAAGCAAAGAGCTTCCAGAAGAATACATATCTTTGAAAGTATCAAAGATGACTAAGTGTTATAGCGGCGATGTAAGACATTTTGAGAGATGGGTCTCTATGTGAAAGTTGATATACTAAGTACCCATCACGGCCCAAGAAGTGTGTAACATGAACTGAGAAACCATCAATAATTTTATAGCTGTGACAGAAACTCGTAATAATGATTACTAAATATGTGCGATCTAGACTTGGGTACTTGTAAGGTTTCAGATATGCACACAAAATGTTCATATGTTCGTATAGCTTATGGGACTTAACTACGGGGTCATCAGTCCCTAAACTTACAAACTACTTATCAATTAACTAAGACTAAGGACGGCACAAATATCCATGCCCGAGGGGGGATTCGAACCCCCGACCGTAGTGGCCGTGCAGACCGTGACTGGAGCGCCTCAGTCCCCTCGGCCACCGCGGCCGAGAAATGTACACAAAGAGCAGGCACGCCGCGCTCCTTGTTTGTGTGACGTGAGTGGGTCACGAGCGTCCGGCGAGGCTCGCGTTCGAGGAAATTTGCAATTCGAGGTCGCGGCGGCGACTATCGACTGGGCGCACCGGTACCGTTATCGACATCGTCAAGGCCGGGCCGGGCCAGAACACAGCATCCAGTGTGGGCTGCCGGCGGCTCCCTCGGCGCGCTGTTTGCTCGGCAAACTCTGGCATGCGGCTTCCTGCCGCCTTGTTTACTCTGCAAACTTTCGCACACCGAGTCCACCGTGCGGGGCAGACCGCCCTGTGATTTGCGCTAGTTCTCGGGATTTCAAATCTGGATCTCACCGCTGATGGTGAATACGTCACGGCGACAAAAGCATGGCTGTTACATTGTACGAATTTTCTTTCAGCTCCGGTCTGCTCTTTTCAAACATTCCTGCTCAATAGCCCATAATTGTAGTTTTTCAAGTTATTAGACAAAAATTTGCCACTTGTTCACAACAGAAAAGTAACACTATAAGGAACCGGAGATATAACAGCCAAATATACTCTTGTAAAATGAAAAAAGAACACCACGAGTTCGTCGACCCAGCAGAAGAAAATTTTATTGACGCATTCTTTCGGATGTATACAACACACGATCACAGAGACAGACCTATACGCACGTGAGTACAGCCGCCAGAGCGTCAGCATTGTCGACGCTAGTACCGTGTATACCCTCATTTTGCAGTAAAACAAGCTGCAATTCTCCCATGGAGACGATCGTAGAGGTGAAGAATGTAGTATTGCGGAATAGCTACCATGCATCTTCCACCTGGTGCCTAGATTGGGCCAGATTTCGTGCCGCTCATGCAGACCACCCAACTTGACGTTCCATCCAAACATTCTCAATGGGGGACAGATCTGGGGATAATGATGTGCAGAGTAGTTGATGTACACCTAAAACACCGCGTTGGGTTGTACGGGATACGTGTGGGTTTGCAATGTCCTGTAGAAAAAGCATATTGCTTTGTTGGAGCATGAACGGTGGCAAGCCGGGTTGAATGATGTTTCCACTTTACTCCCTCGGCGGTCACCAGAGGAGACCCCTGATGGGTTGTGTGGCTCCCCACACCATGATGCCAGGTGTCGGCCCCGTTTGCGTACACTCCAGATTGTCGCACTTCCCTGCACGACACCACACACGCGTACCATCATCATTGGCACCGAGGCAGCAGCGACTCTCATCACTGAAGACGACACGTGTCCATTCGTCCCTTCATAAAAGCCTACCGTGACACCACTGGAGGCGGGCTGAACGACGTTGGGCCGTGATCGGAGGACACTAACGGCAAGCATGATCGGTTATCAATGTGTGGGGAGCTATAACCTAGACTGGCTGTTCTCATCTAGTGATCGTCTACAGAACGTTGAACAGTGCACGGTACATTGAAACCACCAATCAACCCGTCTAGTTATCATTCGTGCACCAACGAGGCGATATGCTTTTCCATCAGAACAAAATATGTTTGCATGAATCCCGACCACTCGACGTGCTCTTCACGGTGTACGTCAATTACCCTGGCCAGCACAATTCCCAGATCTGTTCTTCATTGAGCATGTTTGGGACCGGATGAAATGTCATGTTGGGCTGTCTGCCTGAGCGGCACGAAATATGGTCCAACTGAAGCACCAGGTGGAAACTGCATGGCAGGCCATACCACAGTACCACACCTTCCGCACCTCTACGATCATCTCCATGGGAGAATTGCAGCTTGCATTGCTGCAAAAGGAGAGTATACGCGGTACTAACGCCGACATTGCGCACGTTTGTTTAAATGTTTGTAAATCTATTGGACCAAACTGCGTGGTCATCAGTCCGTAGCTTACAAACTACTTAAACCTAGGTAAACTACCCTAAGGACAAACACACACACCCATGCCCCAGGGAGGACTCGAACCTCCACGGCGAGCAACCGCGCGTTCCGCAGCGAGGCGCTTTAGACCGCTCGGCTACTCCACCGCGGCCATTGCGCACGCTCTGATGACTGAGCTCACGTGCCTATGGCTCTGCCTGTTGATCGTGTGTTGTACACAACCTCAAGAATGTGTCAATAAAATTTCCTTTTCCTAGGTCGACGAATTCATGGTGTTCTTTTTTAATTTTCCAAGAGTGTATATTTCAGAGATAAAACATTTGAGAAGTTCGCTGATTCTTTTCCCTTTCCCGACAACTTGTGGACTCGTGGAATTAAACTGAAACCAATCATGTACAATATTGAAATCAGTGGTGAATACAGCATATATATTTGGGGGGAGGGGGGAGGGAGGACAAAGTTAATGTATAGTAATTTTAAGTAAACAGCCTGTGATATATAGTACCAGATTTGCTGCACATATTCAGATGATAATTTCTCATGAAGCTCCTTTTACTTTACCGAGATCAAGCTTTATGTCGAGTGTGGTCCCATAAATACCAGGCCTGACCGAGAGATGACAGTCATTGTTGAATGATATCTCTGGACTAGAAAGTATATGATCTGTGAAGCATATGTTCCAAGTTTGAAGACTCCACATTGTTTAGTATCTGTTTGGCAGCCATCAGTGATGAACGTTGTGCTATGATGCGCGAGGCCGTTCCCCGTCGGGGGTTCGAATCCCCCCTCGGCCATGGATGTTTGTGCTGTTTTTAGTATAAGTTAGTTCACAAGTCGGGATAGCACAGTCGGTTGTGCGCTTGCCCGCGAAAGGCAAAGGTCCCAGGTTCGAGTCCCGGTTCCGGCACACAATTTTAATCTGCCAGGAAGTTTCATATCAGCGCACACTCCGCTGCAGAGTGAAAGATTCATTCTGGAAACATCCCTTAGGCTGTGGCTAAGCCATGTCTCCACCATATCCTTTCTTCCAGGAGTGCTAGTCTTGCGTGTTTGCAAGAGAGCTTCTAAAAGTTTGGAAGGTAGGAGGCGAGGTACTGGCGGAAGTAAAGTTGTGAGGCGGCATCGTGAGTCGTGTCGGGATAGCATAGACGGTTGTGCGCTTGCCCGCGAAAGGCAAAGGTCCCAGGTTCGAGTCCCGGTTCCGGCACACAATTTTAATCTGCCAGGAAGTTTCATATCAGCGCACACTCCGCTGCAGAGTGAAAGATTCATTCTGGAAACATCCCTTAGGCTGTGGCTAAGCCATGTCTCCACCATATCCTTTCTTCCAGGAGTGCTAGTCTTGCGTGTTTGCAAGAGAGCTTCTGTGAAGTTTGGAAGGTAGGAGGCGAGGTACTGGCGGAAGTAAAGTTGTGAGGCGGCATCGTGAGTCGTGTCGGGATAGCACAGTCGGTTGTGCGCTTGCCCGCGAAAGGCAAAGGTCCCAGGTTCGAGTCCCGGTTCCGGCACACAATTTTAATCTGCCAGGAAGTTTCATATCAGCGCACACTCCGCTGCAGAGTGAAAGATTAATTCCAGTTCACAAGTAGTTTGTAAGTTTTGGGACTGATGACCCCGCACTTAAGTCCCTTAAACTTAACAAACACTTTAGTTAAGATCTAGATTCAACTTTGGGAGACTTGACTCCTTCATTTAAAACAGTAGAACATTGCGTAGCTGAGTTTAAACGAGGCCATACGAGCTGCCAAGGCGAGCATAGCAGTGGACGACCAAATGCGAGAAAACTCCACAAAGGATACTGGATGATTTTTATCTGCAGGCAAGGTCATGGCGACGATTTTTTGGAATGCGCGTGGGATAATTTTCATTGACTACCTTGAAAAAGGAAAAAATAAAAACTGCGAGTATTATGGGAAATTATTATAGCGTTTGGGCGAAGAAATAAAACAAAACCGACCGCATTTTTTCAACACAATGCACCAGCTCACAAGCCCGTTACTGAAATGACCAAAATTCATGAATTAAAGTTTGAATTGCTACCTCGTGCACCCTATTCGCATATTTACCTCCGTCGGATTATTTTCGGTTTCCAAAATTAAAAAAAAGGGCTCTGTGGTATAAAATAAAAAAAAATGAAAACGTTATTTCTGCACTGAATTGCCGTTTTGAAGAGTTAAATAGTTTCCATTATAAAAAGGGTATCAGACTTATTGAACATCGCTGGGGAAATTGTATGGAGCTCAAAGGAGATTATGCTGAAAAATATATACATTATTTTCAAAACTTTGGTTTTCTTCGTTGTATGGAGTAACTATGGTACCACCCGTCGTATTATTGACATAAAAAGATAAAAATATAGCTTTTTTTAAAAAACAATAACTGTCTGTAACTGAACATTACCAATACCCCACCCCTTCACACCTTATACACTCCCCTGATTCAAATAAGGAAAGGCGGTTGTTCGTGTGTTCTCGAGTTTGGACAGGATAAACTGTGAAGGAATTACGACAGTACAAGTGGTTACTGTGAAATTTCTCGAAGTCTTTCCGGCGCTTTGAACAGAGAAATGGTAAACATATTAGGCTTTTAACTGAGAAAAGGAAAACCTACACATTTCAGTTATGGAAAAATATTAAACTGTGTGTACGATAAAGATATGCAAAGGGCCCTTATAATAATTTAACAACTTGCTTCGGACGGATTTAATTTAGCCCCTTCATTCTGTCCTGCCAGCTCTGGACTCGCTGCAGACTGCCACATTAATGAAGAACAGCGTTTTACGGCGGAGCTTTCATTACAAACGACTCTGCCACGATTATACTTCCTTTTACACCGACCAGACTGAAAAGCGGGGCTTGTATCCACGTCATAAAAGTTTTAATGTGGCCCTGCCAGTCAGCAGAGAAAAAAAACCGGCACGACGCGATCAGAGAGTTTTATTGCTGCAGCTTCCCCAAGTCGCAGAGTCCGAAACGAGTCCCAAATGACGGTGTTAACTTGCTTTGATTGGGAAAATGTCCCGATTACCACAAATTTCGGCCGAGGTCACCGGAATAAAGATGTTGTGGAAACGTGAAATGAGCTGCGGACCTCGCCGTCGGCAGCGTAACTCTGCCCAAACCGGATTCGTCGACAGATTTCGATTCAGAGGTATTCGTGTCCGTAGATAAGCGATGACTGCTTTCACATCGTACCAGATACAAGTTTATAGAGAAAACTCTTTGGACTTGAGATTAGTGGCAGGAGGCAAAGCTTCTACGTCTACACACAGCATGCCACTTTACCGGGTGGGGCTGAGTGCATGTGTCACTTCTTCTGCGCACCAAAGCTGGTACGCTTATCTGCGGGCTCCAATCTTTCCATCTGCTTCCATGCCCTTTAGTGAAATTAAAGTTGGAGGGAGCAATGTACTGGTCGATTCTTCTAGAAACATATGATTTCAGAAGGCGTCTCTTCCAGTATTTGCCACTATAGCTGGCTGAACATCCCCGTGACACATTCGCGGTTACTAAATGAACTTGTGAAGAAACTCGCAGCTCATTTTTTTTTAATATTCACAGACTATATGACATCAACTGCGCAAGAGAAAAGCTGAAAATCTATACCCAGCCATGATTCGAACCCGGGTCTTCCGCTTTCTAGGCAGTTGCGCTGACCACTACATCACTGGAGAATACGAAAGAATAAAAACTACAGGATCAAAAGTGACGTCTGTTCTTTCGGAATAGACGCCACACACACACACACACACACACACACACACACACACACACACGCACGCACACACATACACACACACACACACACACACACACACACACACACACACACACACACACATATATATATATATATATATATATATATATATATCTTCTGTACTTCCTTATCAATCCTACTGTTACGGGAGGGGTGTAGTGTTGGTAAGACGGCGTAGGTACTATTTAACAAAAACAATTCCTCCTCATTAATACGTGTCATATTCATTAAAACAAATACATACTCATCTTTGGGGTTTTGAGAAATTACAAAATATCCGGACTGATAAAGTTTAAGTCCCAAACACAGAGTGATACTTCAAAGTTATCTTCCCTCAGCGATTTTTCTAAGTGAGTGCATGTAAAGAACTCTGTGACTGTAGCGACAAGTCTTGAGGCACTGCGGAACACGACGTACAGTGAGGCCACTGTTCGCCAAGTGATGCACTCTCTGTTGAATCAATATACACTGTCCCACAGGACGTACGTGTCAGCTGTTTAGATACAGTTGAACGAATCCGATTTGACACACATGACATCGTCATCGTAATGCGCGACCTCTGATGCGCATCCAGGAAATGTTGTTGCCCACTGCGATGTTCCCGCGGGTTGACTGCGACGGCAATTGATAGTAGTGTCGTGATCTCTGGTGCCGCTGCCTCCGACACCACACCTATCTGTATCACAATACCACCAACCGCGTGAGAGTCTCTAGCTAAGAGAACACAGCATGTGATTCTCAAAGGAGATAAATGTTGGAACGTAATAATAAGTTCTGGTATGCCGCAAGGAAGTGTTCGAATTTTCACGAGGCTTTTCTCAAATAATATTGTTGTATATACGAAGATCTCAATACTAGAAACTTTTACCGAAATGTAGGAAAAAATCTGCTCAATTGCAGGAACTATGATGTCCACCATGAGCACACGATATGTACAACTTTTGACAAAGTTCGGTGAATAGTCCTGTATCATTAAGTAGATGAAGTATGAACAAGTTACCATTTCTGTGATACATGTCCTGGAAACTGCAGGAAGTCTTCTTTTGGGATGGTGTTCAAAATCTTCGCCACGTTTCGTTTAATGTCAGGAATAACGTCAAATCTTTTTCCTTTCAAAGCGAGTCTGAGGGAATAGGAAAAAGTCTGGAGGATTGAGATTCGTATAGTTTGCCGGCCGCGGTGGCAGAGCGGTCTGCGGCGCGCCAATCATGATCTGCACGGCTACTCGGGGGTTCGAATCCTCCCTCGGGCATGGATATTTGTGCCATCCTTAGTATAAGGTAGTTCATAAGTAGTTTGTAAGTTTAGGGACTGATGACCCCGCAGTCTCGTAACCTGTACAAACATTTGAACACTTTAGAGTATGGTGTATGTTGAAGTTCCAGCCTGCCACCTTTTTCGCCTGGGGCTGGCGATATTGGCTGTGTGAGGGCGAGCGTTGTGGTAAAACTTGAACATCCACCTCACTCATCGAATTTCATTCCTCCAGACTTCTTCCTATTCCCTCGACTCAAACTCGCTTCGAAAGAGATTTGACGATATTCCTGACATCGAACGTCACGAAACGTCACGAGGCCTTGGAACACCGTCCCAAAGGAAGGCATATTTGATTGGTGATGTGCATACCATTTATAACTTGCCGCCACTATGATGTTGGTTCATCTGAAACATATGCCTTAGCATGCCTGGACAATTAATATTTGATAATGACTCTTTGCCGCGGTGGAGTTGCCGAGCGGTCTAAAGCATCTCGCTGCGGAGCGCGCGGTTGCCCGCCGTGGAGGTTCGAGTCCTCCCTGGGGCATGGGTGTGGGTGTTGTCCTTAGGTTAGTTTACCTAGGTTTACGTAGTTTGTAAGCTACGGACTGATGAACACGCAGTTTGGTCCGCTAGATTTACAGGCATTTGAATAATGACTCTTTAACGAGTCAAAGCTAGTCATCAACGTAAAATAAAAAGCCGTATATGGCAAATAAAGATCCCACAAGAGATTCATAACCATTACATTAAAGAAGGCATCCTTTAAAACAACCTGCATCAGATGTCAGGTAATTATAATTTTGTACAAAGTTTCCATGACATGTATCTCAGAGTTCAGCGGTGCATAGAAAGAGAGTAAGGAAACTGTAATTTATTGTTCGTCTGCGTTAATGTTTTAGTAGTATTCACCAGACTTCACTGTCAGAGGTAGTATTACGAATAAAAGTATGATTGCACGATAGCAGGATAATCACTGGAAGCAGTCCCATTCCCAAAGCATCTAGTACTAAGCGTACGGAGTGATTTTAAGGGTAACGACGGTATACTATTTACCGAAGATAAGGTACACGTCTGCCGCATTGACTGGAAGACTCATCGGGACGTGTAGTCTGCCGTACAAAATACTTGTTCGACCAATAGTTTAATATCGTTCGTCAAGTCTGGGTTCTGTTCAAAATTTTCAGATGTTTGTAAAACTGCTGAGGTCATCGGTCCCTGGACTTGCAAAATATTTTACCTTACACTAAGGACAATACACACACACACACACACACACGAACGGACTGCATACCGTAAGTTTTTTGAAGTTGTTATTCGCCACCAGAAGTTAAGAAATCATACTGTAACCCAAGGACAACACAAACATGCACGTGTGAGGGAGGACTGGAACCCCCGACGGCGAACGGCCGCGCGCACCGCAGAACAGAGCCTCAGTGCGCACGGCTAGTCCGCCGCGGCTAAATTTTTTTCCTACATGAGTTCTGAGGAAATGTTCCCGCTTTTCTGTGTCACCCAGTAGTACAGTAGTTTGAATACTTAACGATGTCATTTGGGATCACAGCGTGGCCAGCGAGAGAGACAGGCCTGGGCACTCAGCCAGGTGACGTGACAAGAGCAGTGCTGCGCCGATGCGATCGCGAATTTTACTGGTTAGCCATTGGGGCACGGCCCAGTGGCTGTTAGCGGCTAACCAGTCAAATCCGCGATCTCGTTTGCTCCGCACTGCTCTTGTCACGTCACCTGGCTAGGTGCCCAGGCCTGTCTCTCTCGCTGGCCACGGGATCACAGACACGGAAAGGGCTAAACAGCACAGCAATATTTGGGCCGACCTACTGACGACCTTTGTCGACCTGTAGAGAGCGAAACTGTGGTGCCGTCAGCTGAGCAGGTGTGCCGGCTCGTCGCCGGCACGCGCGTGTGTGAGGCGGTGTCCAGGCGGGCGGTCACACGGGCTTCCAGCGGCAGCTCCCAGCTCCCAGCTTCCAGCAGGCGCGCTGGAGCGGCTAAGCGGCCTTCCAGCCGGCTGGCCGCGTACACACGCCTGCCCCTGTCCTCGCGGCTTTGTGCTGCGTCTCGGCTCACACGCCGCTGCACCTCAAACGGCGCCTGCGATTTGGGGCATAGCGAAGCCACGCCGATGTGTCCCAGACGCGACAGGCGCGCTACACGCGGGCTCCCTATCCTTCTGCTGCAGCACTACTACTGCCTGTGCGCAAAGACTGCTTTCCGGTCAATGCAAAATACAGATTGCCGCGGCAACATTAGCCGCGCGTGCTGGAGCGCCGTGTTGCGGTGCGCGCGGCAGACCGCCATCGGGACGGAGGAAGGAAGCTTAGGGTTTAACGTCCCGTCGACAGCTTGGTCGGTAGAGACGGAGCCAACGCTCGGAGTTTTGGGTAAGGATGTGGAAGGAAATCGGCCGTGACCTTTCAAAAGAAACCATCCCGGCATTTGCCTCGAGTGATTTAGGGAAATCAAGGTAAACCTAAATCTGGAATGGCCAGAGGTGGATTTGAACCACCGTCCTCCCGAATGCGAGTCCAGTGCGTTACCACTGCACCACCTCGCTCGGTCCGCCGTCGGGGGTTGGAATCCCCCCGCGGGCATGGATGTTTGTGTCGTCTTTAGTATAAGCTAGTTCATAAGTAGTTTGTAAGTTTAGGGACTGATGACCCCGCAGTTAAGTCCTTTAAACCTTACTAACAATTGAACAATTGATTGAAAATACAGATTACTCAATTATAAGAAGAGTATTTGATGAGAAAAAAATTATTTTTAAGCACCTTACAGTGGGATAACTTCTCTCGATAAAACACTGAAATTGTTTCTGTTTATCGTCATTGTTACTACGCTGCATCCAGTTATGTAAAATAATGCACGAAAATATAGGACTAAACACCTTGTGCAGACTTTGATAGCAGCTGATTTTACTTTATACATAAAACGAAATGTAGAGAAGATACAGAAATTTTATTTAAATTTGATAACAGAACGATATATCATTTCCTTCTCGAAGTTTCTCGTTTTACATCCGACGGACAGACGCGTCCTGTAGCGTATCTCAACATCTGTAATCATGTGGTCACAGCAATCGCCGGAATTGCATGAAGCGGTTCAAGATACCGAAACCATGTAAATAGCGTTCTATGTTTGCATGATATACAGTCGAAAGTTGTTTTATTTACCGAGATATGGAAGCAGGAGCTGCAACGATATAGTAAGATTACTCTTTTTTTTTTTTTTTTTTTTTTTTTTTTTTGACAGTGTAGGTTTTCGGCAACAGGTACAGAAATGAAACTTCCTGGCAGATTACAATTGTTTTCCAGAACCAGGATTCGAACCTGGCACCTAACAACGGGCAACCGTTCTACCGACTGTGCCATCCCGGCACGCTTCATACTTCGTCCTCTCAACTTTACTTCTGCCAGTACCTCGCCTCCTACTTTCCAAACCTCACAGACGTTCTCCTGCGAACCTTGCAGGACTAGCACTCCTGGAAGAAAGGATATGGTAGAGGTATGGCTTAGCTAGGGATGTTTCCAGAATGAAATTTTCACTCTGCAGTGGAGTGTGCACAGATATGAAACTTCGTGGCAGATTAAAATTGTGTGATGCAACCGGGATTCGAATCTGCGACCTTTGCCTTTCGGGGGCAAGCGCTCTACAGACTGAGCTATCCCGGCATGATGCGACGTACTGGCAGAAGTAGAGTAGACGACGACAGTGAAGCATGCCGGGATAGCTCAGTCGGTAGAGCGCTAGCCCGCGAATGGCAAAGGTCCGAGGTTCGAATCCCAGTTTCGGTACTACATTTAATCTGCCACGAAGTTTCATATCTGTGTACACTCCGCTGCAGAGTGAAAGTTTCATTCAGATATAGAAATCTTTGAGCAATTTTCGGACATAAGTCACCAAAACAATTGAGACACTTGTCGTAGCATCAACGTTTATTCCTGTGTCACAAAAGTCTGCCGTCTGTGTTTGGAACCAGCATGTTACACTCTTCATCTCTTCGTTCTCAAAACACTGGTCCGAAGACAGGAATTTCTTCAGGTGGAGATGACATAACCGTGATACGACGAACAACGCCTCTAGCCTAGATTCTGCATAGCAGAGCGACCATAAGTTTCTCCTGTTGGACAAGCCAACTCCCTAGCGGAGACCAGATCGTGTCGTGTCTCCAAGATAAGTAGGTTTGAGTCCTGATGGTCAGGGATGAAATTTTCGCTGCCAGTATTTAGATGGTATCTGGAAGAGGTGGTGGCATAAACTTCCTGATCAGCAGTTTTTGCGCCAACTTTCTGGATTAGTTTCCAAACCACTACGGTCTTAAGACGTGAGGGCATGTGACACTGTCGATGGTGCATATTGCCGATGTGGTGTTCAAAGCAACCAAGCACTCTACATTCATATTACCAAACGAACAAATAATTGACGGTCTTGCGAACAAAACCATAATCAATTAAAAAAAAAAAAAGTAGTATCGTGAGAAGACTTTAGCAGCTAGGTAAAATATCGTGTAGAACCTCAGAGACTACAAGGAGGACAGAATAATAACCACCGTGGAATGATCTGTGGACGACAGTCCATATTTTCTGTACTGTATTTCTTTAAACTTTAGGTGACAGTTCTACTTTTGTACTTCGTGGGAGAGAGAGATATCGACCAGATGACATTTTCACGGAGGATTTGACGTGTGACCGATCAGCTAGCTCCGTCTGTACGAACATTGACGAGGGAAGGTAAATAAGAGTTTAAGGTCACGTCAACATTGTGGCCATTAGAGACGGATCACAAGCTCATACTGTTTTTTTGAAGGACGGGGATCAAAATCGGTCGTCCCGCTTCAAAGGAAACACCACAACGTCCGGGGTCGAGTCTTGGCACCAAAATTTTAGCTTCTCAGTAAGTTTCACAACTTTGCAAATATTCTCCACGGATGAGTAAATAACAGTTCTCTGACGACTAAAGCAACCATCTGGCAAGAATTATTTTTTACCATGCGAAGTTCTGCCATTATTTATCACCAACACTACTGTATATGCGTATAGCAGAGCTACGTAAGGCACACAAAAGTGTGTGATATATTCACGGGTCTGTCATAAAGGGTCTCCCCTAAGCAGCGAACAGTGTGTTGCGGGATTTCGAGCGGCTAATGCAGCCCGCCGCCAATGTAGACATCGATAACAACGGCTCCATTGAGGCTGACGGCTTAAGCAGCGCCGGAATTAAAACAGACGTCAAAACAGTGAGTGGCGCCGCTAAAAGAACCGCAGCCCGCCGCTGCAGTGTACACACACCGACACTCACGCACACCGGCGCGCGCTACATATTCGGGCCGGGCCCAGTCGGTCGGGCAAAAACGCTAATGCCGAGCGACGGCGCCGTATATCTGGATAAGCGGCGCAGTCAGGCCTGCCAACCGAAGCGGCGCGTCCGCCCCGTATCGACAGGCCGCCGCCATTAGGGCTGGTGCCCGCCACAGGTGGCTCCACTGAGCGGCCGCCTGCCACCGCCCCCTGCGTCCTGTCACGTCTCAATACAGCGGAAGTGGTGCACAGGCGGCCACTCACTGTTCGATTGATTGGGTATCAGCTCCATAGCGATCCGATCTGCGCCTCGAGGTTCAGTAACAACAATCGTGTATCTGTGCGTCATTCAGGAGCGATGTGGAGCGGAACAAGCACACTGCATACGAGTAAATTATATGGACAGCAGACAGCGAATGGAAGACTGCAGTGTAATGTTTAGAGTTGTCAAGAACTGAATCATGCGTGCTTAAAACATGCAGTTGAACGCAATGAATTGCGTCTTGAAAACAGGTTTAAAAGTTGAGCACAACCTAAGGTGTAACGAGGGTAAATGAGTATAATAAATTACTGTATATTTCCGCAAGATAAGACGACCTTAAGACAAGGTACAAATTTTCATCGAAATTTTACAGTTTAAGCATATATCTGGCCTATAAGACGACCCCCGTGTTACCATATTTACCCGAATGCAAGCCGCACTTTTTTCTGTTTTTGGGATCTAAAAATATGCATGCGGCTCAGATTCGGAGGCAAAGCTTCTGGAAGTTCCAAAAAAATGCCGTTAGAAGCCGCCATAAGTAGTTTTCGTGATTGTTACGTATCAATTTCACACTCTGTTGCAAATGCAGTGTTTGCGGTCTGCTTTTGAAGTTTCGTACGTGTAGTGCTATATTGTATCCGATCATGGAGAATTTTTTTTTTTTTTTTTTTTTTTTTTTTTTTTCCTCCGCGAAATTTCGAAACGACCTTTAATTGCGCCGATGCAAATATTATTATGCACATGAAATTGCCCGAGAACAGAGGATAAAGGATTTCGAAGGAAGCCGCAATTTTTGTCTGTAGCTCCGAAATACAGTAACAAAAAAAATGTTCAAATGTTTGTATAGCTTATGGGACTTAACTACGGGGTCATCAGTCACTACCGCCGCCCGCAGTGGCCGAAGGGACTGAGGCGCTCCAATCACGGTCTGCCCGGGCACTACGGGTTTAGGGAGTGATGACCCCGCAGTTAAGTCCCATTAGCTATACAAACATTTGAACATTTGATTCAGTCCCTAACCTTACAAACTACTTATGATCTCCCTAATACTAAGGACGGCACAAATATCCTTGCCCGAGGGAGGGGGGGGGGGGGGAATTCGAACCCCCGACCGTAGTGGCTGTGCAGAACGTGACTGGAGCGCCTCAGTCCCCTCGGCCACCGCGGCCGGCATATTGTAGCCCTTTCATTGTTCCGTACATAAATATAAGCTAATTGTTTCAGTGCGACTATGGATATATTGAGAAATTATTTTTGACAAGTGACATTGTAAAATCAAGCTGCATTGTAAATAATTGCTGTTCAATCTCCCGGATTATGTGATCGTGGTCGAAGAAACATATCTGCTCCTGACGTTCCGTTCAGAGCTGCGCTGGGCATCCTCAGAGGTGCTACTGGTAGCGTTGAGTCTTGCCGACTGTCGAGTCGGACGTTGGAGAGCGGTATAAATACTGTCCGAAAGGGGGCGTGGTCAAGTGTTCACGTGCGCAGCAGAGATAAGCCTTCTCAAAGATAAAACATAACTTTCGATAGTCGATGGTCAAAGATAAAAGCGTAACTACCTACCCTGAAGAGCCACTGGTAGGTTCGCCCTATGCGCGAGTGTCACGGAAATTATCTGGCAACTCAATTGGGGATCGCTGGAGGAAAGGCGACGTTCTTTTTGTAAATTTCTGTTGAGGAAATTTAAAGGGCCGGAATTTGAAGCTGAGTGTAGTACGATCTAGCTGCCACGTACTTACATTTCGCGTAGTGATCACAATGACAAAATAAGAGAAATTAGGGCTCGTACGGAGGCAGATAGGCATTCTTTTTTCCTCGTTCTATTTGGGAGTGGAATAGCAAAGGAAATGCCTAGTAGTGGTACAGTGTACCCTCCGCCACGCACCTTACGGTGGATTGCGGAGTATGTATGTAAATGTAGACGTAGAAAATACATAATACAATAAATAAAATTCTGCACTAAAATACAATAGGGCATGCCTGTAATTCGTGTCTACGACATCGCGTTTGAAAGCATGGGGGGGGGGGGGGGTGGAAGGCGAAACGTTGCAAGTAGAACGGGGTTGAATAAATTATTGCGTTCATGACTGACCTCGTTAATTAGATAAAAATTCATGGCTTGCAAAATGTGAAAGCATCGCGAGTGGTCGATGCGAAACCTGCTCGCCGCACCAAGCCGGACTCGCCTGCTGCTCTGCGCTGCTCTGCTCGTGGACGACTGGCTGTCGCGACGAATAGCGGCCACTTCAGAGCCGTGGTCTCGCTTCTACTCTGGGGACACGGGGTAGGAAGGGGAGCTAGGTTGCCGAAATGCCACCACCGAACACCTCCCTGTTTAGCGCTTGAACCTCGTATGGGCAGACGTGCAGAATATACGAAGATAAGCAAAGAAGTTGACAATCGATTCGGTGGGCGTCTTTCTCACTTTCTCCTAATGGAGATTAAAATAACTTATAATAAAAGCATAGTGAACAGTTGCAGAATGGAGTGGCGGCGCAGCGGTGGAGTAGCCGAGCGGTCTAAGGCGCCTCGCTGCGGAGCGCGCGGTTGCTCGCTGTCGGAGGTTCGAGTCCTCCCTTGGGCACGGGTGCGTGTGTGTGTGTGTGTGAGTTGTCCTTAGGTTAGTTTACCTAGGTTTAAGTAGTTTGTAAGCTACGGACTGATGACCAAGCAGTTTGGTCCGATAGATTTACAGACATTTGAACATATTGGAGTGACGGCCGCCACAACTGTGTATCATTACAATAGAAAATAATAAGAATGAAACATCAATTAGAAAAGGATCGAAGATAGAGATGCAGTTCGGTGAATAGTCCTGTAACATTAACGTAGATGATCTATGAACTGGAGTTGCCTTACTGTCCTTCGAAATAGTCACCTCTCGTAACTATGCACCCTTGTGTTCTGCGATACATGCCCTGGAAACTGTACACGAAGTCTTCCTTCGGGGTGGTGTTTTCGTCACGTTTCGTTGGATGACAGGGATATCTTCAAATATCTTGAGACAATAGGAAGAAATCTGGAGGATTGAAATCCGGCGAGTATTGTGAATGTCCAAGTCGCACAACAACGCTCGTCCGCACACAACCAATATTTATAGAAATTTTTTCAGTAATTACTCGTAAATATTTAGCTTGTTCAGATCTAGATTTCGACCACTGTGTGGTCATTACCAATGCTTTAAACAAAACGGTTAAAACACGTATAAAACATTTCGACCTCCATAAAGACGTCTTGAAGATAATCAGTATGCAGCGTGTCTTCGTCGTAATATGTGTAAGAAAGAAATGTGGATTTCTGCGGTATGAAGCTATTATCGGCTGGCATAACTGGAGCGAGTTTTTTGAAGAACGGCGGTTAGTGGTCCGTTGAGAGCGAGTGGAACTGTTGGCTCGCGTGGTGCGGGTATTTTGGGAGTGTGGCCGGGAGTGATGGGATTGGTGGGGCCGCGTGACAGGCTGGAGAGGCACTTAGCGTTGCCCCGGTAACGACGGCGATACCGCGGGCCCAGGTCAGCGCTAAGGCCCATCAGGCAGACCGCCGGAATATTGATGGGCCGGCGGCACCGCGCAGCGCAAAGTGTTCCACCAGCGCAGCGCCGAGAAGCCGCAATAAATAACACCGCACCGTACCGCCGCCACGACACTCCACAGATTTACCACGCTAACGACACAATCCGTCCCACATGCAGTGTTGCCACCGGCAGCGTCTTTCTTTTGTCTTACCTATTAGCAATATCTGATTATCCCACATTTTCAGTCTCAAGACTACTTTGATATAACACAACTGCAAAGGCCATGTTATCAAATAGCTTATGAAGACAATAGCGGAAACTCAGCCGTGAAACGGGCGACAGCGCGCCCGAACACCTCCTAGCGGCTCGAGCTGTCAACTAACACAGCGCATAAAGAAGACGTACTTGATACGTAGCCTTATTTGGTACAACTACAAAATGGTTGGAAGAGGAAGTATATGTGCTGTATACGGCTGTAATAACTATTTAAACATCAAAGCACTCCAAAATCACTCCAAAAAATAAAGAGAAGAAATTATGAGCCTCGGTTGCACAGTGGTAGAGTGCCAGACTACAAAAAGGTCGCGTGTTCGACGCCCGCCAGGTCCTAGGATTTTTATCTGTCACTTTCCACTTCTTTCGCCTCTGGCAGTATTGTTCATGTGAAAAATACCGAGTAGCACCGTGGTTCGGGACCCACATTAAACTGTAGGTCCCCCTATAACTGGCTGGGTAAGTCAGTTCAAAGGTCGAAGGAAGGCAACGGCATACCACCTCCAAACAGGACAATGTATATTAAAGCACTGTGGTGTTAAAACCAATCTTCGGATTGTTGACTGCTTTACCTTTTTTAATGTTCATAAATGCAACCAGTAGGTTATTCCTAGTCGAAGAGCCAACTTGGATTAAATTTTCAGAAAGAAGGGTCCCGACCATTTGAATAAAAGCTACGCAGTTGCTCATACCACTTTGTAGAGAAAGATTTTAGGTATAAGAATTTGTTAAGCCAAGGGTAAGTGTTGTAATTTTTTCTTTACGTGTCATTAAAAAAGGTAATACAAAAACGATTGTTTAATGGCAAGTCACACTTAAAAGCTTGCTCATCTTCACATTGTTTACACCTTGATCACAAATAACTGAGGGGACTGAGGCGCTCCAGTCACGGTCTACACGGCCACTACGGTCGGGGGTTCGAATCCTCCCTCGGGCATGGATATTTGTGCCGTCCTTAGTGTTAGGTAGTTCGTAAGTAGTTTGTAAGTTTAGGGACTGATAACCCCGTAGTTAAGTCCCATAAGCTCTACAAACTTTTTTTTCAGAAATAACTGCTTTGGGCATTAACTCGGTCTGTTGATTTGATATGCTTATACATTTCGCAGTGCAGTAAGGACAGTTACGGTCAATAGTTTAGTCTCCCTCTCAAGATACTAAATTTGAAATAGATGCAGCAGCATTCCTACAGTTAAATGAATTGAAAAACTGCTATTCAATGCACCCGTGAATGATATGACTAACAAAATGCTTTTCGCAGTGGTTGTGCTCAGAGTATGTCATATAAAATATCAGAAATTTTTACACAAAATTATGATTGCGCTATTGAAAGCACTTATGGTATGAGAAGCGAGTTGGTTTCCTTCTTCATGAATGAATGAGCCGAATTAGGAAGCGTGTGTAATAGTTATTTGTTGTTGCAAAAAATATTTTATAGTTCTAAGCAAAGCATTTATTAATAAGAAAAATGATTCGTCAGAGTCACAAATCAGAAAGAGAAGCCTCGTGTTACGGAAAGTAACTCACAAATAGGCCTAAATGCTCACAAAATGTGCGTACATGTAAAGGATTAAAACATAGTATTGCATAATTTTCAGTTCCAATTCTACCTAAATAAACTGTACAGAACCGATTGCTTTAGTTTATTTTTAACCTCACACCTTAAATGAATTATCATCTAACATAATTTCTTAAATGGCGCAACAAATATAAACCATGCGGTATAATTTCGGTACGCAGGGAAATGAAATTCGGAATAGCAGACGTGAAGCCAGGTACAGTGTACAACTCGCGCCAACAGATGGCACTGCTACTAGAGTCGCCTGGCAAACGCATGAAAATGCCTTGCAGTTTCCGTTATTTGATGTTACTATGCGGAAACACAGAACGACAGCAGCGCTACTAGTGGCCTGGCAATGAACTTCCAATATCAAATACAGTGGAAGTCCGCAGTCCAGCATCCGGCAACACGATTCAAGGGGACTTGTTTTTCCTTTGATGCAGCCGCTACTGCTGCAGTTCGCTGACGTCACCGACCGACTGGTCACATGAGGCGATCCCCTGATTGGTCGGTCACAACAATGTTCCGCCAGCGGTCATCAGTGACGCAGACGCCGTTGTTGGAATCGGAAGCATTCAGTCTTTACTCAGCAGATCTCGTTTGTTACTGTACGGTACAGAGGTTCCTTTCAAGTGTTTGAATTGCCAGCATTTTTCGCGATTTGACAGTGGTGAGCTGTGCAAGTTTTGTAATTAACATTTAAGCAGTGAGAATGTTATCGAAATCCAAACCGAGTAAGGTGTAAGCACGCACTCTGACCATCAACCAAAAACTGGAAATCTTCAATGCACGGAGAAAGATGAAACAGAAATATTTTGATAACTGAATTTAATATTGCTGTCGTGAAAACTCCATTGCAAGACGAGAAAGACACGGTATGGGTTGGATTTGCAATATCTACCGTTATCGCGCCTGTTTTCTTCGAGGAACTGCATGATTCTTGTTTTGTAACTGCTACAGTGACGGGTGAGAGGTACGCCGATATGTTACAGAATCGCATCATCCCCAGCCTGGCTGATAAACACCTGCTGGAACGTACGATTTTTCTGCCGTATGGCGCTCCACCCAATATTGCTAGACGCATTGGCTTTGGGGTTACCTGAAGTCGCAAGTGTATCGTGGTCGACCGATATCTACAGGAATGCTGAAAGATAACATCCGACGCCAATACATCACCATAACTTCGGACTTGCTTTACAGTGCTGTTCACAACATTGTTGCTCGACTACAGCTATTGTTGAGGAATGATGGTGAACATATTGAGCATTTCCTGTAAATAACATCAAATGTTCAAATGTTTGTAAAGTCTATGGGACTTAACTAAGGGGTCATCAGTCCCTAAACTTACAAACTACTTATGAACTACTTACAAACTAGGACGGCACAAATATCCATGCCCGAGGGGGGATTCGAACCCCCGACCGTAGTGGCCGTGCAGACCGTGACTGGAGCGCCTCAGTCCCCTCGGCCACGGCGACCGGCTAAAGAACATCATCTTTGATTTGTCTTTATTTGTTTTGCTAATTATTGCTTTTTTGAGCAGATGAAGCGCCATCTGCCGGGCATTTTTTTGTATTTTTTCATTTTTATTTATATATTTATTTTTTGGTCCTAATAAAACCCCATGCCATTCGAAGCATGTGTGTCAATTTTTACCTCTCTATCTACATTATTCCGTGATTTATTACGGTTTTCAAATTTATACTGACTTTTTGATCATCCGGTATATTTTCCGGGATACCTAGCAACACTATGCATAGCTTCTTCAGAAACTTGGTATGTCTGCAGTTGAGTGGGACACCCTGTGTATAGTGCTAGTCTAAATGTATTGTATAAAAATCTGAGGTAGTTTGGTCAATAGGTTTCACAGCTTTTTTCTCTCTAAATCCGGGTTCACACGCTACGGTCTGTCTGCGCACACCTCGCAAATCGTTGCGTGTGGACATCACATTTGCGCAGATATGAGATGTGCGCAAACCTGGATGTTGGAGTTGGAGGTTTGAGCAAAATTGCTCAGATCTGTGGGTTCAAATCACACCTGCGCAGACAAGTTGAAACGTGTGGACAGGAGATCGCTGCAAATCTGTCTCAGTGTATATTTTTTTCGTGTGTTTAGTATATTGACAGTGGATGTAAATGCCTGAGAACTGGAAATACCGACTGGGAAACAAAGTTAGCCACAGCTTATTGGCCACATACATAATATAAAGTGAAGTAGGCGTACAGCGTTTCAAACATATCTAACACACTGACAATTTTATTTGTATCTTGTTAGAAGGTAGGACTACTTTACTTGCTTTCATGAAAACATTCGTCAGGGCAGCGTAAATAGCTTCACAAGTGTTGGGGATGATTTCACTCAATGCTAGTTTAGAAATTGCTGTTGAAAATTTGAGGTCTTTGTAGGTCCTTCCTTTGATCTGGAATTTTAATGTAACTGTCACCCGCTCATGTGGAGAAATTTATCTCCTCATATAAGTGTCTTCACGGTCCGCCTCCGTAGTTCAGCGGTAGCGTCGCTGACTACCACGCAGGGGGCCCGGCATAGGCACGTAAGTCGCCCACGCGGCGTCAAATAAAAAGACGTACACTAAGGCGGCCGAAAAATCCCGCAGGGGATCTCCCGGCCAAGAAAGCCATACGCTCATTTCATTTCAGTGTCTTCACGAATTATGCGAGAAGTTACCAATGTCAAAAGATAATTATAAGTTTCCACATCCATTCACAAATAATTACGCCAGTCATCAGGGTTGCACTCCAACTCACGAAATAAAATCACATGTGACTACTGCCTTCGTTTAAGCACCCATTGCCTAGACAATTTCGTTCGTCTTTTCCGTTTATTGCGGTTTGATTGCAGTATTTTTCCTTGCAACGCACGTTGCAAACAGCCACCATAACAAGATTTCCTCCATCATAGCCAAAAATAAACTTCGAAAGAAAGCGTATCGTATTTGTTTGCCAGTCCGACTGCAGTGAGTACTTGCTAGTTTCTTTTTTCACCGAAAGATATCGGGCGGGAGAATTTGCAGCGATGTAAACACCCGTCCACACGTAACCAGGGTTGCCAACGTCAGTGGTTTCCCACCGAATCTGGTGGTTTTTTAAAGCCGACGGTGGGGAAAAATCTGAGTCAGTGGGATATGGGAAAGTTGGTGGATTTTAATGAAATCGTTTAATAAAAAGTTGCAGAAGTAATATAATTCAAATTTGAAATTATTAACAAATATGGACAGACAAATGACTAGGAAATGTATCACATTATTGGATAAAATGTAAAATTCTTAGGAGTTCAAAGATATTAACAATGGTATGACTCATTTCTCATTGTAGTCTGTTAGTTCTGTGTTGACTTCTCCAACCTGCATGGAGAGGAAGTGTTGTACTTGCATCACACACTGACATTGTGTTAATGGTATGTATTTGTTGCTACAGCACTTTATCAGATTTTTCTTGTTGTGAAAATGACTGAACATTGCAGACTCTTAATATGTGACTGTACTTTCATGGTTAACTTTCTTTTTTCTCAGATGTGATTACATTGGAATATAGCTGAAATCTAGATCTTCTGACATAAAATAAAGACAATAGAATGACTGACGCTGACCTCTTTTCCAGACTGGATTACTTTCTGTTTTCAAGTACAAATATTTCACAATTTGCTGTCTTTACCCAACAAGCATTGCAATGGCTCAAAGTAATTATTGTTTGTTTTTATATATAACATGTTTAATGAAGTGCTTTTGAATGAACAATATTTTTTTGTATTTCCGTCTAGTGTGTATACATATAACTCAGGTACATATAAACTCCTCCTTTAAAATGCATAGTTGCCTCCAAATTTCAAATCAATCGGTCAAGAACAAAGGAATAGACAGCGGTTTTTTTGCATGGGAACTTCGGAAAGTTCGGTGGTTTTTGGTGGGATTTTACGGTCACTTCGGTGGTTTTTATCATGACCTCGTTAACCCTGCACGTAACGATTGTTGTGCGGAGACATTTGGACAGACATTTGAGCAGACAGGTCGTTGCATGTGGATCCGGCTTAATGTTTCGTATATGGCCTGTGCCAGTTCAAATGTTGACTGGAACATTGTGTGAAAATGTTGAGATACAGCCTTTTGGATAAGCTAAACAGCGATATGTGTGGATAGTACTCACCGGGGTCGCCCTTGCGGCAGATCTTGCGGCGGCGGAAGAGCAGCGCGGTGACGTTGTTGGTGGCGCGGTGCAGCGTGACGTTGACGGAGAGTGCGACGTCCACCTCGGCGTCTGCGCGGCCGGTGCACGGCAGCGACACGCGCCACGTCTGCGCATGCGTCGGCACCTCGCCGCGGGCGCTGATGTTCAGCTGCGGCGGCCACAGCGCAGACAGGTCCGACGCCCACACCGACACCTCGTACGGCAGCTGCGGCACAAGAGAGCGTCTGGTGCTACATACCAGTCATCGAGACAGGGCAGCGCAAGACATAGCTTAAATCACGTTATAGTATAACATATTCATTCTGATCAGCATCCTCAACTAAGCTGGAGTTGCAAAGTGGTAAAAGGACAGTATCTGCCTACACGGAGGGGCGTCCCCGAAAAATTACAGAAAAGCAGCTATACTTCACTAAATGATGCCTTGTGCAAAAAACTGTTTCGTAATATTACACTTCTTCCTGTCAGAAAGGACACACTACATTGTAACTGACGGTAAGTCATCGAGAAAAACAGAAACATCCCCAAGGAACTGTTATAGCACCCCTACTGTTCCTTATTTTTATAAACGATTTAGAAGACAATTTGAGTAGCTCCCTCAAGACTGTTCGCGCATGATGCTGTCATTCATCGGTTAGTTAAGTCACCACAAGATCAAAAGCAACTGCAAAGTGACTTAATTAAGGTATTCTCATGGTACAAAAGTTGGCAGTCGACCGTAATTATAAGTGTGAAGTCATCAATAAGAAAACTAAAAGAAATACGTTAAACATCAGTCAGTGAAATCTACAGGCCGTAAATTCAATTACACAGGGTGAATCTCCTAACACTTGCACCGCAAAAATTGCGGAAACGGAAAGTGCGAGTGATGTGATGTTTTCACAAAATGGATTGGTAGTCAGCGGCTGGTATTTTTAGCCAACAAACAGATTGTAATATTACTTAGACAGTGTATTTTTTATGCAAACGAACACTTCTTTTCTTAATGGAACAATGATTGTTTCTGTCATGTACCGGAATTTTTGACATCAGCTGTGTACAAAGAATTTTGAATGACACTTTCATTACGTTTAGTTTGGTAGCTACAACCGTTCAAAGTTTCGGGGAGCGGAGGCTGCGATAGCGTGCTGACTGGCAGAGTACCTTATCCCTGCGGCACGGCCCATTGTCTCATGACCACTAGCCACTCAGATACGCTGTAGTAGCCTCCGCCCCCAAAACTTTGAATGGTCGTAACTGTCAAACTAAACGTGATAAAAATGTAGTTCAAAAAATGTTCAAATGTTTGTATAGCTTATGGGACTTAACTACGGGGTCATCAGTTCCTAAACTTACAAACTACTTATCAACTAGCTAATCCTAAGGACGGCACAAATATCCATGCCCGTGGGGGATTCGAACCCCCGACCTTAGTGGCCGTGCAGACCGTGCCTGGAGCGCCTCAGTCCCCTCGGCCTCCGCGGGCGGCAAAATGTCATTGAAAATTGTTTGTACATAGCCGGTGTGAAAAATTCCAGTGCATGATAGAAACAACCATTCTTCCATTTAAAAATTGTATGTGTGCATAAAAAATACACTTTCTAGGTATTTTTACAATGTGCTTATTGGCTAACAATACGAGACCTTGACTACCAATCCTTTCTGTGAAAACCGCACATCAATCGCACTTTCCGTATCCGCAATATTTGCGGGGCAAGTGTTAGGTGATTCACGCTGTAGACGTAGGAATTACAATTACGAGCGTCTAAAATGGGAAAGAACACATAAAATGTATTGTAGGGAAAACAAACGAAAGACTACGTTTCATTTGTAGAACACTTATAAGGTGCAACAGTGCTACTAACAAACTGATTCCACTACACTGTGGGCTTCCTATTTTGGTGCAGCGTATTGCTGCGCATTGTGGGATCTCCAGCACGTGGAACTGATGGACGGTTTAGCGAGAGGGGCAGCACGTTTAGTATTATCGCGATACACACGAGAGTGTCACAGAAATGATGCACGAGTTGGGGTATAAAAATCATTAAAAGAAAGGAGTTATTTATTGCGGAGAGATATATTTGCGAAATCTCGTTCACCAACTTTCTCTTCTGAATCCGAACATATTTTGTTGGCACCCAGCTATATATAGTAAGACATCACCATAATAATAAAATAGGAGAAATCAAATCGAAAATGGAAAGATTTAGGTATCCCTTTTCCCGCGCGCTGTTAGAGAATGGAATGGCAGACAAGTATCATAAAAACGCATCGATGAACATTCTGTCATTCATTTCAATGTTGTTTACAGGGTATATATGTAGATGTAGAACATTAGGCCTAGCTTATAAGTTCCATGACTTACTGTATACAGTTTAGTCTCTTTGGACATAAAATCCTACGATAATAATGAGCTGCGCTTCGACGTTTATCAATACAGAAAAATTTTAAACACGGGTGTTAACTCTCAGGGAAAACCTCCCACAGTACCAGTGGCAGCTATAGAGGCTTACACAAAATCCTTGCTTGAGCACAGGACCAACAGAAAAAACTCAAATTCAAACGGATCGCAACACGAAACAAGGAGCAATATAAGTATACGTCCTACTAATGTGACGAAAAGAGAAAAGATTACAATCGATATACAGCTCGAACATTTCTATTTCTATAAACATCGAAAGTACATCTATTAATGAAGACTAATAGAAAAGGATTTCCGACCACATAAAAAATTGAAACGGCAGGTTTCGAAAACATCTTAATTTTGTCATTACTTATCTCCGCGGCTCAGCGGTAGCGTCGCTGACTACCACGCAGGGGGCCCGGGTTCGATTCCCGGCAGGGGACTGGGTGTTGTGTGTTGTCCTAATCATCATGTCATCATCATTGGCACGTAAGTCGCCCACGCGGCGTCAGATAGAAAGACTGACACTAAGGCGGCCGAACAATCCCGTACCGGATCTCCCGGCCAGGGAAGCCATACGCTCATTTCCATTTTTTTATAAATTGGGAGAAATAGTGGCATAATCCGGATACGGGGGGAGTAGAAAATTGAGAGTCTCCAGCTTACGTCGGGAGAGGTGGCAGGTGCACAGTGGCATTAAAAATAACTGCCTTAACAGCGGGTCGCTCTAAGGGGAGAGTAGGTAACACATTGTTTGTGGAGCTTTAGAAGGTAACAGAGTGCACACAGTGGGAGCGGCTGTTGAGGTGGTGGCCGGTGCTGGGGGCGCGCGAGGCACGTGTGAGCAGGGAGGAAGCGGAAACGACCGGCTTTCACCGCCACTGCCTAAAACACCTCGTCCAGGCCACCGCGCTACAAGGCACGTAGTTGCCGAGCGCGCCGCTGCTCGCCGTCGGAGGCTCAAGTCCTCCCTCGGGCACGGGTGTGTTTGTTGTCCTTAGCATTCGTTTGTTTATAATCCTAGGGACTGATGGCCAGGGTAGCTAAGTTCCAAAGATTTACAAACATTTGAGTACCCACAAGCTTAGCGAAATACCTAGGACTACGAATAGACAACCTTCTAAACTGGAGACGAAACACCACACAAAAATAGGCATATCCAAGGCAAATCTATCAAGAATACGCTTACTACAACACCGCACTAGAGGAGCAGTAACCAGAACTGTACCCCACATATATAAAACGAGACCATGCTGGACTACCGAGCGGTCTCGTGGAGCGTGACAAAGACGGAATGCGACAGGATGAAAGTAGCAGACAGAAGGATGCTCAGAACAGTAGCTGAAATTCCTTACGAACGCGCAAACACACTCCACACAACATAGGACATTGACAGCATAGAAGAAAGGATATTGAAATAGATTGCCTTATATGGAGACAAGAGACTGACCACCAGCGAAGAAAGTTAAAATGTACAGCAGAGTTCTGAAGTCAGAGAGAATATTGATTTTTGCTAAGACTATTGGCTGTTCCATATTTGGCAGATTTTTGCGCGGGCACTCTCACCGCACAGCGGTTGTACTCCCCCAGTAACAGCAGGAGACAGAGGGCTGTCCACCACCGGCCATACGTTCAAACTTTTGTAAAGCTTATGGGACTTAACTACGGGGTCATCAGTCCCTAAACTTACAAACTACTTATGAACTACTTACGAACTAGGATGGCACAAATATCCATGCCCGAGGAGGGATTCGAACCCCCGACCGTAGTGGCCGTGCAGACCGTGACTAAAGCGCCTCAGTCTCCTCGGCCACCGCGGCTGGCCCACCGTCCATAACCACCAGTCGGTGGGCGTGCACAAAAGTCTGCCACTGTGTACACAGACGAGCCTTATACATCCGTTACCACCAAGTTTGATCGCGATAAGCTACAAACATCTCAACTATCTTAATGTAATGTTGTATACTCGTTATTATTTCTTACACCTTAAAAGACAGTACGGTTTTTTTACTTGATTAATAAGCTCAATGTTTCACTGCAAATTAAATGTGTTATATTTTGGGTAAACACCCAATAGATGGTGACGTCTTTAGTTTATTTGCAATTCATACAGATCCACAGCTGTTTTATTTTGTTATTGCTCTAATTTTCTACACTTGGCGTTGTAAATAAGAGGAATGTCACTGTGCAGATGCCGGAGGGTATTTTACAACCAACTGCGACACCAGCCAACAGTTTTACTCCGACGTAATGAAAGTTTGGAGACTTGACCTTCAAAGAGAGAGGAACATCTCTGTCTACATAAGATTCTGTGTGGCGCATGGCAAAAAGGTACTTCGTAAAAGACTTCGACATGATTTAACTGAGCAGCACGAACGTTGGTAGACGTAGGACTACGTTTCCGTGGAACAAGCAAGCTACCTTATGATGCATGGTGGAGGAATAAAATGTTCAAATGTTTGTTAAGCTTATGGGACTTAACTACGGGGTCATCAGTCCCTAAACTTACAAACTACTTATCAACAACCTTATACTAAGGACGGCACAAATATCCATGCCCGGGGGGGGGGGGATTCGAACCCCCGACCGTAGTGGCCGTGCAGACTGTGACTGAAGCGCCTCAGTCACCTCGGCCACCGCGGCCGGCATGGTGGAGGAACCTCTACAATAAAGTTCAACACCGACCCACTGATACTCACGGAAGTCGGAAGATATAACCATTTACTGAATATGAAATATGCAGCTCCACAAGCTGCTTTAAAAATAATTGTACTTAGATTTCGCCCCCTCTGTGGGTGTCATCATCAAAAAAATAAAATTCCCAAATGAGACGTTTACATTTTGAGGCGAAGATGCTCATGTCGTATTAAGTTAGTTTATAAAAACACATGCCGCGGCGGAGCGGCCGAGCGTATTGAGGCGCTATGCTATGATGCGCGAGGCCGTTCCCTATCGGGGATTCGAATCCCCCCTCGGGCATGGATGTTTGTGTCGTCTTTAGTATAAGGTAGTTTATCAGTAGTTTGTAAGTTTAGGGACTGATAACCCCGCAGTTAAGTCCCTTAAGCTTAACAAACGTTTTTTGACTACCAGGAAGTAGCAACACGTAAATGGCGAAGCAACGTTGGGTTTTTCGCCGGTATAGGTACAGGTTTTAATCGGGTGACGAAGTCCTGCTGTGCCGTAGCTATTGGCCACGACGTCGGCGGCCTACGCAGGTTGCCGCGCCCTTGTCGGTATGCGAAGGAGCGATAAGTGGCTCCGTAGTACTTCGGCCGCCGGGGGCGCCCGCAGTCTCGGTACCTCTTTCCCTGCTTCGCGCGCCGGCCAGTAGGAAAGAAGGGGACTCGCCTAGATATGCCGGCGCACCGCAGTAACGAAGCAGATGCAGGAGATCGACAGTTTCTGGAAGCCCACCCACAAGAGCAATATCTACGACAGCCACTAATTACTTAGCACGAGCCAGAATATTATACTATTGTCTTGCAGAACTGTTTTGTAGCTAGGAAGAAATTGTACCAACACAAGGCACGTCAGAAGTTAAGTATCTTGCTCGTCACGGTCCACGTCCTACTGCCGCATCCCGAAAATATAAAAAGTTACGTATTCTTCTGGAAGTGTGTGGGGTAAAAATCGCAGAGGGAGACCAAGAGACGCATATAGTAAGCAGATTCAAATGGATGTGGGTTGCCGTTCTTATGAGGAGATGAAAAGGCTTGCTTAGTATAGAGTAGGGTGGAGAGCTGCATCAAACCAGTTTCCGGAATGAAAACCAAAACAACAACAATGTATTCTTCAAATTTGAAAAGACGAAGATCGCGAAATGTTTATTTTATTTCATGACGAATGGTTTCGGAGGACTGTGCCACCCTTATCTGATTCAAATCTTCAAATGTTTGTAAATATATCGTATCAAACTGCGTGGTCATCAGTGGGTTGATTAAAAACTGCTTAAACTAGGGTAAACTAACCTACGGACAAACACACACACCCTGCCCCAGGGAGGACTCGAGCCTCCACGGCGAGCAACCGCGCGCTCCGCAGCGAGGCGCTTTAGACCGCTCGGCTACTACACCGTGGCCCTCATCTGGTCACATTACATTTTATAAGCTCGTCATCTTATTTAAAAAATTGAGATAAAATGATAAGTGCACCATTGCACTTAGTCTACATGTAAAAGACATAAATTAAAACATCGCAGCTTAAAACCTTCAGTATCTTCTAATCTTGTAGACAAAGTGGTATGCTGCACTTATCATGTTACGTCCATTTTTTTAAATAAGAAGACCGGCTTATAAATTGTAATATGACCAGATGATGGTGGCACAGTCCTCCGAAACCGGTCGTCATTAAATAAAGTAAGTATTTCGCGATCTTGGCGTTTTCACTTTTGAAGGATATTAAAGTATAAGATCGCCTGCAAAACCTTCAATATCAGGTACTGTAAGTGCTGCCCGTGCGCAAGAGTCTCGGCTGGGCCGGTAGGTCACGCGAGAGCCGCTAATGATGACGTCAGAGCGGCGGCGAGAATGCGGCGCGGAATGCGGGCGCCACACGTCACGTCAGCTGGCGCCAGCCGCTGGCCAGCGGCGACTGGCGACTGGCGCGTGGCGTGGCGTGGCGTGGCGTGCACTGGAGCGTCTGGCGCGCCGCGCTGGCATGCCGCCGCGTTCCACGCATTTAATTGGCCGACCATCCCCCCATCCCCCCCCCCCCACTCCTCTGCAGCTCACTGCTTGCTTCCCTCACCTTGCTTCCCTCATTCCCCTAACCCCACTGATCACTCTTCTTTCCGTCTCCCTAGGGAAATTCACATCTTTCATCCGGCCCGCGCGCGTGCGTGCGTGCGTGGTGTGTGGTGTGTGTGTGTGTGTCTGTGTGTACCTGTATCCGTTTGTGAGGAAACAATTTCATTATTGTTTCGTTCCCCTCTTTCGCGCGACTGCAGTTTGACTGAAGCACTTCAAGCCACCCACACCACGCAGGTAAGCAGCGCCATGTACATACTGTAGGCGAAGCCAGAATATGATTTCGGAAGAGGTTTTCAATTAATGGACTTTGTAATAACGTGTACTCTTAATAGAACTGCAAACAGCACTAATACTGTATATATTATGGTATATTTCATCGGAAGAATTGTTCACTGCCGGCCGCGGTGTCCGAGGGGACTGAGGCGCGCCAGTCACGGTCTGCACGGCCACTACGGTCGGTGGTTCGAATCCCCTTTCGAGCATGGATATTTATGCCGTCCTTAGTGTTAGCTAATTCATAAGTAGTTTGTAAGTTTAGGGACTGATGACCCCTTAGTCAAGTCCCATAACCTATACAAACATTTGAAAATTTTTGAATTGTTCACTAGGGAGTCACAATGGCACAGAAACAAAATTTGCAAACTTCTGAAGAATGTACATATAATCCAAAACAGGAACAATGCAAATCACATCAGGAAGAAAAACAAACGCGGACCGAAACACTGATGGCAATCAGGAAGGCAGTGTTTGAAGCTGACAATAACTTCTGAAGCATTATCAGAGAAGCATTCCACAACCCAAATTTTTGCGATACGTGAAAGACGGCAATGGAAATAACTAAGTGTACGTCTACTCTTTGGCTAGAAAGGGACCTTGATTTTTTTTTTTTTTTTTTACGTAGGAACATCAACAAATATTGCAGACGGACATTGTTATATAAGACTGACATTTTAATTACCGGTAGTGCTGTTGAAAACAGCTAAAATGGACCCGACAGTGTCAATGACAGTTTCTACACAGTATCTCCGAGAGGTTTAGCCCTTTATCATAATTCATCACGAATACCTTGAGCAAGAAATTGTTCCTACCGATGGAAAACAGGCCAATCATACTCCTCTATAAGGAGTACACAAATTAAAAGAAGACACCTGAGGAAAATTAATGTATACTGCTCATTATTTCAGTCGTAATCACTATCACAATGCACTGAACCTACAATGAGACATGACGGTCAGTTCCTCCATGCGAAAATGTTTGCAGTTAGCTACAGGATCATGACTTCTACCTAGGAGTGAACCTCTTCGTTCTAAACATACCGATGGCCATGAGTGTCTTCCTTTGGGGCTCCAAAAAATATGGGAATCGCGTGAGGAGAAATCGGAACTGTATGCAGTACACCACAGCATCATCAGCAGCCGCAGATTGCAACTCTGTCAGTCAGGTCATTTATATAGGTGCAAAATAATAGCGGTCCTACCGCGCTTCCCTGATGAAGACTCGCCATGAGGACAAAGTACCTGGTTCTACTACTTAAGTAGTCTTGCAGCCACTCACGCCTGACAGTGCTGCTCGCGGTCACGCAGGTTAATTGACCTGTCAGTCATCGATTGCGAATCAAAATGTTCAGCGCCAGATATTGCACTTGTTCTCTGCCCAGCATTAAAGTCGCATGTTCATTCCGCCAGTTCTTCGCCTGTCCTGTTTTACCACTCTGTCCAGCCTACAACGTCTGACATCTGTAATGAGGGATGACCACCCAACCAGTTTATTACCTAAGATTATTCAAAGGTTACGAATAATAATATGAATTACACTTGGATATAGACACAATGGTTTTACAATGGAAGTGAACTTCCTGGGCCATTGAAGCAACATTTCAAAGCTTCTGTAAACTAGTGCAAGGCACGCAGTGCTCTATGATCTTCAAAAACATAGTTTTCCTGCATGTGTTCTGTTAAAGACTTACTGAGGCGCTCCAGTCACGGTCTGCACGGCCACTACTGTCGGGGGTTCGAATCCCCCCTCGGGCATGGATAGAAAGTAAGTAGTTTGTAAGTTTAGGGACTGATGACCCCGTCGTTAAGTCCCACAAGCTACACAAACATTTACAATTTTAAACTTGTTTCTCGTTCAATGTATAAGTTATTTAGTAAACAGATGCATTTGATAAAGTTTGAGGTTTCTATAGATTTGGTTAATATTTTCATTTTAGAAATAATATCAAATTCAGATTCCACAGTCACCCTTGCTCTTGAAATATGGTATTTCCATATTTTCTACTCACCTGAAAGCTGTGACTTAAAACATGTATTCTTGACATATACGGGAAATGGAACTTAAATAGTGGCAACTATTTAGTCGCAGCCAATACAAAACCGTAAAATGTTATCATCTGTTACTGTTACTGTTGAAAGTAGTCACCAACGTTGTGTGGAACCCGTTGTCAGCTATGTAGAGGCGTAGTATACAAAATGCATTTCAACTAAATGCGCTTCCTGGAAAGTTTTAGCCGGCCGCGGTGGCCGAGGTGACTGAGGCGCTCCAGTCACGGTCAGCACGGCCACTACGGTCGGGGGTTCGAATCCCCCCTCGGGCATGGATATTTGTGCCGTCCTAGTTCGTAAGTAGTTCATAAGTAGTTTGTAAGTTTAGGGACTGATGACCCCGTAGTTAAGTCCCATAAACTTTACAAACATTTGATTTTTTTTGGAAAGTTTTAAGCCCTTTCTACACGGGAAGTGAGAGCTTACGAGATTACCCATGATGTACCGGTCACCCCGGCCGGGTACAGTATAGAGGCGTCCCCTTGCACAAGATGCACGCATGTGATCGCTAGTAGACGGAATAGGATGGATCCTATTCTCACGCGTATGGAACTGCTTCGCGCATGCGCAGACGACCGAATGGAAAAAAAAAAAAAAAAAAAAAAATAGCTGACAAACGAGCCAAGTCGCGAATTTGTTAGAGAATGTGTACTTGTCTCCTGCTCAGAGGAACGTAGTTTTTCGACTCAGCCGTTTTTTAGGAGATGATACTATAGAGGAATTGCATTATAAATTTCATGTAACATGTGTACAATTTTTATTATATATGAAAACCAAACAAACTTAGAGCAAATGTAAATGAAGACATTTTTACTGATTTATCCGTCGGTTCTTGGTAGTATGACATCACACAGACTTCAAAGTAGAATTTTGTGTATGTTCTACACGTTCATTTCCACTTAGTGGACATATTACTAGGACATATTCAGGTTTTAAAGTACGTCGAAAACCGGTTGTTTAAATAAAAATCAATATGGTGATATACCAAGAACCGACGAAGGATTCAGTCAAAATATCCAAATTTGCATGTGCTTTAAGTTTGTTACACATACCAAGAGCTGTTTCTCTGTACGCAATAAAAACTGGACACACGTTATATGAAATATTAACTGCAAATCGTCTTTATTACCATCTTCTAAAATATTTGCTATTTTTCCTGAAACATTCTGTAGTTGATATATTTGTTTTTGGTGAGCATTATTTGAAGCTTTAACACAGTTAAACGTCTATGTATAGAGCTTGTTCATCATATACATAGGTGCCTGAAACCGCAGGGGCAGCAAGTATGTAGTCGCATTTTATAACGAGGACGGTAACACATGTGAGCGACGTAGTTATAAACCAGGGGACCACCTTATTCAATTTGACAAGACTCAGGTTTTAGCAGCCACAAATGGATACCACGAAAGACTGTATACAGAGGCTATAGAAATTGTAAAACACCGCAATAATTTCAATAGGATGGAGAAGGGCGTGAAACTGAATGTTATCGGGATACCGGTTTTGAAGAAGAAATGTAACAGTCTTCCACCATGGGACGATATTAACGGACGGGTGCAATCGGCAACGACGAATTGCGCGCACATGTCAAAAAAATCTGACGTCACACCACTGCGCGCGAGCCCTCGTAAACGGAATTTGGCTTCAGTCAGTAGCGAGCCAGGGTGTGAATCGGACATCCAAAAGTGCCACGATCCCCTTTGAGAATGTCCTCCGCAGTCGGGGACGAAACGTTGGGTTTTAATAATACATCCACTAGACCACGGCATAATAGCCCGGAAATTTTTAGTAAGTTTGACCATTCCGGCCGTGAAAGTTTACATTTTACAATACGACGTAGTTATGCATGAACTGAACGAAAACAGTTTCACAGTGGCGGTCTACAACACAAATGAAGTTTTTAATAAACACAATAATCATAATATATCCTACGGTTTCGAAAGGTGATTTTAATTCAGCGATTCATTTGCTGTAATTTGACAAGAAACCAAGTAAACACATGAAGCAGAAGATTCGACAAATGCGTACCGTTTGAACGCTTCTTTGTGGTTCGACGGTCTATCGCAAGGAGCGCTGCAGCTGACAATGACTGTCTTGTGCGTGTTGCATGCAGTGAGCTCAAAGATAATCTGGAGTCAGCACTGTGTATTACGAAATCGTGACGCCTGACGCCACATTGGTGAATGTATATCTGTATCTAGTTGTTAGTAGTATTTGCATACACCGAATTTAAAGTTATGACATCTGTAATATTTTGTTCTAGTTGCTTTCAGAACAAAGTAACTCAAATACAACGGCAGCTACCTATGAAAATTTTAATACTATTCACAAAATAGTTGAGACATAGAATAAGCAGTATACTCATGAAACAAAACAACAGAAAACGGCAAGAGTTTTTTAAAACGTGTACGTTAGTTATATTTTTATTCAGAAGTAGTGTTTCTACCATATTGCGTTAAATGGATAAATTGTTTTACTGTAGAAAGCTCAATGAAGGTGTAAAAACGATCAATTCGAGGGGGCTGATGTATGCGTTATTTTTGATGCAGTAATTTCCAGTCGGTGGGCTCAAACGGAAAGCATTACAAACAAGAGGCAAATAGAGAAATAAACACGAGAAGTAACGTCTACAACAGTGTCATTTATTCATTAAATTCAGTGTGATAGGAACTGGCTAAAAATATAGTTCATATATGGATTTGAACTCTACTTCATTTCCTTTGAGTTCTCTTCAAGCATAAACGACTCGAACTTTAGTATAATGTATTTATTAAAGTAATTAATCATTCATCATTTTCAAAGGACGCAGAATACAAAAGAACAACACGACCTATACGTACTGTGAGGATACAGGGTTTTAGGTTAGTAACCTCTTTTGGTCGAACGATAGTTACCGTTGGCGTGCAGCGAGAGCTGCTGGCAACAATGCTTCGGTTGGAATGTTCTTTGTTGGCCGGTGTGCGGCAGTCTCCTGTCGACCGCAGAGCGAGGCGGTAGCATGTCGGCATTGAGTTCGTAACCTGTGTTTAGTGGTGGCTAAAGTTTTTGCCATTCCGTCGTATCGCATACGGTTTGCAGTTGCATATTGAAATGTTTCAGTGTGGACTTGTAGACATTCATCGTAGTGGCACGCAGTTATTTAATCAGTGTATTTAAAGGGAAGAGTTTTTAACATTTGTCGTTCCATAATAAAGGAAGCTAACAAAGTTTACTGTTATGGATCAACTTAGTAATTGTCCGCATCCCATACCGTCAAATCATTGGAACAATTATTAAATGATTAAGCAAAAAATAGAATGTAACGGCAATTTCGCCCATCGAGGATTAGGTGGACGCAGATGAATCGTTACAGTACGGAGTTGCCAACCTAAAAAAAAAATAGTGTGTCACCATTTCCACAGATTCAAAGCACTACAGTTGTGTATCCAGTGTTAATCATTGAGATCACTGGTTGCACGTCTCGTGTAGAAAGCGCTTTAGGAAAGCCAGCGGGCCATTGGCTGTCTGAGGGAGAGCGGGCGTCTCCCGTGGCCGTCGTGTCTGCTGCTGCTGCTGCTGCGATCTATTCCGGTCCGGTCCGTTCGGCTGGGTCCGTCGTGCCATTTAGCGCTGGGAAAACACGCCCGCAGCAACAGCCAGACGAATTAATGCGGCCCAGCCTATGCGAGCGTATTTTTACGGCTGGGTCTCACGTTCCGCCTGTTTGTTATGACTGCTCCGTCCAGCGGCCGATGCCACCACCTCCACACCACAGCGACACACATTTATACCTCGGCCAACTCAGTTTACACATTTGCACTTCCCTTCGATAGCGCGGTCAGTATCAGTCAGCGAATAGTTTGCGTAAGTTCTTCCTGCTCCGACCGATTATATTTATTTACTAGATGATTCGGTGAACTTCGTATCAAAATGTTCAAATGTTTGTAAATCTATCGGACCAAACTGCGTGGTCATCAGTCAGTAACTTACAAACTACTTAAACCTAGGTAAACTAAACTAAGAACAACACACACGCACCCATGCCCTAGGGAGGACTCGAACCTCCACGGCGAGCAACCGCGCGCTCCGCAGCGAGACGCTTTAGACCGCTCGGCTACTCCACCGGGGCACTTCGTATCACTTACCTCTTAATATACGAGGTACGTCCAGAAAGTAAGTTCCGTTTGGTTACATAAAACAAACATGTACAGGTACAGAAAAAATATTTATTGTACAAAACTCTACAACTGTTAAACTACTTTTCTTCATAGCTGCCGAAATTTTGTAGATACTTGTCATAGCGTAGCACAACTTTCTGTATGCCTTCTTCATAGAAGGTTGCCGCCTGTGTATTCATCCATGTAGCAGCATGTTCTTTCAGCTCGTCATCATCGTTGAAATGTTGACCACCAAGGACAGAAATGTTAAAATGTTTGTAAAGCTAATGGGACTTAACTACGGGGTCATCAGAGTCCCTAAACTTACAAACTTCTTATGAACTAGCTAATCCTAAGGACGGCACAAATATCCATGCCAGAGGGGGCATTCGAACCCCCGACCGTAGTGGCCGTGTAGACAGTGACTGTAGCGCCTCAGTCCCCTCGGCCACCGCGGCCGGCCCAAGGACAGATTTTTAGGTGTAAGAAGAGGTGCAAGTGGCTAGGAGCGAGGCCCGGGCTGTACGGATGATGATCAAACACGTCCCAGTGAAATTCCCGTAAGAGTTGTTCCGAATGTTCAAATGTTTATATACCGTGGCTTATGGGACTTAACAACGGGGTTATCAGTCCCTAAACTTACAAACTACTTATAAACTAACTAAGACTAAGGACAGCACAAATATCCATGCCCAAGGGGGGATTCGAACCTCCGACCGTAGTGGCCGTGCAGACCGTGACTGGAGCGCTTCAGTCTCCTCGGCCACCGCGGCCGGCAGTAAGAGTTGTTTGATCACATTCGCCACATGAGGTCGGACACTATCGTGGAAACAAACACCATCTTTTGATGGAAATCCTCTTCTTACACCTAAAATTTGTCCTCTCAACACTTCAACGATGACGAGCTGAAAGAACATGCTACCACATGGCTGAATACACAGGCGGCAACCTTCTATGAAGAAGGCATACAGAAACTTGTGCCACGCTATGACAAGTGCCTACAAAATTTCGGCAGCTATGTAGGAAAGTAGTTTAACAGTTGTAGATTTTTGTACAATCAAAATTTTTTCTGTATCTGTACACGTTTGTTACATATAACCAAACGGAACTTACTTTCTGGAGGTACCTCGTAAATCATAAAAAAAGCAGTCAACAATCCGAAGATTGGTTTGAACACCACAGTGCTTTACTAGGCATGGTCCTGTTTGGAGGTGGTATGCCGTTGCCTTCCTCAGACCTTCGAACTGACTTACCCAACCAGTTATAGGGGGACCTAGCTCAAAGTGGGTGCCGAACCACTGTGCTACTCGGTATTTTTCACATGAGCAATACTGCCAGAGGGGAAAGAAGAAGTGACAGATAAAAATACTAGGACATGGCGAGGATCGAACCCGCGACCTCTGAATTTGTAGTCTGGCACTCTACCACTGCGCAACCGAGGCGTACTAATTTAAAACATATGTATTTTAGACCCAGTAACTTTTAAAGGCATTTGCTTTCAACGTCGAATGTACAAAATTGTATCGCAATCAGATGAATGGTATTGATATTTCATAGAAAAAATTTTATTTCATAAGAACGTTACTCTTGCTTTGAGCGTCAAAAATAGAAATTCTTTTCGCAACCAGACGAATGATATTGATGTCATATATCTCATACGGTACGGGCATACGAAAATGATGTCAAAGGAGATACTACCACAGAGAATTAAGGAATGGGAGCCCTCAGGAAGAAAGAAGAGACAGGCAGACAAAAATGGAGGCTGAAAATAAAAAGGTTTAATAAATAATGATGTAATAATACTAATGTAAAATAATGTAATGTATAACCTTGGGGTACCGGAAAATGTAAACTAAATTACATTGTAAAGCCGGATAATAATTAAGTAAGGTAACTGTAGTTCATTGTTCATTTACGTTAATGTTACAGGATTACTGACCTAACTTTATTGTCAGAGGTTGTATAAATTCGAAAGCACATGTTTTCTCTTATATATCCTTATCACAAACCTTTACATGGTGTCTCGTAGCCAATGATTCCATCTTAAATTTGATGACAGTAAATGAAATAACAAAGATGATAACATGGAAACAGTGTTTGCCAAAAAAAGTCCACAAACATCTAATGGATTGGCTAAATGGCCAAGTTTGAGTTGCCAAATCTATATCTATAAATGTGAATGTCTGTTCGGTGTACGTTTATCACGCCTGAACCACAAGACATAAAAGCGCTAAAAATTTGTACTAAAATTTTTACTAATGTGTACCCGGGGAAGGATTTAGGCACGGTTTTATGGCGATCGGATAGCTATTTAACTATATATATTACTGTGAATGTCTGTTCGGTGTACGCTTATCACGCTCGAACGACAAGACGCAACGACTTAAATATTTGTGCAGTTACTAATTCATACCTGAGGAAGGTTTTAGGCGTGGTTTATAGCGATCTGATAGATATTTAGTAATTTAAAGAATATAACGCGAAATGCGGAACAATAATTACACTTTGAAAATTATATTTACTCTTTGAAAATGGTTTTATTGGTTGCATTGTTGCTTGAGGGTTGATAATGACAAAAGGGTGGACTATATTAGGATGAAAAGTTATCGGTGTATATAAAATTCTACGTGTGTGTGTGTGTGTGTGTGTTAATATTTCGCTCTGCAGCGAAAACTACAGAACGCAAACGAATGGTCTGTGTGTAATTGTTGTCCGAAGTCTCCCGTTGTACACCATAGCACTTCCAAGCCGATAGCTATAAGGGGGTGGAAGATACGGTGATTGAAAGTCGTCAAATTATAAAAAATTCAGACTGGAGGCCAGAGATGACGAATAAGGAACTATAAGAATAAATAAATAAAGCAGTAAAAAAGAAATTTCTTTTAATACATCTCTTTAAAAAAATCGATTTGTCTTTTCTCGCATTACATCAAGTGATCGATCTGTGATATTATTACAATCATTATTATTGAATTTCATGATTGGATTCTTTGACACGAGTGAATTTTTACGTGTGATTTCTTAAATCTTATATATTCTCTGATAAATGTAACATGTTTTTAGAAAACAGGAGATGGACAGAGAGAGAGAGAGTGGATAGGAAGAGTACTAACTCAAGGCTCGAATAAATAAATAATAAAACCGGGCAACGCTGGGTTTTCAGCTAGTACTAGATATATTTTTAAAAAGAATCCTCTGGTGCTAATAAGGTGTGGTGGGAACGTTTCAAAGTTGCCGACAAAACGTCGCGAGTAAGTGTCAGGAAGTAACTCGTTCACTTAGGAGCGTCCACACACGTCACTGTTATACCAGCGAAAGGTGACCACGCCTGTCCATTACATTAGCAGAAATACGTCCATTCACACGGATGCGGCAGCGGCAGCAGTTAGATTCCCAGCTTTACGGCTTCCTCTGTTAAGACGTGTCCGTACGGCAGGCAGTTGCAGGTTATTCCAAGGCGCGTTTGATGGCCCCAGTCACGGTACAACGACGCTAACAGCGGAAACCGAGGTAATACGAGACGGGCTAGGCGTGCCACAAAAAACACCCCACAGTTTTATGTAACAGGGAAGGTGCCCCACCAAAATTGGAAGGGGGACAGCAGCGAGTAAAGTCCCACGTGGCAACGAATGGGGCGTTTACACAGGCTCGTCAGCGCGAGATGCCATGCCTCCCTAAAACTGCATAATGTTACCATTTCATTTAAATTATTTCTTTCGGAGATTCATAGCGGAAGAGATAACAACCAATTAAGAAGGTTACTGCGGGGAAGGAAACTTCAAATCGGACAATATTTTGCGAATTAGTACGGGTCGAAAATGAAGTACGTCCATAAAACGAGTGACAATCATAGATGACCGCGCGAAACTTAGTCCGGTATGCGCAAGTGTGTGTAACGGTACGCTGTTGTGCGACTTAGTGTTTTGTCATTAGTCCCTAAACTTACAAACTACTTATGAACTACTTACGAACTAGGACGGCACAAATATCCATGCCCGAGGGGGGATTCGAACCCCCGACCGTAGTGGCCGTGCAGACCGTGACTGAAGTGCCTCAGTCACCTCGGCCACCGCGGCCGGCTGCGACTTAGTTACTTCGATGTATTTCAGTGGCCTTTATTTATTTATTTGCCGATACATTCGCTCCACAAAGTTGTAGGCATGAATATCGAACACTCATTGTACAAAATATAAGAAAATATCGAAAGAAACTGTGAGGCGTTTTCGGAAAGTAGTACCGTTTTGGGAGAAAATACAGTAATTTTTAAAAAAAAAATTATTAATACTGTACAAATGTTTGTTAAGCTTATGGGACTTAACTACGGGGTCATCAGTCCCTAAACTTACAAACTACTTATGAACTACTTACGAACTAGGACGGCACAAATATCCATGCCCGAGGGGGGATTCGAACCCCCGACCATAGTGAATACTGTACAAAAAAAGAACTTATCTTAAAGCACTTTTCCACTTAGTTTGCAAGGTTGTTGAGACACTTGTTGTAACTTTCGATCAACTTATTTAGACCTACCTCATAGACCGATGCCGTCAGTGGTCTTGGGGCTTGACTGGAAAACGAAGGGTCGCGGGTTCGAAACCCGGTCGGATCTCGGATTTCTTCAATCCGCAGTTTAACCCACCCTTTACCTCTCAACGATGTGAGGAGTTGCCACAAACGACACGTGGTTCGGATTCCAGTTGGATAAATGGGGTAGGCTAGGGACACGCAAGTCGCCGAAGTGGCGTCCAAATGAGCCACGCGAAATTATTAGTGATGAGAACCATTGTAGCTTGCTCAATTTCTCCCAAGAGGTGAAACCATCAATGAAGCCAGATACTGTCATGATCTTCGACGAGCGATATAGGACAAAAGGAGAAGGAAGCTCTTCACAGGAATTTTTCTACTTCGGACCCGGCGCCATTGGACTATCACTTGTCCTTACACCTAATGTGAGAGCTTAGCGGAAAACGCCCCCAAAGTGACAACGAAGTGAAACTCTGTGCGCAGCAATGGTTCTCTTCACTGGTGGCATCGTTCTAGATTAGCCGACCAACCGCTACGACAAGTGCCTCAACAGCTGTGGAAACTATGTGCATATGCTTTTTCTTGTGACAAGAACTTTTTTTTTTCAGAAAAATATAATTGTACCATATTTTTCCCAAATATTTTCCGGATATGCCTCGAATCTTTGTGATCTATAAGTTGAAAGGTGTAGTGCTGGACTTGAACACTTTGCTTATACGTTCTGGCGCCTCGTCAGGTAGGACTTCTTGTTCCTCTTGACGTGTCTGCTGCTTTGTATTGCTCTTCCGTTTTAAATACAAGAACTGTATTCGCAATTGGGAGTATAAATCAGCATCAGCTGAACAATTTAATGGTGACAACATCAGAACGGATCGGGACTCAAAAGCCGGATTTCTCGTTTTTCGTGACCGGTCGCGTTACCACTAAGCTACCCACGCAAGGCTCCCTGATCGACTCAAACTTACTGCTTACTGCCCACGAGTGCTCGTACATTCTGTGATGTCATTACCGCACACGGAGAGACATTTCATTGCACTTGTCGCAAGCCTCGCTGTGGCTGATTGAAATACGACGAGCATTGCCCGCCTTTATCTATAGAACTAAGCAAATGTCCTTCAGATACGCATGTATACATTTGCTTAGTACTATCGATAAAACTGGCAATGCAAATCGTATATTCCCTTGAGTTGGTACTTCTTGTTCTTTCCATTCAGTTTATTTGTTTTCTTTTTCTCTTTCGTTGCTTTACAGGCAAGAATATTCTCATTCTCATTTGCACTGTACGTAAACGGGTTGCTCGGTAGAGGTCGCAGCAACAACCATTCGTCCACCCACGGCCCGCTCTCCTGAGAATATGGCGACTGTACAGAACACGTTCATTCCTAGCTGGAGAAATCAACACGGCGGCAGTTCGTGAAAGCGGACCCACGAGGCACGCAGAGCGTCAGGTGTTGCATAAATGGTGGAACCTCCCAACATGGAAACCCTACTACGTGCAGCTGACACCAGAAAGCTGTGATCGCGGAACTGGGAATATGCAGTTGATGTTCGGTTCCTACGAATATTGGCCTCAATTGTTTCAAATATCCTCTGGTGAGACGAGGCTATGCTAAATGTGGGATCTGTCGCCAGCCGTCACAATTGCTGTAACTGACACATGATCTTGAAGTTACAGTGGAGAATATGCATTCTCGTTCAAAAGTGACCGTGTGTTGTCGAATAACGGCTGCAAATGCCATCAGCCCATATCTAATGCGGAACGCAATGAACGAGGAGCGTCAGTTTCAAATACTTCAGGATCTGGATGGGACAATACCGACGAGAATATCTTCGTGCCCGACGGCGCACCATCACACTTTGTAAATGCTGTGCGAAACTGGTTGGGTGAGAAGTTTCCAAGACGTTACCTGCGGACTCGGTGCGGAGACTGGACCTCAAAACGTGGCTTGCATAAAGTCCAGACATGACACCCTGTATCCTTTCATCATGGGTCTGGACGAAAGAGGAGGTATACGGGTCGAAACCTCGCACAATGGACGAACTGGAAGCACGGATTAGTGTAGTTCCTACCAACATCCCACACAATTTCCCCACAAAGCTGTGGATTACATTCTACGTCGTCTGATGAGATATGTCGAGGCCTCAGGACATTCATAGAAATTTAATGGAGTTTTTATATATGCAATCATATCCCCATATAGCAGGGTACATACTGTATTAATTTCAAATAAATAATTCTGCATTTTTCAATACTTCCGACCCTGTATAATTGGGATACATCCGTTCTACCTCTTTCATACGCGAATCTGGATGGGGAAGAGGAGCGCTATGGGAATTACACAAACCTGTGCTTGATCAGGAGAGAGAGAGAGAGAGAGAGAGAGAGAGAGAGAGAGAGAGAGAACGAGAGAGAGAGAGAGAGAAATACTCAACAGCCTAAAATTCGTATTTGGTACAACATTAAGGAAACCCACGTACGTTTACTCTAGAAAACGTGGAGGGGTCACGTTCACACGAAATTGTATCCCGATGAAAATCAGGGATACGCCATTGTTCTGTTTCAGTTACACTCGTAATTGGTCGAGAAAGGGTGCTTATATTTGCTAACCAACTGAACGTTTAGAGGTCTATCAAAAATGTTCAAATGTTTGTTAAGCTTATGGGACTTAACTACGGGGTCATCAGTCCCTAAACTTACAAACTACTTATGAACTACTTACGAACTAGGACGGCACAAATATCCATGCCCGAGGGGGGATTCGAACCCCCGACCGTAGTGGCCGTGCTGACCGTAACTGGAGCGCCTCAGTCACCTCGGCCACCGCGGCCGGCTAGAGGTCTATCAATGGAAATATTATGCAGCCTGTCTTTTGTCTTCTTGCTATTGCATGATGACGCAGAGCAAACAGAAGTTTGCAACGCACTGTTTGATTGTTATTCTGTAATTAATGAAGATGCAGACACAATGCACGACTGCTGTTCGGCATGTGGCGTTTCATAAAATATAAAGGTCTCTTTCTGCCAATAGGTTTGTCGGTTTGTTTTAGTTTCTGAACGCACTAGCCTTTCGGCACCGACGGTGGCACTTGGAAGTGTCGGAACATGCAAGGTTCTAATTTGCGCCATGACAGGACCAGTCTGGTGAACGGTAGTAAGCAACCAGCTCGCTCGTAGCCGTGGACTCTCTAAGGATGGTAATACTCATTCCATATTTTATGGAATAACAAATGAGAGATTGCACGATACTGTTTGTCAGTGGCGAATCCAGGAGAGAGGGGCTGTGGGGCTGCGTGCCTACCCCATCCCCAAGCAAAGGTAAAGCAGTGCGAAGATTTGTTTGGACACCACAGTGCTTTACTAGACACGGTCCTGTTCGACGGAGGTGGTATTCCGTTGCCCTCCTCCGACCTTCGAACTGACTTACCCAGCCAGTTATAGGGGGACCTACAGTTTAACGTAGATTCCGAACCAAGGTGCTACATCTACATGGGATACTCTGCAAATCACATTAATGGTGGTTCATCGAACCACCATTATACTATTTATCTCCAATTCCATTCTCGAATAGCGCGCGGAGGAAACAAAGAAATAACACCTGCAGCTCTCCGTACGAACTCTGATTTCTCGTATTTTATTCTGATGTTTTCTATCTATGTAAGTGGGAATCAACAATATATTTTCGCATTCGGAGCAGAATGTTGGCGACTGGAGTTTCGTAAGTTTCGTAAGTAACGCACATCGCAGCGATAAACGCCGTTGTTGTAATGATTCCCATCCCAGATCCTGTATCATTTCCGTAACGCTGTCTCCCCTGTATCGTGACAATACAAAACAAGCTGCCCTTCTTTGGACCCTTTCGATGTCCTCCGTCAAACCCACCTGATAAGGATCCCACACTGGGCAGCAATACTCCAAAAATGGACGGACAAGCGTGGTGTATGCAGTTCCTTTACTAGTTCTATTGCATTCTTTAAGGGTTCTTTCAATAAAACGCAGTCTGTGGTTCGCCTTTCCCACGACATTATCTACGTGTTCTTTCCAGTTTAAGTCTGAAGTAACAGTAATTCCTAGGTATTTAGTGGAGTTTTGATGATTTATCTTGTAAACCCAAGTTTAACGTTTTTCGTACTCATGTGGACGACTCATTATTTAGAGAGTGCTACTCGATATTTTTCACATCAGCAACACTGCCAGAGGTGAAAGATGTGGAAAGTGACAGATAAAAATCTTAGAACCTGGCGTGTAGGAAAATCTTTTACATTAGTTTGAGGTACGATTTTTTGACACCCGCCATCCCCCCCTCCCCCCCCCCCCCAAGACCAAGATCCTGGATTCGCCACTGCTGTTGTAGAATGTAAACATTTACGGCCGGAAATTTCACAATGACTAAAATATTCCGGGCTATTATGCGGTGGTAGTGCGGACCTAAATCCTATCATATGGTCCCCGTCCGCAGAGTATATTTTCAGGGAGTATCGTGGCTTATCTGAATGTCCGGATCACACGCTGGCTTCCTACTGACTGAGTGAGGATGTGAAATGTTCAAATGTTTGTAAAGCTTATGGGACTTAACTACGGGGTCATCAGTCCCTAAACTTACCAACTACTTATGAACTACTTACGAACTAGGACGGCACAAATATCCATGCCCGAGGGGGGATTCGAACCCCCGACCGTAGTGGCCGTGCAGACCGTGACTGGAGCGCCTCAGTCCCCTCGGCCACCGCGGCCGGCTGAGGATGTGATCCGGACATTCAAATAAGCCGCTATCACCCTTGAAGTTATTGTCCTCCAAAGGCGGGGACTAAACGTTGCGTTTCAATAATAAATCCGTCCTACCACGGCATAATAGCCCGGAGTATTTGAGTAATTGGGACGACTCTGTTTAGATAATTATTGTTCGCGCGACTGCCGCCTCGGGCAGTAGAGTTGCAGTAGGAGCTGCCTTTCCTGCTGCAGAGGCGCGCTATTATTCTGCTGCCCGCCAGTTTATTGTGCGAGCGAGATTAATGGGGCGTCATCCGTCCGTTATCAGGGCAACGCAGGAAGTACACAGGAAATCGATGCACGCCTCGCTCCGGAGTGTTTATCGAGACGCAGCTCTGGGCGCTGTTTACTTCTGGATAATGGCAGTCATCCATCGCGTGTCGCAGCTGACGAGGAGCCTGTCCGAGGAATCAAAGGGCCGCCGAGCAGCGACAAACAGCACGTGATGTAGCGCTTCCGTAAACACCAGTGACGCGCGCTCTCGCTATACTAGCCCCGAGGGAGTTTCCTAACATGGGAGCCGCTTGTCAAGCCGGCTCTAGCTGCTCGATTCCAGCACTGTCGTCTGTTGTTTTATATGAGAAACAATGGCTAACAGTCGTCCGACCGGCTTCGGTTGGAACCAGCGAGCACAGAATAACATAGAGAGGCCTTACAACGACAGTGAAATGAAGCCGGGCAGAGCGCGCGAAACCCAACCAACATGGCGGCCGCAGAGCATGAATCGTCCTAGTGCTGAGTGCCACAGCTGCAAGCTACTTGAGTGTTTAGAGTAATGCCTATAAAGGGCCACATCACAAATCTTGGTGCAGGTGATTGTCAAAGTAATTTAATAATGATTTTGCAGCCAACATCGCATTTTTCATTTATTAATTTACCGGTTTCGGCGTGCTCGACGCCATCTTCAGACCTGTCGTAATTTACAAAACTTCGCGACATTTTTTATATACTAAAAGAGTATATCCAGTGAAGTTATGTAATTTACGACAGGTTTGAAGATGGCGCTGAGCACGCCGAAACCGGTAACTTAACAAATGAAAAATGCTATCTTGGCTGCAAAATCATTATTAAACAATTATAGATCGCCCCATCGAACTATGAGTTCCTTATATATGAAATTAATTTGTATGTAGTGTAGTTTATTACACATGAGGTATTTATTCAAATGTTCAAATGTCTGTAAATCTACCGGACCAAACTGCGTGGTCATCAGTCCGTAGCTTACAAACTACTTAAACCTAGGTAAACTAACCTACGGACAAACACACACATCCATGCCCCAGGGAGGACTCGAACCTCCACGGCGAGCAACCGCGCGCTCCGCAGCGAGATGCTTTAGACCGCTCGGCTACTCCACCGCGGCAGGTATTTATTTCCGTTTTTGTATTAATTTATCAAATAATGTCTCTTGATTTGTTTGTCTGTTTGTAGTGCAGTATTATTTCGCTGCAGTATTGCCTTGAGAATGGCAGGGTGTCTTCCTGCCGAAATATCGGCCGATGTTGAGTTTAATACCTGGCTGATTAACCATAAGTTTTCTGTACCTAAATGTGGATTGCCGGAGGTGGATTTGAACCGCTGCGCCCTCCTTCCGAATGTGAGTGCAGTGTGGTAACAATGCTCCACCTCTCTCGCTCCTCGTCAGGAAGTCAGATCCGGTCACTGCTGTGGTAAGCACCGCGTTCATTCCACAACAGGAAAAAAAGTAGAGAGCAGGGCTGTCGATAGAGTCTCTGCTGAGTTGATTTAACTTTCTTTTTTTTAATGTTTCATCGATTCATCGAGACTTGTAAAAAGGAAAGAGAGAGAGAGAGCTGCAGTTAGGGGGCGGGGTGTCCATCAGCGCCTGGCGGTGTCCGGCGGTGTTTGTTTAAGCAGCCGGCGGCGGCAGGCTGAGTTAATTTTACCGGCCGCTAGGATAACTGTTTGCCGCGCTGGCCGGCCTGTCGGCGGTGACGGGCCGCAGGCCTCCGCGCGCCACTGTGTAAACACGCCGCGCCGCGGCCCAGCCGGGGATTAGCAACGGCGCGCCGCGTCTGCACGTGGCCGAGCAAAACGGCCGCGCGGTCTGAGGCGCCGCGCAGTGCTCCATTTACGTTGCTCTCTCTTTGCTGAGCACTGGCGCCTCTTACCAGTCGCCCGTACTCGCCTCCTTCCTTGTTTCTTTACCTAAACTGCATTCGCCGAAACGAGAGACATCTACATCTAAATGGGATACTCTGCAAATCACATTTAAGAGCCTGACAGAGGGTTCATCGAACCACCATTATACTATTTATCTCCCATTCCGTTCTCGAATAGCGCGCGGGAAGAATGAACACCTGAATCTCCCCGTTCAATCTATGACTTCTCGTATTTTAGTCTGATGATCATTTCTACCTTTGTAAGTCGGAGTAAGTCTTTTCGCATTCGGAGGAGAATGTTGCCGATTTCAGTTTCGTACGTAGCCCACGCCGCCCAACTGTTGTTATAATGATTCCCATCCCACATCCTGTATCATTTCCATAATGCTGTCTCCCCTGTATCGTGACAACACGAAACGAGCTGCCCTTCTTTGGATTCTTTCGATGACCTCCGTCAAACCCACCTGATAAGATCCCACACTGGACTGCAATACTCAAAAAATGGACGGACAAGCGTAGTGTACGCAGTTTCTTTTGTACTTCTGTTGCATGTTTTAAGGATTCTGCCAATAAAACGCAGTCTCCGGTTCGCCTTTCCCACGATATTATCTACGTGTTTTTTCCAATTTAAGTTTGAAGTAATAGTAATTCCTAGGTATTTTGTGGGGTTAACAGCTGTCACTTTTGACTGATTTATCTCGTAAACAAAGTTTAACGGATTTCTTTTCGTACTCATGTGGACGACTTCACACTTCTCAATTGCAAATTTTTACACCATACTGATATCTTACTCATATTGTTCTGCAGTTGGTTTTGATCTTCAGACGCACTGTAAACACACCGTAGTCCATGACGAGGGATGGACACAATAGGGTCGCTCGCTCAATTTTGCTGCATCCGTTTGAAGTGTGAGGTGGTTGTGTGTTCTGTTATATAACACTGCTATTAGAAGCCAAACATTTAAAATTCATTTCTTTTAATACTTTCTCACATGTCATTTTCTCCGAAAATTTCCCGAATGTGCATTTTCCCTTAAAATACAGCAAGCACTTTGTGAAGTGTTGGAAATTTCTTACGAAAAACTTTTCTTCGTATCGCATTTCAGTCGAAGGCATCAAGACGTTCTGAAACCTTTTGCCGTATCTCCTTTTTTATTTTTATTATTATTTTTTTTCTTTAACCCTTGGCTGCTTCAAAGTGTGTGTGGCTTTCTACTGACTGTTTTCAAAACAGTATCAGTCACTGACAATTCGGGACAGAGCAGCTGCGTTTTATACACACTAGGAACCATGTGTTTCTCTAAAGAATTTTATTACTTCTTTCAACCCTTATTGGGTGGACTCAAATTGTGTAGGTGACTGTAATGGGTGAGTGTGTAGTGTCGTGTTCGTGTAGGAGAGCCGGTGCCTGCACTCCTCATGAAAAAGCACCAAGGGGAGGATGGGGGGGGGGGGGCGGCGCCGTGCTTAACATTCCCATCAACAGTGTCCCATGCCTTCACTCAATGAGACACTGTGGAGAGGTTTGGAATTTAATCCCAGACATTCATACTAAGACTGGTCCCCTCTGCCCTCATCCAAGTACTGGCCACGCCCGACGGCGCTTAACTTGGGTGATCTGGCGAGAACCTGTACCGGAGCAAGTCAACAGATCAGACTCTCTTCAGACGCCAGCTGCAGTTCACAAATGGCCGCGCTCATCCACTCGCACCTGCAGTGGGAGAGAAACGGGAGGCTAGGCAACGCGGCAGGGGTTTAATTGTAGCCTGCCGATGTCGCTTGACACGAAGAGCGCGCAGATACGCAATCTCAGAGCGGAGCAAAAATTGTGCAGACGCTACGCGCCGACTACGCCGAGGAATGCGGCCGCGGCTAGGATGGGCCAAGAGGAGAGCTGGGCAAGCCGGCCGGCCTGCTCCCACTGACCGGCCACCTGCGGCCTGCAGCTGGGGGGGGGGGGGGAGCAGACGGCGCTAATTGCAGTGGAGAGCTGGTTAGGTGGGGGGGCAGAGGTGATCGCCACAAATAAACACGTCAGCAGGCGTTTGTTTTGGGACCCGCTCCCCTCCCTCGCGCCCGCGCTGTCATTTTCCACGCCGCGCCGCGCCGCTCTGACAGTCTTTTTGTTCCGGCGTCCGGATGTTGCCGCTGCCGTGGCTCCTTCTCCACGGCCCTCTGCCTGCGCTCTCGTCACCTGTCACCTGCCACATAACCAGTTACCGCGAGCGGCTCCACGTCGTCCGTGGCATGCCACTTTCACTTCTACAGTACTAACTTATCCTATTTTTTTACATCTGCAGTGCTTTCTTACTGTTTGATTACAACATTACTACATATGACTCTGCTTGTTCCGCTGGAATGCAGCAAGTGGGGCAACTTGCTAGGCTCACAGCTTCCATGTGAGAACACCAGTGTCAAGCGACACCTTTCACGTCGACTGATAGCAGCTGCAAAAACGTCGTGCTCAGAGTAACGCGCGGATCACAAGACAGCGTTCTGTGCCAGTCCCATGCCAAACGTTACATTGTACGAGGGGTGTTCAGAACCGATTTCAATCTGAAGATGCTGTTTTCGGATAACGTAGTGAGAAATCTAGGGACGCTAAGCATGCGTCTTATTTATTAAATGGGTCTAAGTTGTGAAGTGTTACACGATTCATCGGGTAGGTCACAATTACAATTTCACTGCGAGTCAGCGTCTTTCTTTCCCGCAAAAGATATCTCGCTTTTTGACTTTCTTTTGTTCTCTCTCTGCGAAAGAAAGACCTTCTATCTTTGTTCTGCTCATTCCGTATGCATTCCCGCTCCTGTAAATTCCACATATTCAATGTGAGTATTCCTGTTTCCGAGATTGTGAATAAATTACGGTTAAAACCACCTTTGAGATTTTTTTTTTCAGTCATATTGTTTCCCAACATTGACGTTAATGCTTCAGTGCTTAGTCTTATGGAGATTCGGACGCCATAATGGTGATATGTATAACGTACAATCCGTTATAATATTTCGTGAATAATGCAGCAGTTCCCCATTTCTCATTAACAATACCGATAGAACCTGCAATCATTCCTTTCTGCTTCAATTAATTTATTTATTTTAATTTATTTTTTAAGTCCAATAGGTATTCATGGGATTTTTTTTCTGATTTCCATTGTTACGATCTGACCTCGAACATTCTACTCGGTAGTTCTGTGCTTGATACAATACTAATAACTGGTCCGGGTCACTCTAGGAATAAGTTACCAATGAAAAGATATTAAATTTACAGCGTAATCGACGGCAAATGTTGCAGTAGCAATATCGTCTTGAACAATGAGGTAACTTTAGTCATAATTTCTATAGTGCTACGAGCCGTCTTATTTACTACCTCCTTGTTCAAATTATGTATCAGTTTCAGGGCTTATTTATAGTTCAACAATTTCTTAAAAATTTTATTCGCGATATTTTGCAAAGCTTTAGACTTATAAAAATCCCTAAGCCAAACAGACTCAAACAGGCAGTAGCATTATAGAAGTCTACATTACAGTACCAGTGTTGCTCCAGTACATTAGTATCTACTTATTTGTCTAATTCTTCAGTTCTACTCTTAGTTCATTATTCTAAGCTTAGTTTCTTGACTGCTCCTTTAGCAGGGCATTTCGTAATTTGGAAGTCATTGTCATTTTCTTGTACATCTGTGGTTAGTCTACGTTGTATAGCCCCCTGCATCGTGTTACAGATGTGACAGCAAGTTATAAACCTAACTGGGAGTCGGTGTCCACCGAACTAAATCCAGTGGGCGTGTCCCTGGCAATGGGTTTGTTGCACACTGCAGCTACTTCTATATTACCCCGTGTTATTCATTATCTATCTTACCCGATTTAACCTAAGTTTATTATCTACATACTGAGTCCTATGATTTAATTGTAGAAATAATAATCTCTCTAAATAGCAGTTCCCAAGCTGTGTGTGTGTGGCGACCCACTAGTGGGTAGTGGGTGTATTGAGGTTGGTCTCCACACAAATTTCTAAATATCCTTAAGTAAAACAATTTTAATCCGAAAAGTTGTGAACATGAATCAATGCGGCAGAGCCGTACGAGAACAGTGCAGCGTTCCTTCGTAATTATGATTTGGCAACTCGACGTCCTCTTCCACTTCAGACAACTCTCCTTTGAGTGATATCATCCAACGGACTGGGCGGCCGTTCCCGCCAGAGGTTTGTGTTCTCCCTCGGACATGGGTGTGTATGTATTGCCCTTACTGTAAGTTAGTACTTCGTAAGTCTAGGCACTCATGGCCATAGCAGGTTGGTCCAATAGGTTTACAAACATTTGAACATTCTAACTAAAACTGTTTTTCAATAGAGAATCACGGGCCTCATTCCGAAAAGCGTGGAACTGTTCCCATAATTTATTCTTAAGTTATAAGCTCCAGTTGGATCTTTATTAAACAGAATTTTTAATGTCTAAACTAGTATAGTTCGTGATGTCTACTTTGTAAATGCATTTCAATAAAACTGATAGCTACCGGCAGCCGCGGCGGAACGGCCGAGCCCATTGTGGCGCTATGCTCCGATGCACGAAACCGTTCCCCGTCGGGGGTTCGAATCCTCCCTCGGGCATGGATGTTTCTGTTGTCTTTAGTATACGTTTAGGGACTGATGGCCCCGTAGTTACGTCCGATAAGCGCGACAAACATTTGACCATTTCTGAGATTAATTTTTTTTTTTCACTCATTTAATAACAATGCGTTTTTAGCTCTGGCTGTTCATTTTCAAGTACGGTGTACAAATTAAAACGTAAACCTAAGTACCACTACGGTGTTCATACTGTACTATTCACACTTTAGAGCGATATTTAGCAATATTTTAATAGTCCCCGCCAGATCCTAGGATTTTTATCTGTCACTTTCCACTTCTTTCACCTCTGGCAGTAATGCTCATGTGAAAATATACCGAGAAGCACCGTGGTTCGGAACCCACGTTAAACTGTAGGTCCCCCTATAACTGGCTGGGTAAGTCAGTTCCAAGGTCGGAGGAAGGCAACGGCATACCACCTCCAAACAGGACCATGCCTAGTAAAGCACTGTGGTGTTCAAACCAATCTTCGGATTGTTGACTGCTTTACCTCTTATATATATATATTCCAAGCATTCAAATGTTCAAATATTCGCATAACTAAAGGGACAGAACTTCTGACTTCATCGCCCTCTAGACTTACAAACTACTTAAACTAACTCATACTAAGGACAATACATAGGCATGTCCCCACGGACTAGAACCTCTGAGGTGAACGGCAGCATGGTCCCTAACGTGGCGCCCAAGACCGCACGGCAATTTCCGAGCACAGTGCAAACACTTCAACAAAAGCCAACATGCCCAAAAATGAATACACCCTATTTTTATAGGCACAACTGGTGAGTATGGTTACCTGTTAAAATATTGGCAGCTACTGAAGACCTCATTCGGTTGGAATCCATAAACTTTGGGAGAATTGCTCTTTTTACTTTAACTGTATATAGTACCTGATGAGTTTCCGGAGATGGTAATAAATAGTGATTAAGTAAAATAAAATCAATTTTGTGAATAGTTTACTGACAAGCTAAATAACGTAAGTGTGCAGAATTCCGAAATTTCTGTTTAATGTATTTTAATGTTGTGGTGGCCATTCAAGAAAGCCACGAGGAATGGACGCGTGGTCTGCGGCGTCATGCTACAGATTTGGTGGCCGTCATCCCTCGGGCGTGTGTGTGTGTGTGTGTGTGTGTGTGTGTGTGTGCGCGCGTTGTCCTTAGTGTAAGTTAGTTTAAGTAGTTTGTAAATCTAGGGAGTGATAACCATAGCAGTTTGGTCGAGTAGGTTTACAAGCCTTTTACTACAAACACATTGACGAAGTTGACTAGTGCGACCGTAACGTACACCACTTCAGCCATATTTTGAAACGCGGAATGATCAACAGAGTCACAGAAATAGAAGATCCGATCCACACAGAGGGGTACGGAGGCTAAAAATACGCTGCATGCAAAACACCCATTTAGCCGGATGGCCAGAGCTTGTCTGCGGAGTGAGTTGCGAATGCTTAGCGGGATGCCTGCATTTGAGGGGCGAGCGCTTTGAACACGGCATACAGTACGAACAGACAAGTCACAGTTAAGGCAGCATTTATACAGGCGTAATGCCGTGGAGAGCTAGTGGAAAGTGACCGATAAAATATTCTCGAGTTTCTAGCAGAGTCAAGTGATATAAAATTGACATGTAAACAACTCGAGAACATTTTACTTGTACTTATCGTCGCTGAACTGTACATTGGTATTATGTCTATTTCAGTCATTATCGCTATTTAACATAGGATATCGCCGGTTGCGCATTTTATTGCTATAGTACCCATTCAGCAAATTACAATTAAAAAAAAAACTGCCCAGCAATTCACGTGTACACAGTCAGCGCCTGCCATCATGGTAGTATCCATCTGAAGATGGTCTGCAATAGACTGAAACCGGTAATGAAATAAAAACAAGAGTTTTGCGATCTGTCTGTTTTTAATTTTAACTATTGTATCAAGATCGCTGTCAGCCTCCAGTATACGTTCTAAAATTAATTACCAAGTTTACGAGAGTTTGGCTTCAGTCAGTAGCGAGCCAGGGTGTGAATCGGACCACCAAAAGTGCCACGATCCCCCTTGAGAATGTCCTCCGCAGTCGGGGACGAAATTGTTGGGTTTTAATAATAAATCCACTAGACCACGGCATAACAGCCCGGAAAATTTTAGTAATTTGGACCATTCCGACCGTGAAAGTTTACATTTTACAATAAGTTTACGAGAAGCACTGTAGCATAGCTTAAAAAACATCTAAAGGTGGAAGATATAACTCTACACCGGCAATCGCCCTTACTACAATGCAACGTTTACGAATAAACAAGAGAATTCTCCTTGATACATACATTACTGCTCTGTAGTTCACACTTAAACGTCGCTTGTCAAGACGTTTTCACATTATTTGTTTACGTTTCCACTGTCGATTAGGGCGCGCTAAAAACGAGACTTTTTTTGCGTTTGAGTTCTGGTTCTTCTTATTTTATGATAATGATTATTTCTCATTATGTAGGTGGGATTCAGCAATATTTTCACATTCGTTTCATACCCCATCACAATCCGAAACAGAAAGTCATTGCCATATTCATGCTCGACCTGTACCGAATGGTGTACCGGTGTCTTGTACGTGAGCGTTCACCTGCTACGTCGTCTTTCGTTCATAGCCTTTCAACGCTTCTTCCGTATGGAAGGCCGTTATTTTTTCCTGTTTGGCTTTTTGAAGCTTATAAAGCGTATTCGACGAATGTCTCAATGTACTTGGATGTACAAAAATAAAGATATGTCTTAACTTTAATGCCTCATTCTACCTTTTTTCCCCTTTCATACACATCTGTGCCCACACTCGACAGGTGAAACTTATTTTCGATCTCCCCCTCGCATTATACAGAAGTTATAGTTATATGGAGTATTTGAATAAAATACGTTACCATACGTATTTGTGCATGATATCTTGCCTGATCACCTAACTGTTTTGAGCAGTGTGTGTTATCTCTATTCCTGAGATATTTTGCACCTTCGATACTGTAAACTTAGTACTATACATAGTTGGGGAGATATGACGTCATAATCACGCGCCTCGGTTGGCCAGTGGTAGAGTGCCAGGCTATAAATCCAAAGGTCGCGGGTTCAATACCCGCCAGGTCCTGGGAGTTATATCTGTCACTTTCCACTTCTTTCACCTCTGGCAGTCTTGCTGATGTGAAAAATACCGAGTAGCACCGTGGTTCGGAACCCACGTTAAACTGTAGATCCCCCTACAACTGGCTGGGTAAGTCAGTTCGAAGGTCGGAGGAAGGCAACGGCATACCACCTCCAAACAGGACCATGCCTAGTAAAGCACTGTAGTGTTCAAACCAATCTTCGGATTGTTCACTGCTTTACCCTTTTAATCAATGAGATGCATGAAAAACCGCCCTACCACTACTGATTGTATTTCGGTAACAGTCCGCTAAATTTGACTAGAAAATTATATTACCTTAGGACTATATTTTTGGGGGCTATAACGTCGTAAGGAAACGTAACTTCAGGCCGAAATGCGGTGCAGAAATGGACAAAGATGTGTCAGATTGTGATAGGCACAGAGGTAAGAAGAAGACGAACTAAGATAATAATGGAATAAATACACATCCGGGTAACGGCGGATACTGAGGTTAGATCAGCGTGGATACCGAGAGCGCGCATCGGACCCTCGATCCCACCTTTACGAGATGACGACGGCGGGCAGAAATATCGCGAATATTACTTGACGACGGGCAGAAATATCGCGACAGCTCGTGCAGCAGGCAGGCAGCTGTGCTGTGCCTCGGGTCGAGCTGAGTAACCAGCGGAAGGTGTCGCGCGGACATAATGGCCGCTTGATAAGCGCGCGTGTTGTGTTACGGCGCCGCTCGCTGTTTGTTTTGTGGAGCGCGTGCTTAATGGAGAATCCATTAGCGGTGGGGGCGGCGGGCACACACAGGCAGGGTGAGCCGCTGCACACGCGCTGCCGGCCGCCTCACGCCTCGCGGCCTGCTTCCTCTCAGGCCGTCTCTAACGGGAACAAGTGCGTCTCTCTTCAGCACAAAAACTAGCTGTGCCTCCCTGTCGACCTTTGTGACGTCATCGTGTCTGTTCTCGAGAAAGACAGGCCGTGGCGCGTACGTCACGACACGTCATCAGAGAAGGCTTGAGACACGTGAGAGCTAGCTGAGTGGCTGGCCGCTGTGAGACAGTGGGCTGTGCGAAACACCGTCTAGAGACAAGTTCTCACGACAGTTTGTGTCAGGTCACACCAATAGGCCACTAGCTGACTGGCTGGCCACTACAAGGCAGTGGGTTGTGCTAACACTGTCTAAAAACAAGGTATCACAATTGTCCGTGTCTTGTCACATATTGGCTGTCGTCACTAGCTGACTGGCTGGCTGCTATGAGGCAGTGGGCTGTGCCAACACCGTCTAGAGACAAGTTCTCACAACTTTGTAACTCTATCGGACCAAACTGCATGGTCATCAGTCCATAGCTTACAAACCACCCATGGCCTCCGCAGCGAGACGCTTTAGACTGCTCGGCTACTCCACGGCGGCGTTCACAACTGTGTCATGTCACACCAATAGATCGCTAGCTGACTGGCTGGCCGCTATAAGGCAGTGGGCTGTGCCAACACCGTCTAGTGACAAGGCCTCACAACAGTCCGGGTCACGTCACACTGATATGCCACGGTTGCTAACTGACTAGCTGGCCGCTACGGGTCAGGCTGTGCCCCAGCGGCCAGTCAGTCAGCTAGTGGTCGCGTTGTCTCAAGTATTGTCTAATGACGTGTCGTGACGTACGCGCCATGGCCTGTCTTTCCCGTAAGCCTCAGTCTGTTCTCTGGATTAAAAAATACCAATTTTTGTGACCGGTCGATGTCTAGAATGGATAAATAAAGTTGTTTCGAACCCGTCTCCTGCTGTGAACAGTGGGATTTCGGCCGGGCGGATTCTTGTAGAAAAACACTACGCTTTTATAGAGTAAAATAAATAAATAAATAAAATAAAAAATAAAAAAAGAAGAAGAAGAACGTGGACGTGAACACTCTGCCGACAGTCTAGTTGCTTTTAGTATCGCTCCGATGATGGCTCAACAATATACTACCGAAATATTAGCAAAGAGAAATAAATGGTTACCGTAATTTATTGTGCTGATTAGGTTAGTGGTGTAGGAATACCCTATTGGCACCACACATTGATATTTTTAATGTGTATTTAAATAAAGAATGTAACCCCAGAATAGTTTTAGCATTAACAAGTACTACGACTATTTCCTTGAAGTACGCATATATCCATTAGTTAATCTCTGGGGCTTAGTGGTGTCTGTCATTGCGAGGTTCAGTATAAGACAGACACAGTACTAATGCCAGCAGATTGCACTGACATCCTATCTAAACGTTAAAATATTCCACTGGCATTAAATTGTACAAGTCTTTCTCGTTTCTACGACTTAAATAGCAATAATGGTTGTGATCCAACGCTGTTGTAACGCACTCTGGTACCAGATCCTATCTAAATGTGACTTTCACCATTGCAAGTAACACTTCGTCTATTGTCTGTATCTGGTTCTGTCCATATTTATCTGTTAGGTCAGCACTGTATCTTTTGAGACCATCTAAACACTGATTAGGAAGTAATCCGTTTTGAAAATTAACAACTGATGCTAAGCATCGTGAATTCTGAAATTCCTCTTTTGGATTAAAAAAAAATTAAAAATAAAAAAAATTAAAAAACGTTTACTTGTCTGACTGCAACTTCGCCCGTTCGTCATCGGCATAATTTACCGTCGGCCTATTTTGGAAGCACAGCAACTGGCCGCAAGTGTCCGCATGGCTCGGTATACCGACTGTACGTGAGCAGCGACATTCCGTGGTGGCAGGCGGTCTGAACAGGCGGCCATTACTTCTGGTTCTCGGGGAATGGAATTCAGGTTATCTGCCACAGTCGTGGCATTCCTGCTTAATGGATCTCAATCTGTAGCCGCGAATGATGATGTTAAATGAATGAAGGTCCACATTACTCAAGAGCTTCTTATTCACAGACGCGCGCGTGCTCGTGCTGTTTACGTTCGCCACTCGTCTGCCATTACACTAAAACTGGCTGAAATATCTACATTCTAAAACAAGGGCAAAGAAACACTTTCCTAGTAATAATCTTAAACGGACGGAATTCCGTGGATGTGATGTACAAGTTCGGACCGGCTCACAGGAATTCGGCAACCTTTACCTGCTGGTGGGAAGCCAAAATAATCGAATTCGGCGACTCTCCTACATCCCTCTCCGAACGGACCACACGAATTCGCCCACTTGTACTTGAATTGTTGAATTGTTGTTGTTAGAATTTTGTGGAGACTACACTGCGAGGTCATCAAGCCCCCCCACCCCCCCAAACCCAACCAAAGAGATAGACTGCCATAGAGAGGCAACATCGCGACCACAGTGAAGCAAATTGAACACCAGGCCGCCATGCTATAAACGCTATATATACATCGCTCCTGGAAAGTGTCAGCAGCTTTATTTTAAGTAAAGTACTCCAGACAATCAGTAGCATTTTCAACTAAACGATGTGGCCTGGAAGACCAATCTACGTTTATTTTTGTACGCCGTTTCGAAAAAACAGTTCAAATATTCGTAAAGCTTAAGGGAGTTAACTGCGGGGTCATCAGTCCCAAACTTACAAACTACTTATAAACTACCTTATACTAAAGAGGCACAAACATCCATGCCCGAGGGGGCATTCGAACCCCGACCCCAGCGGCCGTCCAAACCGTGACTGGCATGCCACAGACCGCTCGGCCACTGCGGCTGGCTTGCCTTTCTCGATACCAAATGCTGTGGTTTTTCTAGTTTTCCACGTTGGCTAGGCAAGTAATCTGGCTCCAGAGTACTTCGACCTGATGCTGCCAACAGTCAGATAGATGGGAACAATAGCAGGAGGGTGTCCATAATGAGGAACTCAAAGAAAAGATGGGAATGAACGCCATAGATGAAGGTGTTAAGAGCGAATACGCTTAGATGGTGGGCTCATGTTACACGCGTGCGAGAAGAGACTGATGCGTTCGGAAGTAGAGAATGGGAGGGGTCGACCTAGTTACACCAAGGTGGAAGTACTTGGATTCGGTCTAATATTATACTGAAGTAAAAGGCTTAACATCAGACGGAGCATCAATGTTAGCATTGAATAGGGGATCATGGAGGAATTTTATAAGGGAGACTATGCTTCAGATCGAACGCTGAAATGCATAATCAGTCTACAGTGATGATGATGATGATGATGATGATGAACTGTGTTAGGAAAATTACAGTATTTCATCATATTTGCTAGTCCTCCACCCCCGTTTTTTTTCGCAGTGAAGAACAGCACTATTTAATGTTGCAGTGTCACTGTTTACTAACTGTTAAATACAGCGTTCGGAGTTAGGCTACACTGAAAACACTGTAACATAGTTTATTTCCTTCATTAAGAGATGCACTCAATCTGAAATTATTATACAGTGAGAAACCTTGTTACTTCCCCTCTGAAATCCACCTAGAAAGTGTTTAAATCGCTGAGGATATGAGTACTAGTATCTGAATGTATTGACAGCCATTGCAATCATTTTTCACCACCTGGAGAATTAATTAAGCTGCCCCGTATCTGCTATTCACCTTGTTTATTCACGCACAAATCTCATTCATGCATCATATGATACAAACATAATATGAGTAAAACATAATTATGGGCCCGTGGAGACATTATTCCTGCATTCGAATGTCATTGTAGCACAAGGAACCACACTTGAAACGACGCGTTTTGAAGAGTTCTTTGATGCGGTGCGCAACTGACACTGCGTATTTTTCGAAATTCGTGGTATAAACACGGGTGACTACCAGTGAGCTCAAAAATAAACTGACGAGAGTACTGCACGAAACAGTATCGTGACGCATGACGTCACAGTGGCCACCTTGAATAAGGGCACCAAACGAACATATATACCGTTGTTAGCTACTATACGTCGCTCACTTAGTTTATTAAACACTTCACTGTTAACATTGCTTTGTATTCAGTAACTTTTCCCTTCAATATAAGTTTCACAATTACTCTCCTCTGTTTACGTACATAATTTTCACATTGCTATCAAATGTCACAACTTACACTTCTGAAAAACGTTAGTTTTCTGTAAGAGCTTTTTAGTTACAACACATGCTGAATTTTATATCGTGACTAACTAGCAACACAAAAAGAACAAAACATTCACATTATTTATACAGATTTTGGCAAACCATTCTGTCTGTATAACTAATGAGAGAATAAATGTCTACAATTATGCAATACAGTTGCTTTATCATTCCATTGTTTTTCATTTCAAGTATTAAAGTAGTTTCACTCCTTGAAACCAAATAAAAGAATCCATCAGATAACTTACATCAGAAACCGTAGCTTTATTGCGGACAAGTTGCCTTCTTGGCTTTATTTTTGTTTGCAAATGAGGAGGAAAACTGAATACCGTTTGTACAGCATCATCTCTCAGCAGCTGCGTATTGGCTCCTTGTCGAAATATGCAATTGTCCGTTAAGTGTTCAATACAAATGCAACTATATTCCGTAGGAGTGCAGTTTTCTCTTCGTACTCAATGCACCCATTTCTTCGTGAGTGCTGGTTTCGAGTGAGGAGTGTTATGTACCAATATTTGCATTTACCGAATACCACTTTCTACACAATATTTCGGAATATGTAACCATGAAAATGAATACTACTTCCAGTCATTCATCAGTTAGTACATCCGTACGTAACAAAACTTTTAACCATTGCTATTAAAATTACGAGAACCTCTATATAACCGCAAGCAGAAGCTGAAAACGAATGGCCCTATCCAATAAACCGGCTTCAGAAAGCAGCGTCATGGTTTCCTAGGCAAATATGTCTTTGAGTACTCACTCCAGTTTATTATTGACCTCACTGGTGAATACCAACTAACTTCGGAAACTTTGAAATCGAGTTGGCAATCATTTTTATTTTCTTCTTCTTCTTCTTCTTCTTCTTCTTCTTCTCCTTGTTTCGAATGGGCCTACTTTGAACCACGCTTTTTCAACGAGCTTTGACCTTTGCCCATTACTGTTGCATCCTCTGCCGGTGTAACCCCTTCCTTTCTTCTGTCCACTGGGTGCCTTTCCTTCGGGGCTTTTCCTGAAATCCTCGGTCTTCCTTCAGAGCACGTCTCACAGATTGTTTGTTCTGAAGATCAGTGATTCCCAGTTCTTTAATATACTTCTCGGTTTCTGTCAGCCAAGTGGTACGAACCTTCTTGTTTTGCCAGAAGGTGAACAAACGATTGATCAATCTGTATGGAGGCAATCTTGCATCATGGCTATAGAAAGCTACTCTTCTTTTTCTTGCACACTTATTATTATTATTATTTAAGCAAAGTGGTGTCACAAAATTAAAACGATTTCAACTTTCGCATCAGGGCGGCAAGTGGCGACAGTCGAGTGACGCCACATTCTCTTTGTTGTTTACACACGCAACTTTCGTGAGCTAAGTGTACTGGCGTCCGAGTGGCGTAATTTTTGTTGCATGTGTAAAGCCGGTTTACTGCTTGCCAAGTCAAGAAGAATGGTACGGTGGCCTGGTGAGGGACTGAGAACAGGTTTGGAGCGCGCCGGGCCAAGGGTTGCGGTGGTCTCGGCTGAGCAAACGGCCGCGAGGTATTGGCTGGGGCTTTGTCGGCGCTATCTGCTATCTGCTCTTTTGTGGCGCCGGCGCTGGAACGTGCCGTGGAGTGGCGTGGAGTGGCGTGGAGCGATGTGGCCCGATTACTGGCGCTGTCTGCTGGCCGCCTTCTCACGGCGCGCTGCGAGGGCAAGGCCCTGTAAACACCCTTCTGCACGATACACTTTCTTGCGAAAATCGACTATACGAAGCGAGGACGGCTCTTCTGCCGTCGTGTAAATCAGGAGCCAACCACGGCGCCAGTGCGACCACGATGTCAATAATCTTTCGATTGTGCCGAGTGTTCAAATGTTTGTAAATCTATCGGACCAAACTGCGTGGTCACCAGTCCGTAGCTTACAAACTACTTAAACTAATTTAAACTAACCTAACGACAACACACATATATCCATGCCCCAGGGAGGACTCGAACCTCCGACGGCGACCAACCGCGCGCTCCGCAGCGAGGCGCCTTAGACCGCTCGGCTACTCCACCGCGGCAGGTGTGAGGAGTTCTAAATTTTCGAGTGCGGTGAACACCGCCACAGACAAATATATACAGACGGGAAACCTCCGTAAGGGCCCGGTCCTACGCTCAGGGGTGCGGGGTTTACAGCACTTCCGTAAGATGTCCCATGATGGCGCTGAGGTCAGAAGCAGCCCTTTAAAACTGGCCAGAGCAGGTGGCAGGTAGCAGCTATCCCCACCAACGCCTCCTCTCAAACGCCGGCACGCCGGACACAGCCGTGGCCTCGTGGCAGGCGGTACGAGCTCTCCCCTCTGCCTCCCCTCCACGATACCCTCTGACGTGCGAGACGCACCCTCAGTAGTGCCTCTAGTGTGGTCCACCGGTACTAAGCCAGGGAAGCGCCTAACACCTGCTAGCATCTTACGGAACTACGTGGGGAGCGTACAGCGTAGGACAGGGGTTTAAGGGGGGAGGGGGGCTCCTCCTCTGTATATGTTACTCTGTGACACTGCGCATGCGCAGAAGCAGCGGCTGCGTTGCCCAGCAGAAGACGCGAGGTACTGTTTTCTAAACAGCGAAGGCATGTGGTAAGTAGTATAGTACGGAATAAAAGTATAGTGAACCATCACTAGCATTTTTACTTCACGTTTTCCATCGAAATAATACAAAGCATGTTGACTGTGGATTACTTTTTATTTTTTTCTACAAGTGGGGTGGAAGAAAGAAAGCGTCAAGACTCTTAGTTTGGCTTATGAAAAGGAGAGAGCAGTCCTAGATATAGAACATCATTTATATCACAGTAAGGTACTTTAACCGCCTCTAGTATTATTTGTGATATTTGTGTGTTGAAAATATCATACATTTTCTGGAATGCACAGAAAGAAATTCTCAAAGTCACGTGTATTCCACGACATAATACTAATGCCGTCTGATTTACGATATAGAAAAATTGATATTAAAAAAATAAAAATGGCGCTATTATCTGGTAGACTGCAACAAAGACTTTACAAATATAAAATGAGCATGTTTAGCCCCTTGTCTCTTTCCTTCGTACCAAGTGCCTGACCCGAAATGTTTATTTTTATTTTATTTATTTATTTATTTTTTCATAATATTTGTCCGGTGTGTACTCGTGTCAGAATACGGAACGGTTATATCGCCTAAAGCGAACGAACTGCCACAATCAACTTCGAAAGTTTGCCCCCCCCCCAGGAAGAGAATGCCTTTCAGTATTAAAAGGGAAAGGCGAGTACTAGAGGCCCCAAGCAATTCTCACCACAGTTGGGTTTATACTTAAAAAAAAAAAGGAGGAACAAGCAGTCGCTCACAAAGGGTGCAGAAGTTATTCTCATTCAGCGCGTCACCTCCATTACGGAAACCTTGTTCGGAATCAGCGCGGTAGGTTCCCGGCTAACGACCAGAGACGAACTTTGTGGGGGTGGAGGCAGGCACTGCAGGACAGGCTGCGGACGCCTGCTTTGCCCAGCGCAGACGCTTAACGCAGTTGAGTTCGCGAGAACGTGCAGGGAAACGCTTACAAGTTTGTTTGACCTCTGGCGTCAGGCGCGAATGTTGAAAAGCGCAGAGGCGGAAGAACCGCCATAACTGTCATTCGTCGGAAGTACTGCAGTTCTGAAATTATGGGTACTGTCACGTCAACGACTATATGATTTTCCTAATTCTATCTTTCAGTTAGGTCTACAGAGGAGTACTGTACAATTGTACATGGTAATGCACATTCTGGCGTTGTAACAAAATTTTGTACAATTTAAACTGATATAATTGTACATTTTATGTCATTTATTGTTTCTTCTGATCGCATTCCAAGTTAACGTAGCTTACACAAAATAATTTATATTATTTTCGACGTTTTGTTTTCTAATTATGACGAGGGTTTCAACATTTACTCCCTTGTGGAAGATCCACTTTCACTGCAATATTGTGAAATATTGGTTGCCTTTTCGCATTTGTTACATAACTGTAGTTGGTAAACGCCAATTAAATTTTGTCTGTTTGGTAATTTGTGAAGAGTTATATCCCAAATATACAGGGTGTTCGTAAATTCCTGTTACAAACTTCGAAGACTTATGGACGGGAGTGATACATAATACTTTGACTTCATCTGTTTATACTGTAAGGAGGTGATCCAATATTATGGTAGGTTCTAAAAAGGATAAAGCCAAGATCGCTAATATATAATCTTATTTCGACGATCGGTTTCGATGGTGTCTGCCATCATCTTCTGATCTACATTTTTTTTTTACAAAGCCGTCATCTTGTGATGTCAACAGTTGTATAAAGAAACTTAAAGTGCATAGATGCACGAAGTCATTGTAGTTAAAGTTTACGTATCAGTATAAGTGATAGTAGGAAGAAGGATACTAGTGGCACTTATACTGACATGTAAACTTTAACTACAATGACATAGTAGATCTATGCACTTTAAATTATTTTATACAACAACTGTTGACTTACAAGATGACGTCTTTGTAAAAAAAATTTCAGACCAGAAGATGATGGCAGAGATAATCCAAACCGGCCGTCACATAATATTTTGATAAGGAATCCATTAACGGAAGTGTCATCCAGTGGCATAATATTTGTGAGCCGGCCGCGGTGGCCGAGGGCACTGAGGCGCTCCAGTCGCGGTCTGCACGGCCACTACGGTCGGGGGTTCGAATCCCCCCTCGGGCATGGATATTTGTGCCGTCCTTAGTATAAGGTAGTAGATAAGTAGTTTGTAAGTTTAGGGACTGATGACCCCCTAGTTAAGTCCCATAAGCTTAACAAACATTTGAACATAATATTTGTGAAAATATGAAATAAATCTCTTCTACAGCAAGCTCTCCCCCCCCCTTTTTTTTTTTTTTTTTTTTTTTGCGGAGCGGTATCGGACAAAAGAAGAAAAAAAGTCTCGTCAACTTGAACTCTAAAATGCATTCCTTATGAGTTATGAGCATGAACAACTGGAAACACGGTATAAATATATAAATATCTTCATTTTTGCCGTACACAAAACTCACATATAATGCTTTTGTACTTTGCCACAACTTAACGAGTTCCACAACGTTATTAAGAGAAACTACAACTGTAACACCTGAAAATTAAGTGCGAGGCAATTCTAAACCGTTAACGAAATACAGGTAAGTAAAGAAGAAAAACAAAGCAAGGCGACTGGTTCAGTTTCTCCTGGAATCCTAAAATGACACATGGAGATAGAGTTACGCTCCTGAAAGGGTCTGTACACATTAATTCCACTTTAAGCAGACGCAAAAAAAGAGAGACAGGGAGAGAGAGAGAGAGAGAGAGAGAGAGAGAGAGAGAGAGAGAGAGAGAGAGAGAGAGAGAGAGAGGGGGGGGGGGGTAAACCTATGAAATATAGATTTTTCGTCATTGTTTTGACATACATTAAACAATATTTATATTCACGAAATGTGTGGCATCAACTACGTGAATATGAATAGATGGAAAGTGGCGTCTGTTCTTTCGACCATATTCTAAAGAACAGACGCCACATACAAATAAATTATTAAGCAATATTTGTAGGTACAGATGCAGTAATATTTTGGACCGAACTATGGTTTGTTAATCTAAGAGAAGCAGAAATTTTTTGCGCAGCAGATTGATTAAAGTCTTATCATTGTTGTCACCTGCAAGGGAAAGAAAATCCTGTATTTTGAACTGGTTATTTTGGCACACTCAGTGGGTAATGAAATAAATTCCTCGACATTCGTCTTTTACTCTTTCAACTGCCCGATTTTTTCCTTCTCTCCAAAGTAGCCGTGCTACTCGGCTGCTGGTTGCTTTTGAAACTCTACCTGTCAAAAGGCTGGGGTTCCATTGGACGCAGTGACTCGTCACTTTTCTCCTTTCCGCTGCGGCGGCAACAGGACACTATAAAAGCGGGATAAACACAGGCGGCTTGTCTCCCTGCGAATAAGGTCGCTTACCCGGAGATCCGCGTCTAGAAGGCGAACAAAAACCACAGGAGGCAATGCGATGGCACATGGCGGACACCTGCTATTAAGTGTATGCCGTCGCGGCTGCCTTGTTACAAACTTTGAGGAACACCACCACAAATGAAAAAAAAAAAAAAAAAAATCTGAACAAAAGCAGGCAACACCATTTACCAGACTCATCCTGTCGGGTTTTGTACTTCTCTTTACTCATTTTATTCGCAGAAACGTGAAATTCACGGTAAGGAAGCATCACAGAAATCTTATTGGTGACATACTGCTTTGGTAGAGCATTAAAAGACCGAAGCCGAAACAAGGCCCCTGGATTAGACGACATTCCCACAGACCTATTGAAGTCTCTGAGAGAGTGAGTCATGACAAAACTATTTCACCTGGTGTGTAAGATGTATGAGACAGGCGAAATACCAAATGTTCAAATGTTTGTAAAGTCTATGGGACTTAACTACGGGGTTATCAGTCCCTAAACTTACAAACTACTTATGAACTAGCTACAACTAAGGACGGCACAAATATCCATGCCCAAGGGGGGATTCGAACTCCCGACCGTAGTGGCCGTGCAGACCGTGACTGAAGCGCCTCAGTCCCCTCGGCCGCCACGGCCGGCGGCGAAATACCAACAGACTTTTAAAAAAATTAATTATCCCCATTCCTAATAAAGCATGCGCAGAAAGGTGTCAAAATTACAGAAGCAACAGTTTTAATACATCGTAGTTGTAAAATTTTAACAGGGATTATTTACAGAAGAATATCTGATATCGGGGAAGATCGGTTTGGCTTGAGGAGAAATGTAAGAACACGCGAGGTAACACATTACGACTTATCTTAGAAGATAGATTGAGGACAGGCAAAACGACATTTCTAGATATTGTACATTTGGAGAGCGCTTTTGAGAGTGTTGACTGGAATACACGCTTTCAAATTCTGAAGTCATCATGGGTAAAATATAGGTTATTTACAACTTGTACAAAAACCAGACAGCAGTTACAAGAGTCGAAGGGCATGAAAGAGACGCACTGGGTGGGGAGGCAGTCTTTCTCCATTGTTATTCATTCTGTACATCTAGCAAGCCGTGAAGGAAAGCAAGGAAAAATTTGGAGAAGCAATTAAAGTTCAAGGTGAAGAAATAAAAACATTGCGTTTTGCTAATGACATTGTAATTCTGTCAGAGGCAGCAAAGCACCCAGAAGATCAATCGAATGGAAAGGACAGTGTGTTGACAAGTGCGTTGACAAGAGCAAAATAAGAGTAATGGAATGCAGTCTAAGAAAATCAGGCTATGTTGAAGAAATTCGCTTAGGTAACGAAACAAGAAAGGTGGTAGATGTGTTTTGTTACTTGGGCAGTAAAATAACTTATGATGGTAATAGTACAGAGTATATAAAATGCAGAATTGCAATGGGAAGAAAAGTTTTTCTGCAAAAGACAAATTTTTTTAACATCGAAAGTTAATGTAAGTGCAATGAAGTCTTGTCAGAAGGCATTTGTGTGGATTGTTGCCTTTTACGGGAGTGAAACATGGACGATAAATAGTTTAGACAGCAAGAAGATAGAGGCTTTTGAAATGTGCTGTTACATAAAAATTCTTAAGATTAGATGGAGAGAGAACGGGAGGAAAAGAAATTATAGCATACTTTGACTAATATAAGGGATCGATTGGTAGGACACATTCTTACTCATCAAGGAATCGTGGATTTAGCAATGGAGGGAAATGAGTGGGGTAAAAAATCGCAGAGGGAGACCAAGGGACGTATAAAGTAAGAAGAGACAAAAGGTTGTGGGTTGCCATTCTTACGAGGAGATGAAGAGGATTGCTCAGGGTAGAATAGGATGAAGAACTGCAACAAACCACTCTCCGGACTGATGACAACAATGGGCTTTCTCAAAGATCCACATTCTAGCACATGTCTTGTTTTAGTGTGTAGCGACGTTTATGTCGCTTCCGATTCACAAAAAAACCATGAGGCAACAGTCATCTGTACTACTGCCTATCGAGGGAACGACTCCCGCTTTTTGCTAATGGCTACCAGGACGAAGAGAAAATAATTTTTATAATTCTCGCGATTATATATTTTTAATGTTAATATAATCTAGTTATTAGGAAGTATAATCTTAAGTTTAGCACGATAAGACAATTATTCAAACTATAAACTGTATGTCTGTCTTGAAGCTGACGGCTGTTAAATACGCTAATTTTGTCCATCCATTACTCGAAAATGATCATTCTTAGCCACTTAGCGAGCATTGCAGACAAATTTAATCATTTGAACGAAGAAAGTCCGCTCTTGCTGAATAAAACTTTTATGAAAAAAGTCACTACCGATTTAGCAACGATATAGACTCGTCTTCAGGTGTTCTACATAAATTAATAAAGTAAATGGCCCTATAAAGATTTTTGCCTCATGCAAGGAATAAAATATAAAGGTGTAAAATCATACACAACAACGTGGTAAGAACACTAATAATCATGTTCCCTGCATAAATGTGTCGGAGCTTATTAAGAAAGAGTCAAATCCTTACAGATGAATAGAAATTGGCTATGGCTTTGTAAAACAAATGAAGCGCTGAACATTGTTACCTTGCGTGCGACTTTCAAAATAGGACAGTCTGCGAGTGGTATTTTTGCCAGCGTAGTTTCTATCAGAAGCCCATACAACACTTCACAAATACCTAGTAATCCCCTACAGAAGCGAAATATTTATTTTTATTTTTGAACATCAGCATATTATGGGCTAAGATGTCCTTTACCTAGAGCCAATGCTTTAGATGAAACGAAATATTTATGAGAGCTCCCCTTAGTTTTATAAGATGATCCCACGTCACCGGCGTTCGCACAGTCAAGGTTAAAATAGTCGCTTGTGAGCGAGCCTTCTATCGTAACGGTGTCACTTTGTTTTCGAAACAAGAAGAACGGAGTTGGATCAAGATTGAATGTGCCTATGCATGTGAAAAATTGCATTACGACGAGTTCCGCATGATTTGACAAAAATTAATAAATGCGTTACGACGCTGCCCAGACGAACTTGGAGAGCGATGAGCACGAAATAGTCTTTCTTATGCCGTATCGTAGTACTGGATGAGACATGGGCCATATCGTAAGAGCCAAAAATGAAACCCCAACCCAACGAATGGCGTTATTATGGGTCGCCGCGAAAATCAAAAGTGCGTCAGAGCCCCAGTATGGTGAAAGTTATTGTGATTCTCGTGTAGGACTGTGATGGTGTTTTCCTAACGCATTACGTTCCTCCACTGCAGACCGTCAATTCACAGCATTACTGTTGGTCTTTGACTCATCACCTGCGGTCAGCTTTGAGAAAGAAGCGGCAACACTTTCTGCGCAACCCACCCATCATTTTTCACGACAATGCGCAGGCGCTTACAGCGCAAGCTGTGGCTGCTCTGTTCGGTCGTTGGGACTGGGAAGTACTGTATCATCCACCACACTCCCCGGACTTGAGTCCTTGTGACTTTGATTTGATTCCGTAGATACGTGGCATTCGCTTTAGGACTGTTCCAGGGATTCGACAGGCAGTAGACCGCTTCATTCCCACCATCAACGGAACAGGCTCTGCTAACGGTATACAAGGCTTCGACATCGCTGGCAACTGGTCCTACACAACGCTGGTGACTGAAGGACAGTAACAGGTGCAAACGTGTAGCGCTTTTGTATCGGTTGTGAATACATAGCTGGAAGTTCCAACTATATACACACTCCTGGAAAATGAAAAAATAATATCATGAATTCGTCGGTCCAGCAGAGTGAAATTTTATTGACACATTCTTGAGGATGTATACAACACACGATCACACAGACAGAGCCATAGGCACGTGAGTACAGCCACCAGAGCGTGCGCAGTGTCGAAGCTAGTACCGTGTAATTCTCCTTTTGCATTAATACAAGCTGCAATTCTCCCATGGAGACGATTGTAGAGGTTCCGGATGTAGACTTGCGGAATAGCTTGCCGTGAAATTTCCATCTGTTGCCGCAGTGGGGCCAGAGGTCGTGTGAACCGCGCAAGATGACTCTCCATCCGGTACCAAACATGCTGAATGAGAGAAAGATCTAGGGATCGTGCTGGCCAGGGTAAATGACGTACACGTTGAAGAGCACGTTGGGTGGTTCGGGACGCATGTGAACGTGCAGTGGCCTGTTGGAAACGCTTATCGCTTTGTTACTGCCCAAACGGTAGCAAGGCGGTTTGCATGATGATTTCAGTGTGCCTCGCGCCGTTCAGTGTTGCGTGAACGATCACCAGAGAAGAACGGCCCGTGTAGGATATGGCTCCCCACACCATGACGCCGGGTGTCGGCCCCGTGTGCCTCTGACGTAAACACTCCTGATTTTCGCGCTCCTCTGCACGGTGCCACACACGCGTACGACCATAACTGGCACCGAGATAGAAGCGACTCTCATCACTGAAGACGACACGTCTCCATCCGTCCCTTCAAAACTGCCTGTCGCGACACCACTGGAGGCGATCTGAACGATGTTGGGGCGTGAGCGGAAGTCGCCCTCACGGCACGCGTGTTCGTGCACCATGGTGTGGGGAACCACATCCTACACTGGCCGTTCACCTCTAGTGATCGTCTACAGAACAATGAACAGTGCACGGTACATTGACACCATCATTCAAACCGTCTTGCTACTGTTTATGCACCAACAAGGCGATAAGCTTTTCCAACCGGAGAATGCAGTCCACATCTATCCCTTACCATTCGAAGTGTTTTTGAGTGTATAGGTGAACTACCCTGGCCAGTACAATCCTCATATTTGTCCCCCATTAAACATGTTTGGAACCGGATGCAACGTCATCTTGGCGCGGTCTGTACGAATGGCGTGAAATCTGGTCCAATTGAAGCACCAGGTGGAAACTGCAGGGCAGGTCATAACGCAAATCTACATTTGGCGCCTCTACGATCGTCTCCATGGGAGAATTACAGCTTATATTAGTGCAAAAGGAGGGTACTAGCGTCGACATTGCGCACGCTCTGGTGACTGTACTCACGTGCGTACAGCTCTGTCTGCGTGATCGGGTGTTATAATATCCTCAAGGAATAAAATTTCGTTATGGTGGATCGACGAAAACTATAAAGGAAAGCAAGGAGAAATTTGGAGAAGGAATTAAAGTTTAGGGTGAAGAATTACAAACATTGCGTTTTACCGACGACATAGTAATTCTGTCAGAGACAGCAAAGGACGTGGAAGAGCAGTTGAACGGAATGGACGGTGTGCTGAAAGCTGCATATAAGATGAACATTAACAAGAGCAAAACTAGGGTAATGGAGTGCAGTCTAAGAAAATCAGGTGATGCTGAAGGAATTAGATTAAGTAACGAAACAATAAAGGAGGTAGATGAGTTTTGTTACTTGGGCAGTAAAATAATAAATGATGGTCGCAGTACAGAGGATATAAAATGCAGAATGGCAATGGGTAGAAAAGCGTTCTTGAAAAAGAGAAATTTGTTAACCTCGAATATTGATTTAAGCCTAAGGAAGTCCTTTCTGAAGGCATTTGTGTGGAGTGTTGCCTTGTATGGGAGTGAAACATGGACGATAAACAGTGCGGACATGAAGAGGATAGAGGCTTTTGAAATGTGATACTACCGAAGAATGCTGAAGATTAGGTAGGGCCTGCCGCGGTGGCCGAGGAGACTAAGGCGCTCCAGTCACGGTCTGCACGGCCACTACGGTCGGGGGTTCGAATCCCCCCTCGGGCATGGATATTTGTGCCGTCCTAGTTCGTAAGTAGTTCATAAGCAGTTTGTAAGTTTAGGGACTGATGACTGGGTGGATCGCATAACTAATGAGAAGGTACTGAACAGAATTGGGGAGGAAAGGAATTTCTGGCATATCTTGACTAAAAGAAGGGCTCGATTAGTAGGTCACATTCTTAGACATCAAGGAATTCTGAATTTAGCGTTGGAGGGAAGTGTGTGGGGTAAAAACCGCAGAGGAAGACCAAAAGATGGATACAGTAAGCAGATTCAGACAGATGTAGGTTGCCGTTCTTATGTGGAGTTAAAGAGGCTTGCTCAGGGTAGGGTATTGTGGAGAGCTGCATCAAACCAGTCTCCGGACTGAAGACCACAACAACAACAACAACGGATCGACGAATTCGTGGTTGTCTTTTCTTTCATTTTCGAGGAGTAGATATACATAACTAGACATACATGTAGTCTTCTTGAGAAAGTAGAAGGAAGGTGAGGGGGAGGGGGACGCTTGAAATTTTCGGACAGGACGGCAAGTAGGTCTATGGTCTCGGCTGAAAGCACGAAGCGGACTGGAGTTGCAGGCGGCAGCTGGCGACAGCAGGGGTTGCGGCATTGTCGCCGGCGGCAGCCGCCGCCATTGTTACAGCCTGATTGCTGCCCCCCCCCCCCAAAGGGCGGTGGTAATTAATGTGTCTGTCAAGGCAGTCCCACGGCGTAAGCGCCGAGTGCCGTCGTAGACGCACTTCGACGACTGCTCGCCGACGGCCGAACTTAACACTTCATCTGACCGACGCGCGGCCGATCGTTTTGTCGATGTACAGCCTGCTTGCTATGCAGTAGCTCTGCATGCGTCACTGCTGATGCACTGGACTGCTGTCAGAAAACACATTCTAAGTGCTCCACATTAAATGAGGGCGGTGACAGCAACACATCAGTCTCTGGCGTAACCTCGTCTCCAGGGATTTTGTCGCCTCCTGGCAACATACTGAACCTTACTAGCGACCACAACTTTATACTGACGTCCATCTACAGCTACTATACAGGGTGAGTCATTAACTATTGCTTCCAAGAAGAACTTCGAAAGTACGATAGGACCTGAAATGTTTGTAGAACAAAAGGTGCATGGGACAACAGGACCAAGAGTTGATAGGTGGGGTCGCTTCAGAGATTATGAAAGTCAACTTTCTTTTTTAATAGGATACTATAGTTTCGTATTTATTTTCTGATAGCAGCTGAAGCCTTCAGAAATGGTGAGATTTCATCAATTAAAAAACAATGGAATTGTAAATAATTATAAATAGTGACAGCAAGGCGCAATGTGCTACAAGAAACACATGAAGAAGGCAATATAAAAAAACCTTGTCCTCTGAAGTCGCTTTGATATAAAGCGAAGCGCGTCTTGTCTAAAGTAGACCTAATTTATATTTGCGAAACTCAGTATCCTAACCTATACAAAATCTATAACTGCAACTGCCAAATAGAGAGAAGGTGGCAAAAAATGCATATAATAAATGATTTTTCTTTCTACGTAAACGCAACACTTTACTTATGCTGAGTATCAACTACCATTCGCTACGCTATGTGTCGATAGGCTGCAGATCCCTTGCAGTTCGCTACTTTTTTTTCCAGTGTTGAGACATCTCGATATACTGCAGCATCATCCGCAAAATCCCCACTCAACTTTCGATATTATCTACGAGGTCAGTTTTGTTTCTCTATGGCCGCGTTCCCGCATATGCAGGGTCGGCTTTGATAATTTCGCCACCCCATGGCCCCCTGTGGAAATGTGTACCCCAAATGTCTTCGTATAGTGTTGTACGTGTGAAAGTGTGTGGTGTTACGAAATGTTTGCGAATCGTGCAACTGAGGCGGGACTTGGCTACCAGTTCGGGATTCGCGTATCGGGATGTAGAAAACCGCCCAAATACCACATCCGAGCTGGCCGACACTCAGACCCCTTTCGTTAATCCGTCAGAAGGATTCGAACCGGGTCGCTACACTTCCCCGTCTCGGAAAGCGGTGCGTTAGACCACACGGCTAGCTGAGCGAGTCTACGATGTCATTAATATATGCTGTGAAAAGCAACGGACCTATAACACTCCCTTGGAGCACGACGGGAATCACTTTAATGTCTGAAGAGTTCTCTAGGTTGAGAACGACATGCTTGAGTTCTGTTAGCTAAGAACACCTGAACGTAATCAGTTTCAGTCATCTTCCAGCGACCTTCATCTGCCCGAAAGTGCTAAAAGTCACGAAAGAACAAGATGACAAGCGCTAGGCTGGTTGCACACACAGCGGTTTCAGACGGCCGTTAAAAATCGGCCGGTATATTATCGGCGGAGCGCTGCCTGCACACACGCCAGAATTTTACCGGTCAAACGAGCAGTCGCTTCGCTGTCGTGGAAGAGTTGATTGCAAACGAAAATTAATGCATGCCAAACGACTGTCCATGATATTATATGACAGATATTGCTGACAGGATAGAAAGAACTAATTAAGTACTGTAGCATACATTCGTGTACCACTTACGGGATGCATTGCTTTTCTTTGTTCTGCATCTCCCCAAAATTCTCATTCATTTCACAAGAAACTTGTTTTTACGTAACTCTTGTCGCATTTCTGTATTTTTGTTCCACATTTGGCTGTGCTGCCACTATAAAAATAATCATCACTTGTCTATTACACACTGAATATTTAATAAAAGAAATTTAATTAGGTTTACAGAATACACATTATTCTGAAAGAAGTACTAAGGTATGCCTTACCCCCACATTATTAGTGGTATTTGACTGTGCTTTTATTAGCTCAGAATTATATACAAAAACTATTTCTTGTAAAATCGTATCCAAATAGTTGCGCTCTACAAATAATCTGGGAAGTAACACTTTGATCCCCTAGTTCACAGTTATACAAACTACGGAAAAACATGGTGTAATTAGGACGATAGTGTACAAAACATTACAATTAGTATGGCTGTGATATAGGGTATCATATTCTTGAGTTTAGTAGGGGCGGCAAAATATGAAAACCCTGCTGGCGGCAAATGTGAAAATTCGCCACTGAATGAGTCTGTATATGACACACAGAGAAATGATCACTTCTGTGTGGATATAGAAAACTGTTCGATTCTTTGCGGGAATACAGATAAATCTGCGAGAAAATGGAATAGTGGACATTCTTAGTACGTGATAAGTTGATGATTTGGACAGGACTAGAAACGTATCTGGATAGCCAATCGCTCAGAGGGATTGGTAATAAAACAGAGTGAATATCTCAAAAACATGACAGTACAAAGGCACGATCTACCCTAGGTACAAAAAATAAAATAAAATCCCACAAAAAACAGGGTTCGAGTACCAGTCTGGCACCAAGTTTCAATTTCACCACTGAATTTAATTAAACTCCTTGAAACAGACAAGAAGCTGAAATATTTTTGATTAATTGTATAGAGAACTCACTGCCGAATCAATATTTTGTACTTTAGTCTTATATGCGCCTGTCGACTGTATGACGAGAAGGTACAGTGAGTACTGTGCAGGTAGGACAGCCGGTTAACATCGTTGCGTGTGCCACTGCATTACAGCTGCCATTTGACGACGTGCACCGGCCCGGCACCGAAGGTCTGTAGTGACAACGGCCGGCAGCTGACCGGCTTTTTGCCGGCGCCGGTCCGTGGCCGGCCAGTGTGGAAGCTGCAATGCCCTCCAATGGGCCACTGGAGAAATGTGGACGGCCGATACTTTACCGGACGTAGAAAATCGGTGTGTGTGCAACCAGCCCTAGTTTGCGCGATGAGGCGGCAGGATGCTGAGCAGCTTTGCGACTCACCGGTCGGCCGGCGAGCGACTGCCAGGTGAAGTGCAGGCTCTCGATGCCCGGGTGCACCGGCACCACGAAGTTGAGCGCGTACGTGTTCACCATGCCGTCGCGCACGTAGAACAGCTCCGCCTCCAGCCCTGCAACAACGTACCCAACAGTTCAGCACGACGACAACGAACAGCGGGGAAGACAGGTCACTGCAATGCGGAGACAAGACACCCCAATCAAACACATCTTGAAGTATTTTATCCATGGCTGCAACTGTACGGGTTTTAATTCATAAACCGCAGCAACCAGTTGAATACAATAATTTATTTTCGATGACCGGTTTCGAGCGCTTGACTGCCCTTCTTCTGGTCTATTTCACTACTGTAGGAAATAGACCAGAAGAAGGCCATCCAAGCGCCCGAAACCGGTCATCGCAAATAAATTATTACATTCACCTGGTTGCTGCTTTTTATGAATTCAAAGAGATCTTATTGACATATATCGTCACAGTCTCTCCTACTGCAAAATTAGTTACAAAATTATAAAGAGGTGGTGTTTTCCATCATTTATTTCACAAGAAAAAGTCAAAAAATATCTCTAAGCAAATAGTTGCCGAATTTTCATAAGAGAAATTGAAGTATGTGCCATAATCTGCAACCGGATCAGACAAAACGTAAATATCTGAAGTGGGAAGTCCAGGTTGGAAGTCAACAATGACAATAGTTTGGATCTCTCTGCGACACCGTTCATCTAGCCGCGACAGGCACATAATAAGACACTTCACTTTAATGGATTAGCCTTGGGGAACACATTTGTCTTGGTTAATAAAGTATTCGATACCCTTTATGTCTATGTAAAAGTACAAAAGCCAGCAATCTACAGTTATTTTCTAAGTCCATAGGCTACGGATACTCAAATACAATAAGTTTGTGTATACCGTAATTACTGGATGGATGGATGCTTAGGGTTTAACGTCCCATCGACAGCTTGGCCATAAGAGACGGAGCTAACGCTCGGAGTTTTTGGGTAAGGATGGGGGAGGAAATCGGCCGTGCCCTTTGAAAGGAACCATCCCGGCATATGCCTGGAGTGATTTAGGGAAATCACGGAAAACCTAAATCAGGATAGCCGGAGGTGGATTTGAACCACCATCCTCCCGAATGCGAGTCCAGTGCGTTACGACTGCGCCACCTCACTCGGTTGTTCCGTAATTACTGACCAATCCTTTATCTGTCAGTACTTTATTTTCATTCAAAATTTGCTACAAATATAAATAATAATACAGCGATTTACCAGATCAATTTTCGAAATGCAATGTTCAGAAAAAAAAGTTTTTTCACATCGCGTAATTATAATACAACGCAGATAATGTTATAAAAATCCTTTGTCATATCTTTAATTTTACCGTCCTGAACATTCTCTGTACAATTTCTTTCGCTGTCGGCCGCTGTGTAAGTTGAATATATTAATAAACTGCAACGTGTTGTCTTGTTGACTTATAACTCCCACGTAAAGTGTATCCCGCAACAGCCTAACCAAATTGCGGATGGCAACGACATTCTGCTGAAGTTGTGCCGTGGTCGAGACACAACTGGTAACCTGGGAAACTTACATTGAAGTGCCCTCGAATAAAAACCATACGTTTTTCGGGGGAAAAAAAAATTAAAATATGTTCCCTGCAAAAATTCATATTGACCTACATGAAATACGAATAAAGAATAAAAAACAGAGGTTGCCATTGAAGAAATGAACTTAACCGTGAAAACAGGGATAATCAATCGATGACTGCTCTCAAACACGACAACTTTTACAGGAAATTTTTTATCTATTTATTTATTTTCGCACAATTTTGCCACTACATAAATATCGAGCGTTATGGATTGAAATGGGGCACCCTGTGTACCTAATCAATATTAAGTAATGTAACCGCACACTATATACATGTATATATATCTGCGAGGTTTTTACGGCTGCGCCGCCTCTCGCATCCCAATTTCCATCAATTTCTGTCGTTTCAGTCGCCTTCATTAAGGCCTCTTGCCGGCCGCGGTGGCCGAGGGGACTGAGGCGCTCCAGTCACGGTCTGCACGTCCACTATGGTCGGGAGTTCGAATCCCCCCTCGGGCATGGATATTTGTGCCGTCCTTTGTATTAGTTAGTTCATAAGTAATTTGTAAGTTTAGGGAATGATGACCCCGTAGTTAAGTCCCATAAGCTATACAAACATTTGAAACATTTTAAGACCTCTTGCCGCCATCGCTTCGCTGACGTCATCTTTCCAGCATCTCGCAGGCCTCCCACGCCTTCTTCTTAGATGAGAAGTGCAATGCCGTATTTTTCTTGACCATCTTGTGTCTGGCATACGTTGCAAATAAATATAATTCTTATTTAATAATATACTTTCTTATATTCCCTATAACAGTAGAAAGCATAAGAACTCCACTGATAATGAAATACAAAGGTCACGAAAAAAACAAAATTATAACGCAGTAGATATCTTGATGCCGCTAATAATGCAAGAACAAGCAGCTCGTATCAATTTTTTATAATAATAGTAGCGATAATACAACTTGGAAGATTAAAGTCTACCACATACTTTATGTATTAACATCAGTTTGAAACACTTTAGAATGTTGCATACCTTCGTGCATCGTATCTGCTTTGTGGAGGTTTTCGTTCACTGAAATGAGACCGCCCGCCGGTAGGCAAGACGTTGGGAGAGCCATCTCGCGGAGTGTGCCGCCTCGCTGCGCAAAACTCATCAGAGGAGTGAGCGGGCCGAACGCCCTCTACGCGTCGTGTTCGTGTCGCGGCAACCCACCTGCGGCGAGCACTGCTCGCCGATGTTTTAGCGCCAAAGAGACGGCAGGCGCTTTGCTGCAAGACGTGGCGCTTCCTCTGACAATACGGCTAAAGCCTCCTCCTGCTCCTCCTGTCCCGTATCGCAGTGCTTGGAAGACGACAGACGGCTAAGAGCAGGCAGGGCAGCGCGATGCACTCAGGCAGGAGCCGTGCCGTGTGTTGGCGACTGATGTAATCGCCGCGCCGCGCCACGCAGCCTCAAAGCGCGCCGGGCTCTCAGCAGATGAGCGGCGCGCACCCATCCACCCATCCACCTTGCATTGCTCACCGTGAAAGCGCCGGCCGCACACATTTCCTCGTATTACTTCTATTTTTACACTGCCCTGGATCGCGGTCGCTGACGTACTTTCACGCCGTGGCACTCGGGGGAGGTCCCCGGTTCGAATCCTGAAGGCGAGAGAACTTGATGTCACCGATCGACTAGGACTCTGTTTGCGCGGCAAGTGTTTTAACTGTAAAAAAATCATTGTAAATCTATAGGACTCAAATACGTGGTCAGTAGTCCGTAGCTTACAAACTACTTAAACTAAGGTAAACTAACTTAAGGACAACACAAACACCCTTGCCCGAGGAGGAACTCGAACCCCCGACAGTGAACAGTCGCGCGCACCGCAGCACGGTGCCCCAGTACGCACGGCTAATCCGCCGTCTAGACGTTTAGTATCGATGACTGCACGTACAACGTACCGGTACAGTATTGTTTGTCCAATTCGAAATATTTAAACATTTCGACCGTTTCAGGGCACTGAAATTAATCCAATGGCAAAGATGAATATTTGTGCTAGATCGGGATTCGAACCCGGATTTCACGCTTTGGGCCAGCGGTCGCCTTAACCAACTAGACTATTCAGGCACGCTTCCCTCCATAACCAACCCCTCACCTTGTAGCACACTACCGTTGTAGTGACCCCTGCCAATTTGACTCCACTTGCTCGCAGCCTATACTGGATTCCCGCAAGGGATCGAGCGTATTAATGCTGCTGCTGCTGATGATGACGTGTACGGGAAGGTTACGTCATTGAATAACCGTAGTAGGATGCAAGATGAGTGTGGAGAAACTTTCTAGTTGGTTAAAAGAATTGCAGCTATTTTTAAATGTAGACAAATGAAAGGAAATGCCGATAACTAGGATGCTCAGTCCCTATGAAATTCAAATACGGTATTAGCAGTGAGCTGCTTAAACACATTTGTGTTGATTAAATACCTAGGCGTAAGGTTAGAGAGCGATATGAAATGGAACGAACATGTGACGAGAGTTTGGGAATGATCGATTAGCAAGACATTAAAGCAATTCAGAGGCGGGCTGCAAGATTTCCTACTGATAGGTTCGATTAAAACACGAGTGGTACAGTGATACCTGGGGAACTTACAAGGAATCGCTCGAGGGAAATAGTAGTGCAGAAAATTACACTAGTGCAGAAAATTTCAGGATTAGTAATTGAAGCTGACTGCAGAATGATTCTACTGCAGCGAACTTACATTTCGCGTAAAGACCACAAATATAAGATCAGAGAAATTAGGGCTAATACAGAGGCACACAACCTTTCGTTTTTTCCCTCGATCTATCCTAAGTGAAAGAGAAAAGGAAATGATTGGTAAAGGGTTGACGTACGTCAGACATGCAATAGGTGATGGATTGCGGCATATTCACGTAGGTCTAGTTGTGGATATGTACATGTGGATAGAGTGAGAGAATTTAGCCTGTTATGTATTAAATGCGTTAGAATATATTCGCGCGCCAATAATTTTGGGGAGCAGCGTGAAACGAGGACTGGCACAGCTGATTGCCCACTTTTATGTCTGACAAGGAAAGTACTTGGGCTCGAACAACACATATACACCAAAATCGTTAAGAGATAATGTAAAGGTCTCTTATTGCACTAGTGATACTCCCGCATCTGCAAAACTCTGCAGTCGTCCGTTAGAGGCCTCTGCGTGTGCCATGCCGCATTGCACTTTGACCTGTCGGTTCGCCAGTAGGGACGGTGCAGTGTTCCTCCGAAGTTGCGCTTTGTGATGTTATTTGTGTGGTGAAGCGTCAGCTGGGGCGGCGATTGCTAATCAATCCTGCTAATGTATTGCGATTGGTTGAGATGAAGTTACGAAGAACCATTCTTCGTGAAGATGGTATTAGTGTAGAAGATGAATAATTTGCGTGCTTTCTCGTATCTATTATGGTACACAAATATGAGTGTAAGTTAGATACTGTTGTTACAAACTCATAATAATGATAATAGGGATGATAATGACGAACAACTCATTGCAAGCGGTAGTGCTACGGTAAGTGCGGGAAGAGGCGATGCAAGCAGTGGCAGTGAATACCAACAGTCTTTCGGGAAGAAGGTTAATGACAATACGCTAGAGAACATGTACGATGATTATTACATAAGTTATAGTTAAAATGTCTGCATTACGTATGTCGTCTACAATTACATCTACAGTGCTAGCTAGAGCATGGTTGCAGAGCTTTGCAGAAAAACGACACCCACCAGCACATTGAGGTGTACGTAGAGATCCTGTAACCAAACGTTCATACAGATATGTTTGTTTGAGCCCATGTACTTTCCTTGTGAGTCCTTTAGACAGAAACAGAAATGCTTTTTGTGCTGCGACAGGTCCATTTTTCAAGTGGCAGTAGTATATGACTCACGGAAGGTACGTGAAGCTTAAACATAATTTCCTTCTTGGACTAACTTGTACGTAATTAAGCACAAACGTACCCTAAATGCCCTAAATGCACGGTCACGAGCCGGTTGGTTAGGGAACATATGAGCCGCATGGTTTGTTGTGTATTTAACTTTGCACATGTCTCTCGCTGTTCTAGTGCCGGGTTGGACGCGTTTCCGGCCATGTGCTGAACACTCGCAGCTGATGCTGGCCGCCACCTGCACACGTCATCGCGTTAATCCCCGCAGCTTCCGGCTAAGCGGAGCGGGCGCCTGCGTACTGCAGCTCTACGGCTGTCCAGCGGATCGCAGTTCACAGACGTGTCTACGGTTGCCGCGTTTTTAGTCTGAAAAGTACGGCAGATTGTCGATGTGGTGGCCACCCTAGTTCCACAGTGGTATTATCGACGTGTTATGTCTTTAGGCATCATTATGTACAGCCGGCCGCGGTGGCCGAGGAGACTGAGGCGCTCCAGTCACGGTCTGCACGGCCACTACGGTCGGGGGTTCGAATCCCCCCTCGGGCATGGATATTTGTGCCGTCTTTAGTATAAGGTAGTTGATAAGTAGTTTGTAAGTTTAGGGACTGATGACCCCGTAGTTCAGTCCCATAAGCATAACAAACATTTGAACATTATGTACAACTGTACACTTAGGCCAATTACACACACGATGGATTTTTCCGCCGCGGTCAAATCACTGTCACCGCAGTTCCAGCAGAATTGCACGGGAGTAAATCAGAAATTGCTCACTTATGGGAAGAAAACTCCAAGCGGTAAACTTGTCAAAGGCGGTAGCTGTGAGGCCGCAGTGCCGCACTTGACCGAACGCACGCTTACACAAACACACAGCGGTCTTTCTACCGTTGACAGTCGTTTTGCTCAGTGCGATTGAGTCTTCGTAATGAACACATTAATTGGATATTTTTCCACTTGAAAAAAAAAAAAAAAAAAAAAAAAGAGAGAGAGAGAGAGAGAGAGAGAGAGAGAGAGAGAGAGAGAGAGAGAGAGAGAGAGAGAGAGGTATTCTGGATATACACTCTGCTACACCACGAAGATGACGTGATACAGACGAGAAATTTAACAGACGCGAAGAAGAGGCTGTGATATGCAAATGAAGAGCTTTTCAGAGCATTCACAGAAGGTTGGCGCCGGTGGCGACACCTACGACGTGCTAACATGAGGAAAGTTTCCAACCGATTTGTCATACACAAACAGCAGTTGCCTGGTGAAACGTTGTTGTGAAACCTCGTGTAAGGAGGAGAAACGCGTACCATCACGTTTCCGACTTTGATAAATGTCGGATTGTAGCCTATCGCGATTGCGATTTATCGTATCATGACACTGCTGCTCGCGTTGGTCGCGATCCAATGACTGTTGGCAGAATATGCAATCGGTGGGTACAGGAGTGCAATACGGAATTGTTATACAATTGGGACCGGAAGATTTACTTTTGTTAAGTGATTTAAGTTGCATTAATACACCAGGAGTATGAACTTCTAAGCAGGTGGCAGCTGTTGTTGATAGGAATTACGCAGTATTTGCTTCGTCTTCTCTCGTGAAGCAATTTCGGACGAACGAATTAGCGCCACCTGGAAAGGAGGGCCTGGCGACCAGGAATATGTGATGAACCGCGAGCTGGGCTGGCGGCGTCGGTGTGCAGGCCTTGCAACCGCCCCGCCACCCTCAGTCCGCAGCCGCCGCCTCATTAAGCGGGGTCGATAGCCGCCCTCCACAGGTGCGCGCAACCCCCACCCCACCCCTTCATCCTGCTGCTCCCGTAATGCACCGCCAACCAGCCACCAGATCTCTACACACCAACCTTCTGCACTGGTCAAAACAACTGGAGGATCAGTTGAGATAGCCATGTTCTGAAGTATTCTGACAAGCAGAATGAACTACAGTAATTCGACGTCTTTCTTTCTGTTGTACAGAGGAAGACAACAATATTACCGCAACTGAGATAGCGGTAATGGCAGAAAGTTGGCTCACAGGGGGTTGGCGTTGAGTTGTGTTTACTCTACCAAACGAATCACACAGTTGGGGGTTCAGACAGTGTAATGAGTAGGTAGTGCAACGCAACAACAACGTGACCTCCCCGCAGGTGTGGAATGAAGAGCCATAGCAAGGATGTAAGCGGAACAGACACTAAAGGAGCTGGCTGCAACTATTGGAGTGTTCCAAAGTGTAATTTCCAGAACGTGGACGCGATTTAATACAACAGGAACCGTTAGAAGACGGCAAGGCCAACGTAACTTCAGCAAGAGATGACCGTTATATCCGGTTAACATCCCGTCACGACAGGAGGCTGAGTGCAACCCAGCTGCAACGCACCCTCCAGGCAGCAACTACAAGCGCAATATCAACACAAACAGTCCGAAATCGCCTTCGGGAATGTGGCCTCCACGCACGAAGGCCAATGGTATGTGTCCCATTACAACTACGACACCGTTTATTCAGCAGAAACTGGGCGGAGGATAATCGGGATTGGAGTCGTAACGAAGGCGCCGGGTTCTGTTCACAGGTGAGTCAAAATATTGTGTTCAGCCGGACAATCGGTGTTCCCATCTCTGGGGAGATATACATCACCATATCATGCTGGTAAACGAATGGTGTGGGCAGGAGTGAGTATTGGCAAACGTACGGACCACTGTCTCGTTGAGAATGGCGCTTTGACTGCACAGAGTTATGGAGACTAGAGCCTTCGACCTTTTACTGTTCCCTACGTTGGTGCCATAGCAGGTGGGTTGCATCTGGCGGACGAGAATGCACGTCGACGTAGAGCTGCACTGGTAGACAACACGCTTCAAGCTTATGGAACTGAATGAATTCAGTGGCCATATTCTTCACTGAACGTAAACCGAATTGAGCATGTCTGGGATGCACTTGGCAGACACATTGCAGCGAGACCAGCACATGCCGGAAGTGCCTGCAGAGCTGGATCCTGCACTCATGGAAGAATGGCCAAATATCTCTCAAGAGCTGATAGATAACCTCATACTGTCCATGCCACGCAGGTGTGCAATTCTACTGCCCGTCCGAAATGATCACACACAAACACCATATCAGAGAGCAACGAAAATCACTTTTTTACTGTTATTGTAGCCCCATTGTCGGTCGCTCTCAGTCAACGCCATGTGAACCTCAAGTAAAGAGTTGAGACAGCAAAACACCGTATGTGTCACACACAAATTACAATTGTAGTGAATATCTGCATAAAACACGTCACTATATGTATATTGTGTGTGATGTCTCACCTGATCCGCTAATTGTTTTGAGCAGTGTAGATCCCCCATGGACTTAAACTAGACGTTGTCAAAAATCTGCATCGCAATAAAACTGTAAAATCGCCGTGTCCGTCGTTAGTGTGTTGGATCACATTAACAGAGACACTACCAGAGGTAACTGGTGCTTAAAATGAATGGGGAGTCCCCTACTTTTAGTACAATATTCAGTTTCCATTTCCAAATAACTCAATCAGTTAGCTCGAAACCTGTTCCTCGCCTTACACATTCGCAAAGGCTACTCTCCCCAACTTCTTCTCAAACGTATGTCATAGTTACCGATATTCTCTCCTTCAACCATTCGCAGGTGTCTCTAGGGACTGCACGCAATATCGCATACTTTCCAGTTGTCTTTGTGTAATTTTACTGTATCATTACCGACAGCATGGCGGCTTTGTGCCAAATTACTCAGTTGTCAGTGAATTCTAGAACACGGGTAACGGAGCTGCCTCATCTTCGTGTGTTCTCCACCTGCAATACATACAAAGTTTTTATCAATTTACTTCCCATTTTTTCTGTAATTTTCGAGACTACCTTTTCCTCTGCTGTGGACTGGGTGGCGAAACACTTGCCGAGAGAAGTCAGACCACTTTACGGTCAAGAGACAGTAGATCAGCAGGTGAGTAAAAGTTCTTGCCTGAGAGGAATAGTGATAGGCACTCGCACTTCATACCAGGTCTTCGTACGGCAAAGCCGCGACATTTACATTGTGTTCAGCCCTTTCAGTCCATTGGAGAAAGCCCAAATCTACGTCATCGGACGGGGGTGGAACCGCTATACGTCCGAACGTGACCCCCTGATTCTTACTGCCGGGGCACCAGGCAAATACGCCTTTGGCAACAGTCTGTTTAAAATTTCTTCAGCATTGACAGCTACGGCGGTAGTAGTAGATGGGGAGCCCACGCGAGAGGTAGTGAGCGCAGTCCGCCAATAACACGGTAGCTGCAGCCGCAGACAGCTCCCCAATTTGCCGTACCTTCACCCAACACCTCCACACACCACTCGCACCCTGTATTAGTTCCAGGCAGCTTGCCTCCCTGCGTGGCCGTCGCATCTTGTCATTTTGACTTTTGCCATTTCTATTGTTGCATTACTTACTTACTTACTTACTCCTTGGCGCTACAGCCCATATAGGGCCTTGGCCTTTCTGACGATCGCAGCCCAATCCTGACGATTTTCTGCTCGTTTCCTCCATCTCCTGACTCCTATCTTTTTCAAATAATTTTCCACATCCTCCAGCCATCGTTTCCGAGGCCTCCCTTTGCTTCTTTTCCACCTGGATTTCCTGTGTAAACCTCTATGATAGTTCGATCTTCCGACATTCGCTCTACATGGCCCAGCCATCTCAATCTGTTACACTTAATTTCAGTCACCAAGTCAGGATTTCCGTAAGGTTCTTCCAATTCCTTGTTTCTCCTTATCCTCCATTGCCCCGACTCAAATACGGCTCCAAAAACTTTTCTTAATACTTTCCTCTCCCATATTCTCAAGAGCTCTTCTTCTGCTACAGTCATTGTCCATGTTTCTGAGTCATACATTACCACAGGTCTTATGACTGTTCGATAGACAGTCACCTTCGATTTTCTGCTCAGGCTACGTGACTGAAGGGTCTTCATCATGGCCCAGTAAGCTCTATTTCCTGCAGAAATTCTTGATTTTATTTCCTCTTTTATCCTGCTGTCCTCCGTAAGCAGCACTCCTAGGTATTGGAACTTCTCACATATCTCATAATTTCCTCTGTTCAACGTAATATATTTCTCTTTAGAAACAGCATTTTCCTGGAAGCAAAGAGATACTGTTTTGGTGTTGTTTACTTTAAGTCCCAATGTTCTGCCTCCTTTTATTGTTTTCTTTGCTATTACTGTTTTTATTTAATAATTTTGCGTGCTGTTCATCAGTGTCGGAGCGGAAAAGACCCGCTCGTTTTGTTTGTCCCGGCACTGCTGTACGATGTCAGTCGACTGAAATAGTTTGCAAGTTTCGTGTCTAATTGGCCCGTTGCTCTCCATTAACTACGTATTTGATATAAATACTACACCTCTGAATATTATGAATATTCAAGAAGAACATCTGATAATACAGGAGTAAATAAATACTGCAAGCAGCCACAAGATTTTTATGACTCAGTTTATTTCACCGTTACTAGTTTCGGGCCTGAGCCCATCATCAGACGGTAGTGTTGATTTCAGGACGCTGATACCTTTCATACTTGATCCTGCATACCTGTCAATACTAAAACAATTTCTGAAAAAATCACCTCATTGAATGCTGATACACAAGAGAACAAACGGCATTATTAGATTAAGGGCTAGTTTTGGAAGATAACGTCGGGACCAGGAAATCGTGCAGCTGTCGCGCCGTCTTCCAAACGGGAGGTGTGTCCGGAGGGGCCGGGATAACAGCCAGTGGAGAGAAGTGGCGCTGTGGAAACACGTGGCGACAGCTCGCCTATTATGCAGTTCGCCCGGGCATCAAATTAGTGGGCCGGTAACGATGTGTGTAGCTGCCTTCTGGCGACTCACCTCCTTTGATTGCGCCGCCCGGCCTCGCGCCGTATTTTCGTGACTCGTTAACTAACGCTTTTGTCGCCGGACAAGAGCGCACAGCCGCGGGCCAGGCGAGTTCTGCGCGTGCCGACAAGCCCTCGGCCCCAAATAATCCACACTACAGCCACACAGTCTACTGCCAACCTACAGTTGCTATTTTCTGCCCTATTCTGGTCGTGAGTTAAACGACCGAAGAATGTCCTTGTACATGCCTTCGTGCATCCCCTAATCTGTCTTATTGTCAAGTCTCTAATAGGGAAATAATTTGGTGGCAACAGAATGGCCACGCGTGTCTAAAATTACCCGAAGTCGTTTAGCGGCAACTACGCCGTCTTTCCCTTTACAGGTTCTCACTCGTTCTGCTGAACAGGGGCCTAGATTATTTATTCATTAGACGTAGGGGAGAGAAGTTCAACTGTCTTCCAGAGTTTTGTGTGTCGGGAGGAAGGGGGGGGGGGGGCAGCTTCAATAGTTGGAAAATTGAAACTAGAGTTTGGGGCAACACGATTCTTTTACTGGAATCGATTCAATCCCACATTGTGAATCTATTCCTACGATTCGTTCACGAGTCTTTATAGTCTACGACGGCAGGATTCTTACAGAATGCCAAAAAGGAGGCAGTACGGGTATCGGAATTTTTTAATATTTATGGCGCGTAAAGTTCAGAAAATAGTTCGGAAAAGTTCGAGAAAACAGTCTTTGAACTTTTGCAAGCAGATACAAATACATATTACGCTGCCAGTTATTTCTGCTGTCGTCGTGGCTTATGTGGTACCGTTGTAGGTTGTTAAACTAGTGAATGTAAGTCACGTAGTTCGAATCTTGCGGCAACCTTATAAAAAAATTTATTACATTAATGTCATCGGCAAACAGTATTGAAACTGAAACGCACTGAAACATAGAATTTGACCCAGAACACTTCCTTGGGGGACGCCTATGTTGATATATTCTGGGTCAGAAAGGTAGTTTACAGTGTGACTGGAGTTAGTATCGGTGATCTCCACCCGGTACCGTCTGTTTTCTAGATATGAATGAAACTACATGTTTGGTAGCTACATACCAACATGCATTTAAATCTAAACAACTCTTATATGTGAAGTTCCGTCGGTACTCATAACCTAAGTTACGTTTAAATCGAAAGGTTGTGACAGCACATAATTTCAAGGTATACTAAAAACTAAAATCGTGAAAATTACTTACTTTTAATTAATATAACGGCTCATGCCTTGATACACAAAACAGGTCAGGACACTGTTGCAAAAGCAAAGGAAAAGGCATACTAAATATAAACGAACACGAAATCCCCAGGATTGGCGATCGTACTCAGAAACTCGAAATTTAGCAAGGATTTCAATGTGAGATGCCTACAATACTTATCACAACAAAACTCTTTCTCGAAATTTGTCTGAAAACCCAAAGCGATTTTGGTCACATGTTAAATACACTAGGGGCAAAACAAACAATACCCTCACTACGTGATAGTAATGGCGATCCTGCCGATGACAGTGCTACTAAAGCAGAGTTACTAAACATAGCTTTAAGAAACTCATTCTCCAAAGAAGACGAAACCAATATTCCAGATTTCGAATTACGAAAAGAGGCCATAATGAGTAACGTAGAAGTAGACTAAAATCACTTAACAACAAGTCTTCTGGTCCCGACTGTATACCCATTAGATTTCTATCTAATATGCTGAAGCGATAGCTCCTTACTTAACAGCCATATACAACCGCTCTCTCAAAGAAGGATCTGTACCGAAAGATTGGAAAGTTGCACAAGGTCACACCTATATTCAAGAAAGGCAGTAGAAGTAACGCACTAAACTACCGGCCTATTTCATTGACGTCAATTTGCAACAGGGTTTTGGAAAATATACTGTATTCAAATATTATGAATTATCTCGACGAGAATGATCTATTGACCCAAGGTCAACACGGATTTGGAAAATATCGTTCATGTGAAACACAACTAGCTCTTTATTCAGACCAAGTGATGTGTGATATCGACAAGGGTTCGCAAATTGATTCCGTATTTCTTGATTTCCAGAAGGCTTTTGACACCGTACCTCACCAAAAGCTTTTAATCATATTACGTGGTTATGGTATATCGCCACACATTTGCGATTGGATAGGTGATTTCCTGTCATAGAGGACACAGTTCGTAGTAATCTATAGTAAGTGATCGACTAAAACAGAGGTGATATCGGGCGTTTGCACAGGGTAGTGTTATTGGTCCTCTGCTGTTCCTTATTTACTTAAACGATTTAGGGGAAAATCCAGGTAGCTCTCTTAGGTTGTTTGCAGATGATGTCATCATTTACCGTCTAGTAAAATCGTCTGAAGATCAAAACCAACTGCAGAACGATCTGAATAAGATATCAGTATGGTGTAAAAATTGGCAATTGACTCTTAATCAGAAGTGTGAAGTCGTCCACATGAGTATGAAAAGAAATCCGTTAAACTTTGTTTGCAAAATAAATCAATCAAACGTGAAGACCTTAAACTCCACAAAATACCTAGGAATTACTTCAGACTTAAAATGGAAAGAAGACGTAGATTAGGTCGTGGGAAAGGCGAACCAGACACTGCGTTTTATTGGCAGAACACTTAAAAGAGGCAACAGAACTACTAAACAAACTGCATGCACTATGCTTGTTCGTGCATTTTTGGAGTATTGCTGCTCAGTGTGGGATCCTTATCAGGTGGGTTTGACGGAGGACATCGAAAGAGTCCAAAGAAGGGCAGCTCGTTTCGTATCGTCACGATACAGGGGAGACAGCGTTACGGAAATGATACATGATCTGGGATGGGAATCATTACAACAACGGCGCTTATCGCTGCGGCGTGGGCTACTTACGAAACTCCAATCGCAAACATTCTCCTCCGAATGCGAAAATATATTGTTGTCTCCCACCTACATAGGTAGAAATGACCATCAGAATACAATACGAGAAATCAGAGCTCGGACGGGTGTTCTTTCTTCCCGCGCGCTATTGGAGAATGGAATGGGAGACAAATAATGTAATGGTGTTTCGATGAACCCTCTGCCAGGCACTTAAATGTGATTTGCAGAGTATCCCATGTAGATGTAGATGTAACTGTAGATGTGGAAGAGCAACAGTCTCTGACGTTACGTACTCACTACCAACTGATCGGCAGCGCGGTACACCGGATTGTGGAAGAACGACAGCGTTGGCCATCTCTCGTATGGCCGCATACCCCGGAATTAGCCTATATTGTGGAATATTGTGACGTTGAGTTTCGTGAAATCCAGAGTGAATCGACCTTTTAACGAGCGGAGCTGTAGTGAGTACTGGCTGGGAGAGTGTCAGGAGGGCAGAATAGTGCCGGGAGCAGGCAGTGTTGGGGGGCGAGATGCCTAGTCGCGTGTCTGGCCACGCTGCCCCTGGTTGTATCAACACGGCGACAGCGCTGCCCCAGTGGCCGGCGCAGTGTCAGCTGATCAATTAGTGTGGCGCCATTGTGCGCCGGAGGTGTGAGAAGCCAGCGCGGCCACCCCTCCCCCCTCCCTCTGCCTTCACACAGAGCCACAACGGCCGCGGCGCGCGGATCCGCTTTCAGGGGGGCAAGCCTGCCAACCCTCGCAACGCACACTCCCTGCTCTTCTCCGGGAGCGCCGAGTCTACCTCTGTCACACGGCGTTCTGCGTCGTTCGAACAGTGTCTAGCAAAAGATTTTTCTTCTCTATAACTTACAGATTAATACGTTCAAGTAAGTTTGCTAAATATCCCGAGAACTTTTAAGTTAGATGATGATTCCTTCGATGCTCTTTATTATTTTGTGAAGGAGGCTCAACCACAGAAAGCGTGTAAAAACACTAAAGTATGACGCGTTTCAAGGGTCAAGCCCTCATCATCAGATAAACTATACAAGAATCTTAAAACCTCAGACAATGAATATCTAAAACGTAATAAACGCCGGCCGCGGTGGCCGCGGGGACTGAGGCGCTTCAGTCACCGTCTGCGCGACCACTACGGTCGGGGGTTCGAATCCCCCCTCGGGCATGGATGTTTGTGCAGTCTTAGTTCGTAAGTAGTTCATAAGTAGTTTGTAAGTTTAGGGACTGATGACCCCGTAGTTAAGTCCCATAAGCCTTACAAACATTTGAACATTTTTTTCGTAATAAACGAAAACGTTGTTACTTCTCTTGTAACCGTGTGTACGCAGAAAGGTCCTCAGCATACTATGCTACGTCAAGATTCAAAACAGACCCCAGCACTGGCGGCGCAATAACACTAGCGAAATGCACGGAGTCAACAACACGAGTGGGGCGCACGTATGCACATGAAAACAAAGACCTCTAAATACCAAAGATCATCCACAAGGTAGTGGGTACATTCAGGTGTCGCGAAATAATTTACACAGTAAGATCGAAGTTGAAATTTAAAATAAACGACTTTTGTTATAATAGGTCCACAAAGTTATTAAAAAAGCTGTATTTATTGCCTTGAACTTGTTTATTTAATGATACGTCGCTTTTAGCGTTATGTATCGTAATCTCGGGCTGTTCTAGCACTTCTTTGTCTTGTCTTTGTCTGTTCTTCGTCACTTCTTTGTTTCCTTAGCCGGGTGGAATGACCGTTTGGTCTAAAGCGTCATGCTACGGAGTGGACGGCCGTTCCCGCTGAAGGTCCGAGTCCTCCGTCAAGCACGCGCGCGAGTACGTGTATGTGTGTGTGTGTGTGTGTGTGTGTGTGTGTTGTTCTTAGTATATGTTAGTTGGCCCTAATTTCTAGGTTGTGTGAGGAATGGTAACTAGCGCTAAATATAGAAAAATGTAAAGTGATGCAGATGAGTAGGAGAGACAATCCCGTACTGTTCAAATACAGCATCAGTAGTGTGCTGCTTGACACAGTCGCGTCAATTAAATACGTAGACGTAACGCTGCACAGCGATATGAAATGGAACGACCACATTAGGACAACGTGGGGAAGGCGAATGGTCCGCTTTATTGGGAGGATTTTGAGAAGGTGTGATTCGTCCGTAAAGGACACCGCATACAAAACGCTTGTACGACCCTGTCTTGAATATTGCTCAAGTGTTTGTGATGCCCACCATATCGGTTTAAAGGAGGACATAGAGGCAGTTCAGAGGCGGGCAACGAGATTTGTAGCTAGCAGATTTGATCAATGCGCGAGCGTTACCGAATTGCTTCGGGAACTCAGCTGGAAGTCACTTGAGGAAAGGCGACGTTCTTTTCGAGAAGCACTGTTGAAGAAATCTAGAGGGCCGGAATTTGATGCGAACTGTAGAACGATTCCACTGCCACCAACCTATATTTCGCATAAAGACGACAAGGTTAAGATTAGAAAGATTAGGGCTCGTACGGATGTATTAAAATCATTCGTTTCGCCTCGTTCTATATGGGAGTGGAACAGGATAGCAGGTAACCTGTATTGGTAATGAGTGCCCTCCGCCACGCACCTTTGGGTGGATTGCGAAGTATGTATGTAGATGTAGTTTAAATAATTTCTATGTCTTTTTTACTCTTAACCGGATAAAAAAGAGACATTTCAATTTACCACAGAATTTTACTCTTTAAATAAAATTTTTAAAAACGAGTAAAGTTTTCTCGTAAAATTAACATTCTTCAAAACATTTGATTATTACAGAAAATAGGAAAAATAGGAGAAGCAGTCATTCCGATTTCAATAAAAATATAAACACGTGATACAGGAATCGGTACAGCACTGCTGAGGCAGGAGTACACGTGATGCCGTGTGATGTGGGCCGTTTGAGCAGCGAGCAACGCTTGCCCCCCTCTGTTTACATCGCAGTTTCTCGCTTTCGTCCTGGAACGTCGGTTGTTCAAATGTTTGTATAGCTTATGGAACTTAACTACGGGGTCATCAGTCCCTAAACTTACAAACTACTTATGAACTAGCTAACACTAAGGACGTCGCAAATATCCATGCCCGACGGGGGATTCGAACCCCGACCGTAGTGGCCGTGCAGGCCGTGACTGGAGCGCCTCAGTCTCCTCGGTCACCGCGGCCGGCACGTCGGTTGTACTGCAGAATGATAAAATCCTCACTTTGACAGTATTTTACGAAGCGCAGTAGCAATAAAGTACACTGACGCGTCTGCTTAAAAACACCAAAGAGATGCTACATCATGTAAAGAGAAAACATCTACAATGTCCTGGAAGGAAAAGTAGCAATTTGACTTATACGTACATAAATTTACTATCGTAACTACAAATTTATGATTACGACTGAACACTGTTTCGGCATTCTTCGTGTTGACGTTGCAGAAGTAATAAATATGTGACATTCGCTCTGTGCGTCACTACTGTACTGACGACAATGATACGATTTCTGCCACAGCCTCAACCCCATGTCAACGATCTCTTCCGCCGTTATTAAAAAAAAATCCCTCTTTATTCGAAGACCTCATTCTGTTGGAGAATTAATAGCAATAAAAATCCGAATATCGGCAGAAAGTAGTTATTTTGAAAGGTTTTGACAGGCAAATGAAACTGGAGACCAAAGCACGATATAACCTGAAAGGGCCATCGATATGGCGGCATTAATTACAGACCCGCCAGGTCCTAGGATTTTTATCTGTCACTTTCCACTTCTTTCACCTCTGGCAGTATTGCTCATGTGAAAAATACCGAGTAGCACCGTGGTTCGGAACCCACGTTAAACTGTAGGTACCCCTATAACTGGCTGGGTAAGTCAGTTCGAAGGTTGGAGGAAGGCAATGGCATACCACCTCCAAAAAGGACCATGCCTAGTAAAGCACTGTGGTGTTCAAACCAATCTTCGGATTGTTGACTGCTTTACCTATAAACCTATAAACTATAAATTCATTGGTATGCAATTGTTATGTGTGCTGAAAATTTTAAGTACGTTTTATTGGGTGTTTGTTTAAGTTCCATGTCCGGAGGTATTCATTATTTGTCGAGTACATACTGTCAGCTAAGAACTACTGTACAAAACGGAAGACTTGCGCCTAACGAAGAAGTAGCTGAGCAACCCGCCAGACACGATTCGTTGGGTCGCATGAAAAACATGACAGCGTGGTTAAGTAACGCTGGAACTCCCACTGCTGAATCGCGATGCTTCGGAGTATTGTTACTCGGGTCCTACTTCAGGTAGCATCATGGGGTGTAAACTGTTTGATTTAAGACAGACCAGCGCCCATTTGTTCGGTTAACAGACCATTACTGCAGGTATGTTGCATTATATATGGTGTTTTTCCGTAAGAGCGTGGAAATATTTATCAGTACATAGTGGGTGCTCTTCGGAACAATTTGAGGGGGAAAAGCTGGGGACGGGGACGCCGGCTTATGTGGAGAGGGGGGGTGGGACGTCAAACTGGCCGAGCTGCAGCAAGAGAGACGCCATAGAATATTTTAATTTCCACAGTCTATACTTTAACAAACAAATTTATAACACTTTGTCAGCATGACGAGGAAGGATTCAGGATTCGCACTCGTAGCAGCGGAAGCTCGATAACATAACACAATAAAAAATTTTACATGTAAAAATTTCACCATTTTCGACTTACTGTTGACTGCATTTGTTGCTATATATACACTTTTCGTCATAAGTAAGAGATACTTCGTGAATTTTGCACAACGTATAAATCATAATTACAGGTGTATGAAACTCTATAATTTTCCAAATCTATTAAAAACAGTGGGAAAAAATTGAGATAATTAACTATAAAATTTAAGTGTTTATAATAAGAAGTTTAAAATCTTAGAACTCATTCATTTTTTTCATAAATTAAATAAATTCTAGAATTTCGTACAACTGTAAGTATGGTTTGTATGCTGTGCAAAATTCATCGAATAATCTCAGTTATGCAGAAAGATGTACCTATAGCCACAAGGCGGCCAACGGTAAGTGAAAAAATGATGAAATTTCACATTAAAAATGATTTTGTTATGTTTTTGAACTTATACTAGTAGAAGTGTACATGCTGGCAAAGTCTTATGATTTTATTTGGAAAAGTATAGACCGTGGAAATTAAAATTTCCTATGGTGCATGTCCCACTGCAACTCGGCTTGTTTGACGTTCTACCACAGTAACGAGATTTGGAAATAAACTTGTCTACCGCTTAGTCTCGCATTACTGTTTTGCGCTTTGTAACTGCAGGAAAGAAGTCTAACATTTTGCTCCACTTCAGAAAAATGTTCAAATGTTTGTAGAGTCTATGGGACTTAACTACGGGGTTATCAGTCCCTAAACTAACAAACTAGTTATGAATTACTTACAACTAAGGACGGCACAAATATCCATGCCCGAGGGGGGATTCTAACCCCCGACCGTAGTGGCCGTGCAGACCGTGACTGGAGCGCTTCAGTCCCCTCGGCCACCGCGGCCGGCGCTCCACTTCAGGTTCCGGTAGTAACACTAAAAGTGGGTCATGGCGATCGCCTTTTGACAGCTCTCAATTTACATCAAAATAACGGCTTAATCGTTCATCTGGAACGAAAACTGAATGAACGTATTTGTTGAGAAGGAAATTCTCTACAACTCTGCCATGTTATGTGTTGTCAATAACTAGCTCCCTTTCAGAGATATTTGCAAAAATAGCGAAGGTTTGACACTGTCCTTGAGTTTGTTACATGTTGCCACTTTTTAGGTCGCGCCGTTCCACGGATTGGCTCCAAAATTTTACAGACGTAATTGTTGGTTTCCAGCAACCAGAACCGCCCTTTTTTCAAACGTTGCGACGAAGAAACAGATTAGTAACTCTAAAAGTAAGCCGTTTGTGATGGCCTTTTAATAGCACGAAATTTAATTGCAAAATAACGCCTTAACCGTCCATCCGCGATGAAAATTAAATAAACGAATTTGTAGAAATAAAATCTCCACAAATTTGCTCTGTTACGTGTTTTCAATAACTCACTCACTTTCAGATATATTTGTAAAAACAACGACGATTTGACACTGTCACTTGATTTTTAAGTAAACCAGTACGGGCGTAGATACAAGAAACGTGAAGAGGACAAACTACCATGGCAAGACACGTTATAATATTTTAACGGCAAAAGATAATTAAATTATGGGTAAAAGTAATAGTTTAAAGAGGTAAAAGTTCAAAGAAAGAGTGTGTTTGTCGAAGTTAATCTTTGAAATATGAGATAATTTTGGCAGCGAGTTAAAATACGACCAGAGAGAATATTACGTGTTGAGTGCGTAGAAATTATTTTTATGGTAACCTGGCATGTTACGCCAATGGAGAGCCATCTTTTTAAACGTTAATAAAAATACACCTTCTTCGGGTTGTTACGCCAACATCGCTGACCGGTTTCTATCATTTAAATCATCTTCTTCAGAATGGTTCACAAGGTCTGACCCTGCTGTTTTATTCATTTTATATCTCGACAGGAAGCTTTTTATTTGACATGTGCTCGTAAGTGAAGACCTTGTAAACCACTCTGAAGATGATGATTTAAATCGTTGAAACAGGTGAAGGAAAATAAATATATTTTATCAGCAATCTTGGCGTAACAACCTAAAGTAGGTGAATTTTTATTAATACATTATTTTTGTCCGAAATACGTGTAAAAAATCATGAAACTACAGAAAATCGAAAGTCATCCGTGAAAGACTCCAGTGGGATTTTTTTAAGTTGCACCACGCGCAGAACTTTGTAAAACGAGAATGTAAAGGACGCTTGAGTCCCGAGCGATTATCGCTCCGGAAGCGATTCGTGCGTCTCCACAAAACGCCACGGAACGTCGACGCGCTCGACAATATTTTTATTGCTGCTGTCACAACCAATTTCGCGACGTGCCAGATTCCGACCTGCACCTTTGACGCGTAAAACGCGAACACGAGACGAGGGCGTAGGCTGCGACACCGCAGCTGCGGCCGGGCCGATGAAAGGCCAGGAAGGAGCACTCCAGCCAGGCCTGGAACTGGAGCGCCGCCTCGCGGAACGCAGCCACTTTCCAGTAACACGAGTGGCGGGCCGGCCGCTGCCACAATGCGCGCTCTGCGCATGCGCATGCGCGTTATTGGCCGAAATCAGAGCGCGCCCGCGACGGCCGCAACGCAGAGCGAGGAAATTCATTTCTAGTTGTGGCGCGCCGGTTTTTCGTCCCCTCCGCCCCCTTTGTGTGTGTGTGCAGGGGGCGAGGGGCTGCGGGCTTTGTGGCCGCACAAAGACATTCAGCTGTCAGGCGGCGGCGCGTGAGAAAGCCACAATGCGCGAGGTGTCGCGGCGCACGGCGCGTCCACTGTCGCGTCGTCGGCGCCGCGCTAGGGAAGCCGAGGGTAGGGAGGGAAGCCTGTTAAACGCACACCGCCACGATCATCTGGCCAACGAAGCGTGGCCGTCTCTGCGCTCCTGCTGTCTTATACTGGAACAATTTACTAATTCGGTCCATTTTAAGCCCAATGGTGTTTTGGCGCTACCTACACTCCTCAAAACAAGCAAGAGATCAAACGTTCAAATGTTTGTATAGCTTATGGGACTTGACTACGGGGTCATCAGTCCTTGAACTTACAAACTACTTGCCGGCCGCGGTGGCCCAGGGGACTGAGGCGCGTCAGTCACGGTCTGCACGGCCACTACGGTCGGGTGTTCGAATCCCCCTCGGGCATGGATATTTCTGCTGCCCTTACTGTAAGCTAGTTCATAAGTAGTTTGTAAGTTTAAGGACTGATGACCCCGTACTTAAGTCCCATAAGCTCGACATACATTTGAACATTAACATTTTGGGATTCGAACCCCCGACCGTAGTGGCCATGCAGACCGTGACTGGCGCGCCGCACTCCCCTCGGCCACCGCGGCCGGCAAGCAAGGGATCAGCTGAGATACTGTAATCTATATCTATAAATGCGAATGTCTTTTCGGTGTACATTTATCACGTCTGAACCACAAGACATAAAGAGCTAAAAATTTGTACAGTTACTAATGTCTACCCGGGAAAGGCTTTAGGCACGATTTTATGGCGATGGGATAGCTATATATATATATATATATATATATATATATATATATATATATATATATATTAATGTGAATGTCTGTTCGGTGTACGCTTATCACGTCCGAACGACAAGACGCAGAAACTTAAATATTTATACAGTTACTAATTTATACCTGAGGCAGGTTTTGGGCACGGTTTTATAGCGATCTGATAGATATTTAGTAATTTGAAGAATATAACGCGAAATGCGGAACAATAATTACTCTTTGAAAATTATATTTACTCTTTGAAAATGATTTTTTGGTTGCAGTGTTGCTTGAGGGTTGATAATGATAAAAGGGTGGAGTATATTGGGATGGAAAGTTATCGATGTATATTAAATTCTACGTGTGTGTGTGTGTGTGTTAATATTTCGCTTTGCAGCGAAAACTACAGAACGCGAACGAATGGTCTGTGTGTAATTGCAAGGAGGTTACATACAGCGAAACGTGATGCCATAGACCACATCTTTGATCTATGCGTGCTATAATGTCTTCAGCTCTTTCTCTTTAAGGATAAGCATACGAATAAGGAAATATAAGAATGAATAAATAAAACAGTAAACAAGAAATTTCTTTTAATATATCTCTTAAGAAAATTCGATTGGACGTTTCGCGCATTATCTATCACAATCAACCAATACGCGAGCGGAGCCGCGGGTTTAAGCTAGTACACAATATACACTGTTATCCATAAATTTGGGAACACCATGCTGCGTATTACAACGGACCAAATTGGAAGTGATCTATGTGAGTTGTTGGTTAGAATACGGAATAACAAGCTCAAATAACAGTTGATAATGACACTTATAGTATTGTACACTTAATTATTGTTCATATAATACATATTGGAACGTCGCGCGGGAATAGGCGAGCGGTCTTGAGCGTCTCGTTACGGGTCACCCGGCCTCCCGTGTAGGAGGTTCGAATCCTCTGTAGGGCATGCATGTGTGCGTGGCCCTAGGATTAGTTTAACTTACTTTAAGTAGTTTGTAACACTAGGGGCTGATGACCAACGTAGTTTGGTCCCATATTTTTGAACAATTTGAAATTATTGGAACATACTAGAATCGCTCTGTTTTACGTAAACCTGCGTTACCCGTCCAAGAAGTTCATGAAAGAGACACAATTGTGGGAGGTCTTGCAGCAAGAATGGAGAGTAATTCCAACAGAAACCTTAGCAAAACTAAATCAGCACATGCCGAGACCGGGCAAGGCAGTGATGAAAGCAAACAGAGGAATCGAAAATTTAATTGTTGCATCTTCATGTGCATTATTTCACCTTCATAAACATTTGGAAAACAACAAAATGCATGTTGTACTGTTTCCTTTCTATTTTCTATAATTACTAGGTGTTTTATAATTATGGAGCGTAGTGTACATATGGTAACGTATTTTATTCAGGTATTGGTTACAATTGTGACCTGTCTCTGATGCAAAATAATGTTTTGCTGTCTCAAATCTCTAAATGGTATTTACTTAGAGCGAGGCGCCATATAGAGAAAAAGTCAATCCCATTGTCCTGTAATATGGTGTGTGATCACCTCGGACAGACAGTACAGTTGCACACCTTGTAGCTGGACAGCATGAGGTTATCAATCAGCTCTTGAGGGATATTTGGCCATTCTTCAACGAGTACAATATGCAGCTCCGCAACCGCTGTGGGAAATGGTGGTCTGCCTGCAATTCGTCGGCCAAGTGCTTCCCAGACATCTCACTCGGCATTAAATCTGGTGAACAAGCTGGCCATTCCATTCGTTCAATTCCCTCAGCTTCAAACATACTGTCTACCAGTGCAGCTCTGTGGGGACGAGCGTCATCGTTCACTAGAAGGAACCCCTCTCCTGTAGCACCAGCGAAGGGCAGAACAATCAAGGACTTCGTCTCTGTACCTATGACCAGTCACAGCGCCAATCGGCAAGACATAGAGGTCCGTACGTCCGCCAATACCGACTCCTGCCCACACCATTCGGCCACCTTCATGATATTGTCATGTTTCCAGCAGATAAGCAGCATTGTTCAGAGTTTCAGATGATGTAAAGATTATTGCCCAGCTAAACACCAAATCTTGTCTGATCTGTGAATAGTACCCGGTACCGTTCGTTACGAATCCAATCCTGATCTTCCTCAGCCCAGCTTTTGCGTGCTAAACGGCGGAAGACAGACCCGAGAAAGTCGTAACAATTGGTCAAATGTGAAAACCATGAAAGGCCGAAGTACAACTGAATCATTAACATCAAAGAAATCGAAATGTTCTAAAGTTAGAAACAAAAAAACTCGACCACTCGACATTTGGCTAGTCATCAAAACTCTGACATTAGAAGAAGGTGAAGAGTGCTGCATTCTTTGTTGAAAGCATGGAAAAGAGCAGTTATGGTATCAGTGACACTATCTCTTTTTCAAATAAAATGTTCCTTTACATAATCATCATCTTGCTCTTAAGTTGATTTTTAAAATATTTTCATAATAAAAGAGTTTAAATTTTTTATTTACCATAAAAGGTTAAAATGAACAAACAACGTTTTTTGTTAAAAATAACTGCCCCTTCCCATTTCAGCTTTTTAAAACACCCACTAAATCATACAAGAACTTGGAACTGAATAATTACCTCGATACTGATGACGCGCTTTATTACTCACCCCTTTCAAATGAAATTGGCGACTCAAAAGAACCAAAGAATGGCAGTGCACGTTTTGATCGTGGCAAGTGGATAGTTTTTGTACGTTACAAAGTAATAGTTTGACTTTACTCTCTTGAGATCCTCTGATAAAATCTGCTATCCGAGTACATTATACACTGCACCACTGAAAATAGTCTGCGTTGACGTTGATTTTTACGTTGACATGTGAGAAGGTGAGTGAGTTGGCGAGACACGGTGTCCGCTCCGGCTGAGTGGATAGGTGAACGTAGGGTTCGGCGGGACGGGGGGTGTGGAGGAGGCGCCTTGTTCGCCATTCTGGAGGCAGCTGTCAGCTGTCAGCTCTCGGCCTGTCGGGTCGTTCGGTCCGCATGATGGAGCGTGAAGTGAATCGTGTGTGCCAGCGCACGCGCCGACGCCGTCCGCCGCCACCGCCGACTGTTAATTGAAGCTGCCCACTCTGCCATCGACGCTGCTACCGTATTCTCGCCTACCCACGCTAGTGTCGCAAATGACCCGTGCACCCTGCTAGTTCTACATCTACATGCATATTGCGCAATCTACCCAAGGTGCGTGGCGGAGGGTACTCAATAGCCGGCCGCGGTGGCCGAGGGGACTGAGGCGCTCCAGTCACGGTCTGCACGGCCACTATGGTCGGGGGTTCGAATCACCCCTCGGGCATGGATATTTGTGTCGTCCTTAGTTATAAGTACTTTGTAAGTTTAGGGACTGATGACCCCGTAGTTAAGTCCCTCAGACTCTACAAACATTTGAACATTTGGTACTCAATACCACTACAAAGTTACTTATTTTCGTGTTCCACTCCCATATAGAAAGAGGGAAAAACGAATGTCTGATCTTATCCTTGTGGTTCTTTACGCGGAATGTAGGTTGGCGGCAGTAGAATCGTTCTGCAGTGCAATTCAAATTCCAGCCCTACATATTTCTTCAACAGTGTTTCTCGAAAAGAACGTCGCCTTTCAAATTCAAATGTTTGAAAATCTAAGGGACTTATCCACGTTGGTCGGGAGATACTTTACTTACAGAATTCGACAATATCTAAAGTTTCTTGCCGATCTTGATGAAATTTTGCACATTTGATCTTCAAAACGAGAGGAAGGTCACTGCTTAAAATTTCATGTCGTGCATGGCGGAAGGTATTTCACAACACACAGCAGCGCCGTTTCAGCGACTGAAAGTTGGTAGATATACGAGTTTTCATTGACAGGTAAGAGCCGATACACTAAAAGATCTGTTGTTAGAAAGGATTTCAATTTGCTCTAAAACTTTCTATTCCTGAACATTTTAACCTAAAAGACACTGATATTCCACCATGTGCTGTTTCCCACCGCACATTTAGGTATCATGAACTATGTCATAGACAATAACGTATACAGCATTCTTTTTGCTTTTGTTTCATGTTGGGCTTTTGTACTTTTATTGACTTCTTATTTTCTTTATATATACGAGGGGCGTTTGAATTCCGAATAATAGGGTTAGTCCAAGCCTGCCAAATAGCTATTAGTTTCTGCAATCACCTCCTCGTTTGAAAGAAATCTTCAGCCCGCTAGCCATTTCTTCAAATTGGGGAACAAACAGTAGTCCGAGGGAGCCATGTCTGGAGAATAGGGGTGGGGGTGGGGGATGTGAAACGACTTGGAAGTCTATTCCCAATAATTTTGCGATACAACTGCTCACGTGTGTGCAGTTGCATTGTCGTTATAGAAAAGGACTTTTTTGTGGGCCAATCGCCGGCGTTACTCTTGCAGCTCGATTCTCAAACGGTCCAATAACGATAAATAATATGCACCTTGTTCCAGGCAATCGATGAGCATTATCCCTTGCGAATCCCAAAATACCGTCGCCATAACCTTTCCGGCCGAAGCACCGGTCTTCGCCTTTTTTGGTGCAGATTCTCCCTTGGTAACCAACAGTTTATGTCGTTCTTATGTCTCAGGAGTGTAGTAGTGTATCCATGTTTCATCCACAGTGACGAAACGTCCTGCGGATTCTTCCCGAACAGCTGCAAACCTTCCTTGCAACACTTCACACCATTCCGTTTTTGGTTAAGCGTGAGCAATCGCGGCACTCATCTTGCGGATAGCTGTCTCGTGTCCAAATGTTTATGCAAAATAGTATGCACCCGTTCATTCGAGATGCCCACAACACTAGCAATCTCACGCACCTTAACCCTTCTGTCATCCATCACCAGATCATGGATTTTGTCAATGATTTCTGGAGTCGTAACCTCCACAGGGCGTCCAGAATGTTGAGCGTCACTTGTGCCCATATGGCCACTCAGAAAATTTTGAAACCACTTATAAACTGTTGTAATCGAAGGCGCAGAGTCACCATAAAGTTTATCAAGCTTGTCGTTAGTCTCCTGAGGCGTTTTGGCTTTCATAAAGTAATGCTTAATCACCACACGAAATTCTTTTTCGTCCATTCTGTGACAATCACTCGACTTCCTTGATTCGGACGAATGCCAAACACACAAAAATTGAACAACAGGGCTGAAACTTGGTGTGCGTTCTTTCCAAAGATGGTGCTAAATAAACATGACCTCGATACACGCCGGTGGTGCCATCTCTCCGACTTTGCACGGATTTTTTCAAACGGCTCTCGTATTTTCCAAATAAAGTATACAACTAAATTAATTTTGTCATAAATATCACCAATAATACATTTGCTTGAGACAACATTGTCTCATTACACCAAAGATATTAAACATAAGGAGAGGCATTGAAATAATTTTTGTGGTGCGGAGGGAGACGTGGTTTACGACAGTCTGTGTAGTCGCTTTGGCTGCAATGCTGTGTTACCTGAGCGGTCTAAAGTGCCTACCTAGTATGTTGGAGGTCCTGGGTTCGAATCCCGGGCACTGCACAAATTTTAATTCAACGCCTCTCCTCATGTTTAATAATTTTGTTACGTTAATAAAAGTCTTAATTATCTTCAGCTAAAAGTCATCACAATACTAATTACTGTTTGGCGTTACGATGTTCGCAACAGCTGCTAATCGTCATATGACGAAAACTAAGGTTGACGTATTACAAACTCCTACTATATTTCTGCAGCTGCAATACAGCGTCTTCTGCGCGAAAGGTAGCACAGAGGAGAGGGTTCGCTGACCACCGCGCAGAGGAACAAAGCCCTGGGAACGCGGGTGCGCGCGTCGGCAACACTTGGCACTCTGTGAATAACGGGGTCGTATCGCGGCGGAGAACAATGCCGCCACCTCAGCCGTGGCAATGAAATACGAGGGCCCGCGCGCTACAAGCGAGGCGCCGCGGTTGTAAACGAACGCCGCCGATGCCTGCTTAAGGAGCGGCCTAGCTGGCTGCGGCCCATTCACCGCTCCTCCACCCTGGCACTATTTTAATGCAAACCGAGCCGGCACCCGGGTTGCCAGCTCTCTTTTGTGCGCGCGCCGACAATGCAGAGCATTATCCCGCACCGCCTGGCCACGCCCGGCATAAATATTTACATAAGGGCCACGCACTCAAATACAAATGACGAATTTGGGCACGGAGATGAAAAGAGACGTCACAATTGTATTTAGATTTACGCCGCCGGCCGCGCCCTCGCTATGGCGAGGAATTTTAATTACCGTGCCGTAGCATGTTGCGTAGTGCCGACACTGTGTTGGGGGAAGGGGCTGAAGAAAAGGTGTTAGGCAGTCTAAGCGCGATTCGCTCTGTCAAGTGGATAGGGGCACTACGTGGCACCCTACAATCTAAGGGGATTCTGGGAAGTAACGACGATATTGAATTTGATGACATTTTTTCATGTGGCGGTTGGCAGCCTTGGTTCTTTCACTATCGTTAATATGCGATCCAGTGTGTGCGAAGTGGGTATCGAGGCAGCAGACACGAGATTTGAGGGTAAAAAGAGTAGAAGCCTTCTCTGAGCCGCTGGAAGCATTTGAAGGCAACGAAGACACGTCTTTCAGTGATGTGGTCACAGCGGATGTAATTTGTGTATATGCTTATGATCCTGAAACAAAGAAGGAGTCTAAGCAGTGATACCACACTTCTTCACTAAGGCCCAAAAAAGTTCAAAAGCCATCGATCAGCTAAGAAACTCACAACGATAGCTTTTTGGGGTGACAAGGGAGTCATTCAGTTGTTATTATTGTTATATTGTGGAACACGGTTGTACTGCGAACAGTAATAGCTACATTACTACACTCTGGAAGCTTCGAGGAGCCACAAGGAAGAAGAGACCAAACAAGAATTCATCATGACAATATCAAACCCTATACGTCTTTGGCCACAAGTCAGAGGATTGGCAAACTGGGCTTCCTCTCCCGCTGTACAGTCCAGATTTAGTATCTTCTGACTTGTAGCTGTTTGGCCCAATGAAGGGCAGTCTTCGAGAACGACACTTTCAGGACGCAGCTAAGCTGAAAGTGGCAGTGAAACAGCGGTTTCGACAGTGCGAATCTGAATTTTCCCAATAAGGATTAGAGAGTTGAATTCAACGATGGTGGAAATGTGTCGCTTGGAATGCCGCGCGGAATGTCCGTGTGGTTTAAGGCGTCATGCTACGGACTGGGCGACCGTTCCCGCAGGGGATTTGACATCGGGCATGGTTGTATGTGTCGTCGTTATTGTAACTTAGTTGACCATAGCAGTTTGGTGCAACAGGTTAACAAACATTTGAACTACAGTGAATAGTGCCAGTGAGTAGAGGAAGAGTTACTGTAACACCCCGTTTACATGGGCTCCCAAAACCGGATTTCGTAAACCGATTTCCCAATTCCGCTTTTGGTTGGCCATGTAAACACTCCAAAATCGATTATGGAAATCCGCTTCTCTAAAGCGGTTTTCCAGTTCCACAATCGATTTTCGTGCCCATGTAAACGCAACCGTTTTGAAGCGTTCTTGGCTTGTCAGATTGTGTTTTTTGGTAAGAATTTTCGGCACATATGGACAGAGTGATATTTTCTAATGTGAAATAAAAGTATTAATATTAGAGTAAGCATGAACTGTGTATTTAAGTAAAGAGAAATAGCGAATATCCTGACTAAAATCAGGAACTGAATCAACTGTTTCTGCCGGCCGCGGTGGCCGAGGAGACTAAGGCGCTCCAGTCACGGTCTGCACGGCCACTACGGTCGGGGGTTCGAATCCCCCCTCGGGCATGGATATTTGTGCCGTCCTAGTTCGTAAGTAGTTCATAAGTAGTTTGTAAGTTTAGGGACTGATAGCCCCGTAGTTAAGTCCCATAGACTTTACAAACATTTGAACATTCAGTTGTTTCTCAGCCGCCATCTTAAGTGGATTAGGAAATCCGATTCAGGCTGTGCCATGTAAACACGACGGCGAAAAACGGTTTACGAAAATCGGTTTTCGTCTTCCGGAAGATGTGTTGCATGTAAACGTAGTGTAAGAAAGTCTAAAATTCGAAAGTCCTCCAAAAGTTGTTACTATGTCACGTCCTCCGTTGCAGTAGTTTCGGAACGAGCGTCGTAGTTAACAATGGGTCAGTCCGGAGTTGACACGTTGTGGATTACGCGCAGCTGCAGCTGCAGCAGCAGTGGGCGCCGGTGCTGAGGACAGGCGCGACGTGCCGGATGAGTGGCTCTGCTGCTCGCTTTGATGCGTTCGTCTCGCCTCGTCCGCAGCGCTGGGGCAGCTCAGCCGCCCCTCTGCTGCAAGAACCAACCTCAGGCCGGAGGCTACTCACACCCAACGACAAGACAATGTCTTCACCAGCTCTGAGACACTTGCAGACGGGCAGGGCTGTCCTCGCATATCCTTATACACCATGTTTCCGGAGGAATACTTTAGGAGGTAAATATCAAATAATAAATCAACGTCCAGAAACATATTTTGTTTCTATATACAAATGACAGATTATGGATTAAAGGAGAGGCATTGAATTACAATTTGTGTCGCGGCCAGGATCTGAACCTGGGATCTTATGCTTACGAGACAAGCACTATAACTACTAAGCAACCGCGGCTAGCTCTTAAATCACATGAAGTGATGAGTGCTATCTACAAGGGATCTCAAATCGATTCCGTATTTCTATATTTTCGAAAGGTTTTGGTCATGTACGTCACAAGTATCTTCTAATCAAATAGCGTGATTACCACCACAGCTGTGTGATGGATTTCCTGTCGGATGTGCGCCTCGGTTGCGCAGTGGTATCGTGCCGGACTACAAATCCAAAGGTCCCGGGTTCGATCCCCGCCAGGACCTAGGATTTTTATGTCACTTCCCACTTCTTTCACCTCTGGCAGTATTGCTCATGTGAAAAATACCAAGTAGCACCGTGGTTCGGAACCCACGTTGAACTGTAGGTCCCCCTATAACTGGCTGGGTAAGTCAGTTCGAAGGTCGGAGGAAGGCAACGGCATATCACCTCCAAACAGGACCACGCATAGTAAAGCACAGTGGTGTTCAAAGCAATCTTCGGATTGTTGATTGCGTTACATGACACAGTACGTTATAATTGACGGACAGTCGCCGAGTAACCAAGAAGTGATATCTGGCGTTACCCAAAGAAGTGTTATATGGTCCCTACTGTTCCTTATCTTTATAAGCGATTTAGGAGACAATCTGAGTAGCTCTCTCAGACTGTTCACGGATGTTGCTGTCGTTTATCGGTTTAGGAAAGTTGCCCTAAGATCAAAAGCAACTGTAAGATGATTTAGATACGATATTTGCACGGTGCAAAAACGGGAAATTTACCCTGAATGATGAAAACTGTGAAGTCATACATTTGAGCACTAAAAGAAATCCGCTAATCTTCATTTACACCATGAAACAAGCAAATCTACAGGCCGTAAATTCAAATAAATACTTAGGAATAACAATGTCAAACTTAAATTCGAAATAACACATAGAAAATATTGTAGGGAAGACGAAACAAAGGCTACGTTTCATTGGCAGAGCAGTTAGCCCACATAAAACTTCTACGTTCGATTTTGGAGTATTCCTCCGCATTGTGGGATTTCCACCAAATCGGACTGACGGTCGATTTAGAGAAAATTGAGCGGACGGCGGCTCCACAATACTCTATCCTGAGCAAGCCTCTTCAACTCCACATAAGAACGGCAAACTACATCTGTCTGAATCTGCTTACTGTATCTCTCTCTTGGTCTTCCTCTGCGATTTTTTCCCCACACACTTCTCTCCAACACTAAATTCACAATTCCTTGAGGTCTAAGAATGTGTCCTACCAATCCATCCCTTCTTTTAGTCAAGGTATGCCAGAAATTTCTTTTCTCCCCAATTCTGTTCAGTACCTCCTCATTAGTTAACTCAAAAGAAAAAGGCGTTATTCGTCGCGGCGAGATTTATTTGTGAAATGTCTCGCAGAACTGAAACGATTGGATGGTTCTTTGACAGGACAACGAGAAATGGGAGCATCTTCGCTGGCTTGTTGAAGGAGGCTTCCAAACGTCAGCGTGATTTACGGAAACAGAGGTGTTTTACAGGAAGACATATTTTAATTGGTTGATGTATGGGGAGGCCTGGAGAGAGGTGGAGGGAGCACACGAAGTGACAAATTCTGGTACTCCGCCACGGAGGTTCTTATGATGAAGTCAGATCCGTTCCGAGTGCCTGGTGAATGGACGGTGACGAATGGGTGGCATCGGTCCCACTTAGGGGGGAGCTGCCTGAGGAGACTGCAGAGAGGGCGTCAGCTATTCATACCGCAGCGGCGGGAGGTGAGCGAGGCTTCCGCTGGCTGCGTCGCCTCGCGATTTGTCAGCGTCGGCTGGTCGCAGCTGCGGCGAGAGAGCTCCACACGCACCAGACACCAGACACTGGCAAGGGGGGGGGGGGGGGCAGCTGCAGGACCGGGGAGGTGCAAGCGCAAACACCCGTCTATACTGCGTTCACCGGAACGAGAGACCTACTGTAAACACACTGAGGCGCGTGACCAGGGGTCGACAAAACAGAGACGTTCGCTCAATTTCGTTGCATTCGTTTCAGGTGTATGGTCGTTGTGCGTATGTTGTTGTTTAGCAGTGATAATAGGTATTGACTGTCAAATTAATCTTAAACGACCAGTTGCCTAATAGCAATGTAATTATTAGTGTTTATAATAATATTCAAAAATGTTCAAATGTTTGTTAAGCTTAACGGACTTAACTACGGGGTCATCAGTCCCTAAACTTACAAAGTACTTATGAACTACCTACAACTAAGGTCGGCACAAATATCCATGCCCGAGGGGGGATTCGAACCCCCGACCGTAGTGGCCGTGCAGACCGTGACTGGAGCGCCTCAGTCCCCTCGGCCACCACGGCCGGCAAGCCAATTTTCCTTTTAACATATACGGGAACTGCAATGACTTTTGTATTGTTACTTCTCACATATCTTTGGATGTTTTAGAAAATAGTCGTGATTTTGAGAGTAAATGACATTTATACTCTTCGTTGTAACAAATTTAACTGTTTGAAAGATGTGGGGGAGAGCAACCTTTGCGCGTGTGTAAAAATAGGAGCGGGTGCTGCTTACAGTGTCAGGTAACGCGAACATGGCTTGTCTCTTCATTGTAACAGATTCATTTTGTTACAGCCACCTCACAGTGAAATCAGTTACTTACTGTGTTTTAGTATTCATGGGCATATTCACAGGTTCTTGGTGTTTATTATCAAAGAAAAACGTTTAGTAACTTATAGAAATAAATTACTCAGCTTTAAGTTTGGAACTAAAGCGTGGAATAACGAAGCTTGATATACCTATTCCTCAGCTCGAGTTGAAGCAAGCGCAAACAAGCCGAGGTAACACATTCTCCAGATAATTTGACGAAAATATATCTAAAAAAAGGGGGGGGGGTGCGCTTTCCCCGGCGCCTCTCGCAGAGGTGTGCCAGGTTGTCTCTTTGGACGCCGAGTGGGGAGGGGGATGGCGCTACTATCAAGATCCGGCACTCAAAGGAGTGAACCCCCAGTCACGTGAAGCAGCAGCCGCCACTGTCAGCCGGTATACTGGTATTAACCAGTGGTGGACTACCAACGACGCCTTCTGAAATTCAGTTTGGAATAAGACTACGCATGTTAATAGTATACGTCATGGGTGTCCACTAATATAAGTTTTGAAGCGCACTATCCGGAAAACTCCGAACAAAAGGGCTCTAACAGTTAACACTTTTTTGCCGTTTGGGTCATCTTAGGACCACGCACCTGAAGAACATGCATTGAAAAGATAAAAGAATACTGAAGGAAATAGAAAGATGAACAAAGAAAGAAGTATATTGTTCATCTTTCTTTTCCCTACAGTATTTTTTTATCTCTTGAATACGTATTCTTTCCCTCCTGTCTTGGAATCCTTCCATTTTTTAACAATTTCTTCTTAATGAGCTCTCTTTTTTGTTGCATCTTTTTTACTTGTGTTGTTTCTTACCAAATCATTCCTAACTTCTTGAATCCAAGCTTTCGTCCACTTCTTGTTCCAAAGACCTATTTGGTTAACCTGTTTGAGTTTTCATAAATGTCCAAAAAGTAGCATTCGCCTCTTTCGCAGTGTTTGAGATAAGTTTCCATGTGTGTGTGTGTGTGTGTGTGTGTGTTGTCCTTAGGTTAGTTTACGTTAGTGTAAGCAGTTTGTAAGCTACGGACTGATGACCACACAGTTTGGTCCGATAGATTTACATAAATTTGAACATTTTGAGTTGAGTTTCCTGTTTCGGTATACTTCATTATTTCTTAATGTCCATTCACTGGAGCGAGTAGTTTCCAAATGACTCTTCTTTCTAGGACTTCAAGTTTGTGTAATTTGCATTTCAATACTAAACATTGACTTGCATAAAGACATTCTTGTTTTGTTACTGTCTTGTAATGTTTTATTTTAAGAATTTCAGTAGAGACCTCTGTTGTTGTAAACGTTATTTCATACGCTTTTTTCTATTTTACACACTCTTTGATCTACAGTTTCTTGAATTATTTCTCCCCAATACTTAAATTTGCCGTCTTTATATACCCAATGGCTACTAGAATTTCAGAGTACCTTTTTTTCCTATAGAAATTCATAAACCTGCTTTGCTGGCTGTTTCTTCTAGAAGACCAATTTGTATTTCTGCATTTGCTAGCTTTTCAGAAACAATGGCAAAATCATCCACAAAAGCTAGGCAGTGAATTGAAATACCTTTGTTCTTAGTATCAACTCTTTTTGGTGATAGCTAATGTTGTTTTAGTTTTCTTTCCATTTTAACTAGAAGGCAGCTGAAGAGGCGTGGAGACAAGTCGTCACCCTGCCTAACACATGTTTTTATGTCGATTGCTTTAGCTATTTCACCCTGGAATTTTATTTTTTATTTCGTGCGCGTCTCAAGAATTAGGCTAACTAGTTTATTTTCAATGCCAAATTCTCGAATCACTTTATCTGGTGTTTCTCTACCAACCCAGGATATATATATATATATATATATATATATATATATATATATATATATATATATATATATATATATATAGAAGGGAAGAGGGCAAGTACTAGTTGAAGACTGGAATAAATAAATACCCGTGGAACGACGGGTTTTCAGCAAGTTTAATTATAACTACTCTTACAAGTACGAAGAGTGAAATGTTTGCTTTCAAGACCTAAAGACAGGGTGTCCACAAAAGGGCTCCCTGATTTCAAAATTAAATATCTCGAAAACAAAGATCGATACAGGAATGCAGTAAAGGTATGTTTATTGTGAAAGCTGTAAGAAGTTTATACAGCAGTTTGAAATAATAGTTACAAAAGCTGCTAACAAATGGCGCTGTACACCTCATATCAGCATACGTAAGTGAAATAATCGTATGAAAACACTCTTTGCAAATAATCACATCACAATGTTTCAAAATGTTCACCATTGCATCGGCACACCAGAGGTAGCCCAAACGAAGAATGAAATTCGCCATCACATTTCGTAGTGTCTCAACCGAAATGGATTCACATGTCACAGAGATCGCCGATTCATGCTCGTCCAGCGTGGCGGGATGCTTCGGGTAGACCATGTCTTTCACTGTGCCCCACAAAAAAAGTCACAGGGATTCAAATCGGGCGAATATGGAGGCCAATCCATGCCTGCACCAGTAAATTTGGGATATTCCATCCATTCAGGTGGAAGTGTGCTTCATCTGTAAACCAGATCAACATCAAATCCTTCACTATCAATCATTGTGAGCATCAGATTAGCAAAAGCAACCCTTTGTTGCACACCTCGCACTGGTGCATTTGAATTTTGAATGGAAACATGCGTAGGCTCTTTCTCAGTATTTTCTGCGTGCTGGAACGCTTCAAACCAGTCTCAAATGCAATTCTACGGACGGATGACATTGGATTTCGCTGAATAATTCCAGACACTGTGGCGATATTTTCAGGCGTAACTGCGGTTTGCTTGCGGCCAACATGTCCCACTAGATCATCAGTTACGCTGCCTGTTCGTTGAAATTTTGCGAAGAGCGTACGAATGGTTTTCGCATCGGGTCCTTTTGGAACATTAAATCGTGCTTGAAAACTTGGCCTTGTTGCCGTAGGACTCTCTTCTAACCTGTGGTATTCTAGCACCAGAAAAACGCGTTGTTTAATGGAGTACATGGTTTTAATCTCTTCCTTCGGTAGGCTAACCTCCTTTCACGTTTTAATAGTGGAACTGATCGCTGCGGGCTTCGGATCACTATATATACTAGGATTTACGTATGGCGATTACAACGCCATCTGTTAGCAGCTTTTGTAACTATTATTTCAAACTGCTGTATAAACTTCTTACAGCTTTCACAATAAACTTACCGTTTACTGCATTCCTCTATCGATCTTTGTTTTCGAGATATTTAATTTTGAAACCAGTGAGTCGTTTTCTGGACACCCTGTAAATAAAGGGCACAAATAGGCAGCCTGGGCTGGTAAAGGGTCACGTTAGCGTGACGACAGAGACTTCTGTCGGCAGACTCGATAGTTGGGTGTCCCGGCGTCTGCTGGCTGTAGACTGCTGTGCAGCGAGGGCCCTGCCGCGGTCTGCTGCCACAAGATGAGCAGCGTGACGGGCTGGTCGCCTCGGTCGTGTCGGCTCCCGGTTCGTCACGGCGGTTACGGTGGCGGCTCATGCTGACCACTCAATTCGCAACCACACGTACTCCGGTCCCACCGCACGGTCTTCCTCTCTTTCGGCTCAACGGTGGAGGGTACATTGCTGGCCATCCGAAATGCAACACCGAGAACCACCGGACATATCACAGCAAGATAACACGTTGTATAAGGATCACATGATTGAAGCGAGGAAATGACGAAATCAGTATTGACGCAGCCATCACTGTATGAAACCGCTGTTACATACGTCATTGAGTCATAGAGATCTGGATGTCCTGTTCCGGTATAACAGTCCTACTGGTATAGTGTCAAACCTAAGAGGTATATAAACAACATAGAGAGGCTACCTGCAAGCTACAGCCCTCTGGGTGGCAGCTCTGAGCAATATTGGACGCCATATTTGACAACGTCAGTTTGAAGCAGCCGCATGAGCAGACGCTTCTGTTGGTAGTCTAAACTAACGTGTAAGAGCTATTATTAGTGGCAACTCATACCCAGTGTATGTTCTGCGTACAACTGCAGCAACCGCAGTGATAAAACTGTTCAAATATCATACGAAAAAGAAAGAGATGTGTAATTGTATAGCCGGCCGCGGTGGCCGAGGTGACTGAGGCGCTCCAGTCACGGTCAGCACGGCCACTACGGTCGGGGGTTCGAATCCCCCCTCGGGCATGGATATTTGTGCCGTCCTAGTTTGTAAGTAGTTCATAAGTAGTTTGTAAGTTTAGGGACTGATGACCCCGTAGTTAAGTCCCATAAGCTTAACAAACATTTGAACATTTTTTGTAATTGTATAGGTCGTTGTGTATCAGCGTGTATTTGTCTGTAAACATTCATTATACGTAACTTTCGCATTTACCAAGTTTCAAAATTATGTTTACTTCACGACCATCAAAGAGCTAGGCAGAGGGCAGATGTATTTGGCGTGTTTTAATGTATTGACAGTTGTTTATATAGTGTAAAAATCCGTATTAACCGCTGGGTTATTAGCTGAAATTAAACTATTCTTTATCAAGATTTCCTTTGAAAAACAAAGAGTTGCTAACCCAATGAGTAACCAGTATGATGCGAGATAAGTGGAAGCCTACAAAGTATAGTTACATATGCTCTTGTCATTGTGAAGAAAAGTTATGGATGCTACCACCGATCGAAAGCGGCTACTTGCAAATGCCATTCCAACACTACTTTTGTTTCCTGAGCACCTACAGAAACCAAAAGCTGTAAGGAGAGTACCAAGAAAATTGTGGAGGGCTTGATAAATACGTAATGTACTTCAAAGCATGAAACATCATTTGAACCACAGGCAGAATAAAGGTAATTAAAGACTTTACAGAAATTCGCCTGTATTTATAGGGAATATATGTCGGCAAATACAAATGATTATTATTATTATTATAGTAACATCAAATAATGCAGCAGTTCGACGATTGTAAACAGTACACTTAGGATGCAGTAGTAAGCGAGAAATGCTATTCGTAGTGGGAATTACTTTTCCAGAAATTAAGGAAAAATCAAGACTGGCAATGATTAATATGAAACCTATAATTCAGATGCCCAGTAACACCTGGCGTGACACTGACGTTCTCAAAGATGGCGGCAACCTTTCCAATTGGCTTCAACTATGGCGCCGCTGTGGCCAGTCTATGTTGTTTCTATAGGTCGTTGGTGCCAAAGTTGATGTGGTGTAGCAGTGTGTGCTGTATTGCGGGACAGCTGTCCTGCAGTCAACGACCAGAAATTTTCGGTAAGCGAGAGAGAGAAGCCACGACAGCAATAAAAACTGATTAAGAAATCTTGAACACTGTGAATGACTTGTGGTCACACATTATCCTGTTCCATTGTGGCCGTCAACAAGCTCCAAAGGTATGGTAGGATAAAAGGTCCTACCACTTCAGAGATGTAAAGGTGGCAGGACCGAATTCGGGACGAGCATGACGATTTATTAGACACACCCTCTGCCACACCAACACCATCTAGTCTGTGCCCCAGACGCCAGCCAGCTAGCGATCGCGACCAATTGGTGTGGCATGACACGCACTGCACTGAGGCAACGCCACCTAGAGACAAGGCCTCACAACAGCCCGTGTCACGTCACACGGACCAAGCCGAGACCACCAGCTGACTGGCTGGTCGCTGGGGCACAGCTCACTGCCTCTTAGTGGCCAGACAGAAGGCGGTCACGGCCTGGTAGGAGTGACGTGACACAGGCTGATGTGAGGCCTTGTCTCTAGACGGTGCTGGTTGAGGTCTTTCGTCTAGATGGTGTTGGATGAATACGTTAAACTTAGGCCGACCGTCGGCTTCAGAATGCTGCTCGTAGTATCAGGTCGTCCTTGTTGAGATACCTCACATTTTACGAAACCACAAAGAGAGTAAACGGTAGTGAAGTGGAGGCGCGCACACGTGTTTCCAGGAGTGTGTCACAGGAAGAGCGGAGATAGCAGAGGGGCGGAAGACGGCGGACGCGACGAGTACAGGGGAGGGTGCGAACAGAGCGTGCTTTGAGCGGGACACGGGCTGTCGGTAGCCGCAGATAGCGCGACACGTGTTGACACGCGATAGTAGCGCCGTCTGGCAGACAGGGGCAGGATCAACGGCTCAGCCACCGGCTCCTCACAGCCTGAGGCTCGTGCGGTACAGTCTCCTACCAGGTCGCAGCGTCTAGATGAACCAAACACTGGCCTCATTCTCAAAGGATGTTTCCCTGCGATCGGTGACGGGAAGTTCATCAAGTCAACACACTTGTTGTGGCAAAGGACATCTCTGACCACTTAGGGAGACTCACCTGAGGTATGTTATGTTACATGCAGAGCATGAACAGAACGAAAACGACCCACTACGAGCAACTGCAATCGGGGACGCAGAAAGGGCGCATCCGCCTATCGTGGGTTGATTCTGATATGATTTGCCGCCTCTGCTTAACATCTCTAGCTATATTGACCAAAGACCTAAATGAAAAACAAAGAACAGTTAAGAAACCGCCATATTTATCGCCAACACTGACAACTTACCAAGTCTTGTTAAGCGATACAGTCGTCTGTTATGTGATAGCTGCCAACCTTCAAAACCTAAAAATTAGAAGATTCAGTTTCAAAAATCGGGAGATTCTACAAGGACATTTCAAAGTAATATATAGAATGCTTTAATAAGCATACAAATAGGAAGTGCGGCATAGACCAGAAGATGACACCGTTGCGTGTCGAAACTGGTCGTCTTGCATTAAAAAAAAAGAAGAAAAAATGCGATCTCTTCATTTTTTCACCAAATGAGTATTTAATTGGAGTACCTCTGACGACGTATCACAGTAATCTCTGGCCGGAAGGGCAGAAGTAGTTGTCTTTTAACATGTAATTTTGCCCTTCAAAAGTTTAGAAAAGTCTTAGAAATTACTATTTACCTAACGTCAAGTTAACTAAGCAAACATCTGAGAAGCGTTTTAATTGGAAATGCAATGATATAATGTCTAGTATCACCATGGTAAGAACTTGATTTCACTGCCCAGCTCCTGGAAACTCGATTTGTTTACTAACGTATTAAATCGCCTCGTCCCCCCTTACCATCACATTGTATACACTATGCAGGTCTAACGTTGCAAACAGTTGTGACAGGTAATAGAAAGCAAAAACGTAGACAATGGGAAGCGGGTGGGGTTACAACCCCTGCCTCCCCACTTCTTGCATCACTTTTTTTTTTTTCTTTTTTCGTATTGTAGTATAGAGCTGAAGCCCCGTCGCCCCCTCCCAGAGAGGATTAGACTCTCCCTCCTCAAGAGTAATAAATTATCTACGCTCTTGGAGAAAAGATTAGGGGAAGATCGCGTAAGTTGAACGAATTCTGAATATCTCCCATAACTCAACAGCTGGTGCTACATACAGTATGCTATTGCTCCCTCAACATTCTGTGAGACATGGCTGTTGAACTGTAACTGCTCGGTCATTTCTGTTTTCTCCTCATCGGCCTATCTTTCAGGAAAGGATCTGCTCAGGACGCGTGGAAAGAATAGTAATAAAACTTTCATTTACAAGGTATGCAAAATAGTCAACTTTGTCTGTCTGTTCTCGCGGCGGCGTCTTCTTGCACGATGCTGTATCTGGTAACTGCCTATTTCGGGGTCGAGTTTGGAGTGCTGTTCCAGACGCATGTCGGCCTATAGATAGCTGCTTGTAGAGGACGCGCTTCTCGGTTGCTCCCTCCAAGAGGCGCGGTGCTGGCTTGTCATTGGCTGTCGGTCGTCCTCTGCCCTTCTTCACGGCAGTTTTCGTGCGTCTGGCGTGTGGCGCTGACTTTACGCCACAATAATTATGTTTTGTTCACAACTGAGGCTTGAATGTGGATACTGTTTTTGCAACAACTTCTCCTATGGTTTAAATAAGTTTCATGTAAATAACGCTTTTATATTAATATATATCAGTTAATTCCATTTAAACCTTAAGAATGTATCGGTGTTTTAATACCAGTTTAATGAATTCATTAAGTGTGTATCCACAATGGCGACTGTGGTTAAGATGACGAATTGCGCAGTTCATAAGGAGACAGATTAACAGAAATGGAGCAGGGAATCAGTTTCAGAGGCAGTGTAGCATGTAAGAAACTGAAAGCCAATTGAAGCCGCCGCTAGGAAGCTAAACCCCCCGAAAAGGAGGGGGGGGGGGAGGCTGACGAAGTAAGCTCTTCTCAGTGTACAGGCTAAAATAACAGGAAAGCAAAGGAGAAACTCCATGTTCGCAACTCTCCTGTTAAATATACAATCCCAATAAATGTCTTCGTTTTCCAAATAAAATGTGTTCTATTCATCTTACTCTCCCTGTACAGCAGTAAGTTGAAGAATGGTACTATTAGTACAAAAAATTAGGCCTATTTTGGAAAAAAAAGAAAAAACAATCTTCAATTTTAAGAAATACTTATTAGCTTGAATATAAGGTAGATACCTTAAGCAATTGTTTTTCCATAAATCAAGTGTTTGATTTCAATGTAAGATTCAGAAAAAATATAATATACCATAATGTCGCCATCTTACCCGACTTTCCCCTATACTGTGCAGTTTGTCTAGATACTGCCTACTTAATTTTCTGTCGTCACAGATGTTTCTTTGTCAGTCGATTGCGCTGATTCGCTAGCCGCAGTCGACATCGTTGCTTCGACCGCGAGGCCTCCTGGGATTAACGAGCATCTCTGGTAAGTAATCGCCGCCATCTTGGCCGACGGCACGCAGTATCTTTGGCGACGTATCGCGGCAATCTCTCGCAAACAGCGCCACCAATCACGGCGACCGAACACGGAGGACGCAGATTAATCGGACGGCAGCTTACCGGCCGAGGGTGTAAGAGGCTTGCGCCTTACACGGTAGCCGCGGCGAGCGTGAAATATGCGCCCGCCGCCGCCGCAGCCGCCACAGATAAGCACGGGCGCATACATCAGCGGGCGCGCTAATTAACTGAGGCAGCCGCCGCCAGATGGCAGCGCAGATAGCCGGCAGGGGACAAAACGCTGGCGCGCTGTTCTTTCCCTGTCTGTGGCCAGACCGCAATTAAGGCCGCCAGAGACGGATGGCGCCGAGGGGGGCTACATCGAGCGCCAGATCCCGATAACGCGGCAGCAACAGGTCTTATGTTTCCCTCTTAATGACGCTTATTACCGTGAAATACGACCTTGCTTTGACTTATGCCCGGTTACCAACGTTCAGTTTCGGTTATTCCTGAAAATACAGTAGTGCTGTCGTGGAAAAAAATACTGTGAAATCTGTTACGAAATAACATGGAAACGTGGTATAAATGTAATTAATTCATTGTTCGGATTACTTCGATTCCTTTACCTTGATGCATAAGTCTTACTTGCGTGTACTCGCACACAGAGATCATGTTCTAATGTTTGTAAATCTATCGGACTCAACTGCTTGGTTATTAGTCCGTAGCTTACAAACTACTTAAACTAAATGTAAACGAATGCAAATCAAATGTTCAAATGTTTGTAAAGCTTATGGGACTTAACTACGGGGTCATCAGTCCCTAAACTTACAAACTACTTATGAACTAATTACGAACTGGGACGGCACAAATAACAAAGCCCGATGGGGGATTCGAACCCCCGACCGTAGTGGCCGTGCTGACCGTGACTGGAGCGCATCAGTCATCTCGGCCACTGCGGCCGGCTAAACGAATGCTTCCGCGGCCGTTGTCATTGTTGATAAAACTCTAAGTTTAGACCGCATCGTCAATATATCAAATATTTCACCGACGTTTCCGATGTAACAACACACCCAGAAGATGGCCGCTTGCAATAGCGGGCGAAACGTCGGTGAAATATTTGATATATTGACGATGCAGTCTAATACTTAAACTAAAATTGAAATTCTTCTGAGCTATTTGCCGCGTCATGATGATATATTTCTCCAACGTTTCGGATCCGTTACAGGAAATACTCCCTGAAGCAGGCTCCTGTAACAGACCCGAAACTTTGGAGACATATATCATCATGACGGGCAAACAGCTCAAAGAATTACAATTTTAACAATAATGACCGCGAAAGCTCACGTTCTTACTTAAAGTAGGGTAAACTAACCTAAGGACAACACAAACACCCATGCCCGAGGAGGGACTCGAAACCCCGACGGCGAACGGCCGCGCGCACCGCAACACGGCGTCGCGTCCCAGTGTGCAAGGCTAATCCACCGCGACATAGAGATCATGCAACAATACATATGGCAATGCACTGTAGTCTAATGCTTAGGATTCCAAATTAAACACAATAAATTTAGTAAAGTCCTGCAGAGTTGTTTATAATCTTTGCACAAATGGTTGGGCCTAGAGAAACAGATAAATGGACCGTGTTATGCATCACAAGACCAAGGGCCAGTACTTTATATTTCTGATGTGAACGCAATTAGTGCTGTTTAGTAGTTATTTGCTGTGAGATTTCACTACTAATTGAAAGAACACTACCCCTTCTTTGGTACAAAAAGTTGAGAAACATTCACAAATAAATATATTTTAAGAACATGTAAAATTTATGTTCCATTATGTCAGTTACGACATGTGGCGCTTGTACTAGTGATGCATAACACCGTCCAAATATGACGACGGCATATGGCATCAGAGGTCTTGAAAGGGTTTATAAATTATTGTCAGATGTCTAAATTAGTAGTAAATAGTTATGGTAAAGGATACATATCCAGCTCAGTGGTGTCTTATGGATCATCCCAAATTTCCCTCCAATAACTAAGAAATATATAAATATAATATAATTAAAAATAAATCTAGCAAATAAGACATTATTACAATCACTGTGTAAGAAAAATGCCAATCTATTTTTTTTTTTCAAAAAATATTATAAATTGGTCTGGAAAGAGTTTGAGATGACAGTAATGATATGCGCAGAGACAGATGGCGTTGGTATCATGATCGCAAGGAATAAAATGGTGGTGCGACTGTCATTTGTACTCCGGAGATTCAAGTGAAAGGGTTTCCGACGTAATTATGGCCGCACGATGGGAATTAACATACTTTGAAAGTGGATGGGACTGAGATAGGAAAATAAATCCGTAATTTTTTTAACACACTGTTTATCACTGTATGCATCGAATAGAATAAAATACTGCCGTCCGCGGTGGCCGAGGAGACTGAGGCGCTTCAGTCACGGTCAGCACGGCCACTACGGTCGGGGGTTCGAATCCCCCCTCGGGCATGGCTATTTGTGCTGTCTTTAGTATAAGGTAGTTGATAAGTAGTTTGTAAGTTTAGGGACTGATGACCCCGTAGTTAAGTCCCATAAGCTTAACAAACATTTTGAATAAAATACTGTCCAATACCGTTAAAACCATACCCATACCCATACCGTTAAAGCCATACCCTTTCATTCCCAGAGTTGTTCCTGGACAACAACGCGTTAAACGTTAATTTATACCGTATTTTGTGCATCAATCCTTAAAGCTGCATTTTTGTTGATGAGAAACATACTCTTAGTACGACATTTTCCCGCTAGGTACGGCGTGTAGCCACTTCTGAGGCATTAATATTGGAGGTTGTGTTGCGTTGCCGTCTGTACGTGGCTGAGAGTGTGAGCGTGAGTGTGGTTCCTTTTATTTTATTCCAGCAGTGAATTGTCTTGTCTCTGGTGCTGTAGCGAAGATTATGCTAGTATTATTGATCTGGAAATCTTAACTGTCAACAAAATAACGTCCAAGTAATAAAATGCCTCGGTACAAATGTCTGTGTTGTGCATGAAATACGTAATTAAAGATCAGTAGTTCGACCGAAAATTTTAAAACACATATTTTGATGTTTACTGCACTGTATTAATACAGAAAGCACTGAATTTTAATTTTTCCAAAGCTGTTTTTATAATGTGAGACTGAAAGGGTTAAAAATGGTTACTGTGTTCGATCGGATGCCATCAGACTAAGAGTGACAATCCTATAACAAATTTACGACCTTTTAAGTAATGCCATTTAAAGACCAGCTCGTTTCTAGTTTTTGATCCGTACAGGAAGTACAAGCGGTATACGTGTATAGGATATAGGTGTGTAAAACAATCAGATTGAACTTAAGAAAATTATGAAACATTTAAAGTACAAAATTTGTTATTTGTTTGTTTAGACTTGTCAGGCCCGCTCTTACATCGGACTACGGTTTTACACATACAGTACTTTTTACAACTGAGTTACCTATGATATAACATTGACTTTAACAGATAAATGACTGTTAAAGTATTAATAACTTAATTAAAACTGATTAAATACAGGTAAAGAAGATGTAAATAAATAGTTCTGACTAAACTCTAATAATATTAATACTAGCAGTATCACTTATGCAACTTCTGTTGCTGCCGCCGATATAATGATGGATTAATAACACTGATATTGGCACATACACAATGTACTTTTGCCTGTTCAGAAATTAACTGTGACGTGGCGAATCCTGATGGAAGGAAGTTAGGAAAACTGTACCTTCCGAGAGCAATGGGAATCGCAGAATATCTGGGAGGATATATGGACATGTCGATGTAACAATTGCTTAGGGGAATGGCGTTACAGTTACTTCAGTAGATCATTAACGGTCTTTTGAAGCTAGCAGTGTTGTTTAGTTCCCAGATATGTAGAGGGATATTGGAACATAGTACGGTTCCTGCTACTGGTAACGACGTCGACGGAGAGGGGCAGAAAGGGTTTTGTTCTGATATGAACGAGTAACTCTGCTATGACGTTCAGATAGGATTGTTAAGGTTGAGGAAAAATATGAAACACAGTATAAGTTGGTAGGAGAGTAGAGGAGACAGAGTGTATGAAAATCTTTGTGCGTGTCAGCACCTAACCAGGATAGCCGCATATAAGATGGTTAAGCACGATCAGAGAGACTGATATAAGAGTATAGTGAACGCGCGCGTTCGTGACTAGTTTGAGCTGCGTCAGTGAAGAGAAGACATGGTGAACAGATTAGTGGCGGTTAGTGCCGTTTCCAGCTCTAGTAAAGTGTGGGATGTAACAATCAAGGTGCATGTGAGACACATTGCCCTAAAAAAAGAAAAAAAAATCATAGGTGTTGGAAATAGCCAGGGCCAGTCCTATTGAAGAAACACTGTCGCTTGTTACGGGCTGAAGATTTTGACAGCGTCAGGAGTTGGGTTGATGTTGCACGACACTACTGAGCGAGTTCTCTTGGGCTCTTCATGCGAAGAGGATGTACGCCTACACGGAGGCAGCTGCTTATCCTCACGGGCGCTTACTTTGGAGGTCAGTAGCGCGTTTATTTTTTTAGTGGTATCTTATCTGAGGCTGCGCTTGCCTACCTCTGCGGTGCTGAGTGTCCGTACCTGTCGAGCTGTTTTCGGTTAGGAAAACGTTAAGGGCGTACCGTCTTCGCCAACAAACCGGATGGTCTCTGCACGTTCAAATAGCGGATGGAAGGCGGGGGGGGGGGGGGGGGGGGGTAAAGTACTGTCCGGTCAACTGTCGGCTCGTTTAACTAATGCCCCTCCTGATTGCTCTGTGGGCGAATGAATGGATCTTCAAGCAGACGATTACCACATAAATTGTCCCGCATACCTAGCGGAACTAGTTCTCCCGGAAGAAAGGCCAGCAGTTAGAAGTGTGTTAGTTCCAGCTTGAGTGGCTGTTTATGACTGGATTTCCAGTCTGCAATATCCTTTCTACCAGGAGTGCTAGCGCCGCAAGGCATGCGGAAGGACTTTAGTGGGGGTAGCAGCAGTATACGAGGAGAGGTAAGGCCCTCTGAGAGGACCCTGCATTGTGCTAGATAGCTCAGCCCTGAGCACTTTCCCGGAAAAGTCAAAAGGGCACAGATTCCAATTTTAGTCGGGCAAAGAATTATAAACTTTTTGAAATAATTTATACTGCAGCAGTCACTTTTTACTAATATTTTTATTGGCACGACGCGTTTCGGCAGCAAGCTGCCATCATCGGGTGCATTCCACATTTACTGGTTCATTATTGTGTCACTATATTTGAACCAGTAATTGTAAAATGCATCCGATAATGGCAGATTGCTGCCGAAACGCGTCGTGCCAATAAAATATTAGTAAAAAGTGACTGCTGCAGTATAAATTATTTCAAAAACTTTATTATAAAGTCGCAGACCTCAGAACAATCCACATAACATGGATAAATTTATGAAACAGAATTATAATCTGCCAGTAAGTTTCACATCAAACGTACACTTGTAATGAAGCACAGTCTGAAAAAGCTGCACAGATATTGAGATGAACCCAAACAAAATTTCAAAGTGGCGAAAAGGTCAGTAACTTACTTTGAATGTTCAGAAATATAAAACTGTGTGCTTCACAAAACGTAAAACCGTAGTATTCTTTCGCTACCATATCAGTGAGCCATCGATGCTATCAATTAACTGATACAAATACCTAGGAGTCATTAATGATACGACCTAGAAAAACTGCACAAATTCCGTCGTGGATGAAGCAGGTGGAAAGTTCGGTTCATTGGTACAACACTAGGGAAATACTAGTGAAAAGTAGACTTGCGCATAATACTTCGCGATCGGGAGCGCTCAATTTAGTTCGCGGCTCTTCCGCGAACTAGTTCGTTCTTTTAGTCCGTCCGCTACCAGTGACGGCTGAGCGGCGTGGTCTGCGCATGCAGGTGGAAGGAGAAGTTCCCCCACCTAGCTGCTTCATGCGCTTCCTGCGTGAGCCGCTAACTATATGACGCAAACCAAAAGAAATAATTTGTGGATAGTTTCTTGCGTTTAAGTGTAGCGTTATCTCTATATCTTGGCACTATGGAATTTATTAGATATTGTAGAGTGCAGAATACTTCAAAACAGAACTATTTAATCTAGCAGGCAAACGCTCACCTCGAACTGGCTCTCATCAGCAGAAGGCAAACACGTTTTTTTTTAAATTCTGCTGCGCGTTGTCTCGCTATTGCCCGTCGGTATTCGGAAAAGAATCCAACCAACTAAGAAACTAGATACGTTTGGCATAACAGTTCGCGACTGGTAACGCGACCGATCGCGCATATGTCAGTTCGTGACCAATCGCGCATATCTTAGTTCGCGACCGGTATCTCTCCTTTTAGTTCGCAGCTCGGCAGCGAAGTAGGTCGCTCTTTTTAGTTCGTCCGCTCTTTTTGGCATTTGCTACCGCTACTAAAAGAGCTCTTTCTTTTGTTATGACAGTTTTTTTTATATAATGATCAGTGTTACCCAAGCGTGTGCTATTACCCGTATTTTTGGGGAATTAGACATCAAATACTTAAGCAAATAAATCAGTTATTTACACGAATGGGTGATACAATGATATTCTACTACTGTGCATACAGAGTACTCATAGTATTTTATTTTTAAAATGGATTTATTTATTTATTTAATAGGTCCTTGAAGGAACATTACCTACAAATCATACGATGCTGCGCGCTCTCACGTCCTCTCGCTGTTCCCCGTCAGTCTTCGGAAAACGAGCGGACGAACTAAAAGGCGAGGGATCTGCGAACTAGTTCGCGTAGTTCGCCTGTGGGAAGGTACTCTTGTAAGTACCAGGAGAGCTTGTGGCAAAAATTGGGGCCTGAGCCCCAAGGGTATGCACTGGACATACATCACGGTGATTAGACCCAGGATCACCTATGGGGCGGTCGTGTGGTGGAAGAAGGTAAAACAGCAGGTTGCTGCTAAGGAGCTTGGTAAGGTGCAGAGATTAGCCTGCTTAGCCATAACAGGCGGAATTAGCAGCACACCAACTGCTGGGATGGAAACCATGCTGGATATGCCCCCATTACACCTTTGGGTCAAGATGGAGGCAGCGGCTGGTGCATACAGACTCAAAACTGGCAACACCTGGAACTCTTTGGGATATCCAGAATCACACACTAAAATAGTGAGTGAGGTAAATATAGGAAAGGTTGGGGAAATGCCAGCCGACTATATTATAACCCCATACTGATTCCACAAGCCTTTCAATATAACAACTGGAAGTAGGGACCAGTGGGAGAAAATAGTTCGATACCGTACGGGGGATATTGTCTGGTTCACTGACGGGTCAAAATCAGACCAAGGCGTTGGGGCCGGGGTATAAGGCGTGCAGCCAAGACTGGAGGGCGTCATCTCTCTTGGGAAACTGGCCTCAGTATTCCAGGCCGATATCACTGCCATCAGGGCGTGTGTGGAGGAGAATTTGCGTAGGTGCTACAAAGATCGTAGCATCTATATCTATTCAGACAGCCCGACAGCCCAGAGATCACTGGCAGCTCCTGCAACAAGGTCTAAAATGGTTGCAGAATGTCACAGGGTTCTGGTGGAGCTAGTGGAAAGCAATAGAGTAAACCTATTGTGGGTCCCTGGCCACTCGGGGATCAGTGGCAACGAACATGCCGACAGATTAGCCAGGATGGGGGCAGAGACTCCATTTATTGGACCGGAACCTGCCCTGACAATCACCAAGGCAATGATCAAATTGGAGCTACGTAACTGGCTCAGAAGACAGCACGTAGAATATTGGACCAAAGTCCATCAAGAAAAACATGCCAAGGTAATGATGCCAAAGCCATGTTTTAAAAGAAGCTCTGCAATCCTCGGCCTGAACAGGAGAGAGATTAGACTCATGGTTGGATTGCTGACAGGCCATGCGTATTTCAAAAAACACCTACATACAAGGGGAATAACAGAAGAGGACCCTAAATGTAGGATCTGTGATGACGATGATGAAACTGCATCACATCTAATCTTCGAATGCATTGCATTGGAGAGTAAAAGGCACAGAACATTTGGGAACCAGACCCGAAGAATTTGTGTCTAATAAAGAACTGGTAAAGGGACTCCTTGCAATGTTCAAGGGCATTGGTTGGCTTTACTAGATATACAGGGAGCGATACCGCACAATAAGCTTAGTTTCGGTGCGGGCAGTGGCGGGCTGGACCAAGACTGTTTTGGCTTCCCTGGAAAAATCAAATCAAATCAAAATGTTATGAATCTAAATTGACGTGAGAATATATATATATAAAAAAAAAACCACCTAAAACTACGTATCTACTGACTGCGAAAAAAACGGGACATTTGGCGTCCCGTTAAATATTTTGCGGGACAAGGGGACGCAGAGCGAAAAAAAAGGACAGTCCCGTCAAAAACGGGACGTCTGGTCACCCTAATTTAAACAGGCACTCGATCACTACTTCTTGCACTCTAATTTGGAAAGCTACACTGCACGGACCTAGTTCGCTACAGTCACTTATGCTATGGTGTCAGTAATGAAGCAGAGAAAGTTGAGCGCCGTTGTCGCCTAATGACGTGCACTAGCTCACACGGGCCGCGCTAGAAGGCGCCGGTATCGAGGTGACACTGCGACCGCGCCAGTTTTTCCGTCGCCGGCGCGACACTAATCTTTGCGCTGCCACTGGCCAGGATTTAGTGCTGCGCCTACAAAGCGGACGCTGTGCAGGCGCGCGCGTTTAAATACGCGCCGGCCGATCCCCGCAATTTATGTGCTTACACAGCGGCGCGGCCAGGAATAGCCCAGAGGGCAGCCCGGCATTAACGACTCCACGGGGCCCCAGTCATTTCCCGCCGCGGACAAATCCGACCCGCTCAATTAACGCCGCCGGCATATTCACCAGAGCAGGCGCCTCGACGCGACATGCGCTTAAATCACATTCGCGCCAATTAAGGGCCCGTCACACTGACAATGCCGCGGCACAGTCCTCCTGGCGTCTCGGTGTTCTTGACGGCGATTTTATTTATACCGGCGGCAGACATGCCGACACGAATCTACCTACTGCGTCGTCTAAATTAGTCGGCTCCAGCGTTTAAAACGTCGAATGTTGCGACAGTGTTGCGGGAGGAACTGTTCGCAGGCAGGCGATAATGAGCTAGAATCTCCGCACAGATTGGAAATAGCTTTTGTCTCTTACCTTTACGCCGGCCGCGGTGGCCGAGAGGACTGAGGCGCTCCAGTCACGGTCTGCACGGCCACTACGGTCGGGGGTTCGAATCCCCCCTCGGGCATGGATATTTGTGCGTCCTAGTTCGTAAGTAGTTCATAAGTAGTTTGTAAGTTTAGGGACTGATGAATGTTCAAAATGTTCAAATGTTTGTAAAGCTTATGGGACTTAGCTACGGGGCCATCAGACCCTAAACTTACAAACTACTTACGAACTAGGTCGGCACAAATATCCATGCCCCAGGGGGGATTCGAACCCCCGACCGTAGTGGCCGTGCAGACCGTGACTGAAGCGCCTCAGTCCCCTCGGCCACCGCGGCCGGCTGTCTGGTTTTTGTACAAGTTGTAAATAACCCTACGCTCTCTATATTTTACTCCTGCTTCCTTCAGAATTTGAAAGTTTGTATACCAATCAACATTGTCAAAAGCCTTCTCCAAGGCTACAAAAGCTAAATATGTAGTTTTGCTTTTTCTTAATCTATCTTCTAAGATAAGCCGTAAAGTGAGTATTGCCTCCCGTGTTCCTACATTTCTCCTGAACCCAAACTGATCTTCCCCGAGGTCAGCTTCTACCAGCTTTTCCATACTTCTGTAAATAATTCGTGTTAATATTTTGCAACACGACTTATTAATGACATACGTATTAAACTTGTATCTTATGCAGCACTAAATAAGTGTCCCATATGTTATTCTCAATGCGATAAATAAATGAAATACGACGTATATAATACTGTTGCGCCATGATAAAACAAGACCCCGTATATTATTTTCAGCTTTCCCTTCTTTCAGAGAAAATACCGAAAAGTATTCCACTGCAGCAGAGGGTGAGGCCGCCCGTTTCAAAAGTTGGTTACCTGCGGCTTGCACCCCTGAAGACCTCAGGCAGCAGCGCGGTGAATGAATGAATGGAGAGTCGGCGTGAAGGGCCGGAGTTTAATTAGGGGCCCTGCGGCCAGTGGAGTGTGTCCCGCGGTCGTTACCTGGCCGACGCTGCCGCCTCAGCCCTTTGTACGCGCGGAGCATTCCTGGCGCGGCGTGAAAAAGTCACCAAACGTACACAAACACAACGGCGCATTAATTACGGCCGTCACTCAGCACACGCCATTGTGGCCGCAGAGCCGGAAATGAGGCGGCCGCAAGCACCACCACAACCACCACCACAACCGCGCCTCCTCCATCAACGCCTCACCCACTCAGCCGTGACTCTCAGAATTTGGAGCGCCTCACCGGGGACTCAACAACTTGCCCGTCACTCGTCATTAGATTGACACATTAGGACGTCCGATTACCTCTTAATTGACGACGACAGTTCGAGCCGGGCCGCGCGGAATGGTCGCCCCCTTTTACACGATCAACTTTCTTGTCTCAGATGACTACGCTCTACTGCAGCGCAACTGGCGTCTGATTCCTGTACTGCAGCTCACCTGTATCGAGTAATTTTCATTTAGACATTACCGCTCAAACTGAAGAGCTGTCTGCTGTGTAGTTACGCATCTGAATGAAGAAGTGAGGATATACGAGGTTATCAGTCCCCCGGTGGGGAGGTGAAGGAGTGGGGATAGGAAAGGAGGGGAGGGGAAAGGAAATGCAGTCCGTGAAATAAAGAAGGAAAGAAGTCTGCATTAGCTCGGGGCTCCGTGCTCGCCACGTACGTAGTCACGAAAGAACCGTGAGCCCCCTGGGGGTGGGGATATAAGGGCACATTTTTTTATGTAGGAGTAGGAAAAAGATAACTGAGTTTATTAATGAAGAAACAGTAATTCATGCTGATGTTCTCCTTAGTCATGTAGTAAATTTTGCACATAAATGATAACCTACATCCTGATAAATCGCAAACAAGTATAATAGGTCATACCACCCCTTCCTTCCGCCTGCACGACTTCTACCTTACCCTACACGATCGTCATACCCCCCCCCCCCCCACCCTCAAATACCTTGGCCTCAATTACAAGGGAGTGATAACCGTTGCTGTTTAGTCCCTTCAAAAATCCAACAACAACAACAACCTTACCTCCGCACAGTTCTCTAGAAGGCAATGTCCCGTCTCAACCTTCTCTAACTCCTTGCCGGCCAGACGTGGACCTCATCCCGTCCACTCTCCTACATACCTACAAATCCATCACGCGTCCCATCCCATGCAGCTTCCATTCCGCCTGCAGCTCCACTGCCCCCGACCTACTATAGAACCCTTCAAATCCTTGAACGCCACGCCCTCCACCTCGCCCACCGCATCCACCTCCCCCACGCGGATCCTTTACGACCTCATCCCGACACGCGGAGAACTTTCTCAAGAAGGAGAGGAGGTAGCGAGAATGATCCTCCTGCTCAGAGCATAAGCTTCGAAGTTTTTATTCATACGAAATTGAGAACTTAACTCAGAGAATCTTCTCTGGAGCACGTGCTCTTTTTTATTCACACGAGCCAAGGTTGTGGCTGGTGGCACAAGGGGTCGTGAAGTGTCGTATCAGGAGCCTTCCGGCGCGCCGGCAGGTAGCGGTGGGCCGGGGTGTTGACCGACGCGACGCGACGGCACAGCGCGGTGCAGGGGGCTGTTTGCGCTGCGCACACAGCGCGCCTCTTCACGCCTCGCGCCGGATACCGGCATTCCAGCCACCGGCCGCTACCACGTCCCGAGTTCGATCCTAGCCCCTCTAAGGCCGTCCGCACACGGGTAATTTCTCACTCGTCGTGGGCGCAACTCGTGCGTCGTCCGTCGCGCGCGTCTTGTGCGAACCTCGCGATGCCAGCGACGGCCGTCCGTCGATTGGCACTCGTCGCGGGCTCGATTTTCCTTCAGCCAGCTTGCGACTTTCTACAGGAAGCTACAATACGGTGCTGGTTATTTCCTCCAATAATCTAATATATAAAGCAGAGTGTCCGTATGTTTGTACGTGTTGCATAAAAATCTATAGTTTTGTTACAATCTTTATGAAAATTTGTACACGTACGCTTCAATCCATGAGGACGGTCGCCGTAAGTGTAAGAATCACATACGATATATAGTTCACCAGATATGATGTCATGAACAATGAGGTGCACCAAAAAACTGCTGCATTTTCCGACAATGCTGCTTATTTTCTCCTAAACCATTGGACCGATTTCAACCAAATTTGGTACACACAATCCTTACCGTGAGGTAACAATTGCTGCATGGTTAAGAATCACATACGGCACTTGGCTCAAAAGATATTACGACATAACCAATAGAAATCGAAAAAAATGCCATATAATGCGGCGAAACTTTCGAAATACACTATATGAGAACGACACTATTTAGCGACTTGCAACAAACTTTAAACATAATTTCAAACCTTTATCAAACTTTTTCTCGCTGGCAACCATAGTAACGGAAAGGAAGAAAGTTTCTCGCTTACTACTTTTCCGCTGTTTATGGAATAAAACTACGGCTCTCGGTATGATGTTCCAATTTATAATTTGAACACAACAAATTGTAGCGACAGGAAATTTTACAGACAGTATACACATATATAGTTGAATGTATCTTCTAAATTGTATCACAGTACGAAACGTAGTTCATGAGAGATGAGCAGATAAAACAGTAACGTTCATGGAAAACCGCACCAAGTTTTAATCTATTACTTCTGTACTACCAATTGTATTCCCAAGAGATTGTACAGACATCCAGCCATTATACAAATCAATATATACCTGTAAAATGGCAGAGAATAGATAAATAAATAAATAAATAGCCGGGCAACGCCGGGTTTTCAGCCAGTGTTATCATATATAGAAGGGAGAGGAGAAGGCGGAGGAGGAAGAAGAGACGGACAGAAAGGCGAGGGAGGAGAAGACGGACAGAGAAATGAGAAAGAGGAGTTGGTGACAGATCATGAACAGAGGGACTGGGAGTAGGAACTATGGAGAGGGAGAGGGGGGATGGACAGAGAGAGACAGAACGAAAGAGAGGGTGCTTAAGACTGGAGTAAATGAGTACCCAAGCGACGTCGGGTTTCCAGCTAGTTACCCTATAATAGACAGTTCTAGGGATGAGGGGGTCGCTGTGTTTTTTTACAGGTACCGGCGCAAGGAAAGGAAGACACAAAGAGTGCTACGGGTGCATCTGTACATAGAGCGGAAGTTACATCGTTGGGCCGCGGTGGAGTAGCCGAGCGGTCTAAAGCGTCTCGCTGCGGAGGTTCGAGTCCTCCCTGGGGCATGGGTGTGTGTGTGTTGTCCTTAGGTTAGTTTACCTAGGTTTAAGTAGTTTGTAAGCTACGGAATGATGATCACGCAGTTTGCTCCGATAGATTTACAAACATTTGAACATCGTTGGTTGTTCGTTGGTACTAGATAACTGCAAGAGACTGATACACTCCTGGCCATTAACATTGCTACACCACGACGATGACGTGCTACAGACGCGAAATTTAACCGACAGGAAATAGATGCTGTGATACGCAAATTATTAGCTTTTCAGAGCATTCACACACGGTTGGCGCCGGTGGCGACACTTACAACGAGTTGACACGAGGAAAGTTTCCGACCGATTTCTCATACACAAACAGCAGTAGACCGATGTTCCTTGGGGAAACGTTGTTGTGATGCTCGTGTAAGGAGGAGAAATGCGTACCATCACGTTTCCGACTTTAAGGTCGGATTGTAGCCTATCGCGATTGCGTTGGTCACAATCCAATGACTGTTAGCAGAATATGGAATCGGTGGGTTCACGAGGGCAATACGGAACTCCGTACTGGATCCCAACGGCCTAGCAGTCGAGATGACAGGCATTTTATCCGCATGGCTTAACGGATCGTGCAGCCACATCTCGATCCCTGAGTCAACAGATGGGGACGTCTGCAAGACAACAACCATCTGCACGAAAAGTTCGACGACTTTTGCAGCAGCATGGACTATCAGCTCGGAGACTATAACTGCCGTTACCCTTGACGCTGCATCACAGACAGGAGCGCCTGCGGTAGTGTACCAACGACAAACCTGGGTGCACGAATGGCAAAACATCATTTTTTCGGATGAATCCAGGTTCTGTTTACAGCATCATAATCGCCACATCCGTCTTTGGCGACATTGCAGTGAAGGCACATTGGAAGCGTGTATTCGTTATAACCATACTGGCGTATCACCCGGCGTGATGGTATGGGGTGCTATTCGTTACACGTCTCTGTCACCTCTTATCCTCATCGACGGGACTTTGAAACGTAGCCGTTACATTTCTTCAGAAATGGTCACAACGAGAAATTCCGAGAAACTAGAAGTAATATAGAGATATACTGACAGTCATTGTTTACAAGCACGATTCACGAACAGTTCGGTGGGAGGGGGACTGGGTAGCCGCTGGGTCACGGCCCACTATGCCGAAGCAGCGAGCCAGTCAGCTATGCGCGCGCAACCTACTCTGCCTGACATCACGCGAGAGCGCCGCGGCCTTCTCTCTAGGTGGTGGTGGTCGAGCCGACACGACATTGGAGGTATCCCATCACTTGCGTCACCTCGTTGTGAAATGAAAGTACTCGTCGAAGCGACACGTCAAGACAGAGAAAGGAGTCGTGTGGGCCCCGCTGTTGGGCGCAATCAAGTGCTGGGGATGCGGGAGGTGTTGGGACGGCCGTGTCTAGCTGGGCATCAGGCTGCTGGGGTCGCTGGCGGAAACCGTTCGTCTCGGCGCCTCGCCGTGCCGCGACCCCCAATGAGAATAGAGTGATTTACTCGTGGGGCAGACAAAGCCACCTGCTTCTCCCCTGCCTCTACCTGCATGACGTACGACCGTCGTCCCGTGCACGGCGGGCATATCTGATGGCCGTTGTGAATGAGCCGCACGTGACACGCCGCACTCTAGTCCTGGAGGTTGGGGCCTCTACACAAAACACGATTCTCTCCATCTTACGATATGTTGTATTCTGAGTATTGACAGGCCCGTGTCTTCGTACGGACTATTTTTGTTGCCAATGATCTCTTTAGCTTCTTCCTTTAGTCTGCTGTATCTCCTTCTATCTTTCGGGTCATCTACGTGTTGAATTACTCTTCCTCGTTCGTTCTGTAGTTATATATATATATATATATATATATATATATATATATATATATATATATATATATATATATATAACCAAACGCAAATGTTTGTAAATCTATCGGACCAAACTGCGTGGTCATCAGTCCGTAGCTTACAAACTACTTAAACCTAGGTAAACTAACCTAAGGACAAACACACACACACCCATGCCCCAGGGAGGACTCGAACCTCCACGGCGGGCAACCGCAGTTCTTATGTGCGTCGCTTCGATGACGTCTTGTAAGCCTCCTAAGTATGCGTCCCATCGAGCTGGCCTTTCTATGAAGAATGCTACTCAGATGATGACGATGATGATCGTGTAGCATTTATGGCTGTTAGACTCCAACTGAGACAAACTACTTAAACCTATGTAAACTAACCTAAGGACAAGCACACACACACACACACACACCCATGCCCCAGGGAGGACTCGAACCTCCAAGGCGAGCAACCGCAATTCTTATGTGCCTCGCTTCGATGACGTCTTGTAAGAGCCCCTCCTAAGTACGCGTCCCATCCAGCTATGAAGAATTCTACTCAGATGATGACGATGATGATCGTGTAGCATTAGACTCCAACTGAGGTCGTGTTCAGACTGCCTGGCGCAAGTCTTTTTGTAGGTGACGCCTCTTGGGATACTTGCGTGTTAGTGGTGATGAAATGATGAGGATGGCACAACACCTAATCCCCGAGTGGAGAAAGTCTCAGACCAGGACACCCTGCGTGGCTACCCGCCACACTCTCCACTAGACCAGTGTTCTTCAACCTTTCTGAACCCGCGACACCCCAGGCCCGTTATAAAGCTATGTCCGTGACTCCAAAGGCAAAATATTTAATTTTCCTTTCTCTCTGCGCAGCCATTCACGTCTGGTGGAAGTTGTAGTAGAGGAAACGAATCAAAACTGACCAAACATACATTATGACTACAAGTATTTGATGTATCGTTTCGCTGTAAGGTAAAAAGGTAAAGTAGTCAACAATCCGAAGATTGGTTTGAACACCACAGTGCTTTACTAGGCATGGTCCTGTTTGGAGGTGGTATGCCGTTACCTTCCTCCGACCTTCGAACTGACTTACCCAGCCAGTTATAGGGGGATCTACAGTTTAAGGTGGGTTCCGAACCACGGTGCTACTCGGTATTTTTCACATGAGCAGTACTGCCAGAGGTGAAAGAAGTGGAACGTGACAGATAAAAATAGTAGGAGCTGGTGGGGATCGAACCCGCGACCTTCGGATTTGTAGTCTGGCACTCTACCACTGTGCAACCGAGGCGCTGTAATGAATAATAAATCCCAGTATTAATTTGTGGAGAGGTATTGTCATGTGCGACCATGAAACCATCAAAACTCATAAAGTTTGGATTTCTTCGAACGGATACTGAAAACCCTTAACCAGCAGGAAACTACTATGATCCAGTAATAAAATGCCATTTTCAGTCGGTGATTAAAAATAATATTGCATTGAAAACTCCTTACCAGCTGCAAACTACTGTCATTTTTGATTAAAAAATTATATTAACTTATAGATTATTTGTTTTTCTGACGTAACAATATTTGAACATCTGGCAAGGTCATACAAGAAGAATGCGACCATTGTTAAAAATTGTAGCAGTTCTGCACAAACGTTTTTAAGTCACTTAATTTATAAGTCATGAAAGCTATAATAATTTTTAAATAAAATTAATCATATAAATATTATCAATTACATCATGTAGAACTGTATTTACGAAATGACGGTAGCAGCTAATGAAAATTTTTCTTACGATTTTTTTTAATGCAGGGATTCCAAATGCATTTTACAATTAATTTAGGCACATTAAAGCGTTAAATACTATTGTCATAAAAATTTTAATTGCAAAATTAGGCGAAATTCTAAGCAGTGAAAGATTATAAGTATTTGTTGAATTTCGAGGAATTTATTTCTTCATGGCAAAGCAAAGTAGAGCGGTTGACCTACCCTATGTTTATAAAGAGGCAGACGGTCAATTTAAAAAGGCCGCGGTGGAATAGCCGTGCGCACTAGGGTACCTAGCTAAGGTGCGCGCGGCCGTTCCACGTCAGAGGTTCGAGTCTTCCGTCGGACATGGGTGTGTATGTGTTGTTCTTAGCGTAAGTTAGTTTAAGTAGTTGGTAAGTTTAGGGTCCGATCACCACTGCAATTAGGTCCCATAACTTTATAAAACATTAAAAAAAATTAAGTTATAAAAGTTAAATAAGCAGCAGTTACGTGATGCGCTTAAAACTTTAGCGCTCTTTTTCTCGGAATTTTCTCCATAGTGCACTTTAGAACATATGTGAGTGGAGACACTAACGGTACACTACTATCCTGGGGAGTCCCATTCCGAACTGTATTTCCAAGACCTGAAGTTCTTGTTGTAAAATTGTGACTGGAAATCAGATATTTCTTACTGGTAAACTTGTGGCAACCCTGGTTATAGGCAGCCATCACGACAACAGTAGAGAATTCATCATCTTATACATTAAAAGTATCTACGAAAACTAAAGGCAATCGGCCAAACCAAACTACCCGGCGGATTACCTTCATTTTTATTTTAAACGAAAGGTATTCGTCCACAGATTTGTCACAATGTCTCACAATTTACATAACTCCCCCCCTTCCTTTTTGTAAACTAAAGTCTGTCTGTCAGGCCGTCCTATCCGAGCGATTTCCTTCATTTTTGCTTTAAACGAAAGGTATTCATTGGGAGATTTGCCATCAAGTATCAGAATTGACTCTTGTCTCTCCATTCTTTATTTTTATTCAAACGCGGTATCCTTCTGTCCCTGCATTGAATATTTTAATCGGTTTCTTTTACGATATCGTCGGTTCTAATTAACGTACGCAGTTCTTCTACTTCTACATGGGATACTCTGCAAATCACATTTAAGTGCCTGGCAGAGGGTTCATCGAACCACCGTTATACTATTTTATCTCCCATTCCATTCTCGAATAGCGCGCGGGAAGAATGAACACCTGAATCTCTCCGTTAGCGCTCTGATTTCTCGTATTTTATTTATGATGATCATTTCTACCTACGTAAGTGGAAGTCAACAATATATTTTCGCATTCGGAGGAGAATGTTGGCGATTGGAGTTTCGTAAGCAGCCCACGCCGCAACGATAAACGCCGTTGTTGTAATGATTCCCATCCCAGATCCTGTATCATTTCCGTAATTCTGTCTCCCCTGTATCTTGACAAAACGAAACGAGCTGCCCTTCTTTGGACTCTTTCGATGCCCTCCGTCAAACCCACCTGATAAGGATCCCACACTGGGCAGCAATACTCCAAAAATGGACGGACAAGCGTAGTGTATGCAGTTTTTGTAGTTGTTCTGTTGCATCTTTTAAGGGTTCTGCCAATAAAACGCAGTCCCTGGTTTGCCTTTCCCACGACATTATTTTGGTGTTCTTTCGAATTTAAATCTGAAGTAATTGTAATTCCTAGGTATTTTGTGGAGTTTACGGCCTTCACATTTGATAATCATGTAAACAAAGTTTAACGTATTTCTTTTCGTACTCATGTGGACGACTTCACACTTCTCATTATTTAGAGTCAACTGCCAATTCCTACACCATAGTGATATCTTATTCAGATCGTTCTGCAGTTGGTTTTGATCTTCAGATGATTTTACTAGACGGTAAATGACTTCGTCTTCTGCAAACAATCTAAGGAAGCTACTTAGATTTTTCCCCTATATCGTTTATGTAAATAAGGAACAGCAGAGGACCAATAACACTACCCTGCGGAACGCCCGAAATCACCTCTGTTTTAGTCGATGCCTTATCATCGATTACTACGAACTGTGTCCTCTCTGAGTGGAAATTCCCTATCCAGTCGCAAATTTGTGGCGATATACCGTAACCACGCAATTTTGACCTAACAACACTCAGCGGATCAAGCTCCCATTTGCGCCTTTAAACACTTGCATCGTTTGATTCTGAAGAAAGCTATGCGTGAATATTTCCCAACTTTTTTGTCATTCCGCTAACGGTGCGAAGTATTCGCACGGGTCATCTAGGTTTCCTTATTTCACACGGGGCTGTATTTTCTGTCATGTATTCTTTGTAGTCCGCGTCATCTGTCGTCCACGATGTCGCATTTCGGACGGCCAGCAGTGTACATCAGATAACAGGCTAACAAAAGCCTCCACGGGAGGTACGCGTAAGGCCGTAAACGTCACTCGGGAAGTTCCATTCGCACAAAAGACCGAGTCGCCGGTAAAATTCCTTGACTGGGGCAGTAACAGAGCGGAGGGGGGTATAAATCTGAGCAGGAGGAGGCAGCGACTTCTCGGGAGCCGCACTCGAGATGCCGCGGTCCGACTGCGAGGGCGACGCACAGTGGATGCACCCCGGGGGGCGACGCCGGCGTTTTTTTGTCACCGCGCAGCTGAAGATAAGGCGGCAGGGGGCGAGGGGGGGCTTTTTGTGCGGGCCAGTAAATGGCCATCCTGGCCTCCCACGCACCCACAGCATGGCACGGCACAGCGGCACGCGCAGCGGGCGGCCCCGAGATATATGAAGACGTTTCACTCGGCCGACGGCGTGCCTTTGTCTGCTGTGACGGGATGGCCCGCGCATCAATTGCTCGCCTCCAGGGTGACGCCGGCTCCAGCTTCAGGCTCCAGCTCCAGACCCTCCCTGGAACGTCGCCGGCGCAGCTGTGTCCTGCCAGCGCGCGCCGTCCGGCCGGCAGGGGCGCAACTCCAGCGAGCACCATTAATAACCACCCCCGCCGTCGCTGGGAAAACACGCCGCGAGCTGTTGTGACTTCCCTGGCGTCAGCTGCGAAAACACACCCGCTTCCGCCGTCGGGAAGACGAGTCCAAGGTGGAAACTTGGCTTGCTCTAAATCACCTATTTGTATTGGCCCACTTTAGCTTACGATAGTAACACTAAAAGTGCGCCTTTGCTATCGTCTTTTTACAGCTCGAAACTTAAGTGAAAATAACGCCTTAACCATTCATCTGACACGAAAATTGAATAATCGAATTTGTATAGGAGAAAATTCTCTACAGCTTTGCTCTCTTACGATTTTATCGTATCTCATATCGTTTCAGAGATATTTGCAAAAATAACGGCGATTCTGGGATATCTGTCTGTCTGTCCATAACGTTTTCCCTGTTTTTAAGACCAACCGTTCAACGGATCAGCACCAAGTTTTACAGAAGTAATTGTAGGTCGCCAGAGACCAGAACATCGCTTTTTGAAATATTTCGGACAAGAAAAACGTTACTAATACCAAAAAAGCCGTTTGTAATGTAATTTTAATTACAAATAAAACGTTCATCTGACGCGAAAATTGAATAAACGAATTTGTAGAGGAGAAAATTCTCTACAACTTTGTCCCCTTATGTTTTACTCATATCTCCTGACGTTTGAGACATATGTGAAAAAATTATGGAGATCTGACACCCTCCACTGAATTAACGAAAACCAGCCGTTCGCAGATGTTACGTTACATTCCTTGCCCAGAACTCTCTCTGGCATACGCCATCTTCCGTTGCGTATTTGATGATTTTCTTACAGTAACTTACACGTTATCATTTCAAACCAATGGCACACTCAAGAATTAGTCTAAAAATGCCATATTAGCATCAGTTAACAACGGCCATCAATAGTATGAGACATAAGAACACAAATCCTAACTGTTAGCCGTAGTGTAGTGGACAATACGTTGGACTGTTACGCTGAATGTCAGTGGTTTGGACCCCGCCACTACCTACAATTGTTTTTTTTTTCCTAAAAGGTTTTCAGACACTCTTATTAATTAATTTTTTATCATTTAGATTATTATTTTGGTCCAAAATGTTTGCTAAAACTTATAAAACTACAAATCTAAAGTGGGCCGTAAAACACGTCAGTGAGATTTTTTTTTTTTTTTTCATCTCTCGAACACCTTTGATTGTGTAAATCATGGAATTCTTCTAGATAACGCAAACTATTCTATAATTTGGGCATCCATAGCTGAAATACATTGTTAAGAAATTCTAGAAGGCAACACAGACAATTAAGCCAGGCTTCCTTTCCATGAATTATCACAATATGCCTTTGCTGTCTTTCATGTCTTTAGTAGCTCACGACCGGTTTCGCACCGTTAAAGTTGCATCTTCAGGTATCTTCCTTAGAACATGTACTAAGGGAGATATTAATGTTGTTACTAAAGCCGAGTTAATAATCTCAGCTTTTCAAAATTCCTTCACCAAGGAAGACTGAGCCAATATTCTAGACGTCGTATTAAGAACAGCTGCCAACATGAGTAACTAATAGGTAGATATCCTTATAGTATTGAAGCAACTTAAACAGATTAATAAAAATAAGCTTCCCTCTAAAGTATTATGTTTAGTATTCAAAACTGAGAGGCGCACACATCTTGTGGTCGGTTCCGCGTTCTACGAGAGATTTCATTGTCTTTGGCCACCCGTTTGTTGTGTTCTTTTTGTCCCATGTAGCGCTAATTCTGGATGTTCGCTGCACGTTTCTGTGAAGATGCAAACATTTAACGATCTGTGTGTGTGTGTGTGTGTGTGTGTGTGTGTGTGTTTGTGTGTGATGGGCGAAGAGAGCGGTAGCCGTGTTTCACAAAGATATTTGCGGACTCCATCTTGAGTCCTTTAGAGGGGACTCCATCTTGAGTCCTTTAGAGGGGACTCCATTTCGTAAAAGAGCTACAACAAACAAGTATTAAACGTCATACACAGCTCTGCCCACAATCTACAGGCAAACGTATTTTCCAATACCCCTTCGCAAATATGTGCGTCAATTCGATGACTCTGCTTCGGACCGGGAATAACCTGCATCTATGTTACAGACACTTGCGAGAAAAAAAAATCGTTGCTATACCCATCTACTACGATACATTTCTGTGCACGTTCTTCCGAATTGTTTGTGTAGAGCGGTAAAGACATCTCGTTCTATCCTCTACAGAGTAGTTTTAGTTGATTTTCTGCTCCATGGTCGTTTGTCTGAATATCTAATATTTCAGTGAGCACTGCAGTCTGGAGTTTTCTTGAACAGGAACGATTCGTTTGTATTCTAGACCTGAGAGTCCTACATTTCCATAGCAATGCCCGCAGACATATACCACTTGGCTTGTTGTGCATGTGTAAATACCGGCGGTAACACTGCACAGAATGCGAAACGGACTTCTAATACATCGGGCCAATCCTTCTCAGTCAGACGCGCGTGACAGTGACACCCGTCAACCTGTCCTTTTGTGCCAGCGGAATTCGCATCTCTGCGTAATTCAGATCAGCCCCAAGAGACCAACGTGAGCTTTAAACAGCTGATCCTTATAAACCGCCCAGTATTCACCACAGATCAGGATTTACCCAACAAGGTAGCAGCAAATGCTAATACATGCGGGAAAAATTACTCAATATGTACAAAAATAAAAGCATACCCTGCATTTCACACCGAATTCTGAGACTAGAGTGACGTAGTACAACTGGAAAGCTATTAAACACAATTGCTACGAACCCAATCTCCCAAAATAGACGGAACATATTTTATACCTAGAACCGCCATGACGGTCATTTTGACCGCTATATTTGAATTATTTTCAGTCTTGTTATCACCTTTTCTCATATATATTACTAAGTTTAGGAAAGTATGAGATCTAAAATTAAAAGAAGAAAATTATATAATTTTATCACTAATTTAAATTCTTCGCATTTTCTTTTTTACAAACAGAGATGTTATGTAATAAACAGTTTTTAGTCCAGATTCTTTTATTACAGAAGTTGACAAGTACTCATTATTTTAAAACACATTTCTGTAATACGTTTAATGCAATTAAATTCATTAAAGATTTTTGCCAAACCACAAACAACAACACATTTTGAAATTACTGTCTTAATTTTTCTTCACTATATTTGTACACGTTGATGTGAATCATCTTTATTAGCAGGAATTACATACAACTTCCTTTCTTATGTCCTTTGAGCAGCAACTACACACTCGCTGTTTCCTCGTTTTGCAGTTATAACTAGTCGTATTTCTGAATATTTTCATTTTATTTTCTTCCCCGGGGTCTCCAAATTCTGTGTCTGGTTCCTCAGACGTAGGTTTTGAAGCCAGGAACCCCATACGAATCTCCTCTGATAGCTTCAGGATGTAATTTCGGTGAGTGGTGATCTCCCCTATCACTTTTTAATGATACAGGAATGGATAGATGCCAAGTCAAAGATATTATAAATTACACGAACTAGCCATCCACGATACCGGCTCAAGCACTTTATTTTTTTACCTATTTGAGCCCCCGCATAAATACCATAATTTGTATTGTTGTAGAAATTTATTGTTTCCGGACTTCTTTTGGCACTAATTTGAAGTGCTACTTCTGACTGGATAGTACTATATATATAAGAATATTTTTGGCTCACTTTAGGTTACGGTAGTAACACTAAAAGTGGGCCTTTGCGATCGTCTTTTGACAGCTCGAAATTTAAATGAAAATAACGGCTAAACCATTCATCTGACACGAAAATTGAATAACCGAATTTGTAGAGGAGAAAATTCTCTACAACTTTGCTCTGTTGTGTTGTTTACATATCTTGTATCGTTGCAGAGATATTTGCAAAAATAATGGCGATTTTGGGATGTCTATCTGTCTGTCTGTAACGTGTTCCCTGTTTTTAAGACGAACCGTTCAACCGTTTAGCACCAAATTTTACCGACATAATTATAGGCCGCCAGAGACCAGAACCTCCCTTTTTCCAATTTTTCGGACAAAAAGAACGGTAGTAATACCAAAAAAATCCGTTTGTAATATAATTGTAATTGCAAACGAACCGCTCATCCGACACTAAAATTGAATAACCTAATTGGTAGAGGGGAAAATTCTCTAAAACTTCACACTTTTGTGTTTTTTACATATCTTGTATCGTTGCAGAGATATTTGCAGAAATAACGGTGATTTGACGATGTCTGTCTGGCTATAACGTGTTCCCGCATTTTAAGTCGAACCGTTCAACCGATCGGCACTAAATTTTACAGACATAATTGTTGGCTACCAGAGACCAGAACCTCGCTTTGTGAAATATTTCGGACAAGAAATACGTTAGTAATACCAAACAGGCCGTTTGTAATGTAATTTTAATTGCAAATAAACCGTTCATTTCGCGAAAATTGAATAAACGAATTTGTAGAGGAGAAAACTGTTTACAACTTTGTTCCCTTATATATATCATTTGAGAGATATTTGCAAAAATAACGGAATTTTGACACCCACCATTGAATTAACGAAAAGCAGCCGTACGTAGATGTCACGTGACATTCCTTGCCCAGAACTCTCTCTGGCATACGCCATCTTCCGTTGCGTCTGTGATAATTTTCTGATTGTAACTTACACGTTGTCATTTCAAAGCAATGGCGCACTGAAGAATTAACAAAAACACGTCGTTCTTCGTACGATAAATGATAATCTAATGTCTACAAATGCCAGATTAGCATCAGTTAACATAGTATGAAGTTAAAGAACGCAGCTTATAACTGTTAGTCGTAGGGTAGTGAGCAATGTGTTGGACTATGACGCTGAAGGTCAGTGGTTCGGAACCCGTCCCTACCAAATTTTTTTCCCTAAAAGGGTTTCAGAGAGTCTTATTAATTAATTTATTATTATTATTATTATTTTGGTCAAAAATGTTTGCTAAAACTTACAAAACTACAAATCCAAAGTGGGCCGTGAAACACGTCAGTTGTATTTTTCCGGTTAATGTTGGCAGAGCATGAGAGTGACATCGGTAAGTTTGAAAAGAGCTGAGTCGTACAGCCAGTGTTTTATGTGTTTCGATATTGATTCATCAATTAAAAGGCTTTCAAATGTTTGTTAGGCTTATGGGACTTAACTACGGGGTCATCAATCCCTAAACTTACAAACTACTTAGGAACTACTTACGAACTAGGACGGCACAAATATCCATGCCCGAGGGGGGATTCGAACCCCCGACCGTAGTGGCCTTGCAGACCGTGACTGAAGCGCCTCAGTCTCCTCGGCCACCGCGGCCGGCTAAAAGGCTTTCTGCACTGCCATCAGAAGCACACCAATTTGTATTTGGAGTAGGTCGTGAATTTGCTTTCAAGATGTTGAGAGATTCCGATCTATCAGATGAAAACAACATTTTGAGAATATATAGCAGTTACTTTGGCCGTATTCTGGTATTAAGGAGCCTCGTGCTTAAGCTCTTGCTGCTGTGACCGTGTCCCTCTGTAGCAGCGAGCAGACTAGGGATGGGTCGAAAATCGCGTATCTGTTGAGAGTCACAGTGATTTGGAAGTAGCAGTATTCACAGTCGCAACTTTACGGATTCTGACTGCGATTTCAGTCGCAGTTTAGAAGCGCAGTAGCACTAAAAGTAGCAAGTCGCAACTAAGAGTAGCAAGGAGCAGTTTGCACTCTGCCATCTGTTGGTCGAAGTTTGTACTAATATCTTTGCATTGGGCAGGCTATAGAGTCTACCTGCGATTTCAGTGACAAATCGGGCGTTTAAGAGTCACAAGTAGCAACTAAGAGGCGCAGTTTAGACATTGCCGGCTGCCATCTGTTGGCCGAAATTGGTACTTCTAGATTCCCGCTGTCTGCGTCGTGTATGTGTGGCTTTTTGTGTATGTGTTGGTCGAACGCCATCGGCTCAAACCAGTGAGCTCGAATGTCCTCACTGGTCCAAACTGCGATTTCAGTGAAAAGTCGCGATTAAGAGTCGCAAGTAGCAATTGAGAATAGCATTTAATATTCCGCCTTATGCTACTTGTTGACCAACTGTCGTACTTTCACTCGTGTGTTGTTTAGGGATGTTGTCGAATTAATGAGCAAGAAGATAATTTTCTTTGTGAAAATGTTCACACTTTGTGGCACTATTTTACCTGGCGGCAGCATTTACATGTTGTGAAGCAAAGCCTGGCATGTATGTTTTTAGGTTTTAGTTGGTAAAGACAACAAATGTGAATGCCAAATAAATATTGTCTTACGGACTTGATCCCTGTTTAAAATAATTTTTCGTCATAGAACCTACAACTATTATGGGAATTCAGAATACTTATATTACATTGCAAATCTGGTTTCGACGAATATTTTTGCTTGCGTTATACATCGTACATAAAATAAATATTCCGAAGGGGTGGTATCAAGTGGTCAACTAAGTACAGGTAATTTTACGAAATGTTTAACAGTAGGCCAACTCCATTTTCAATGTGGACTGTGTTAAGTACTGCTATATAGGAGTAAACTTGTACCTTCGAGGATTCTATAAAAATATTACAATTGAAAATAATCAAGTTTTCGCGTAATGGAAAGTTTTCTTTTATCAGATTTGTTTTTAGGTTTAGGAATATTGTTTTCCGTCCTTTTCTTTTTCGTGCATTTCGTCCTGTGATGACATGAGTGAAAGCAGATGGGTGGTATCGGATCCTTCAGTATTATTAACACTTTTGTTTACTGCAGTGGTGGCATAGTGTGCTTGTGTTGGCAACGACCGATAAATGGTCGTAGAAATTTAAATCATACGGAATGATTGAAATAATATTTTGCTTATCATAAAATAAATAATGAATGGTATTCTTTATCTGTGGTTGTAAGATTTCTTGTGTGTAACCCTGTACAGTCAGTAAGTTAAAAATTCTTATAAAATGAAGCTTTAGTTGCCAACATGAGCACACTAGGTCGGCACGTCGATTAGTAAAATATAACGCAAGCTCTTATCTATAGTTATTTGGCAGAATATGTAGTGATACCGAAAGGTTTTAAAGAGAAAAGGGAATTTTCAGAAGTCACTCACGTTGTATTTCACATTGACTTATCTCTTTCAAATTGGTAAGTCACTTATATCACACAATGTTAAAAAAAATCTATTCATTCATTCTACAGGCAAGAACATAGCACTTTCGTTGCACTGTTATAGTTGCTGTGTGCCTAATCTACCAAATGTTTCTGTTAAGGTAGACTATAGGCCTACTTGCCGATTTCGGTTACACATTACTTGCGAATAACCTCACTTTTAACTATACATTACACACCAAACACTGAAATAGCTTTTATAAGACTAATTGACATTTGTCGATGTGTAAATAATCCCAACATTACACGTAAATTGAGCATCAATATTCTTTTTTTTGTATATATTTACACGTAGGAATAGGATCTGTTATGGATGATTATATATATATATATATATATATATATATATATATTGCATTTGCCACACACATCGCATAAGTCACGGAAGTAGCAGATATCACGAAAGTAGCAGAAATCGCAGAAGTAGCAATATCAGTAGCAGAAATCGCAGAAGTAGCAATATCAGTAGCAGAAGTAGTAGAAGTCACAGAAGTAGCATTCAGAGTCACCGAAATCGCAGTTTGAGCGCGGAGGGATACATGTCGAGGATTTGTACAGTGCGATTGTAAACAGTGACAAATCGCAACTAAGAATCACAGATATATAAAAGTAGCAGTCACAGAAATCACTGATATCGAAAAATCGCAGTTTAGCCCATCCCTAGAGCAGACACAGACAGGCCCTCGCCTTCTGCCTTCTGCCCGTGGCTCCCCTCCCAGATGCGTATCTCTGGCTACCTGCCCCCGGCCACGCGCGCGGCCGCCGTTCCCACGTGACGCGCCACTCCGTGTCACGTTACACGGAAACGCGCCCCGTGTAAACACGCACAATTTGTTTAGCGTGACGCCGTCGCTTCTCTATTCGAGAGGCGTCTGCGCGGCTGCGGCCTGACGTCGCATACGAGATGAGGGGTCGGGCCACCCCTTCCAGCCGGAAGCCGTCACACTCACTCGCTGCGCCGTTGTTGACTCGCAACACAATATCCACGTCCCAAGGTACACACCGCTACATGCTGCGCCATCTTACAAACCTACTCATTCAGTCATACAGACGCTAGACACGACTGTTGTTGATTATGTATAATTTATCACCGACAGGGCACTACTGTTTCTTGTCTTCATAAACGATTTAGGTCACAATGTGAGCAGCTCTCTTAGACTATTCGGGGATGATGCCTTCATTTATCGGTTAACAAAGTCAACTAGAAGCTCAAAGCAACTGCAATACGATTTAAATATCTCCATGGTGCGAAAATTTGCATTTGACCCTAAACAGCCTCGCGGAATGGACGCGTGGTCTAAGGCGTCATGCTACGGAGTGGGCTGCCGTTTCTGACGGAGGTTCGATTCCTCTGTTGCGATCTGTTATGGCTTCACTGTACTAGGTTTAGATGGAATACCAAAGTGCGGCAAATGAAAATTTGTGCCCGCTCGGGATTCGAACCCGGAAGCTCCTGCTTACTAGGCAGACGCGTTGACCACTCCGCCATGCGCCGCATTTGGGTATTCCATCTAAACCTAGTACAGTGAAGACATAATTATCATCATCATCATCATTATTAGAGACTGTTATGCCTTTCAGCGTTCAGTACCTCTAATAAAATTCCTCCATGATCCCCTATTCAATGCTAACATTGATGCCTTTTACTTCAAAATCAATCTTCACCGAATCTAAGTACTTTCTTCTTGGTCTACCTCGACTCCTCTTACCCTCCGCTGCCGAGCTCATGAGTCTCTTAGGTAACCTTGCTTCTCCCATGCATGTAACATGACCCCACCATCTCAGTCTGTTCGGTCTAACTGCTTCATCTACGGTGTTCATTCTCAGTTGTCGGCCGCGGTGGCCCAGGGGACTGAGGCACTCCAGTCGTGGTCTGCACGGGCACTACGGTCGGGGGTTCGAATCACCCCTCGGGCATGGATATTTGTGCCGTCCTAGTTCGTAAGTAGTTTTTAAGTAGTTTGTAAGTTTAGGGACTGATGACTCCGTAGTTAAGTCCCATAAACTATACAAACATTTGAACATTCCCAGTTTTTCCTTGATTTCCTCATTATGGACACCCTCCTGCCATTGTTCCCATCTATTAGTACCTGCGATCATTATTGCTACTTTCATATCTCTAACCTCTACCTTGTGAGTACGGTAACCTGTATCCACCCAACTTTCACTACCATACAACAAATTTGGTCGAAACATAGAGCGGTGCACTGCTAGCTTTGTCTCGGTACTTACTTCCTTCTTGCAGAAGAAAGTTGAAGTTATCGCAAATTGCGTTCTATTTCATTCATTGAACGCTGTTAACGCCGTGAAAATTATACAAGCCGATACTGGGCGCCTGACTACAATTAATTGTGGAATGAAGGCTTTCACGACCGGATGTCACAGTTTCTGGTAGAACTTCCGGGTTATAAGGCCGTGGTCCATAAAACTTTCCAGTTTCACCTAACGTTTCGTCCAGAGCTGCGCCGGACATCATCAGAGGTCTTCTTACTGCGTTGAGTCTTGCCGACAAGACTCAACGCAGTAAAAAGACCTCTGAGGATGTCCGGCGCAGCTCTGGACGAAAAGTTAGGTGAAACTGGAAAGTTTTATGGACCACGGCCTTATAACCCGGAAGTTCTACCAGCAACAATTAATTGTGTCTCGATAGCTCATGGTCTGTTCTGCGTCATGTGGGAATACAGTATTGTGGCTGCGAGCATTACAGCGTGGCGAATGGAGATTTGGGTGTGGCGGGAGACGTGCAGGGAAGAGTCCTCTGCAGTCGGGCTGGTCACTGTGTCCTCAGTGGCGGAGTGGTCAACGCGTCTGCTTAGTAAACAGGAGATCCGGGCCGGGGAAAAATTTTCATTCGCCGCACTCTGGTATTGCATCTAAACTTAGGACAGTGAAGCCACAAGTGATCGCAAATTGCGATTTATTTCATGTGGTCTCCTCGTTAGTTGTTTATAGACTGAATTCTGGTCCGGCCCATGCCTCGAAAGGAAGTTTCGAAATGGCGCAAATTACGCGGCTGTGTGCAAGACTCGCTGTGGTAAAGAGAGAAGTAGACTGTGAAGAAAGAAAATCACGAGTGTGGTTGGAGGAAGTTAGTGGAGAGTAGGTGGTGTTGAGAAGCAGGAGGGCGGCAGTGCAGGTAGCGCGGGAGACGGACGGCCGGTGTGATGGATGGCGCTGGGCCGCCTCTGCAAACACCGCCGCCCACCCGCCACGCCCACCACAAAAACCCCAGCCTCCGCAGCTGCCGCCTGGCAGGCGCCGTGCCAGCACCGCGGTCGCCATCACGACCATTCCTACACAAAATATGTCCTCACTGCTGCAATCTGCAAACTCCGTCATACAGGTACCGACCTGTCGCCGTGCCATCTTGGGCCACAAGGTGTCCACAGATGCGGTACGGCGGGAACTTGCTCGCTGCTCACCGCCCCACAGTCCCGGCCGATCTACATCTACATGGATACTCTGCAGATCATGTTTTATGTTTGTATAGCTTATGGGACTTAACTACGGGGTCATCAGTTCCTAAACTTACAAACTATGTATGAACTACTTACGAACTAGGACGGCACAAATATCCATGTCCGAGGGGGGGATTCGAACCCCCGACCGTAGTGACTGTGCAGATCACACTGAAGTGCATGGCAGAGGGTTCAGCGAACCACCTGTATGATAGTCTCTGTATATCCATCTCAGGTGGAACGACGGCGATGTATCAATTTGGCAATGAAAAACTTTCCGCCGTTATTTCTTAAAACTTTTTAAATCAATTACATGTTTCGAGATTCCAATAATCTCATCTTCAGACCCTGCATCAGACAACAACAATAGTCAACAACAAAATAAATGCATGGAAAACAAATTTATGAATTTTTTTTAACTAAACAACTTTGAAATACTGATAATCATGTGCTTATCAGTAATTCAAAGTTGTTTCGTTATAGAAAAAAATTTCATACATTTTTTTTTTCAATTCATTTGTTGTTGTTGTTGACTATTGTTGTTGTCTGATGCAGGTTCTGAAGATGAGATTATTGGAATCTGGAAACATGTAATTAATTTAAAAAATTAAAAAAATGGCGGAAGGTTTTCATTTGCCAACTTTTTTGATATTTCTCTAAAGTTGTACGCTCTAATAGCTCGCAGGAAAAACGAATATCTAAATCTTTCCGTTTTCGATCTGATTTCTCTTATTTTATTATGGTGATCATATCTCCACTGTGTAGTTGGGGTGGTAACAAAATACGTTCGCCCCGCGGTGGAGTAGCCGAGCGGTCTAAAGCGTCTCGCTGCGGAGCGCGCGGTTGCTCGCCGTGGAGGTTCGAGTCCTCCCTGGGGCATGGGTGTGTGTGTTTGTCCTTAGGTTAGTTTACCTAGGTTTAAGTAGTTTGTAAGCTACGGACTGATGACCACGCAGTTTGGTCCGATAGATTTACAAACATTTGAACAACAACAGTGCTTAACTTCAGTGATCTAGCCGCCGTTGACTGTATCTCCGTGGGCCAGAGGTATAGTACACTATGTCACACACATTTACAAGCGTCAGTCTACGACTCTCTCTAAAGATGGCTGGATGGTATCCAGTGGGAATATTAGAAGAAGTAAACTTCATTTGAACCATTTAGACTTTTTTAAACAACCATCGTTCTCAGTCGCAAGCTACGACAGGATGTAACATTGGTCATAAAGGACACCTTCTTCAGACAATACGAGATAGAGGGTTAAAATTATATGTCATCTAAAGAAATTAAAATACAAGAACATATATGCCGTAGACAGATAGTCACACCATAAAATAGGAACACCGGCAACAGTCACTAGGGATTCCATGCAGTCACTCTGATTTTGAAAGCAAGTTGCTTGACATGTAATTTTAACTCTCTTATCTCGTACTGTCTGAAGAAAGTGTCCTTTGTGACACTCAAACATATATTACTTTCTGTTGTAATTTGCGACTGTGAGCTGAAGTTGTTTAAAAAAGTCTAATATAATACAGTCGCTCTCCTGATAAATGTAAATTTTCGACAAGGGTTGGTTTTCTTATGAAGTCTTCATTTGAACCGCATTCTCCACATTAAAATAAATAAATAAATAAATAAATAAATACAATAAAGAAATAAAAATCCTGGGCGAAAGCGTATTGCGGTGAGATATATGAGAGATGCACCAACCAATAAAACGAGCACAGTAGCAGACCAACAGTGAGCCGCAGAAGCAGCCAGTGTGTATTCTGGCTGCAACTTGTCCTCCCTGTGTAGTTTGCCTACAACAATAGTGGTGAGCGGCGCCTGTGGCTGCGGTGTCGGGAATAAAGGCGCGGGCGCGGGAAGACAGCGATTGTGGCCGCCGGAAATTACGTATCGACCAGCGGGCCTGTCACAATGGGCGCCCAAACAATGGCGCCTGTGTGGCGCCGCGCGACACCGCCCGTTGGGAATCGCGCTATTAACAGACCAGCCCTCCTGTTCTGTCCCGTGGCCGATTACATTGCAGGCGGCAAAGCTGCGACAAAGCTGCCATCACCGACTGCCTAAAACACTGCCCACTGGGTGCACCACAGCACCACGACGCTGAAGGTGCCGTGTTGAGGAGGTGACGTGTATATCTGGACACATTTTAACGTCTCTGTATTAGCACAGGTATTGTCAGATAGGACGCATCTCGAGCACATGAATTAGTGTGTACGAGGTGCTAGCCATTTTTTTTGGGACCGGTGTGCCATCTGTTGAAAACCTTGCCTTTGGACCATCACCCTCGATTCGACACCGTACGGGGGATATTGTCTGGTTCACTGACGGGTCAAAATCAGACCAAGGCGTTGGGGCCGGGGTATACGGGGTGTAGCCAAGACTGGATGGCGTCTCTCTCTAGGAAAACTGTCCTCAGTATTCCAGGCCGAAATCACTGCCATCAGGGCGTGTGTGGAGGAGAATTTGCGTAGGTGCTACAAAGACCGTAGCATCTATATCTATTCAGACAGCCATGCAGCCCTGAGATCACTGGCAGCTCCTGAAACAAGGCCTAAAATTGATGCAGAATGTCACAGGGTTCTGGTGGAGCTAGGGGAAAGCAATAGAGTAAACCTATTGTGGGTTCCTGGCCACTCGGGGATCAGTGCCAATGAACATGCCGACAGATTAGCCAGGAGGGGGGCAGAGACTCCATTTATTGGACCGGAACCTATCCTGACAATCACCAAGGCAATTATCAAATTGGAGCTACGTAACTGGCTCAGAAGACAGCACGTAGAATATTGGACCAAAGTCTATCAACGAAAACATGGCAAGGTAATGATGGCAAAGCCATGTTTTAAAAGAAGCTCTGCAATCCTGGGTCTGAACAGGAGAGAGATTAGACTCATGGTTGGATTGATGACAGGCCATGGGAATTTCAAAAAACACCTACATACAATGGGAATAACAGAAGAGGGCCCTAACTGTAGGATCTGTGATGACGGTGATGAAACTACAGTGTGCACGTGCAAAACAGCCTAATGATGTAAGATCAAATACAAAAAGCCACTGAGGATGATAGGTTTTTCGCCGAAACTAGTTTGGGTATAAAAATAACGAGCGTTTTGCATCAAGGCGGATCCACTCACTTTTGTAACGCAAACACGGATCAACAGAAGTGTTGCAAATGACAATAATTAATGGAAGGAAGGAATATTAGTTTTTAACGCCCCATCGACAGCGTGGTCGTTAGAGGCGGAGCTAACGCTAGGGTTGTCTGGATAAGGATAGGGAAGGAAATCGGCCTTGCCCTTTGAAAGGAACCATCCCGGCATTTTTAGGGAGATCACTGAAAATCTAAATCTGGAAGGTCGGAGGTGGATTTGATTTGCACCACCATCCTTCCGAATACGAGTCCAGTGTGTTAACCACTGCGACACCTAGCTCGATCATTAATTAATATGTTTCTTTTTCGTTGTCATTTCTAGTATTTGGCTAGGATGCAGTGCCTTCCATTCTGCTGTCTAAGTGCTCACGGAATCTGCGTTCTTGTATACGCTTAAAAGTTGTCACGTATTGCGTTAGTTTGAGTTCGAATTCGGTCCAAATAAACTGTACACATTATAAAACATATTATTTGTCCATCTACGCAACTATAATAAATGTGATCGTTTTTCACCAGACGCGCTTCGTTTAACTGAATATAAAAGATCTTCACTGGTCTGAAACGAGAGCTGCCGGCCGCGGTGGCCGAGGAGACTGAGGCGCTTCAGTCACGGTCTGCACGGCCACTACGGTCGGGGGTGGATATTTGTGCCGTCCTAATTCGTAAGTAGTTCATAAGTAGTTTGTACGTTTAGGGACTGATGACCCCGTAGTTAAGTCCCATAAGCTATACAAACATTTGAACATTTTGAAAGGAGAGCTATCTACACTTTAATTTGTTTTCACAGTTTGTCAAAAATTTCCAAAATGTTGATTTTTTTTTACTAACGGAAAAGTTTTGTTAGATTTTCGCCGGAGATTCTGAGGCGCCGACGTAATGCACAGTTCATGACAGACACGATTGCTTTAGATTTTTCTGCCGTAGACATTTAAAAAAATACGTCATGTAAAAACTATCTAAGAAATTATGGCCTACGATAATGCCTTAAATGCTCTAACAAATGCAAACGTTGCAAAGTAATTTTGGTACGCAGCGAAATAAAAAGTGGAATCGGGTATGTCAAGGCAACTACAGACAACAACTCGAACGAAGAGATGGCACTGCTAGCTGTGTGAATGCGACGGAGTTTCCGCTATTAGCTTTATAAGCTATTTGGTCTAATGTCGTTTTCGTGTTGGAGATGGCGGGAGAAGGGAGAGGGTAAAAGACCAGTGCCGGCCCTTAGCCTACTCCTCTCGAAAAGCACCAAGAGGGCAGCCGAGTTTAGCGTCCCCATCTGATGGACGGATCACTATCGACAGCTTCCCATGCCCTCACTCCGCGAGACACTGCGGAGAGGTCCGGCATTTAGTCCAGTACATTGGAGAGCACATGATGACTGGCGTGTGGCTGGCGTGAGGTCGGGTGTGGGCAGGATATTTTGCGTGGGCGCGCAGCCGTCGCGAGGTGGCGCCTGATAGCGGGTGGCGGGGTCGATACTCGCTGCGGTGAGCGAGTTAATTAGGCGCTGCGGGGGAGGGGGGAGTCTGAGTGGCGAGGGGGAGGAGGGGGCAGCGTGCGTAACGACCTGCCAGCCTCTAGCCTGTAGCCTCTGGCCTCTGCTGGCTGCGGCAGCGCGGCCTGGGGCCCTATTCTGTATCTTTCGTACCGTTCGGTTCGGTGTGTTTTTCTCGGCGGTTACGTCAATTTCGGTTCGGTAGCGAAAATGGTTATTCTGTACGTTTCTGTGGCCTGCTACCGCCCGAAACGGCCACCGAAATTTCGAGCGCTGCACCGAAAGCCGCTGAGGTTTCGGTGAGGCCGTTTGGTTCGTTTCGGTGGGCTTGGATTGCGAAGATAAATTATTATTTTAGCAATGCTGTGTCGTTTTAAATTCCGATAATGATACATCTGTTGTTTTTTAAGTAATAAGTAACTTATTAATTTTCAAGGTTGTCTACAGATATTATCAGAATATTACGTTAAAATTGCTAGCGTTCTAGAGTTTAATATAACGATATAGCACTTCTGTAAACTCTATTGCAATAAACTTTATCTTAAAATACGCGTCTCGGTAATGTCTTTAATGCGCCGTTTCATTTATCTTGCAAACTCTCATATTACGGAAGTGTAAATACGAAATCCATCAAATACGGCGTCACCTTCGTTTTCGCCGTTCGCAAAGCTGTCGCGTCGTATTTGGCAAATTTTCGTATTTGTACGTGAGAATTACTCAAATATGCACTCCAGATACTCCACCGCATTGAAAATCTTCATAAAATGAGCCATTTTCACCGCAATCTTAAGACCTGTTGTGCCAACAAGCACGTTACCGACGTATCTGAACGGTACTTAGTAGTGTTTTACAGTAGTTTTCCGTACAAACTGAGTATTTATTACTTACAGAAAACACTCTTACATCGTTTAAGTTAAAATAGAAAGGAAGTTTGTGAAGTTAGATAGTGGAAATCATACAAATTAGTAGCAGTATAAATAACCGATGATCATTCCGCGAAGAAATGAATGGAAGCAAAGACTGGCCTCTCTTGTAGACGCTGTGGTCTAGCGGTTAAGGCGACAACCTCCTATCCTAAGTGTTTTAGGTTCGAATCCTTCCTGGTGCAAAATATTTTTTCACCAGTCATCTTGTTTGGAACACTTTTCTAGTCGTGTAAGAGAAGCATGATCTGCAATATTCTTTAGCATGTACATGTAAGAGCGAGCGCCAGCAGTAGTTTGTTATACATCAGGGTTCACTCTTATTATAAAACAAAAGATGAAATTTCTGTGAGTGAAACAAACGTAGACTTTTATTTTTATTCATTTACTTTTTTAGTCTTGTTACAAATAATTCATGTGTGACTACTCTCAATGCTTGAAACGCAGTTTGAAACAAAGAAAAGTTTTCAGCCTTCATGTTGACGATCACATAATCTTCAATATGAAGACTGAAAATTTTTGTACGTTTCAAACTATGTTTTAAGCACTGATGAGAGTCTGACAGCGACCAAAATCAAATTTTGCGACAGTAAAGAAATATTTGCGACTGCTCTTCAACATCCGTATATGTTAACAGCCACTGAGCACTTGGATTCAAGATGGAATCAAACCTGACGTTTCAGGTTTTGTCCAAGTAACGACAGAAAATACTAAAACTGGTTATGAGTGAATCTAAAAAAAATCCTTTAGCTTTCCCGCATCGGCAAACAACTGTTTTGTTTTTAAAATATTGTACGGTCTTTCTTCAGTATAAAACCATTGACGCTTGTAAGAGCTGTCTCGACTAATATGCAATCCTTTTCGTTTCCCGAAACTTCCATGTACTTCCGTAGTGCCAAAATAAGAAGTTTTTTACTGCTAGCACTGCGCTCTCTCTGCTGCTAACGCCGCGTCTTCCCTCCCAGCGCGTTGAACTCGCGCCGCGCCAATGAACCGCACAATTCTGCTCTCGTCTAGGACAAACGGTAGCACCTAACGTTTTCCAACAAACGGCAAAAATAAATTCAAACCTTTCCGAAACTTTTTCTCGCTTACACCCCCACAAAAAAATGTAAAGAGAAAAAGTTTGTCGCTTACTACATTTTGGACGTTGGTTTGGTAAAAGTTCTGCGCCAGACGTGGGATTTTAATTTATTACTTCACTATCACTGAATATATTGGCCGGAAAGTTTGCAGACATCGACAACATATAGCAATAAAGGCAATAATAAAATTATTTTGCTGTGCGACGCTTAGTTTAGGAGATACGGTGTGATAAACATAGAGTAGCGTGAATAAACAACTTTTATGAAAAGTTTAAATATTCTCTTTTTTCAGTGACAAAAAGTTTTAATTAAATTTTTAAAAAGTGTCAGTAGGTAGTTCTCGGAACACACTGTCGTGTTATATCGCCAGATTATGAAATACACGACTTTCATTTTTTACATTTTTTGGGCTGTCTCTCACGGTAGGAAACGCAGCGAACGCCGGCAACGGCTGCCGTTCCCGCTGCTCGCCAGCAGTGCGCATGCGCGGAGAAGCAGTCAGGCACTTCTGATTGGCTGATGCCAGCTGATCTGGCAACAGCGACCACCGTGAGCTACGGTGTCCAGAAAGGCGTACCGAAACGCCACCGAAAGGCATACAGAATGAACTAACAGAGCTGCTTCGATAACTCGACCCCTCGGTGCGCTCTCTGACCGAACCGAACTCTGGGGCGCCGAAAAGATACAGAATAGGGCCCCTGGGGCGTGCCGCCGGATAAGCGCCGACTGCCAGCCTTTGGAAGCGCGCGCATCTGAGCACTATTGTCTGCCCCCACTGACGCCAATTAGGCAAAGGCGGCAAGGGGGCGCGATTGTTAAACCTACCCCTGCTAGCGCTGACACGTTTCCCAACCGAAAACACCGCAGGTTTTGGAACTGGGGCCCTATTCTATATCTTTTCGGCGCCCCAGAGTTCGGTTCGGTCAGAGAGCGCACCGAGGGGTCGAGTTATCGAAGCAGCTCCGTTAGTTCATTCTGTATGCCTTTCGGTGTCGTTGCGGTACGCCTTTCTGGACACCGTAGCTCACGGTGGCGCTGTTGCCAGATCCGCTCGCATCAGCCAATCAGAAGTGCCTGACTGCTTCTCCGCGCATGCGCACTGCTGGTGAGCAGCGGGAACGGCAGCCGTGGCCGGCGTTAGCTGCGTTTCCTACCGTGAGAGACAGCCCAAAAAATGTAAAAAATGAAAGTCGTGTATTTCATAATCTGGCGACATAACACGACAGTGTGTTCCGAGAACTACCTACTGAGACTTTTTTTAAAATTTAATAAACACTTTTTGTCACTGAAAAATGAGAATATTTAAACTTTTATGAAAAGTTGTTTATTCACGCTACTCTATGTTTATCACACCGTATCTCCTAAACTAAGCGTCGCACAGCAAAATAATTTTATAATTGCATTCAGTGCTATATGTTGTCGATGTCTGCAAACTTCCCGGCCAATATATTCAGTGGTAGTGAAGTAATAAATTAAAATCCCACGCCTGACGCAGAACTTTTACCAAACCAACGTCCAAAAAGTAGTAAGCGACAAACTTTTTCCCTTTACATTTTTTTGTGGGGGTGTAAGCGACAAAAAGTTTCGGAAAGGCTTGAATTTATTTTTGCCGTTTGTTGGAAGGCGTTAGGTGCTACCGTTTGTCCTAGACGAGAGCAGAATTGTGCAGTTCATTGGCGCGGCGCGAGTTCAACGAGCTGGGAGGGAAGACGCGACGTTAGCAGCAGAGAGAGCGCAGTGCTAGCAGTGAAAAATTTCTTATTTTGGCACTACAGAAGCACATGGAAGTTGCGTGAAAGGAAAAGGATTACATATTAGTGGAGACAGCTCTTAGAAGCGCAAATTAGTCAATGTTTTTGTGCTGAAGAAAGAGCGTACAATATTTTAATAACAAAACAGTTGTTTGCCGATGCGGGAAAGTTATAGGAATTTCTTTAGATTCACTCATAACCAGTTTTAGAATTTTCTGCAGTTAACTGGACAAAACCTGAAACGTCAAGTTTGATTTCATCTTGAATCCAACTGCTCAGTGGCTGTTAACATATACGGATGATGAAGAGCAGTCGCAAATATTTCTTTACTGTCGCAAAATTTGATTTTGGTCGCTGTCAGACTCTCATCAGTGCTTAAAAAATAGTTTGAAACGTACAAAAATTTTCAGCCTTCGTTTTGAAGATTATGTGATCGTCAACATGAAGGCTGAAAACTTTTTTTTGTTTCAAACTGCGTTTCAAGCATTGAGAGTAGTCACACATGAATTATTTGTAACAAGACTAAAAAAGTAAATGAATAAAAATAAAAGTCTACGTTTGTTTCACTCACAGAAATTTCATCTTTTGTTTTATAATAAGAGTGAACCCCGATTTATAAGAAACTACTGCTGGCGCTCGCTCTTACATGTACATGCTAAAGAATATTGCAGATCATGCTTCTCTTACACCACTAGAAAAGTGTTTCAAACAAGATGACTGGTGAAAAAATATTTTGCACCAGGAAGGATTCGAACCTAAAACACTTAGGGTAGGAGGTTGTCGCCTTAACCGCGAGACCAACGCGTCTACAAGAGAGACCAGTCTTTGTTTCCATTGACTTCTTTGCGGAATGATTATCGGTTATTTATACTGCTGCTAATTTGTATGATTTCCACTATCTAACTTCACAAACTTCCTTTCCATTTTAACTTAAACGTTGTAAAAGTGTTTTCTGTAAGTAATAAATACTCAGTTTGTACGGAAAACTGCGGTAAAACACTACTAAGTGCCGTTCAGATACGTCGGTAACGTGCTTGTTGGCACAACAGGTCTTAAGATTGCGGTGAAAATGGCTCATTTTATGAATATTTTCAGTGCGGTGGAGTATATGGAGTGCATATTTGAGTAATTCTCACATACAAATACGAAAATTTGCCAAATACGACGCGACAGCTTTGCGAACGGCGAAAACGAAGGTGACGCCGTATTTGATGGATTTCGTATTTACACTTCCGTAATATGATAGTTTGCAGGATAAATGAAACGGCGCATTAAAGATATTACCGAGACGCGTATTTTAAGATAAAGTTTATTGCAATAGAGTTTACAGAAGTGCTATGTCGTTATATTAAACTCTAGAACGCTAGCAATTTTAACGTAATATTCTGATAATATCTGTAGACAACCTTGAAAATTAACGTTTTAAAGTTTCTTATTACTTATAAAACAACAGATGTAACATTATCGGAATTTAAAATGACACAGCATTGCTAAAATAGTAATTTATCTTCGCAATCCAAGCCCACCGAAACGAACCAAACGGCCTCACCGAAACCTCAGCGGCTTTCGGTGCAGCGCTCGAAATTTCGGTGGCCATTTCGGGCGGTAGCAGGCCGCAGAAACGTACAGAATAACCATTTTCGCTACCGAACCGAAATTGACGTCACCACCGAGAAAAACACACCGAACCGAACGGTACGAAAGATACAGAATAGGGCCCCTGGCGCCGGCCGCGGTGGCCGAGGACACTGAGGCGCTTGTCACGGTCTGCAAGGCCACTACGGTCGGGGTTCGAATCCCCCCTCGGGCATGGATATTTCTGTCGTCTTTAGTGTAAGGTATTCATAAGTAGTTTGTAAGCTTAGGGACTGATGACCCCGTAGTCAAGTCGCATAAGCTTAACAAACATTTGAACATTTTGGAACTGGCGGCCGCATTGTCACACTAGCGACACGGTTCACCTTTAAGAGGGCGTTATATACGTTGTTAGTATAGACTTAGGCCTAGGATACAACAGTTAAAAGTAAAATGTTCAAATGTTTGTACAGTCTATGGGACTTAACTACGGGGTCATCAGTCCCTAAACTTACAAACTACTTATGAACTAGCTACAACCAAGGACGGGGATTCGAACCCCCGACCGTAGTGGCCGTGCAGACCGTGACTGAAGCGCCTCAGTCCCCTCGGCCACCGCGGCCGGCAGTTAAAAGTATAACGGTGCCATAGTGCAGGTGAGCAGTACCACCGCATGTTGAGGCGCATCAAGGGTCTGCGTTGAACCCATGTATCTCCAGTCTTGTCATCGATGTATTATCAGAAGAGGTTAGTTTTCTATCCTATGCGGCGGCGGTACTACTAACTGGACTCGCATTCGGAAGGATGGTGGTTCAAATCCACCTCCCGCCATCCTGACTTAGGTTTTCCGTGATTTCCCTGAATTACTCTAGTGTCTAGGCAAATGCCGGGATGGTTCCTTTCAAAGGGCATGGCCTATTTCCTTTCCATCCTTACCCAAACATTCCAAGCGTAAGCTCCGTCTCCAAGCTTCCTTCCTTCCTTCCTTCTTTCCTTCCGTATATGTCACGGCTCGCGATAGAGTGTGTATAGACACTAAGACAGTGCTATCAATACCGAGCGCCGTGCCTTGTGTCCGGGCCTAGTCGCAGGTGGTTGCCACGGATGGCGCCAGCTAACACCGTGCCTCCGCAAGGTCTGCATAGACCTTAAGGCTCCGGCAGTGGCGCCGTGCAGAAAAGCGGCCGCTCGTAGCCTCCGCACCTCTGACATCTCTACGTCAGCAGAAGGCAGGGGATCCGAACAAATTGTTTATTGGGTACATTAAGAACAGACATTAAAAAAAAAGAAGCAGAATGATTTATAACAATCGAATCCTACGAACACTAATGTGACTAAAACTTATTCGTTATCACTTGTTGTGGAGCCGTCTGCAAAGTGGAAAAGGAAATCGCCGCGGTGGAGTAGCCGAGCGGTCTAAAGCACCTCCCTGCGGAGCGCGCGGTTGCTCGCAGTGGAGGTTCGAGTCCTCCCTGGGGCATGGGTGTGTGTGTTTGTCCTTAGGTTAGTTTACCTAGGTTTAAGTAGTTTGTAGGCTACGGACTGATAACCAAGCAGTTTGGTCCGATAGATTGAAAAGGAAATCGTAGTAAGGAAAACTTTTTGGCTACCGAACAGTTTCTTCGACATTATGCAAGCAGCTAAGTTTAGCCCTCGGGGCCTAGTTCTTCGTCACAATGATTGCGCGACCAAAATATAAATCTTATTTAATAATACGTAGGGTGTGCACCTGAAATGGCGCCACAGTAAGCTCCATAAGGGGTTCGATGCAATTGAGGTCGCAACGTGTTTAGGAAGTGTATCACGAGTAAACCTACATATGGCATTCGCTGTACAGATATATACACGGACGAGAGTAGTGGCGGACGTACGAGGGGTGGGAGCGAAGAATTCACCCCAGAAATTAGACAAATTCAAGATTAGTAAACTGTTTGAATTTACAGAAACATAGTACAGTAAAAAATGAAAACCTTTCTCACACAATGTCACTCTTTGTTGGTCCTCCTCCCTCCCCAGTATTTTACCAGTTCTTGAAATCACCCTCCCCGCGAAAAAACCCTGCGTCCTCCACTGTACGGGACAGAATCCGTCAAGGTAATGACCTGCAGGGGCATTACCGTGGCGCCAGGCGTGCGGTCGAGACGCGCTGTAGCGGCAGTTCTTCTGTGTAGGCCGCCTCGTTACTCACCTGCAACAAAAGAAACGGCCGTCAGGAACTTCTCTGCAGACGCTGAACAATATATAATTTATGACACTGAATGATGGAGTGCCACGCGTTTGTTACCAGCGTCTAGAAACAAGAATAACTATCGGAGACGAGGAGCCGGCCGCGGTGGCCGAGGGGACTGAGGCGCTTCAGTCACGGTCTGCACGGCCACTACGGTCGGGGGTTCGAATCCTCCCTCGGGCATGGATATTTGTGCCGTCCTAGTTTGTAAGTAGTTCATAAGTAGTTTGTAAGTTTAGGGACTGATGACCCCGTAGTTAAGTCCCATAAGCTGTACAAACATTTGAAACTTTCGGAGACGAGGAGAACATGCATGTGAATAAATATGAAACCTCTTTCTTTTAACGGACCGATAATTCGCGAATGGAAACCACAATATTACTAAAAAAAATCTTTTAATTGCAATGCTATATTTGCAATGCTAGTAATATGCCCGTGGGTCCAGCACCTCAGTCAATAAACGGAACCCTTACAGGATCACTTAGTCAATACATTCCTTTTTCCTATCCAAGAAGTGAAATGTAAATAAAATTCCTTTGACTTTCCCAATTTTCTTTCAAGCTACACCTACAGTGAACCGAACTAAACAAAATAAAATTATTCGGATCTGTCAAGCCATTTCTGAGTTTCATCAGACTAAGGCATAGCAATTTTCGATGTTTGCCGTCAATCCTATGTGGGAACGAACCCGTACCGCGCAGAAGACAGCGAGCAAGTATAGTGTACCATTTTCTTTAATGTATTTCTTGTATCAAATTCAAATGTTCAAACGTTTGTAAATATATCGGACCAAAAAAAAAAAAAAAAAAAAAAAAAAAAAAAAAAAAAAAAAAAAAAAAAAAAAAATTCAAATGTTTGTATAGCTTATGGGACCCAACCACGGGGTTATCAGTCCCTAAACTTACAAACTACTTACGAACTAGGACGGCACAAATATCCATGCCCGAGGGGGGATTCGAACCCCCGACCGTAGTGTGCGTGCAGACCGTGACTGGAGCGCATCAGTCCCCTCGGCCAGCGCGGCCGGCTCTATCGGACCAAACTGTGTGGTCATCAGTCCGTAGCTTACAGACTACTTAAACCTAGGTAAACTAACCTAAGGACAACACAAACACCCATGCCCCAGGGAGGACTCGAACCTCCACGGCGAGCAACCGCGCGCTCCGCAGCGAGACGCTTTAGACCGCTCGGCTACTTCACCGCGGCATTTCTTGTATCTTCGAAGTGTTCTACCACAGAGCGCAGTCTTTGGTTCGATTTCCTCACAATACTATCGATGTTATCTCTACAATTTTTTTCGTAATTCTAATTCCTACGTATTTAGTTCAATTGAAAGCCTTCAGAATCCGGTGTTTGTTCACGTTACCGATATTTGACGGATCTTTTTAGTGAATTAAACTTTTCTTTGTTTAGGGTAAACTGGCAGTTTTCCAACTGAACACATGTCTCTTGTTATGACAAAAACCGCTTACTCGTGATAAAACTCTGCAGCTTGTGTCACACAAGTAGTGTTGTTCCACAGCTGCTACTTTACGAAATGTGAAAATCACAAACAGAAAGCTCGTGGCGTGAAACGTCGAATAAGTGACGTGACGGTGCGAGTGGAAAAGAAAATTGGATAAGTGTTGATAGTAATGGATTTATACGACATTTATGACGTGAACGGTTTAACAAATTACAAGTATCTCATACTAAAACAAAACAAGCTTATTCAAGATTATACTTAGATTAGGTGATTAGATGAACTTTTCGTGCAGGCCGTGGTGGCCGAGGGGACTGAGGCGCTTCAGTCACGGTCTGCACGGCCACAGCGTTCGGGGGTTCGAATCCCCCCTCGGGCATAGATATATGTGCCGTCCTTAGTTGTAGGTAGTTGATAAGTAGTTTGTAAGTTTAGGGACTGATGACCCCGTAGTTAAGTCCCTTAAGCTTAACAAACATTTGATTTGAACTTCTCGTTCCAACTGATACGTAGTGAGGAGTCCCTCTTGGATGCAGAACATGTCATGAAAAAAGAATACACAAAAATACTTGTAAAATAAAAAAGATATACTAATTTACTTTTCACAGATTTACTGAATCCACAATATTATAAATGCTAAAGAAGCTGTTACGCCATTACGCTTTCACGACTAAACCGCTGTACCGATTTTGATGAAATTGGGTATGCAGATACCTTGAACGCTAAAGAGGGACACAGCCTACTTTAGAAAGTCTGTAACTCAAGATATTTGAGCATCGGCTGAGGATCGATCTTTCTTCTAAAGCATTTAAGACGCTTAAAGACTCCTTGGAAACGCTATTTATTCTTTGATTCTTTAACTTATCACATTTATTAAAATACTTTTAATGGTTGATATGTAACGTAATATGATTCAGCATAATGAATACAATGCTTACACTAGACGTCAAGGTATTCAAACCACCGAACCGTTTTCGATGACATTTGAATCCTGAATAATTTACACACTGTATAACGTACAGTTTTATCCCTGATGGACGTGTATCCAAATGTAAACAAAGTGTATGGGGTCAGTTCACATAAAGTGATGGTGATAAATTGTACTCGAAAAATGGAAAGCAGAATAGAGATAAAAATTAGGAGGTGATCAAAGGAAAGTATGTCCCCAAAAGTGTGTCACATGTACAATCGCAATTTGGATACAGTATTAAATATAAGTAAACAGTGTTTTTGTTGATGTCATCTCTCCGCCTGCAATTGGTTTCGCTATTATTAACACCAAATAATTTGTTTTCAAACAGTGAACTTCAGCAACATGCTACACATGTAAAATTCTGAATGTTTTAAGCACCTGAAGATAGACAGAAACCCGTAACCGGTCATGTCATAAATAAATAAGACGATGTTTAATGTGACTGGTAGCGGTTTTTATTCTCAACCCTCGTATTTAAACCAGAAAAGTGGAAGCTTTTCTCTTATCCTGATGACCCAGGTCATAACTTATGAACAAAGTAGCGATAATGTTTGTACTTTCGATGGTCTCTGACACGTACGCAAAGACATCGACGCGTGCGAAGCTGCAGGTAAAAGCCAGTATGTTATAACATGAAGCGCGATAGGCATTTGGAACAAATGAGGCAAATTGCAGGTAGGAAAGGATGTTTGCGTATGTGAAAAGGATGTGTGTTGCAGTTAACAGTCCGAATAATGGTTTGAAAACCACTGGCTTAAACGCCCCTTTCTATATTAATGGCACATCACGTACACCCTTGGGTCTGAAAGGGTTATTCATTGTTAAAACGTTGCATTTATTATAATCTTTACAATCTTTGTTCTATTCAACTTTGAATTGATGATCAACAAGGAATCGCGTAATTGTAATTTGTTAGGCACATGTTGTTGCAATAAAGAACATCTAGTATGGAGACATGAAATGGGGCGGTTGTTTTATGATGGAACTAATTCCTCCTGTGGCAGGGCGGATCCAGAACGGCCTGCTGGGGGGGGGGGGGGGTGGCGGCAGTGAAAGAATTCTCATCGTCAGCTAAATTCTGGCTCAGTAGAAGGACTCCACCACTTTTTACCCCGAGCCCAATCAAACAATAGTCTCGCACAGTTTTGAAGACTCAGTGCATTGATAGCAAGCTAGCTTCGCATTGTAAGCCCCCCCCCCCCCCCCCCCGATCCGCCTATGGCCCTATGCCTGTGACGGAGACGGCGACCCCGATCCACAGGTTGGAAAACACTGACCTACGAGAGCAAATGCTGTGGTGTTCGGCCCATAGACTTACAAACAAACTAACTTTAGCTAAGGAGACAGCGCACACACTCATGCCTTAGAGAGTACTGCGATCTCCGGCGGGAAGAGCCGCGCCTAGAAACCCAGTGCTTTTCCCGCGTGGTGCATTACCCTACTCTTCGTGGTAGAGTGCCAGATTACAAACCAAAGGTCGTGGGTTCGATCCCCGCCAGGTCCTAGGATTTTTATCTGTCACTTTCCACTTCTTTCACCTCTGGCAGTATTGCTCATGTGAAAAATACCGAGTAGCACATTGGTTCGGAACCCACGTTAAACTGTAGGTCCTCCTATAACTGTCTGGGTAAGTCAGTTCGAAGGTCAGAGGAAGGCAACGGCATACCACCTCCAAACTGGACCATGCCTAGTAAAGCACTGTGCTGTTCAAACCAATCTTTGGATTGTTCACTGCTTTACCTTTTACCACTAGACAAACTGAGAAGCATCGTCATTTATAGAGCGAACTGCAGTATGCACTGTAGGCCACGCCAACAAGCGGAAATTATCACGCGCAAAGAGCCGTATCAGGATTGGATTTCCACCTGAAAAAAAGGGACTGACAATAATAAATAAACAAAAATGTTTTGACCAACAGAATAGCGAAACTGCGAACCTTTGCAGTGGCAGTCTGTCACTGGCGGCCAGTCAACGGACGGGCTGGTAAAAGCAGGCGATGATAAGGTTGCAGCAGCGGCATATGGGAGCGTTAATCAGCACTCGTGTGAGGGGATCCGCCCCTCCGGCCAGGAAGCTGTGAGCCGATACGTTTTGAGGCACATCTGGCAGACAGATAAAATCACAGCACGGGGACAAGTGCCGGCTTCCAGGCGACGGCTCATTGTCTGAGCACCGACTGATCCCCGCACAATGGCGCGCGAGCAAACGATTGAGCAGAGGCCGCTGCTGGCGAGAAGTCGGATAACAGCTACAAACGAGAGGCGGCTGCAATTTGGGGAGGCCGGCCGTCACAATGGAGCGCTATCGGCACATCGCCGGCCGTTGCCGTTGCTGTAGGTGGGTGGGGGGCTAGGCCAGCGAACACAATGGCACACGCCCCCCGCCCCCTATCTCCATCTGGTCCAGGTGCCGCCCTCCCCGTCCTCTCCTGACGAGCTCCTCACTAATCAACCAGCCGCGCATTCCTACACTGTGCCTGCAACCAACTCGCGCCGGCGCAAAGCCCACACGCGCATCCATAGTTTTAGAGCTCTGTATAGTACAAGCAGAACAATCCGCCATTTTGAATCCCACGCTGAAGGCGCGCATTTAAAGACTATGGAACACTTACGCTTTTTAATATGTTCTCGAGGCTATTAACTATACTTTCATAAAGCAGAAAATATTACAGTATAGAAAATTTATTGGCTTACATTTGACAGTAAGAGGCAAGCAACTTTAAGTTAGCGATTAGATGGACATTTAGAGATATGATACATTCCATATTAAGGCGTATGCTGCTATTCTAAATATTTACCAAATACTGTTGGAATTCGTTAAAATTATCCTATTTTCTGGTTTATTAATTGTACATCGACCTACGTTTACGGTGAATAAGTGTTGCATTCGAAAACAGTTAAGGATAATGTTAAATTGCGATACTGTACTTCCCTTAACCACCACCCCTCCCCCAATATCTCACATATTGTACACACACCATATTTCAGAGAAGATTTTACGTCAAAAATGTGTTTAATAACTTTGAACGCCTGGTTTCGTTAGGTAACGAAATAAAGTCTGTCTGGTAGCGTGTACTTTGAAATAAAGTGAATGTTGCATCTTAATTTTTGAAGTGGCTTCCATGTAAGACTTATTTCCTGTTCCCATTCTTTGCAAAATTCAATTCATACATAAACATATTTTAGACGTCGTGCTCACGCAGCTTGTCTTAGGCCTACATATTCCCGTGTTGAGAGTCGTATTTAAATAAATCACCGAACAAATGCGAAATATAGTTTGAAAACCACTAGCTGGGTAAAGCCAGCTGCACTCATGCATCACTTAAAAATCAATGAACAGCCCTTAGAATAACTCCTTAGTTGGTCTAAAGAAAATAAAAAAAAGCAACGTTAAACATAATGTATGTCGTGTTATGTTAACAATCTGTAGCAAAATTAAAATAAACCATTGCTTACATGTATAGGCCTGTATTTTCATTACTACCACTCTGTGAGTATAACTATTTCTAATACAAATAGAAAAAGGTTTTGTTCTTAAAAGTTACACAAATAGTTGCTCACAAAATATTCGCTGATTCACTTCGCTGCACCCCATAAAGCATACAACACTTGTCGGATTGAGATTCAAAATGGCGGATTGTTCAGCTCGGTATATCTAGTGCTTTACATAGCTTTGGATCCCTACTTAATTCGGCGCTCTCTGATACACACTATCGAACAGCGGAGGAGTGGTACTCAAGCGTCAATTTTATGTTACAATATCTCCGGATGTAATTAACATTTTACAATGCAACAAACGGCACTGATTACGTATTTGTTTATATGTTCAGATGTGCTAACAAAACTAACGGGGTTCCATTAAAAAAACGTAGGTGTGTGTGTGTTAAGAAACATACTTCCGTGCATTTTTTAATGGTTTGTATTAACCAATTACACTAGCCCCCCTCCTCTCGTTCGGTCTGTGGAATCGGTTTGTCAGTATTTGATGTGGTTTACGAAATATATCCAGCGGTAATATTAGGTGACTCACCCTGTATATATCGAAGCGGTTCATATCGAAACGATAGGTATCGAAGAAGCGAATGTTACGATTTTTACGAACATGACATGATTTTAAAGAATGCGGTTAGGCAGGAACCAAAGAGTACAGCTTAAATGTTCTCACTCCAAGGTTGGGACCACTCTTCTAGATGATGTAGCAGGTTTGCAGCGACGGACGCTCTAGAACAAAATAGGGAAAGTAGGGGACAGCAATTCCTAATGGTGTCCAATGTGGGTTGAGAGCCTTGGTGTCTCCACCATCTCACCAGAGTGTGTGCATACCTGCTGGCGAGGGCAAGCGGGCGCCTAGCGACTGTAGATGTGTGCGCTGATCCGTGACCAGCGCAGCGCCAGCAATAGATCAGGGTAATAGTGACGTTACGGCCCTAGATTGGCGAGCCGCTTCGCCGAGGCTACGCACGGTTTGCAAGTCTAATGGCCTGGCCGGCCGCTGGCAGCTGCAGGTGCAGCCGTAATTGACGGGGGATTACCGTCAGATGCTGCCAACCGACAGGCGCCAGCTGTCGCCCGCCCCCTCCACGGACACGACAGCCGGAGCGCCCTGTCCACTTACTGCTGGCAGCACTGTGTACATGCGGGAAGGCCGCCACTTTCATATTCCGTACATACTTTGCCCGCCTGCGCACCTGAGTAGCACAGGCACATATTACTAGACTGACCAACTTGCCTGTGTGACTGAAGCCTGAAATTTGTTATTAGCAATCCGACCCAATTCAAAAGTACCAGCAGTGTGCATAGCTACAACACAAGGAGAAAGGATGATATTCACTATTCATGTAGAATTTTGGAGCATATTCTCAGTTCGAATATAGTAAATTTGCTTGAAACGCAAAACCTTCTTTCCATGAATCAGCACGGGTTTAGGAAACAGCGTTCATGTGAAACTCAGCTTGCCCTTTTCTCACATGACATCTTGCGAGCCATGGACGAAGGGCAACAGGCGGATTGTGTTTTTTCTCGACTTCAAAAACGCGTTCGACGCGGTGCCACACTGCAGACTGCTAACGAAGATACGAACTTATGGAATAGGTTCACAGATTTGTGACTGGCTGGAAGACTTCCTAAGTAATAGAACGCAGTACGTTGTTCTCGATGGCGAGTGTTCATCAGAGACGAGTGTATCGTCAGGCGTGCCCCATGGGAGTGTGATAGGACCGCTATTATTTTCTATCTATATAAATGATCTGATGGACAGAGTAAGTTGTAATTTGCGGCTGTTTGCTGATGATGCTGTGGTGTATGGGAGGGTGTCGTCTGTAACTGACTGTAATAGCATACACGTTGACTTAGACAAAATTTCTAGTTGGTGCGAAGAATGGCAGCTAGCTCTCAATGTAGAAAAATGTAAGGTGATGCGCATGAGTAGAAAAAACAATCCTATAATGTTCGAATACAGCATTAGTAGTGAGCTTCTTGATGCTGTCGCGTCGTTCAAATATCTAGGCGTAACATTGCAGAGCGATATGAAATGGAACGAGCATGTAAGGACAGTTGTGAGTAAGGCAGATAGCCGACTTCGGTTTATTGGGAGAATTTTGGGAAGATGTACTTCACCTGTAAAGGAGACCGCGTATAAAACGCTTGTACCACCACGTCTTGAGTATTGCTCAAGTATTTGGGACCCGCAGCAGATCGGTTTGAAGGAAGACATAGAGGCGGTTCAGAGGCGAGCAGCTAGATTTGTTACCGGTAGGTTCGACCAATGCGCGAGTGTCACGGAAATGCTCAGGCAACTCAGTTGGGGATCGCTGGAAGAAAGACGACGTTCTTTTCGTGAATTTCTGTTAAGTAAATTTAGAGGGCCGGAATTTGAAGCTGAGTGTAGTACGATCTTGCTGCCGCCTACTTACATTTCGCGTAAAGATCACAAAGACAAGATAAGAGAAATTAGGGCTCGTACGGAGGCATATAGGCATTCTTTTTTACCTCGTTCAATTTGGGAGTGGAATAGGAAAGGAAATGCCTAGTAGTGGTGCCTCCGCCACGCACCTTACGGTGAATTGCGGAGTATGTACGTAGATGTAAATAGATGTAGAAATCTAACTTTAGCTCGGAAAGAGGTGAATTATGCTGCCACAAAAGTCTTTGGTCACTTACCAAGTAGCACCAAAAGTCTGACAGATAGCCAACTAGTATTTAAAAAGAAATTAAAGGAATTTCTGTATGGCAACTCCTTCTACAATGTAGATGAATTTTTTGATAAAACTTAAAAAATTAAAATAAAAAAATAAAAATTAAAAAAAAAAACAACAAGAAATGTAATAAAAATCCTTAACATATTGATCGTCAAGTGTAGACAACATTAACTAAACTGACACGTTCCACATCATTACGAAATGTCGTATATATGATCTATGGAACAAGTATTAATCTAATCTAATCCGCCAACTTGCATCACCTTCCGTCAAAAAGTTTCCGTATGGTACTACTATGATCTCCTAACGCGAAATGACGCTGTAAGCTTTACTAGTTGTTTTAAACATGCACTACATTTGAGCTAATACTTCCGTAGTAGATATATTTAACACATTTATCGTTAAATCGTGTTATCAGAAGAACAAGTTGCATACAGTTGAAGCAGACTGTAGTTATCGTAAAAACACTCAGAATAATTAAGACGCTTGTGATCCATGGCATTTAGAACAGTGTATCGGTCATAATATTGAAAGAAAAGCTGAAGTTAATCGATACTGGTAATAGATTAATAAAAACGACTCATTAATGTATGTGTCAAAGAACAACGTAGGTTTCGTAAGAACACTAAAAAGAATAAAGATACGTTTTATCCACGACAAATAGCACTTTCATACAATGTTACTCATTGCTGTATGTATCTTTCATTTGCTGTGCGAAAACTTACAGCCGCATACAACACACTAATTGACCATTACGTCAAAGCTGTAAAGAGAGCGTAGTTATGAGAGTTCATGCCCCATGTCAGAAAGAGGACTCGAAGCTGCAATGGCGAGCAACCGCACGATCTGCAGCAAGGTGCCTTGGAACACTCGGCCACTCCACCGTGGTGCAAACAAAATCTTCGGATTGTTAACTGCTTTACTTAAAAAAATAATAAATAAATAAATAAAATAAAAGAAAATAAAAATAAATAAAATAAAAATAAAAGGCGGTCGGAAATCTTCGTAGCATTCGAAGCCAAAGCTCTATCTGGTATCCCGGAACGATATGTTTGAGAGCCCGCCAGACCACATGGACTATGACAACAGCCGTTAGGCGGCGCGCACAACCTACTAGCGCCGCCATCGCCACTAGAGCGCTGCACGCCGTGGCGCGCCTATCGCGCCGCAATATATAGGGCCGGAGGCACAGCTCGCTCCTCAGACTTGTGTTGACTGCGCTCCGTTTACCTTCGATATTCAGTGGTTATCAGGCTTCGTACTCTGCTCTGTCACGGTTCCGATTGGCTTGCGTTTTGATCTTTGTTTTCGATTAGTTGTTGTCATTGTTTGTCGTCTCTGTGGTTTCGTGTAATGTTTCTCGTTAGCGGCGACGCTTGATCGGTCGGTCGTCGCTAGTCGCTCCCGACCCAGTCCGACCTTCGGTCACTATACTCTAGTTGTAGGTATGGCTGTAAGGTCGAATGATGCAGCGTCTCAAAGAAGCGACACTTACATTTCTGAAGGATAAAAAAAATCCTGCATCATCCGGTGCTGATGAATAGCAACATAAAAGACCAGCACAAAGGGGTAATGACTCGATATACATGCAGCTATAGCCGGGCGCTAGTTCCGCGGTCAGAGTTACGGCTCACTGTTGGCTCGCGCTGGAACACAATGGGCGTGGGTGGCGTTTCCACTTTTACTGCTTCCTGCGCCCGCCGATGCTCTCGGCGCGCCTTACCGGGAACTCGGCCACGGAATTAGAACGGCCGGTTCCGCTCGGCGGGGAGGCAGCTATGCCGGCGGCGGCGGCCCAGGGCTGTGGGAGAAGGCTGCCCACGCGCCGGTTCCGGTCGCCAGCGAACGCACTGCCAGACAGCACGGCGTGGCGCTCACCGCCGAGCTATGCGACACGACTCAGGGCGCTTCCCAGAAGCAATCACGTCTGCCCGCTAGGCCGGCTGTCACTCCGGATCAGCGCGATACGTTGTGCTGCGCCAGGCAGCTTTACTCGGAATCCAATCTGAACTGTGTGACAGGCGGCTGCGCCAGCGAATCAGCCAAGTGCACAATGTGAGACCTCCGTGGTAGATGCCATTGTGTGTTTGTGAAAGTGTATCTGTCTGTGGGCAACTGAGAGAGAGAGAGAGAGAGAGAGAGAGAGAGAGAGAGAGAGAGAGAGAACAGAGTCGTGGCAAGGCCGATAATTTTGGGAAGATGTGACTCGTCTATATAGGAGACCGCATATAAAACTCTTGAGCGACTGTGTCTTGAGTATTGCTCAAGTGTTTGGGATACCTGCCAGATCGGTTTAAAGCAGTGTTCCCCAACCTTTTTGAAAACGCGACCCCCTTCGAACTAAAATTGTTTTAGCCACTCCCACCCCATCCCCGAACCACAACATAACCATGTGTTAAAATTACCTGACATAGTCGGGTTTGGAGGCGATCTAAACATTTTATAGTTTTCAAAATGACAAGCCAAGATCGCACATTAATAATTTATTAAATGACGACCGGTTTCGGTGCACTGTGTCACCAGCATCTGGGCACATATATATTATAATCTGGTCATCTAGTTAAAAAATTGAGTATAGTATAACAATTGCAACTTTGCTCTTAGTCACTATATAAAAATATGTTGCACTTGTTATTTTATACCCAATTTCTTTAACTAGATGACCAGATTATAACATATATATGTGACCAAATGATGGTAACACAGTGCACCGAAACCGGTTGTCATTTAATAAATTATTAACGTGCGACCTCGGCTTGTCATTTTGAAAACTATATAACCATGTGTGTAATTTCAAATGCATCGAATTTAATTGTCTTCTGTTGATGCAAGTATCTTACAAAAACTATTAAAAATAGAGTATTGTTCATTAAAGGATACATTTAATCAATTTTCTGGAGGAACACATCCTAGTTTACGTGAAATCTGACAGAAAAATACATGTTACGTAACGACGTTTCGCATTGCGTGTAAAGCTCAGAAGCGAATTATGCTCCTTGAGCAAGGTCCCACTGTATTCTCAATTTATAAACACTCGAATGTCTCGAAATTACTAATTGTATCTTGTAAATGTAGCTATTCCCTGGTACCTGAAAACAGTTTACAGGCATTTCGCTTATTCATTGTTAACACGGTGTATTTATTACAAAAAAATCTTTTTTCTATTCAACTGAGAATCGATGACCAACAAGAAATCGCTTAATTTTAATATAAAATACATTTCACTTTTCTCAGGCAAATATTTCAGCATTACGGAACTGCTAGTATTGAGACATGCACTCGTCCGATTCTTCCTCCTTGTACGGCGCCCCCCCCCTCCCGGCCCCTTGGGGTTCGCAACCCCCAGGTTGAGAACATAGAAGCAATTCAGAGGCGGGCGGCTAGGTTTGTAACTGGCACTAGGTTTGATAAATGCGCGAGTGTTAATGAGATGCTTCGGGAACTCAAATGGGGATCGCTGGAGGGTAGGCGACGTTCTTTCCTAGAAACACTGTTGAACAAATTTAGAGGGCCGAAAATTGAAGCGGACTGCAGAAAGATTCTACTGCATCCAACTTACATTTCGCGTAAAGACCACAAAGATAAGATCAGAGAGATTGGGGCTCGTCCAGATGCATACAAGCATTCGTTTTTCCCTCGTTCTGTATGGGAGTGAAACAGGAAATCAAGTAACTACTAGTGGTGCTAGGTACCTTCCGCCACGGACAGCTGGGTGGATTCCAGAGTACGTATGTAGCTGTAGAAAGAGAGAAGAGAAAGAAAGAGGAGAAGTGGAAAAATAGTCATAACTAGAGATTGGAATTTGGCGATATAACGCCTGATAGGCTATTTTTTACGAAATATCGTGAATGCACTATGATGTGACGACACAACACGCTACGGAACAAAAAAAAAAAAAAAAAAAAAAAAAAAAAAAAAAAAAAAAAAAAAAAAAAAAAAAAAAAACCCTCAAACTGACAAGACGGGAAATTTGTTAATAAAAGCACCAAAAGTTGCAAAACCACTGAACTTGGCAACAGAAATATAGAACTTGGAAAAAGGCATACCCCAAAAGGACCGAGAAGAAATAGCCGCGTAGACTAAAGCGTCATGCTGCGGATTGGATGGCTGTTCCCACAGGAGAATCGGGTCTTTCTGGGCATGGGTTTGTCTGCTGTCCTTAGTGTAAGTTGGTTTATGTAGTTTGTAAGTCTAAGGACTAATGACCGTACACAAGAAGAGGAAAAAAGGAGTGGCAAGTCAAGCACAAAGGCAACAGGCATGAAAGACTAACACCGGAAATAGAAAAATACAGCCACATAGATCAAAATGTTTAATTGTTTGTTAAGTTTATGGGACTTAACTACGGGGTCATCAGTCCCTAAACTTACAAACTACTTATGAACTACTTACGAACTAGGACGGCACAAATATCCATGCCCGAGGGGGGATTCGAACCCCCGACCGTAGTGGCCGTGCTGACCATGACTGGAGCGCCTCAGTCACCTCGGCCACCGCGGTCGGCCACATAGATCAAATTGAACAGGAAAACTAGCGCAGAAACAATCGCAACTGAAAAAAACTTCTATTTTGGTACCAAAACATTCGAATATGGTAAGAGAAACTATTGAATTTGGTACAAAACACTGAATTTGGTACAAAACATTGAATATGGTAAAAAATGTTTAAAATAAATTTTGGTTAAAAAAATCAATTTCGCTAAAAACATCGTTTTTGGTAGAAACAAGGAATTTAAAAAATGAAGTCGAAACTAGAAAATCATGACACCGGTAATGGAAAAAACATAAGTGAGAATAAGCAAAAAATTTGGTTAGAAGTAGAAAATATGTGTCAAAAATTATTGGAAATGCCACAGAGTAACAAAGAAATCGACAAATAAATAAATAAATAATGTGGCAAAAATTTCATTTATATTGAAAAAAAAAACACTAACATTGAAAAAATAATTAGACGGTATTGGAAAATGATAACAATGACAAACACTGAGTTAGGGAAAAATAAGACCGAACATGTAAAAATAATTATACGGAACCGAAAGAGAAGGGCGAAATTTTACATAAATAGCGGTGAAACTGAGAAACATCAAATTCGTCTACGAAATAGCAATTATTCCAACGAATAGTACAAGCTCCGACATTGTCAAAAAATAACTGTAAATCACGAAAAAATAACACAGAATTAAAACACACGAAATTTAACAATTTCTTCCAGTCCCTAATCATGCCATTTCCCCTAGTCTGTCGCAGCGGAATAGCCGAGCGCACCTATGCGCCTTGGTGCGGTGCGCGCGGCCGTTCCCCGTCGTAGGTTCGACTCCTCACTCGGGCATGGGTGTATTTGTCGACCTAAGTTTAAGCAGTTTCTAAATTTCGGGACTGATAACCTAAGTCGTGGTATTCCAGAGGATTACAAACATTTGAACATTTTTTTAACCGAGTCTCTCTACTTCTAGATTTCATTTCCGCATAACCTCATCCCAATGTTCAAATGTTTGTAAGCCTATCGAACCAAACTGCTATGGTCATCAGTTCCTATGCTTGTAAACTACTTAAACTAACTTACAGTAAGGACAAAACACACACACACAAACACACATTAGCCCGACGGAGGACTCGAACCTTAGGCGGGAACGGCGTCGCAGTCTTTAGCTTCTCGCCTTGGAGCACAAGGCCATTCCACGAGGCTAAGACCATCTACCAGGAAACTACTACCTTAAGAATATAGTTATCGGCTGTTGTTATTGTCGTCTTTTTTCCGAAAAACGCATAAAAACTATACAGATATCGAATGGTGTTCATTATAATTACATTTATTTCTAATATGCATTATCAGGTGCTAAATAAGTTAGAAATGTGTCGCTACAGGAGAATACTGCATTTGGATCACACCTCGTTGTCTCTTATGCAGAAAAGCGTGCAAAAATCTACGTTATCATGCACGCACTTTCACGTCTAAGTTGAAGAGTTTGCTCATGACTCACTCTTTGCGTTCTGTCGAGGAAATCCCTTTGCCACACACCGTCGGGTGGCTTGCGGAGTATGGTTGTAGATGTAGATGTAACGTTGTTGTTAGTGTTTGCATATGTTTAGGCTTGCCACGTGCATAGGACCCCTACACATTTTATTTAATCATTACTACACTTCTGTTGCAGTTTCATGTACTGGCGGTTACATGGCCATGCAGACTTGCTCCTCATTTGGATCCTGCGGAATGTGATAGTTAAAAAATGTTTGGAGAAAATTTCTTAAAGTTTTCTTGTCTTGACTGGAATCAGAAGACAATTATGATCAGTGTCGTGTGTATTTTCCTACATTTTGAGGCAGAAGTACTGTTAGTTATGCGGACTGGGGTTAAATGTTCCGTCTAGGCATTTAATAAAACGTTTCTACTTGCTTTACAGCTTGAGAGCCAACCTTTTACGCCAGGTGTGAATTGGAATAAGCACTGAAATTTCTCTCTCTCTTCCTTTTCCCATTGTAACTCGGCCCAACAAGTGATCCCGTTCGTGGTAAGAACAAGGGGAGCGAGCCCAGGTTCCGGTGTTTGCGTGTCGTAACCGACTCGCAGCTGTCTGGATTGTATCACGTGGTACGCCGAATGTTGGCCGATTTTATGAGGCCCTAGCGTGAGAGCTGAGCACGAGATCGTGACGGCGGAATAGCCACCAACACATTTTGTGGGCAGCTTACATGATTCATTCGTACTGAACAAAATAAATGGACCGCTTTTACTTCTCCATGTAACAGTTTGAAGAATATGTTAATGCCAAAGTTTCAACAATATGCTGTAGTAGACTATATTATAGCGTTGCATTCGTTGTACTTCGGGAGACTTAATTACTTAAGCTTAGTTTCTGTTTGGTTCAGTATCATCGAACTACGTTATGCAGAAAACATGATGTGATTTTTCCCTTATTAAATGATATAAATATTGTACCAATATTAAACACAGAAGAAAGAGAAGAAAGGGACGAAGTCTTAACCTTTTGAATAATCGGCTGTAAATGTCAAAAATTATTCAGTTTCCGGAGACATATATTGCCTCATTATATCAAAGATATTGAATATAAAGGCAGTCGTTGAATTAAAATTTGTGCCGCGACCGGGATTCGAACCCGGGACTTGCTGCTTACTAGGCAGACGCGGCTGAAGCCCAAATTACAATTCAATGTCTGCCCTTATATTCAATACCTTTGGCATAATGAGACAATACATGTCTCCGGAAAATGAATTATCGTTTATAGATTAAGATTGTGATATTCCTGGCCTATGGCCACTTCATATTTCTGGCCGCTGGCCGTTTCTTTGCTGACATCGTACGTGTCTTAAACGCGGAAGAAAGACAGCAGTGCCGCGGTGGAGTAGCCGAGCGGTCTAAAGCGTCTCGCTGCGGAGCGCGCGGTTGCTCGCCGTGGAGGTTCGAGTCCTCCCTGAGGCATGGGTGTGTGTGTTGTCCTTAGATTAGTATACCTAGGTTTAAGTAGTTTGTAAGCTACGGACTGATGACCACGCAGTTTGGTCCGATAGATTTACATTACAAACATTTGAACATTTTTGAAAGACAGCAGTGCAGCATATGTTGAAATGTGGGGTGGGGAGCAGTAGCATATGGCACAGTAGGTGCTGGTTACCGTGGGAAAGCCCGCCTATGTTACTGGTGCTCTCCTCGCATTGGCTGCTGCATTTCACGTCACGTGATATCTTTTGAAATTAGTTTTGTTTATTATATACTAAATATTAATTATTCAGAGCTGAGAATTTATAATAAATATCTCTCAAGGACAGGCTAGGTTTTGACAGTTTAAAAAGTTTAAGGTGTCTTCTCTTATTGTAACAAGAGAAGAGCGATTTTGCAGAAGGCGCGCGACGGCCCTGTTTTGGCGCGAAATAGAGCGTCAGGTGCCCTCTCGCAACGCGCCGCAGTTTCAGTCTCGAGCTGACCACTTAAAAAAAAAAAAAAAAAAAAAAAAAAAAAAAAAAAAAAAAAAAAAAAAAAAGTAGTTCAAATGTTTGTTAAGCTTATGGGACTTAACTACGGGGTCATCAGTCCCTAAACTTACAAACTACTTACGAACTAGGACGGCACAAATATCCATGCCCGGGGGGGGGGGGGGGAATTCGAACCCCCGACCGTAGTGGCCGTGCTGACCGTGACTAGAGCGCCTCAGTCTCCTCGGCCACCGCGGCCGGCGAGCTGACCACTATACGCGCCGGTGATGAGTAAAGATTTGCGTAAATGTGATAACAGTCGAGGTCTCAACATGAACTATGGGCAGCACAGGCCGTATCATATTAACAATAGTTGATCATTTTTTAATTATTTATTTAATAAATGGCATCCCTGACAATTAAAAATCTCGTGAGTCGCTTCTTATGCTTCCATCATACAGAACTTATTTTAGCCTCACTTGTATGCTGTAGGAGAACCAACGACCTGTGTGCTGTCTTCTGCGCTGCCGACACAACTATAGAAGACAACAGGTTAGTCAGAACTCTATGCTTTCCATAAAGTATTGGACAGCAACTACGGCACCACGTACGGTACAAACGCACACTGCTAGGCAACAGCATCCGCATGGATGTGGAGGTTTTAGGGGACTTGTAGGAGGAAGCAGTGCTAACTTCTCCGTCCACAATTGAAACCCTAGGAAGCTTGTAAGATTTTGTGTTTAAAAAGTGATCTGTAGCTTCACTCTGATAGTGAGATATAGGTTAACAGAGAGGGTTTTTTTGTGCTGAGACCTGTGATCGATGTTACCTAAGATCTTCAATTATTGCGATTACACAATTGAAGATCAGCATCTCCAAAACGAAAGTAATGTCTGTGGGAAAGAGATTAAAACACATTGAGTGCCAAATAGGAGGAACAAAGTTAGAACAGGTAGACAGTTTCAAGTACCTGGGATGTATTTTCTCACAGGATGGCAACATAGCCAAAGAACTGGAATCGAGGTGCAGCAAAGCTAATGCAGTGAGTGCTCAGCTAAGACCTACTCTCTTCTGCAAGAAGGAAGTAGGTACCAAGGCTATGTTAGCAGTGCACCGCTCCATCTTTCGACCAACTTTGTTGTATAGGAGTGAAAGTTGGGTGGATACAGGTTACCTTATTCATAAGGTAGTGGTTACAGATATGAAAGTAGCAAGAATGATTGCAGGTACCAATAGATGGGAACAATGGCAGGAGGGATGAGGAAATCAAAGAAAAACTGGGAATGAACACCATAGATGAAGCAGTTAGAGCGAACAGACTGAGATGGTGGAGTCATGTTACACGCATGGGATAAGCAAGGTTACCTAAGAGACTCATGAGCTCGGCACCGGAGGGTAAGAGGAGTCGAGGTAGACCAAGAAGAAAGCACTTACATTCGGTGTAGGATGATTTTGAAGTAAAAGGCATAACATCAGACGAGGCATCAATGTTAGCATTTAATAGGGGATCATGGAGGGATTTTATTAGAGGTACTTTGCTCCAGACTGAACGCTGTAAGGCATAATCATTCTCTAATGTTGATGATGATGATGATGATGATGATGACACAATACCGTTTAGAGTTTCACGTGTTCGAGCAGAGGGAGATAAAACTCGTGCAGACCGACCAGCCTAGCATGCGAAGAAGCGGGCGTTAAGCTAGTACACAATAAAAATACACGGGGATTCCTTGGACTCCAATGTGGGGTGCGAGGGTTAAGTATTTGTACCATGTTATTCTGAAGCCGCAAAAAATACGAGTAGTAGTGGTAGTAGTAGGGGGATTATAAGAGAAACAACGCGCTGGTATCAGTAGGCAGAATAATGATATGCGGCGGTGTGCTAATGAAGACGTGTCTCGCGGACCTCCCGACCACCCGTGTGTACAGGAGGCTGACGTTACGAGAGGCAGGCAGGTGCGTAGGCGAGGGACGACCGGCGCCGCGCTGATAAGAGCCGACAAGGACTAATGGCGGGCGGCGGCCGGAATCCCAAACCGCCTGTCCCGGCATTCCAGCCCAGGGCTAAGTGGGGCCTCTAGCGCCGGCCGACACCGCACGCCCACACAGAACACCGAAGCCACTCACCCAACACACTACACGGCACTTCCGGTGCCGGTGGCGTCTCTAGCGTCCCCTGGAGAAACGATATTAACAGCATGTCACGCCCTATTCAATTCTAATCAAAAACCTAAGTGCAGTGATGTCAGAGATAAAGTGTTACCAACTGTTTTTACATCATCATCATTATTAGAGACTGATTATGCCTTTCAGCGTTCAGTCTGGCGCAAAGTACCTCTAATAAAATCCATCCATGATCCCCTATTCAATGCTAACATTGATGCCTCGTCTGATGTTATGCCTTTTACTTCAAAATCATTCTGCACCGAATCTTGGTTTACCTCGACTCCTCTTACCCTCCGCTGCCGAGCTCATGACCCTCTTACGTAACCTTGCTTCTCCCATGCGTGTAACATGACCCCACCATCTCAGTCTGTTCCCTCTAACTGCTTCATCTATGGTGTTCATTACCAGTTAGTCTTTGATTTCCTCATTATGGACACCCTCCTGACATTGTTCCCATCTATTGGTACCTGCAATCATCCTTGCTACTTTCATATCTGTAACCACTACCTTATGAATAAGGTAACCTGTATCCACCCAACTTTCACTCCCATACAACAAAGTTGGTCGAAAGATGGAGCGGTGCACTGCTAACTTAGTCTTGGTACTTACTTCCTTCTTGCAGAAGAGAGTAGATCTTAGCTGAGCACTCACTGCACTAGCTTTGATGCACCTCGATTCCAGTTCTTTCACTATGTTGCCATCCTGTGAGAAAATACATCCCAGGTACATTAAACTGTCCACCTGTTCTAAGTTTGTTCCTCCTATTTGGAACTCAATCTGATTAAATCTCTTTCCCACCGACATTACTTTCGTTTTGGAGATGCTGACCTTCATATCATAATCCTTGCACCTCTGATCGAGCTCTGAAATATTAGTTTGCAACCTTTCAATCGAATCTGCCATTACTACTAAGTCATCCGCATATGCGAGACTGCTTATTTTGTTTTGAGCTATTTTAATCCCACCCTGTCAGTCTACTGTTTTAAACATATGATCCATGAATAGTATGAACAACAGTGGTGACAGGTTACAGCCTTGTCTTACCCCTGAAACTACTCTGAACCATGAACTTAATTTCCCGTCTACTCTAACTGCTGCCTGGCAGTCTACGTAAAACGCTTTAATTGCCTGCAGAAGTTTGCCTCCTATACCATAATCTTGTAGCTTCCTCCTAGGAACACGGTCATAAGCCTTTTCCCGATCTATGAAACATAGCACTTTTCCATTACCTGCCGTAGGCTAAAGATCTGGTTCTGACAGCCTCTAAGAGGCCTAAACCCATACTGATTTTCATCTAACAAATAAATTTTAATATCGTCATGAATGTTATATCAGCTCTTTGTTGCAAGACTATTTAAACAATTGTACAATATGTAATGCGGCTTGTCTTTTCTTGTTCCAGCCGCGGTGGAGTAGCCGTGCGGTCTAAGGCGCCTCGCTGCGGAGCGCGCGGTTGCTCGCCGTGAGAGGTTCGAGTCCTTCCTTGGGTATGGGTGTGTCTGATGTCCTTAGTGTACGTTAGTTTAAGTAGGCTGTATATATGGGGACTGATGAGCACAGCTGTTTGGTCCAATAGGTTTACAAAAACATCAAGTTTCCTTGCTTTGTTTTCATTGATACTGTTATATCCTCCTTTCAAGACACTGTCCAACCAATTCAAATGCTGATGAACGTGTTTGTTGTTTTACGGAATTACAAATTGTTCAAATCTTTGTAAAGCTATTGGATCACTCTGCTACTGTCATGAGTCCCTAGAGTTACAAACTACTTATGAACTAACTTATACTAAAAGACGACACAAACATCCATTCCGAGGGAGGATTCGAACCTCCAATGAGGGAGGCCGCGCGATCCGCAACGTGGCGTTCCAGACCGCTCGGCTACTTCCACGGCGAAACCAACTTACAATAAGGCCGACACACAAAGCCATGCATGAGGAAGGAGTCGAACGTCCGTCGCCTTAGACCACGCACCCATTCTGCGTGGTCACAGAATTACACTCTTATTGGGAACCTCAATCTCTTTATTTCCTCTGAAATTTATTTCGGCCAGTAAATATTTGTTATCCGTCCTTTACTGTTGGCTCTGTGTGTGTGTTGTTGTTGTTGTTGTGGTCTTCAGTCCGGAGACTGGTTTGATGCAGCTCTCCAACCTAAACTATCCTGAGCAAGCCTCTTCATCTTCTCATAAGAACGGCAACCTACATCCATTTGAATCTGCTTACTATATTCATCTATTGGTCTCCGTCTGCGATTTTTACCCCTCCCTCTGCTAATTTCACAATTCCTTGATGTCTAAGAATGTGTCCTACTAATCGATCCCTTCTTTTAGTCAACGTATGCCAGAAATTCCTTTTCTCCCCAATTCTGTTCAGTACTGCCTCCATCGTTACGCGATCCACCCACCTAATCTTCAGCTCTGTGTACAACCTGAAGAACGACGCAGGCCGGCCGTGGTGGCCGAGAGGACTGAGGCACTCCAGTCACGGTCTGCACGGTCACTACGGTCGGGGGTTCGAATCCCCCCTCGGGCATGGATGTTTGTGCCGTCCTTAGTATTAGCTAGTTCATAAGTGGTTTGCAAGTTTAGGGACTGATGACCCCATAGTTAAGTCCCATACGCTCTACGAACATTTGAACATTTTCCAAGTTATCTTGTTCAATTTTCCAGTCGCGACTGGGGCGGAGAAGAAAGAGTGCCAGTAAACCTCTCAATCGGTTATAATGTCTCCTATTCTCCCGTTCTCATCGTATCGCGAAACTAATCGACCATTTCGCAAGGAATCGCGGACCAATTGCCTGTACATGTCGTTTTTGCACAGTAGTTAAGCTTCTAACAGCTCTCCGTACCGCGTTTTTCAACTGGTCCGCGGTCTCTCGCCGGGAACACACGAGCCGGACAACTGCTTTCCTTTCGCCGGGAGCGCAGCGTGCGGCGAAAGCGTCGTCATTAGAGGCTGTGGTCGAATCGTACAAAGCACAGCCCCGCGACAAAAAACCTGTCGATGGCGGCCATCGCGGCAAGACTCTATCTGCGGTCTGCAAACAACCCGGCCTAATGGCGACTGCAGAGGCGGCATCCTGCTCCGGCCAGGTCTGCGATGCTGTGCTCTGTGGCTGCCGGACTGGGGCGTGTTGTCGGCCGTGTAACCGCACACCGCCGCCAAAAAGGAAATACCTGCGGTCGCAGGCGCAGGGCGCTGCGCCACGATGCCCACGGCGCGGGGGAACACCGACACTCACAGGCCGCTCCCTCTAGATCCATGCTCATCAAAATGTTCAAATGTTTGTATAGCTTATGGGACTTAACTACTACTAGTTAATTCTGTAGACCGCGTGGCTGGCCGAGAGTTGCGCAATGTTTATCCCGCAGGCGGAACTGTTGGCGCTCGGCCGTAGCTCCTCCCCTCCTCGCTTTCCTTATCTCTTCGCTTTCATGCGCGGAAGTGCCTTCTTACATGACGCCAGGTATAAAGGGTTAAAAGTATTCGCGCAAGACTTCGGGAGTATTTATGTATCTGCACAGAAACTGACTTTTGCCTCTTAGGCATTTTAGGTGTGGCGTCTACTCTTTCGAACACGAAGAAATGTTCGAATATTTATAATTCGGAAATGTACGGCTGTTGATGTTGTGGACCAGTGGTCTAAAATAGTACGGTAAGTAATGTTTATTTACTTGTATCTTTGCTGGTGTATACCTGATGACAGCGCGGGCGACGGTAGTGAAAACAGAATGTGGTGAAGTTCACTGTGTTGGGAGTGGTGGCGCACAGAGCAGCGGAGGGCGGGTTTTCCAAACAGTGGAGGAACAATGGCGGCCGATGGTATCGGCGGGCTGCTGCCTGCCTCACGGGTAATTACCAGAGGGAAGCGGCTGCCCTGGCCAGCCCAGACCAGACCAGTCCAGATTGCATCGGACGTCCCGTCACGAGCGCCGCGGGTCTACTTAGCGGGGTCGATCGCTCCGCGGGCCCGACACCCATCGCCCGCACTGGCAGTTTTTGTGCCCGGTGACGAGCTTCGCTTCAGAACTGTGTGCTGTGCCGATCTCAAGTATCGGAACAGTGGCGACATAATAACAGCGACTGCAGGTCGACTACTGTCCCAATTCGATAGGACGAGAGGTGTCAGACTGCACTGAGACACCACAAGCTCCTTAACTAGAGGCCGATTAAAATTACTTGTAAGCTGACGTTTGTCACGTGACGCTGCAGTGCTGCCACATGTACGCAGCCGGCTACCGCTCACGAGTGACTATGTACAGACCAGAAGTTTTGGCTCTCGCTACGAAGTCGTTACACCCCTCTCCTCTCCACCTGTGTTTACTTCTTGTAATTTCCGCCATTTTCGAACCAATTACAATGGTTACGTGTATCGTAAACAGAGCGAATCTAAGGACGGTGTCGTTACGTGGATGTGCTTACGTTGAAATTAGGATCATTGTAACGGATAGCTGCTTTCGGAAAACGGAGAAGTATTGAATGTATCAGAACATCTATGAGAGCCACCTGACGATGCGACCTTTATTAGATGCATAAATGTATCAGGCCTTACAATCCCTGAATAACTTAAAGATGAAACTGGCTGACCTCAGTTCGGTTCACTAGCGTTTTAATCATCAAGTAGTGAAATTTGACTGCCGACCGCGGTGGCCGAGGGGACTGAGGCGCTTCAGTCACGGTCTGCACGGCCACTACGCTCGGAGGTTCGAATCCCCCCTTGGGCATGGATATTTGTGCCGTCCTAGTTCGTAAGTAGTTCATAAGTTTTTTTTTTTTTTTTTTTTTTTTTTTTTTTTTTTTTTTTTTTTTTTTTTTTTGACACAACGAAACAAAAACATTAAACTTAACTCAAATGATCCTCCTGCAACCAGAATTTACAATTACATCCACCGCCTTTCAATTTGCAATTTCCTGTTTAGGTAAAATCACCTATAGTTGACACGTTAAGAGAATTGTTTCGCCGGCCGCAGTGGCCGAGCGGTCTGCAGCGCGCCATACACAGTCTGCATGGCCGCCACGGTCGGGGGTTAGAACCCCCCCCCCCCTCGGGCATGGATGTTTGTGTCGTCTTTAGTACAAGGAAGTTCATAAGTCGGGAGTTAAGTCCCTTAAGCTTAATAAACATTTGAACATTTTAGAATTGTTTTCCACCTTCTAATATTATGACCACACTCTTAAAGATTGTGAGTTCTAAAATTATTTCCTGTAACTTCAGAGCCGTAACTACCACCTAAAAATGACATTTTTTGTTAAACTGATAACGTACGCTTTACGTTTAAAAACATCAGAACGTCTGAATTGCACCTAAAATAAAGACCCGAAAACAGATACGCTCCTAAAGTTGACAATTTCGGCAGCTATAGTCAAAGAATAGTCTGAAAGTGTAGTGGAGCATACTTTATGATTAAGAAAATTCACACGATAATCTCCTGCGAATCTTTCGAATGTCAGGAGTGTGTTATCCGCAACCATTAACGCGCAGCCCTTCGTATAAACACGTGCACCTCAAAGTTTGCGTTTACGGACCCACGTTTATTGGAGTTATTTTTCTTGGTTCTGTGAGCACTACAAGTTCTCGGAGCATTGGACACTTTTTGAGCACCCCTTATACATTGCTAGATATGTTTTATGCTTGGGAGTATCCTCCAGTACATTACGTAGGCAATACCGATGTTCTTGTGAAATACTGGGCATTGCGGAATAAATATAGGGCGTCTGTCGGCCTGTTTACAGTCTGTATCTCTCTGCAGACAATTCTCTGGCGTTCTCTTGACGATTAGGCCGTACTTCTAGGAACGGTCGCTTTCCAGGGCAACGAATTAGGTTCTGTTACACATTCACAGACAGAACGTGAGGAGAGGAACGAAAGGAATAGAAAAACATGAGTGGGTCCGGGATTAGAACTCAGGTCCCTCGCTTCGAGATCGCCTTAATCTCTTGGCTACCCACGCTCGCCTTCCATGCTCCTGAAACTCGCACAGGACGCACACTGCGGCTCTAGTGCCCTCTTCTTCTCGCCATGTCGGATTTGCGCACGGGGAGGAATTTTATTGCCGCATCCGCCGCGAAGTAAGAACCATACGCCGTCATCGCGTGTAGATAGATATGTTCAAATGCTTGTAGAGTCTATGGGACTTAACTACGGGGCCATCAGTCCCTAAACTTACAAACTACTTATGAACTACTTACAACTAAGGACGGCACAAATATCCATGCCCGAGGGGGGATTCGAACCCCCGACCGTAGTGGCCGTGCGGACCGTGACTGGAGCGCCTCAATCCCCTCAGCCACCGCGGCCGGCGATAGATATGTAGGCGTGGCGTTTGTTCATTCGGTCAGGAACAACAGACATCACACAAATGTATACAGGCTGTCCGACTTAAAACTCTTCACCCCAAATATCTGTTGAACAACAGACAGTACTAAATATATCTGGGTTATTTTCTAGGAGCGCTTACCTAAAGCATCCAGGACACACGAAATGACATTGCCGGCCGCGGTGGCCGAGGGGACTGAGGCGCTTCAAGTCACGGTCTGCACGGCCACTACGGTCGGGGGTTCGAATCCCCCCTCGGCCATGGATATTTGTGCCGTCCTTAGTATTAGCTAGTTCATAAGTAGTTTGTAAGTTTAGGGACTGATGACCCCGTAGTTAAGTCCCTTTTTTTTTTTTTGAAATGACAGTCTACTTGAAACTCTTTTCTAATATCTGAGGAATGATCAGTTTCCAAGAACACATGATCCATTCAGTAAGTTATTGCTGCCAAGTATCACATAAACAAATTCTCGACTTTTCGAGATTTTTAAAATTTCATGTTTTGACGTAAATTATTAAAACGAGGAGGGAGGGGGAGTTTAGGCGGTGGAATACTGTAGCTCAGTAAATACGGTATTATTTTCAACAGAAATTTTTTAAATGGGCACTCCATACATCAATAGTATGAAAAATGACAGAAAGAATGGCGATGGTTGCATCGCAATAAGTCAATTACATCCCGAGACATTGCGAAATTGACGCCTGAAATGAAGGACGCGCGTAGGTAGCAGACGGTTACGGGCAGCTGGACGCGGTGGCCGAGGAGACTGAGGCGCTTCAGTCATGGTCTGCACGGCCACTACGGTCGGGGGTTCGAATCCCCCCTAGGGCATGGATATTTGTGCCGTCCTAGTTCGTAAGTAGTTCATAAGTAGTTTGTAAGTTTAGGGACTGATGGCCCCGTAGGTAAGTCCCATAAGGTTTACAAACATTTGAACATTTGGTTACGGGCAGCGTGGGGTTTACGCTTGAGTTTCGGGAGGCGTGATAGTTGGGCATTACGTACATTTCAATCGCCAAATTCGCTTCGAAAATTTTCGGAATGTAATTGACGTATTAGGATGCAAACAACAACATTGTTTCTGTGATTTCTCGTGCTGCTGATAGCATAAGAAAGAACATCGGGTGTCCATTTAAAGAAACATAAGTATGTGTAGAAAATAATATTTGTTTACGTTTTGGAATGTCTTGCAGCTGCCGTACGTACAAGCCTGTGAAGGTAGGTTTTTTTTTCCCTTCCTTTTTTCTCCTGAGTTATTTGGAGTGAAACGTTTCAGAGGTGCACCTTGTATATGTAATGCGGTCCATTAGTTAAAAAATCTCCAGCTTTACCAAAAGTAGGAGTGATCAATCTTAGCAGCGACGTGTGGCTTCGTCCTGTGGAGTGCTCCGATACCGTCAGAATTCCAGTTCCTGGAGGCAAGGTGCGATGCCAGATAGCAGGGGCCCTGTAGCTTTCCATTAAGAGCGAGAGCTGGGACAGAGCGGAGAGGCGGTCTCGGTGACGAGTAGTGGAGAGAGAGAGAGAGAGAGAGAGAGAGAGAGAGAGAGAGAGAGAGCGAGGGCAGGGGCGGGCCCAGTCGTCATCAGGCAGGCCAGGCTGGTGCTGGTTATGGTAATGGGCGCGCTGGACGGCCCTAAATAGAGGCGGCGGCCGACAGCTCGCAATTATCGAGTAATCACCGCCGCCTGTTTGCTCTGCTGCGCTCCGGACACGACGTCACACGCAGCCGCGCCGGAATTACGCCTCGCCGACCTGTTGATACAACACTGGTCCACCGACATTTTCACCGGAACATACGGCGTGTCCCACCCTAGATATCTCTGCAACTACGCCGCGGTGGAGTGGCCGAGCGACCCTCAGGCGCCTTGCTGCAGAGCGCGCTGTTGCTCGCCGTCGGAGGTTACAGTCTCCCCTCGGGCTTGGGAGTGTGTATGTCCTTAGCATAATTTACTTTAAGTAGTTTCCAAGCCTAGGGACTCATAACCGCAGCAGTGTAGACCCTTAATTTACCAACATCTAAATTTATTATTATTATTTTCTTCTGGAACTTCAATAGGTAGTGACAAACGACTTTCAAGGTCATGAACATATGACAGAGGCTTATAAAAGTAAATACTAAGAGATAGTGTAAAACTTAAGTAAATGTTATTTTCAACACAAACTAATGTTGTTGTTTTTTTTTCCAATGGAAACAGCATGAAAAATCACAAAAAGAATGCCGTTGGTTACATCGCAGTGCGTCAATTACATTCGGAGCATTTGCGAAGCGAAGTCGACGTAGCTAGCGCGCCACGAAACTCGAGAGAGATACACGATAGATTCTAGGGGCATGGTGGCCGAGGGGACTGACGCGCTTCAGTCACGGTCTGCACGGCCACTACGGTCGGGGGTTCGAATCCCCCCCTCGGGCATGGATATTTGTGCCGTCCTTAGTTGTAGGTGGTTCATAAATAAATCTGTACGTTTAGGGACTGATGATCCCGTAGTTAAGTCCCTTAAGCTTAACAAACATTTGAACATTTTTTTCTTGGGCTTGCAGCGCGCTTAATGTATTTCAAACGTAAATTCTCCGGATGTAATTGACGCATTGCGATGCAACCAAAGCCATTCCTTTTGTGATTTTTCAAAAATGTTCAAATGTTTGTTTAGCTTATGGGACTTAACTACGGTCTCATGAGTCCCTAAACTTACAAACTACTTACGAACTATCTAACACTAAGGACGGCACAAATATCCATGCCCGAGGGGGGATTGGAACCCCCGACCGTAGTGGCCGTGCAGACCGTGACTGGCGCACCTCAGTCCCCTCGGCCACCGCGGCCGGCTTTGTGATTTTTCATGCTATTGATTGCGTAAGAAATAATATGGGGTATCCATTGAAAAAACAATGGTTTGTGTTGAAAATAACATTTGTATACATTTTATTTTAAAGGTATGTAGACTTGTCGATATATAACTGGCAATATCGACTGCCGCTATGTTTTATTTAAACTAATTGAAGACCCAGTGTCGACCGGGTATTAATTTATTCCAGTCTTAAGTTCGTTCACTCTCCTTCCCCTTTCTCTCTTTCTCAGTACTCCCTCTCTTCCTTCTCTCTCTGTCCATCTCCTGCCCCCTCTCTCCCTCTCTCTTTTTGTTCGTCACATCTCCCCTCTCTCTGCTCTTATCCAGCTACCCCCTTCTCTGCCCATCTCCACCTTTCCCTTTTCCTCCCAGCCACCTCCTCTTCTCTGTCCAACTCCTCCTCCACCTCCTCAGTCCGTTGCCTCCTCCGCGTATGAAAATGTATATAACTCCATTAACTTTCCACATTCACAGAATTTACAACATTAACTGACAATGGGTAAAATTGAAAACACATGATTTTATTCCGTAACCACTTACCGCTCTAAATGACGCACGTCAACACACAGCTGAATCCTTCTGCATTTCATTCATGAGTGAAACTAGTACCTCCAACATCCGTAGTCAAATCCGCGGTCATGTGTTTGACTGCTTTGAAAAAGCTCTAATTCTTTAACGGTAACAATAAACTGAGATCAAATATCCCTTTCTGCGATAACAATGATAAACTTCCTCTGCAAACGAAACAATATTGATAATCTATCTGTCATACCTACGTTTTTTCCCCCTAGAACTGCGAATATTTGAACCGTCAGAGAGAAATGGCGTCGAAACTGATTAGCCAATAAAGTGTCATTTCACCTATGACCACTTTTGACATCTACTGGTCAATTCCACCCTACATAGGGCGTCCGGACACTTTTGAATATACAGTATTAGTCAGTGGTGCAGCCAGGGTTTTGTCCTGAGGGGGCGGGGGCTTCATTTTTTAAAATATAAAACCTACTGAATTTAAGGTCGCCGATGTTATAACTGTTTAATTAACACGAGACGCTATGTGTAAAAACTGAACTGAAATAACACTACTGCTGTTCGTACTTTTTGGCGGCCTTCAAAAGATTTCAGTCCATGGCGCCACTGACCTGCACATGAACAACCGGCTAGTAACTTCAGCATAGCACTAACAATAGCGGCATTAAAACCGCTCACGGTAACAGCAGCACACGTTCTCAGTAGCGGCATAACGTTGGCGACCCACTGTCACGTTCATTTGTACTTGGCAAATTATAGTTACGTTGTTATTTACTACAAGTGTGCTATTTCAAATTTCCGGTGCCGACGTGTTAACAAAATTAAAACGAAACAAAAAAATAATAATTAAAAAGTTTTTGGGAGGTGTCGGGGTAAGGACTTCAGCCCCACTAGACCTCCCCCCCCCCCCCCCCCCGTGTCTGTGCCACTGGTATTAGTATATGCTGCTACTACATTTGTCGACAAATTCTAGCGACAAAAATTTCTTTCATCTCCAGCATTTGAACTTTGATCCTTCCGGATCGGGACGTAAAAAGACATCGTAAATTACGTAAGAGTATTAGGTGATTTAAGTTTCCTTTGCACTAGAATTAAATTTTGATAATCTGCAAATACGTTCATTAATCTGAACCGAGACAACATAAAGACAAAACTAGAATACGCTGTTGATACACGTTATGGCTGGACTATAGTACGAAATGCGATGCGGTCGTACTTGGCTTCCGATTGATCTTTCCGATAACAATGTGCGGGGGGAGCAAGTAATTTCCACGGCGAGAGATGCTTATCGGACGAGAATCAAATAAGTGTGTACAAATGGAGGAGGAGGCAGTACAATTTCGGTAGGCCGTAATCCCCTAAGCACACAATGCGAGGTATCGACTCATCGCCGCCTCGACCATTGTGGTCGGAATGAAAGCCCTCCTCCTCGGCGGTACAATAGGCCACGGCTTATCTCGGTCAGGCCCAGCGCCTTCATCCGTCCTCCGACGAATGGGGAATTTAATGAAACACGCGGTGGAATGATGGCGTGGCAAACACGCTACACCAGATACGCTGCGGCAGGAATGAAACGGGTATCGAATCTCCCTAGAGGCTACATCTCTCCTTCCGTTTCGTTCCTCGGGCAAAGGCAGGTAAATAGTATAGCACCGCTGCAGGGGCAAGAAACGTCGTAAAAGCACAGAGTCTACACTCGCGCCTTAACAACCCGAGTACGCAAATCGTAAAACTTGACGACGGGCCGTCAGGGCGGGAGCGGTCGTAAATTCTCCACTGAAATGGATCGCCACGAAACGAATTCCGCAGTTACAGGAGGCACCGAAATGAATGCAGCCGGCCGGCAAGAAAGTCTCCAGACAGAACGCGCATAAATGATTTGGGCGGACAGTGCAAACATTAACACTCGTCTGCGTTAATACGACCCGAGCGGTTTCTCCGACATTCAAAATGGTCTCCGTATTCGTTGCGGAATGTGGGCTCCTGAACTGGGGCGGAACAATGGTAAGGGAAAACATATACATAAGCAACACACACCGCTCCCAGCGCCAAGGAGCTAATTTCGAGCGTGCAGGGCGGACAAAGAGTGGAAGGCGATGCTTTGTTGTCGCAGGGGAGATGATGAACGGCGGCAGTCAACGGACAACAAGGGCTCCATTTTATGAGCGCTCTCACTAGTGTGACGCGCGTATAGCTCACGGAATGAAGCCTCGCATCACGAACAACTACTCAACAACATGCGACCGTCACTTTTGTTCCTTGGATACATATTCAATTCTCTCAACACCACAGTAGAGGTAGCCTCCTCTCGTTGTTGAACAATAGGTCCAGTATTATCAGTAAAACAGAACAGTATCACCATGAGGTTTCCCTGCTCACAACCTCACCAGCTTTATATCTTGAACTAGCAAAAAATACCAGTTTCCCAGTTATTTATTTGTATAAAATTTTCTATTACTCCATCTGCTCCTTGTTTCCGTCCATTTCCTTCTTCCCCTCTATCTACGTCTGCCACCTCCTCCCATTATCCATCTCCCTTGCCTCTGCCCTTCCCCTCCTCGTGATATAAGCAATCACCATCTCTCTCTCTCTCTCTCTCTCTCTCTCTCTCTCTCTCTCAACTGCTCATCTATCCCTCTCAACTGTTCATTCGTATCTCCCTCGACAGGGGCTCGAACCTCCGGCGGGAGCGACCGCGCAATCCATGACATGGCGCTTAAGACCTCGCAGCCTCGCGCGGATAATGAACTTTCTTCTGGCCATTTCGACAAAAATTCCCTGACCTATTGCAACTACGTAATTCATTTGATTGTTGCGTCGTTATGTGCAAGCGGACGATGATAATTACGTAATATTGAGTGGTTTTTCTTCATTTGATTATTTATATGAATTCACTGACCGTTCCGTCGATTCTTGACGGAATATTTTATTCATTTTGAATGAAACACACGAGATAAATGAGCAATATTCTACAAATTTATTGTTTTCGCCTGTTACTCCACCATCAAGTAAACCCTACAGAGATACAGCAATGCAGTTTGGGAGTTTAAAGTTCATAATTCTTAATTTGCTGTACACTTAATATATGTACATTAATTTTCAAAGAAGAGTGTTGATTCAGTTTAAAACTACCCTGACAGAAATTACTCCATTGAAACTATTGTGTAACGAATATTGAATATTTATAAAATATGACACAAGATTTAAAGTACAAAATTTGTTCTAACAAAATAAACTGAACCGTAGAAATTGGCTCGACAAATTATCTTACCTTTTTAGAGATGAAACATTTGCATCTTGGAAGAATGTATCCATGGAGTAATTTCCATTAGGGCAATATTAAACTAAAACACTAGCCTTCTTTGAAAATTAATCCACATATATTAACTATACAGTTATATAAGATTTTTTAATCTTAACCCTTTCATTCCCATATTATGAATTCAGCTCTCGAAAAATAGAAATTCAGTGTCTTCTGTATTAATACAGTGCACTTAACATCAAAATATGTGTTTTAAATAATTTTTTTCGAACTATTGTTTTTTTATGTCATGTTTTCATGCACAACATAGACGTTTGTATCGATGTATTTTATTGCTTGGAACATTATTTTGTTGATAGTTAACACTGTCAGATCAATACCGCTGGCGTATTCTCCACAGCACAAGAGAATTCACTGCAGAAATAAAATAACATGAAGCACTCTCACGCTGACACTCACAGCCACGTACAGGCAGACGGCACCGTAACACATACTCCAAGATAGAGAAACATTCATCTTAATGTTTACAAACTGGCTACAAGCCGCACAAAGAAGCACAATGTCAAACTAGAAGGACTTTATTCATCAACAACAATGCGACTTTAAGGACAGATACAAATAATGTATAAATTAACTTTTAATACGTTGTTGTCGAGGAACAACACTAGGAATGAAAGAGTTAGACTGATAAGCTGTATTGCTGTACCCGTATCTCGGTATTTTTACCTCATGATGGCGTAACAGCCGAAAATCGGTTTGTAAAAACAATATATTTGCAAAATATTACATATTTTGATTCGAAAAGGTTAATTATATGGTGTCTCGATCAGTCATTTTTGTCTTCATACGGATAGAATAACAAGGAAGGAAAAAGCAAACGACTGCAATAATAATAATTTCGTGTGGCTCATTGGCCTGGTGCAAGTATTTCAATTGGACGCCACTTCGGCGACTTGCGTGTTCCTAGCGTAACCCATTATCCAACCGCGGAAATAACTATTATAGTATTTTTCACAGAGAGAGTGTTTTGTAAAGTTACTGTCGGTAACGCATTATGAATCTGGTGTGCCACATAGCTATATACTATCAGAATTATGATTAATGTTTTATATTACAACGTATAAACGCTCTGCATGCCTACTGACTAATGTCAAAATTGCGCCGTTCACACACACAAACACACACACACAGTGTTGGCTACGTGCCACGACATTGGCGAGGTACACGAGAGAGCGCGACAGCCGAAAGCTGTAGCAACCAATCAGCGGCGTAGCGCAGCCACACCCGCCCCACGGCGTGTAGATCGTAACCTACGCGGCCGCGCACAATGCTCTCGAGGCGAGCACGGCTGCAAATTTGGAACAGAACGCCGAGCGTGACAAAACAAATAGCACACCTTGTGCCGCCGATTTACGACAGTTGGCGGCACTGGCGCGCTGGCCGCCCACCTCCGCTGTGTCGTAGGCGGCGCGGGTCTGCCAACGCCACGGGGAGTCCCCTGTCTCAGCACAGCGGGTTTCGAGAGACGACAACTGCCGCGAGAGCCTTGCGCTGTCGCAACATCCTACAGTGGGAGAAGAATATGAGCACGGCTCGCCATCACTTTGGGTGCCAGCATAGACGAACTTTTATTATACACATAACTCTGCTACATGATGAGGTACTAAATGAATACCACTACACACTGCCCAGACCTTGTTTGGTTTTTTTAGTCCCGCGGTTATCGATGACCGAGCGTGGTGACGGAGTGGTAACACACTGCACTCGCGTTCGGGAGGACAGCGGTTCGCATCCACCTCCGGCCATACGATTTTAGGTAGTACGTGATTGCTGCAAATCACTCCAGGCAAATGTCGGAATGGTTCCTTTGAAAGGGCACGATCGATTTCCTTCCCCTTCTTTACTCAAACAATGCGAGTATGAGCTCCGCCTCTAATGAACACACTGTGGACAAGCGTTAAACCCAAAACTTCCGCCTTCCTTCCTCAGCGATCGGCGATAAATGGTAGTATAGTTTTCCACGAAAAATCAACACGTGAGTATGAATGGGATTTAGCAAAGATCGGTACCATCATCATTTACTACTTTTTCTAACAGATCCTTCGTACTTTCCTCTTATCTATGATTACAAAAACTTTATCATACTTGAAATGCCAAATGTTTATGGAATAATTCGCGTATAAGACACTGGACTTAAGCTGTCATCAATCCGACTGTTTCAAATGGCGTTAGAACACTTGCACGGAGTAAACTTGCCTGTGGCTCTTTCCATATTTACCGGCTCAACACAGCCACAGAAATAAGCATGAACATTGTGTTTCTTACCACTGTTGCAGTGTTCTGATGGCTACTATTTTACGACGAAGTTTAAATTGACAAATGTATGTTTTGTTACCACTTTATTGTAGCGTTATAGATAAAAACAGAGAATGTAAATGAACATTAAATAATATTCACAGAATATATGACATCAACTGCGATTGGGCAAAGCTGAAAATGGGTACCCAGCCGGGATTCGAACCCGGGTCTCCTGCTTTCAAGGCAGTTGCGCTGACCCCTACACCACTGGGGACACAGTGATCACCGCACCTGCAAGGACTACCTAAGCACGCCTCCCGTCAGATACAAATTCCCAGCTTGCCCTGCCCACAGTACTCAAACTCGTAGTTATTAAACTAATTCCCGTAAGAGTAAGGGCTTCAAACTTGCCCATTCATTCTAACTGCGAGATGCCCACAATATTTTTTCCATGTAGACGCTGTGGTCTAGCGGTTAAGGCGACAACCTCCTACCCTAAGTGTCCCAGCGACCTCCAAAATCATGTTCAACGGTCGCCTCACCCCACCCGTGGTTATAACACGATCCGTCCGACAAGGCTGCCCACTTTCAACTATATTATACGCCTTTGCTTTAGAACCATTGCTCCAGGGACTACGGCAACGTTTGGAAGGTATGAGTTTACATGGGAACCGCTTCTGCTGTACAGCTTACGCCGATGACATTGTCCTTTACCTACGCACTGAGAACGACGTACGGGCAGCCCTGACGTGGGTGGCCACCTATGGCGAGGCATCAGGCAGCTTGCTCAACATCTCAAAATCCAAGGTCTTGCTCATCGGCGAGGGCCTACCAGAGAGAAGCATCGCTCCTCTAAGTGTAGCCACAACCGTCAGATGTCTTGGCGTAGATTTTTCAGCCGATCTCCGCCGCTCAGCAGCGATCAACGGTCGGCGATTGCTTCAGAGAATCAGGGGAAGTCTGGCAGATCACCGGCTACGATCCCTCGACATAGTTCAACGTACACAATATGTGAACATCTATCATGCCTCTCGCATACCCCATGTTGCTCAAGTGCTACCGATCCCAACTCTCCTGGCACGGCGTATATTGGCTGCGTTAGGCTCCTACGTCAGCTCCGGATTGATATTCAAAGTGCAATACGACGCCCTTGCACTCCCTCGGGAACGTGGTGGGGTGGGACTAACACATGTGCCGACCAGAGTCACGGCGCTCTACGTCAGCTCTCAATTAAAAATCTGGCGACGTTGCCCACAGAGTCTCACCGGTATACTATTCAATGCCTTTGCCCCGGACTCTTTGGTAGCCCCAGTGATGATTGAAGCCATTCCAGTTGCCTTCCATCATATCCGACGATTCTTCTTGGACCTTAGTTATGTATACAAATCTTTACCACCTGCTCGTTTGTCTCAGACTAAAACAGTATATGATCTGCTACAACAGTGTCGACCATCCAACCCGATCGAAATTAAGCATCCACAGTATGTGTGGCGGCATATATGGAAAGCTATTTACGAACGTTTTCTCGAATCAGACGTCCAGTCAGCCTGGTATCTCACTGTGAACGGAAAACAAGTAAACCGACATCGCCTGCATCGGATCCATCTCGCCGATTCGCCCCTCTGCATTCACTGCGGAGTGGACGACACAGACGACCACAGGTTCCACTGTGGTCAGGCGAACGATGTCTGGACGCTCGCTCGGCGAATTTTGGCGTTCCTTACTCGCCAAACACCCGCCCAGATCGACATCAACATGCTCCTATTTCCGGAGGAGACTTTCTACCCCACCACCAAAACACACTCGGTAAATTGGATTCGTGGCTACACGATCCGATACCTCTTTGATCCTGGCGAGAAATCAGTACTTGGATACTGGAACTTTCTTAATGAACGACACTGCGTCCTAACCCGTAACCCAAAGTACCAGAAATATTTTTCCAACTTTTTACGGAGTGCCTTTCACGACCCGCCTCGCAGCTGGAACGTCCAAGCGATGAGAAGATAAATCTTAACGCAACCAACCTGAACTGAACAGAACCCACAACGAAACATAATAATCAACGAGGAGACACGTTTGGACGATTCTAAGTATGCCGGCGGCATCACTACGGCGCACCTCTTGTTATATATATATATATATATATATATATATATATATATATATATATATAAAGAATTAAAAATAAATAAATAAATAAATAAAAGTGGTGTACAGATCAGCGCAACTGCCTAGAAAGCAGGAGACCCGGGTTCGAATCCCGGCTGGGTACACATTTTCAGCTTTGCCCAATCGCAGTTGATGTCATATATTCTGTGAATATTAAATAATAACAACTGCAGGATCAGAAGTAACGTCTGTTCTTTCGGAACAGACGCCACATGTATATAAATATTCATTATTTATTATTCGGTTTTAGAAATGTAACGTCGTTTGTCTGCTGCAATTTACTTATTTCATCCAGACGCGTTTCGCCTTCTTTTGTTTCAATCCGTCATAAGAGGATTGGTTTAACCAGAAATTACAGTGTTTGTTTTTATATGTAGTATTACTACGTTAGAAACAGTTTATGTCGTTATATACACAATAAATAAGCAGTTACTTACGGTATATTGTCTTGCGAATTTAGCTTTTGTTGTTCTTTCCAACAGATCACAGGTTGAAGTCGCATAATTCTTCCATTTACGTAACACGACAAACCGCAAGAAATCACTTATCTATTTGAAACATCACGACATGAAATATTTAAAATCTGTCAATACTACATCGAAAGCAAAACAAAAAATGTAATTTCTACATAAACCAACACAGGGGTGATGGCTTGAAATAAAAGACGACGAAATGCGTCTGGACAAAATAAATAAAATGCAGCACCAAAACGGAATTTCTACTCAGTAAATCATAACTTCGCTTGCTGAGGCCAATAGCCACACAAACAAATTGATTGAATACTACTTATGAAATAAACCCTAAATGCTGCTTTAAATATAGTTATTTTTATTACACTATAGGCCTATTTCGGCTTCAGGTGATGTCTGTTGGTCCTGCCATCCATATACATCGGTGGTTTTATTGCTGTCAGTCATTTATTTCTTTCTTTCTTTGTATTTTAATTGTTGCAATATTTCTGATGACTATCATTTACATTGTTTTGCATTTTAAGTATTGCAATACTGCTGATGACTTATCATTTACTTTGTGATGTAAACATATTACATCTCTGGTTAGCAAAAAGCTGCCACATCATAAAATAAATGAATACCACTACACACTTTGTTTGCTTTTTTTAGTCCCGCGGTTATCAACTACCGAGCGTGGTGACGCAGTGATAACACACTGGACTCTGGTCTTGCGTTCGCGAGGACTGTGGTTCGCATCCACCTCCGGCCATACAAATGTAGATAGTCCGTGATTGCTGCAAATCACTCCAGGCAAATTTTCAAATCCATGTAAATCTATGGTACCAAACTACTGTGCTTAGCATTACCTAGGCTTGCAAATTACTATTAACCCGTGATTGGCACGGTACCATACGTATGTGGCGGCGACTGAGGAACTTCTTGGTGACCACCCCCTCCCAATTTCCGGCTTCCTTGTGGGGTTTCCCTTTGCGTAGAGTTCAATAAAAAAACTAAATGGTTACATTTCAGGTGTCTCACAGACACTAAGATACCATTTACGCGATAAACTCACGTGACAGCAGTTAAGGGTTAAACAAACCTACACTAAGGGCAACACACACACACACACACACACACACACACACACACACACACATGCTCGAGGAAGGGCTCGAACTTTTGGCGGGAACGGGCGCCCAGTCCGTAGCATGACGCCTTAGGCCACGCGGCTATTCGGCGTGGAATATTGCTGTAAGTTGCAGTGCAGTAGGACACACACACACACACACACACACACACACACACAAACACACACACAGTGGACCGCGAAATTTTTTCTACCAAGATTGTGGATCACAATACAGAAACGATTGTGAATCACTGGAATAAGTGCTAGAAATTGTAGAGGGTGACTAAAGCTCCAAAGCAGCAAACAAGCTCAGATGGCTGCAGGGGGCAATATAAAAAATAGACCAACGTGGGTAGAAGAACAAAGCAGTCTTCAGAAAGGGGATGTGAGTTGTGAATCCTCAACACGAACCGAGCAAAAACTGTGGCGTGTCTCCGGCTCTCACGCGACGCTCTCTTTTTTCCGAGATAGAGGAATCCCCAGTGAGTGGTGCGAGGGATGGGGAGAAGACACTTTGGACCACACGAGTGTTTACGACCTGCCAGTCAGCGCGGCCTGACAGTGGGAAGTTGGCAGGGATGCGGAAAAGCCAATGGACGAGGGTGAAAGCGCGTCACGCGTCCTGCTTGTTGTTGGTGCAGGTGGCGGGTGGAACGTGGAGGGCCGGGACAGGTAGGGCCTCCTGCTGCTGCCAAGGCCGCCCAAGAGGCTGCAGGTAGCGGCGGCAGCAGACCACGCGCCACGGCAACCGTCACACAACACCAACATCCGCTACAGGCACAGTCACTGCAAAATCAAACACTTCTATTTCATTATCTAGAAGTAGGCCTGCGCTCTAGTGGGGGACGCTTTTTAAAACAAACACTTCTCAACGCAATTAGGGGATCCGGTTAGATATCATATATAATATGCATACGGTAACGTATTTTATTCATATGTTAGTTACAATTGTATGTCATACACTACGATAGACAGAGGATTTGCTGAATTCTCCAGTGGAAAATATTTTATTCTTATTTTAAATACTTACTTTAGAAATAATTTCCCCATCTTAATATTATATTACATATCATTACAGTTGTGGTCTGAAGTTGGTCATGTAAGTTACCGAAATCGATTACCGGAGAACTAAATAAAGGAATTACAATCTACACTGCCTTGTTATATAATAATTAAGAGCGCTGTCAATCCATAATGTTCTCAACAATTCATGTTAACCACTTTAGTCTCACATTATGGATTCAGCTTTGGAAAAATAAAAATTCAGTGTTTTCAGTGCATTAAAAACATCAAAATATGTGTTTTAAAACTTTTGATCGAACTATTGTTTTCTATGTCGCGTATTTCATACGCAACAGAGACGTTTGTATCGAGGTATTTTATTACTTGGGACGTTAATTTGTTGATAGATAACACTGTCAGATCAATAATGCTAGCATATTCTTCGCCACAGCACCAAAGACAAGACAATTCACTGCAGAAATAAAATAACATGAAGCACACTCACGCTCACACTTGCAGCCAAGTGCAGACGACAACGTAACACAACCTCCAAGCGGATAGACTAATGCCTCAGAAGTAGCTACAAGTCGTACCAAGCGGCAAAATATCGTACTGGAAGCATGTTGTTCATCAACAACTATGTGACTTGAAAGACTGATACACAAAATACGGTATAAATCAGCTTTTAATACGTTGTTGTGCAGGAACAACACTGGGAAAGAGGTAATACATATTAGTTTCGAGTTTATCGAATACGTTCAAAATCTATGTTCTCCCTCGGGCATGGATGTGTGTGTGTGTGTGTGTGTGTGTGTGTTGTCCTTAGGTTAGTTTTACTTAGTTTAAGTAATATGTAAGTCCAGGGACTAATGACCAAAGTAGTTTGGTCGCATAGAATTACAGATATTTGTACATTTGTTAAAGTGTCCACTGCCTATCGCTCTCTGCAATGCACGGTGCTTTGTACTTACGGTGTGACGTGGTCGTCTCGGGACTCTCGAATATGACAACACACACTGCAGTATTCAGCAAATCTCCTGTGACTTCTGTACTCACCTGCAACAAAATAAAATGGAATTAGCGATATTGGCTCTCTCGTAGGTGCGCAAAGCTGCTATATATACATTCATACACAACACTGGAGGAAATCAGACAATTTAGCTGTGTGTATTTTCGCACATACATAAAACATAGCCGAAACCAAAACAGTAATCGTTCCATATCTGGACTAATCCAATGCAATAAAGATTACTCATGTAACCTGAAAAGTACTCCCTATAGCAGTTTCTATGGCTCTTCAGTATGAAAACCTTCCGTTGCTTTTTACCCCTGGTGACTTTAGAACTGAAAAGAGCGAACTGACACGTAAATTTAAAATTGTGTTAGAACTTACTCAATCCATGTTTACTGGTTCGATTTCGATTCCTACCTCCAGCAAGGTAATAAATAATACGCCTGCATGAAACATGTTTCTAAAAAAAAAATGTTGCCTTCCTAGCTGCTGCGGCAAGAGCTGGCGTGAAAATCGAATGTCTCCATCCCCGAGGAAAATAACAAGTGGACGCGGTGGCGAGGGTGAAAAAAGGCGAGTGGTGAGTGTGAGGTGAGAGAAGGCAGTTTAAATTGGGAGCGCGCTAAAGTAAACGGCCGCCCGCCTGAGTGGCGCTGACGGCGTGTTGACTTAGCAGCGGAGGGGCAGCCCCCGAGGCAGGGTGGCCACTACACGCAGGGTGGCCACTACACGCCGCCGCCCGTCACTGTGCTCACCCCGAGCACCGTCCTCCAAAGCAGGTGTTGCCACATCCTCCTCTGAAAATAAATATTACTCGTATTTCTACGACGCCATATGAGTTGTAAGCTTTATTGTTTTGACACTTATCAGGAAAGATGAAAGTTAAAGGAATGTAGAACAATATATATTCCTAGAGACCATAGTTTTATGTTCACATATTTTGTATCTATTAACATTATAATCTTTGATCCTGCCTGGTCTTGGCTTGGATACTGTACAAAAGTGAACGATACATGGAGTCAATATTGAATACAGACATTAGATTCTTTCCATCTTCTAGAGATTAAAAGGGTCTGTATTGTTAATAACAGTGCAAAATACTGCTCTCAAATATAGAAGCACTGAAGATACAAGGTTTTTCATTAAATGCAGTATATTTAACATTGTAATTTTAAGTCATTTTGAGCTATTTTAGCACAGACAGTTGTGCCGCTAGTACCTGCGACGAGCAGCCGCCAGCCTACGCCAATACGCGCTAAGTTCCGTTTGGTTATATAAAACGAACGGGCACAGATACAGAAAAAATATTGATTGTACAAAAATCTACTTCTGTTACACTACTTTTCTACATAGGTTCCAAAATTCTGTAGGCAATTGTCATAGCATGGCACAAGGTTTTGTGTGACTTTTTCATAGAATGCTGCCGCCTGTGTATTCAATCATGTGGTAACATGTTCTTTCAGCTCGTCATCATCGTTGAAGTGTTATCCACCAATGACAGATTTTAGGTGTAAGAAGAGGATTACTGTCAAAAGATTTTTTTTCCGCGATAATGCCTGACCTCACACACCGAATGTGACCAAACAATTCTTACGGAAATTTCAATGGGACCTATATGATCATCCTCCACACAGCTCGGACCTCTCTCCTAGCGACTTTCATCTCTTCTTACACCTAAAAATCTGTCCTCGGTGGTCAACACTTCAACGATGGTAAAGAGCTGTTACCACATGGTTGAATACACAGGCGGCAACCTTCTGTGAAGGATGCAAGCAACATCTTGTGGCAAGCTATGACAAGTACCTACAAAATTTCGGCAGTTATGTAGAAAAGTAGTTTAAGAGTCGTAGAATTTTGTGCAATAAAAATTTCTTCTGTATCTGTGTACAATTTCATTTTATTACCAAACGGAACTTACTTTCTGGACGCGCCTCGAATATTGTTTTGGAAACACCGGGGCACACACGGGCCCGACTCCCCAGTTCAAATGTTCAAATGTTTGTAGAACTTATGGGACTTAACTAAGGGGTCATCAGTCAAAATGTTCAAATGTTTGTAGAGATGTTCAAATGTTTGTATAGTCTATGGGACTTAACTACGGGGGTCATCAGTGCCTAAACTTACAAACTACTTATGAACTACTTACGAACTAGGACGGCACAAATATCCATGCCCCAGGGGGGATTCGAACCCCCGACCGTAGTGGCCGTGCAGACCGTGACTGGAGCGCCTCAGTCCCTTCGGCGACCGCGGCCGACTTCGACTCTCCCGTGCCTGATACAACTGCTCCATGCTGAGTCAAAGGCAGTCCTTCGCCGTGGCAGTGACAGACCATGCCCACGCGACTGGAGGCGGCAACATAGTTTGAGCGGCTTTGGCATTTCGGGGCGTTTGTCGCCCAGTGCAGGGAGCGGCTCTCTCGTGCCCTACAAATCGGGACCCCGCAGTCGCCTGCAGTCGGCTTTACGGCTGGCCGGGAGGCTGTAAAACGCGACCGAGCCACGCCCCGGCGCTTAGCGTTGCGACGCCGCCGACACCCGAGACGCCGCGTAAACAGCTGGCGTGGCGCCTCTGCCCCACTGGCGCCACATAAAAGTGACACCCCCACATCCGGGGAGGCTGGCGCCAGAAGCGGCACACGCCCCAGGGGTGCGTCCTGCACCAGCCAACGCCGCAGTTCCTGTCTGACGCACGGCGGACCACTAACATATATCGAATCCGGGCTATCACAGGGGCGACTCGACAGCAGCTATCGAATCCGGGGAGACGGAAAGTAATAACGCAGGTAAGTGGCGCGTGGAATTGCCGTAGTCTCACATAGGCCACGCCGGGACTCGAACCCGTGTACCCCGCTTTACTAGGCAGTCGCGTCGACCATGTGCCAGCTGGGAACATTATTCACTACGACTGCACGCGATACCGTAGCATGCCTCCCACCAGACCCACATTTTCAACTTAACCACACTCTACTAATGTATTTGCGCCCCTGTCTATTTTACTCATCAGCCTGAATCATCTATTTACACGGCAGATTTATTGGCCATCAGTGAGGCCATTTATTACGGCACACGAACATTTGACTCTATATTGATCCTCACGGACTCTCAAAGTATGCCGCAAAAATTACAACATCTAACGTTTGACAAACAAACGAATAGATAGATATATATTGGACGTCTTGGAGGCCATAACAAATGCACAGACAGTGGGCATCGACATCCACTTACTTTGGATTAAAGGAGATCAAGGTATACACCATAACGAAACTGTAGACCCCCTCGCCAAGAGAAGTATTAGGGAAGGACAACACTGCCCCACGCCGATTCCATATACAGACTTCCGATCGACGATTCGGAAAGCTGCCTATCGCACTTGGGACCACGAATGGCACACCTCTCTCAAGCGTTTAAGGGAGGACACCTGGCAGCTATACAACCAAATGTCTCCTCTCGACCATGGTTTCCGTCGATGACGCTTAGTAGACGCCATGTAACGTCTATCATTCGGATGAGACTGGGACATGGATGTTACCCTGCCCACCTACACCGTTTGAAAATCATCGCTTCTCGGCATTGCGACAAAGATGCAACGGAAGTGGCGGATCTCATCCACATTATACTGGCATGCACCAAGTACACGGCCGCACAAAGTGTACAGAACGCTGGCTGCGAGGGGTTACCCCCTCCACACAAGTGTCACTGTTCTCCTTCATGGATTCGACAAGTTTAAGTAGAGTTTACTGAAGGACTACCTCAAAGTCACCGGCATACAGCTCTAATTTTAGAGCTGGTGTGTTTAACTTGAACATGCACAGCTTGAAACTGCATAAGTATTTTATATTATATTTCGACTTTTATATGTCTTTGTAACCTCTCATTTGGTCCTATGCTGTTTGCACTTTCGTTTTATTACATCTGTCACTCATACTGTTAAATATGTATTGTTTTATGTCTTGTACATATGATTTTTCTACTTTTATTCTAAGGCTCTATGATGTGAGACACCTATTAATACTGTGATATACATTGTAATAATTTCAATTTTATTGTAATGTTGCCACCGCTGGTTGTATGGTCACTGTAACCAAATGCCATAATAAAGTAGAATAAAATATATAAAAAATTAAAAATTTTACTCATCAGTGGAGGCCTTTCATCGATTCGCGTAAGGATTCGGCGTGTGGTGATTCTGAAGGTACCAGCACTGTCTTCGCCTATGTCATTATTCAATACATTGATTATGAAAATATAAAATAAAAATGTCAGTGTGTGTTTCCCACATATCCTCGTAAGCTACGGAAGCAACAATTATTGTGGATGGCGAAATAATGGCCGAGCGGTTTGGGGAGTTACATTACATTAGTTTTAGGACTGCGTGGCCGCTCCCGTCGGAGCTACGAATATTCGCTAGAGCATGGGTGTGTGTGTTGTCATTATCATAAGTTACTTCAAGTTAGTTTAAGTACTTTGTAAGCGTAGGGACTGATGACCAACGTAGTTAAGTCCTTTAGATTTACAAACATTTGAACATTTGTATAATTTTTGAATAAAAGAATATCTTGGTTCCAAAAGTTTTTATTTAATGACGCGTTTCGACCAGTTAGGGCATCTTCAGATATATGACAAAGAAGAAAAATGAAACAGAACTTATAATATTTATATGCCAAAATATCACAATTTTTAAAAAAAATTAGCTACAGAACAATGCTGAAATTTGTAATAAGAAACTGTAATAATGTACGGTACTAATGTTTTACCTACTCTGTGATAGAGGGTGTTTAGATTAAAATCCGGCCATAGGGTATCTTACGGAGACAATAATATGTAATCTCTTGATCTGCGTCTAACACTGATAACCACAACATTTAAGTCCCTTAGATTTAAAAACATTTGAAACCTTCTTTGTGGCGACTTGCGGTCGTAAATGATAATTGTAAAATGTCGAAAAGTTGGGGGAAATCAGGAAGTAGTGCAGGTTGCTATTTTTAATCCTTACAGAATTCTGAACAGTCCTTGGAAACTCTTAGGACGCTGCACATTAAAACCGTCTAGTACTGGATGTCCATTGATAGTTACTTACTATTTTCGAACTCTTATGTCTTAAATGAACGGAAATCGTAATACACAACTGGCCATTAAAATTTCTACACCAAGTAGAAATGCAGATGATAAACGGATATTCATTGAACAAATATATTATACTAGAACTGACATGTGATTACATTTTCACGCAATTTGGGTGCAATTGATTTTTATATACAGAAATAATTAAGACGTCAGACATGAGCAGATAAAAATTTTGACCACTTCGTAGCCTACCTTGAAAGGTCGGGCCGGTTCAATAAATTTTAATATCCGTTGATGCGCATGAAAGCATTTGCGGGTGCGGTTTCGGGACGTTGGGATGTGATGCAGTGTGTATTTCTGTGCTGTTTGTCGACTTTTAAAGCGGCGGCGAGCCACTCGGCTGCAGGTAATGGCACTCAGTGTCAGAGGCACGATAGCCACGTCTCTGGCGCCAGGAGGAAGCTCCGTTTCCGGTCGACTGGCGCCAGCGTCTGCCATTGACGTGCTGTGTGCACGTCCGCCCACACAGCGCAGTCGCCAGTCTGCATGCTGCCGATGGGAGCAACTAGATATCGATCTGAGCAACCATCTGGTTTTCATCTTTGTCTCTCTCTGTACGTCCACCCTTGTTTATGGTGAATTAGGGACGTCGACTTTTCATTAATAAATAATACTTTGTTTATGTTCTAGGAGGCGATCCAATTATGATATTGTAGAAAGATATAAAAAAGCCAAGATCGCTGATCATCAATTTTTATTTAAGACGACCTTTTTCGCTGAACTATGTCAGCATCATCTGGTCCAATAAAATCATTTTACAATGCCATAATCTTGTAATTATCACAGTAATTATGTTTTATAGTAATGACATAGTGCACCTATGCACTGTAAATTATGTTATATAGCAACTGATTGACATTACAAGATTATGGCCTTGTAAAATGATTTTATTGGACCAGACATAGTTCAGCGAAACCGGTCGTCTTAAATAAATATTGATGATCAGCGATCTTGGCTTTTTTATATCTTTCTACAGTATAATAAATAATACGCTAATGATCAGACAGATGTTTTAAATGGAATTTTTTCGAGCGACAACTTTCAACGGTATATTTCGGCATCCTCAGGCCTACAGTAAACATACCAAAGCGTTGCGATACCAATTACAGAACGAATCATACTGCAGATATAAGGGCTACAACTGTTCGAGCTGTGACATGATAAATGAATAACTCCAAAAGTGAACCGAATTTCAACCAACCAGCAGACATGTTTAAGATTTTGAAATGAATAACTTGTATGTATGATGTCTGATCTCTCGGTCATGTCCGAGAGAAGAGATATCAAGGGAGACTTCCGCCGATGTTTGTGTACATATGAGGACCAACGGAGAAGCTAGCAGTGAAATGATTGATGTATTGATGTAACCTACCATCAGGCGTTGATATGCCCGACAGAACAGACACCATGTTCAAGGTATCCCACTTAAACTTTCCACCCCGAGTACCTCTGGAACAAAAATAGGTAATGCCAACTGCGGAAGAGGAAGAAAATATTATTATTATTATGATTATTTACTTCTTCAACACACTTACTACCGGTTGTGGTCGAGGACTATCATCCGAGTTGCATCAATGAGCTAAAATATATCTGAAAAACTACAGGAGGTAACTGGCCTACACAACACACAATACCACTTACGAAAATATCTTGCGTTGAAACAGTTTTCATGTCAGAAGAGCACACGGGGAGTGGAAGGGGGGAGGGGGATTTTTCTAATCTTATACAAACTCTAGGCATTGACCAAGGTGAGGATACGGAACAAAAAAGTTCTAATGAACTTATGTCCGCAAATTTATTGAATCATACTTTGTCAGAGAGACTACGGTCTAAACGCGCTGTAGCATGCAAACCACAGTAAATCTGTATATCTAGTCATCTTGTCTTTTGAATTTTTTGAGTTGTATTGTTACTTTTTTTTCCACATCGGATGCTATCACCAGACGATAGTCCACGAAAAAAGAAAAAAAAATGTTCAAATGTTTGTTAAGCTTTTAGGACTTAACTACGGGGTCATCAGTCCCTAAACTTACAAACTACTTATCAATTACCTTATACTAAAGACGGCACAAATATCCATGCCCGAGGGAGGATTCGAACCCCCGATCGTAGTGGCCGTGCACACCGTGACTGGAGCGCCGCAGTCCCCTCGGCCACCGCGATGTGTTTTATTAAAATATGTACATACTGCTGAAAATTGCCCGAAACATAAATTTTCATCATTCTGGTTGTAATGTGGTTCGTAGACACCCGAATACTTTTGGGGCTTAAATTGTATCTTTACCAGTGTTGATCATTTCTTGTGTCATTTTTGGCCGTTAGATCTAGCTGCAATAGTGTTCGACCTGCTTGGTGCAAGTCTTTAGGTGACGCCACATGGGCGACTTTCGCAGTCTATGATGATGAAATGGTGATTCGAACGACACAACACTCAGTCCCCGAGAAAATCTTCAACCGAACCGAGAATCGAAACCGGGCCCCCTGCGTAGCAATCTACCACGCCGTTCACTGGACTAAGGAGGCAGACTCTTTACCAATATCGATGTTTATCTAGCAACAGCCTCATTCCTCAGACAATATTCTATAATTTTATGTGCAGTTGTTAAGACGTTTGTGCCATGTGGCGTGTCTACACAGTGTAACAACTCACTTCCCTGGCTGGCGGCAAAAGGCTAATATTTGCCCTCGGTCGTGCATGGAGCTTGGCCACATTGCTGCAGGCTCTTGCGGGGCGAGACTGTGGACACGGCACCAGGTTCGGCGCCGAAACCGCCATTAGATGGTATCGGCGGTCACGCGTGTGGCACAAGGCGGCGGCCGCGGCTGATACACGAGAAGCACATTTACAAACAGCCTGGTTTCCTGCATACCGCTCCAGACAGTAGCGTATTGTTCGCGCCACCGGCCGGCGCACGGCAGGGCTGGGCTCTGTCGCAGCGGAGCACACAGAACACCAAAAATAACAGAAGTGCAAAGACCATGTTATCACACGGAAACACAGAACGACACCAGCGCTACTAGTGGCCTGGCAGTGAACTTTCAATCCGAAAAATGTGGCGCGAAGATCCATATGTTTACTTCTAAATACACCAATGAGAAAACGTTATACTGGTGTTAGATGACAATATGCCTCATTTATTCTTTGAGGGTGGACCACATAGAAAGGTTTTTGAGACCTTGCAAAGTAATATATACGAGAAATTTAAATCAAAAACTAACATTAATTGCTTGTGGCTGTTGTTTACAGTCAGCCAAACTTCATAAATGATGTCGTGGTAATCTTTTTGACCGTAAAATTGTTTGTTTCTAAAACTCGGTACTGCGATTTTCACCGTGTGGCGTTATCTCATGGAAATAAATGTGATTTTGCGCATGTCAGACTAAAAATCATCTGATATTGCATGCATCTATGTAAATGATTTTTCAGTTGTCACATACGCTGAGGCACAATTATGTCCACTCGTGTGACCAAAAGAGGAATAGTAGGTTGTACAAATAAATAATTTTACAGCCATATACACTGTCCTGCAAACAAGAATGTAGGCCTACTGTAATGTCTACAAAAACCAATTTATTTTTATTTCTGTTGATTACTATTTATGCATCTTCAGTCATATGAAATGGAACTTCTGTACAGTTCAAATAAATGAAATTTAAGAAACTCACAAAATGCACACAGAAGATCGCAATTAGGAAGACGTTGCTATAGAATCTCAGCACAGAAAACCACCTACGAATCAAAACAAATATGGAGGACTGTAAAGCGTAAATCATCCAATAGGAAAGCGAGATGAAAAATCGCATCGCTCGCAGCGCTCTATGTGGCCTGGCAGCGAACCAACACCGTGTTACCGGAAATCCCTATATGAGTTTCACCCCCCTGGCGGAGCACTCTCTGCCGCGACCGACGAACTAGAATTTCATAGAGTGGCTAACACACGAGTTACAGCGCTCTTTGCGGCAACCTGTGTAAACTTGGCCGCCATATTGGCGGTGGCCAGTACACTTGAGAGGAGTCTGTCCATCGTATGTTGTTGTTGAATGTGAAGTGCTGTATTTAGTGTACATTGTATTAAGTGTACATTTTCTGTGCAATCTTTGCTTCTGCAATATGTCCAAAGTGTGTTCAGCATTTCAATACACAAATCGAAGTGTTAAAACGACTCATATTTCGAGCAAGAACACCAGTTGTTTTGCCTCTTTTGGTCTCTGTCTACCTATAAACAAACAAAATTCCTGGCTAATGACACACAGTTTCCCAAGAGTGAAGCATCAGATGACCTTCCAAATTCTTTTGAAGTACACACCATAAAAAAGGCTCAATTTTCTGCCTAGCGTCTGTGTGTTTCTTCTTCTGTTGCTGCTGTGGTTGGCCGCGGTAGAGTAGCCGAGCGGTCTAGAGCACCTCGCTGCTGAGCGTGCGGTTGCTCGCCGTGGAGGTTCGAGTCCTTCCCGGGGCATGTGTGTGTGTGTGTGTGTGTGTGTGTGTGTGTGTGTGTGTTTGTCCGTAGGTTAGTTTACCTAGGTTTAAGTAGTTTGTAAGCTACGGACTGATGACCACGCAGTTTGGTCCGATAGATTTACAGACATTTGAACATTTGCTGCTGTGGTTGATGAGAGAGTGTCTCATCTGTTGAATAATATAATAAAATAAACACTTCTGAGTGTCTACCCTTCTTTAAAAATATTTTCATTTGTTGCTGACAATACTTGATCATATATGGTTAACATATAATCATTGCAAAGGGCGAAAGCAATAGTAACAGCCGGAATTTTTCACTTATTAAATGTCTGTGTAACAAATATTTACGTATATCAGCGTCGCAACAACGTAATTTATTAACGGTATGTTATTTCGGTGTAGAGTGCTTTCTTGTCAGCTGACCAAGGCGCATTTTTGATTGCTGTATTCTGTTGTTACTTTCGTCTTTGTACTCAAATTTCGTCAACCAAACTTCACAACCAAACCCTTTCACAGCAATTTTAGGAGTATGTGGACTTAATACTTTTAATAAGCACCAGATAAACGTCCCTTAGACTTTATGGAAGCAGTTGTTACAACACATTAACAACAAATGCGAATCCATCACCGTGATTGTTCGCCATAACAATTACTGTTCGCTGTATAAGTTTCGCAGCACTCTTAGACTATGAACTTGCATTGTAATTAACACAAACATTTTTAAAGCGGCACTTTCGTTTTTTGGTCAAACCTCAGCTAACTGTTATACTTAGAACTGGAAGTGTATTACTGACAGATTCCTGATATTCTATTAGCACATTTTAAGAAAATACACTATCTGGCTCATCAATTCGCAGCTTTGATAAAGTCTGCAGACACCGACGGAACTTCGTGCACATCTGTACTCAATAGTTCATTTAAAAAGGAAAACTGCGTAAATAGGTAAAATTGTCTAGTGGGTGTAGTATACCAGCTGTCAGTTGGTACCCCCAAATAACATGGCGGACGCCAGTTCATTTTGCCTCAAACAAGGCAGACCTATTGCCACTCTATTAAATTCAAGCTCGTTGGCCGCGATCGACGCCCACCACCAAGTAAAGCCATTTTTAACCGATGAACGAAAGTGAACGAGATTGATAGTAGTCTACTAAAGCGCTGCTAGCGTACTAGTCCCCAACTATAAACTCATGCGAGATCTTGTAGCAGCGTGTTTGGACGATGAACGTAAACAGACAGTAAAAGCTACCAGCGAATGTTTTGCGAGTCTAGTTTGTTGTTGTTTCTCAGGGCTGTAAGCCAGCGGTACATCTTCTGTATACAAAAGGCCAATTCACACTGCCCGTCAGGTCAATTTGTTTATCCCAATAACCGATGTTGAAAGTGAGGTTATGACTGGCGATCTATGATGTAGAAACTCTTAGCGACTTGCGCGCCACAGTCCCCTCGGCCACCGCGGCCGGCTTTAACGCTGTGATGCATGAATTTATAACAAATGAGAAAATTACAAAATGTTGTTTATATAGTACAGAACAATATTTACTGTCATAAAATGCAACTGAATTTGCAATTTACTATGTGCATGGAAAAATACAGTGATGCCCACTGAAGTGGAAACTGCGTGCTTGAGGCTTCCAGTTTCCTTCCTGTAAGTTTTTCCGTTTTCTATGGAAAAATTCCAACAAAGTTGGAGGTAGAGGTTCCTTTCATTCAGTGCAGATTTCCATTGCCTCTTCTTTATGAAACTGGTGAAATGCGTTTCGACACCGCTAGCTGCCACTTCACTTTCGCCATCTTGACACACTACTGTCTTCGGGTGAAAAGTCGACGCTTCTCTGGTCATCTGGCGACACCTACTGTGCAACACCTAGTCGTAGGATTACCTGTAGTGTACTCCATGTATTACGATTTCAAAAAACACCGCAGAAGCAAAGAAGTATATCCACTAACAGTCATGCACTACAGTGGACGCTATGCGCCACTGGGTTAATTTTGCGGGTCACTCGTATTACATTTGTTGCATACTGGAGTGATCATGCAATGAAGGCTTTCACGACCGGATGTCACAGTTGCTGGTAGAACTTCCGGGTTATAAGGCCGACTCAACGAAGTAATAAGACCTCTGAAGATGTCCGGCGCAGCTCTGGACGAAACGTTAGGAGAAACTGAAAAGTTTTATGGACCACGACGTTATAACCCTGAAGTTCTGCCAGCAACTACACTGGAGTGACCTGTACAACTTTGCAGTCACTGGATGCGGATGTTCAGTTGAGGAACCGGAAGAGTTGCTTTCGGTCATTTGAAAGCTATTTATGTTGCAGGGCACGAACAATTAAATCAGTATATTCATTTGTGGTAATTCTTTCAGCAATCAGTCATAAAAAATATATATATTTATATGTCTGCAAATCTAGATTTCGACCACTGTGTGGTCATTCAAATGTTCAAATGTTTGTATAGCTTATGGGACTTAACTACAGGGTCATCAGTCCCTAAACTTACAGAACTACTTATGAACTAAGACTAAGGACGGCACAAATATCCATGCCCAAGGGGGGATTCGAACCCCCGACCGTAGTGGCCGTGCAGACCGTGACTGGAGCGCCATAGTCCTCTCGGCCACCGCGGCCGGGTGTGTGGTCATTATCAATGCTTAAAACCAATTAAAATACTTAAGACATCTCGGCCTCCATGTTGGAGGTTGCGTTCGTACTGACGCACCTGTCGAGACGTCTTAAGTATTTTAATTGGTTTTAAGCATCGATAATGACCACAAAGTGGTCGAAATCTAGATTTGCAAACAAATAAATATATTTTTTATGACTGATTGCTGAAAGAATTACCACAAATCAAATACAGTCGTGGAGCACCAATTCCAACACGGAATCAAACCTCGGTATATTCATTTGGTAAAGCGAGTTCAAGGAGTGCTTCGACAGCCGGAGACGGTGCGTACGAGGAAAGGACTGCTTGGTGTTCGGGATCCCTTCTCGAACTACCTGGCGAAGAGTGTCATTGCAAATGTCTGGCAAACCATGAGGATCACGAAAATTCCTGGCAGATTAAAATTGTGTGCCGGAACCGGGACTCGAACCTCGGACCTTTACCTTTCGCGGGCAAGCGCACTACCGACTGTGCTATCCCGACACGACTCACGATGCCGCCTCACAACTTTACTTCCGCCAGTACCGCGCCTCCTACTTTCCAAACTTCTCAGAAACTCCCATGCGAAACTTGCAAGACTAGCACTCCTGGAAGAAAGGAAAAGGCAAAGGTCCCAGGTTCGAGTCCCGGTTCTGGCACACAATTTTAATCTGCCAGGAAGTTTCATATGAGCGCACACTCCGCTGCAGAGTGAAAGTTTCATTCTGGAAACATCCCTTAGGCTGTGGCTAAGCCATGTTTCCACCATATCCTTTCTTCCAGGAGTGCTAGTCTTGCAAGTTTCGCAGGAGAGCTTCTGAGAAGTTTGGAAAGTAGGAGGCGAGGTACTGGTGGAAGTAAAGTTGTGGGGTGGTGTCGTGAGTCGTGTCGGGATAGCACAGTCGGTAGTGCGCTTGCCCGCGAAAGGCAAAGGTCCCAGGTTCGAGTCCCGTTTCCGGCACACAATTTTAATCTGCCAGGAAGTTTCATATCAGCGCACACTCCGCTGCAGAGTGAAAGTTTCATCCTGGACTCATGCGGATCACGTTTGTTCTTTCCCATGGCGCACTCCCTTGCACCGAAGGACAGCCTGAGAAAGGCGGCTGATTATACGAGGTGGCAGTACCCCTGCCCCCGGTATCGCCTGCTCGTCGGCCCTGGGCAGCCTCAGCCTCGCGGACATCCTGCGATAGCATTCATGTGCTGTTTGTTTTGAGGCGACGGCGCACCTCCGCCCCCGCGAAGAATGAAGCATTAACATAAGAATAAACAGCGCGGCCCGCCCACCACTTATCCCATCATCGGCCGTGAATAGGCGAGCGCCTATAATTCAGGCCCAAACACGGGCCACGCAGCCAGGTAGGCGGCGGCCGAACAAAGGGCCAATTTAAATTCGTAATTTACGGGGTGACGTCAGCGCGGCGTGCGATACGCATCGGCCGGCCTGCCGCCTTTGTGGGTCCGGCTGTCCCAGCCAGCCTCCTCTTCTTCCCCTGGACGCTCTCAGAGCGCCCCTTATCGGGCAGGAGGACTGTATTAGGGGGCGCTAATGCCCGCCCTCTTTAGGACATCTCCGCCATTCCTGGACTGGCTCCACACTCAGGCGGCACGCAGTGCAGTGAAACAGCCGACGCGACGCATTAACAACTCCCGAGAGCTGCTCTGCCCGACGTGCGGGCGAGAATCTCCAATTACTGCGTCCTTCTGTAAGGAGGCGTCGTGTACAGGCGGGAGATTTCCCAGGCCTCACGACTTTCCTTCGTTTATCGATGCAAGGGTGAGCGGACCACATACCTTGTGTTCGCAGTTAACAAAAATATTATCGAAAGTAACTTAATTTAAACAAAAAGAATCTTATTACCCAGCGTTACAACCCATCACCAATTCTTCGCCGCGCGGTGTAGTGGCCCAGTGTTCCAAGACGCCTAGCCGCTTAGCGCTCCGCCGCTCGCCTCGAAAGTTCAATTCCTCAAAAAAGGTTCAAATGTTTATCAATCTATAGGACTTGACTGCTCGGTTATTATTCCCTAGCTCACAATCTACTTAAACTCACGGTTCTTTCGTGAGTACGTGCGTAGCAAGCATGGGGCCCCGAGCCAATGCAGTCTTCCTTCTTCACTTCCCGTACTGCATTTCCTTTTCCTTCCTCTCATTTCGTATCCTCAGTCCTTCCCCTCCCTACCGGGGGACTGATAACCTCAGTAGTTTAGTCCCCCTATCCCAACCAAACCCAACAACACAAACACCCATGACCGAGGGACGACTCGAACCTACGGCGGTGAACGGTTCGAGCCCTCCCTCGGGCATGGGTGTATTTGTTGTCCTTAGGTTAGTTTACCTTAGTTTAAGTAGTTTGTAACCTAGGGACTAATAACCAAAGTAGTTAAGTCCCGTAGATTTACAAACATTTGTTCATTTCGAAGCAATTCTCTAACAGGTCCTAGTGTGATAGAATAAGTGACAGTGACACAATCTCCAAGGAATCTACTGGCCCAACTTCTCTACAACTACTTGATGTACTTATAGTAATTTTCTTCTTAACCCCCCCCCCCCCCCCCCAAAAGTTATTTCCCTTTTGGAATAATTTAACTTAGCTAATCTACATCTAACTTACGTCGAACATGCGACACCTTTGCCCTCAAACGCTCGGAACCACTCGAAATAGTGCTCAGAATAACAAGCACTTATAAAGAAAACAGTGGTGTTGGTCATTTCCATAGAAAGCGCCGGACTTGTCTGCCACCGAGCGAGATGCACTCGCATTCGGAAGGAAGGTGGTTGTAATCCAGCTCCGACCATCTAGATTTAGGTTGTCCGTGATTTCCCTAAATCACTGCAGGCAAATGACGGGATGGTTCATTTCGAATGGCCGATTTTCTTCCCCATCCTTACCCAAGAACTGTGAGCGTTAGCTCTGTCTCTAATGACCACGCTGTCGACGGGACAAACACTGATCTTCCTTCCTTCCCACTTCTCTACCAGCGCCACTGGATGGTGGCATAGTGTAGCTGCACTAACCAGTGCTCCAGTTGATTGAGTAGTTCAGCTGCAGTACGTGTTTGTCTCTTGGAGTGTTCGCAAGCGAGTTACTGTGTAAATGGTGCATATGGTCCAAATATTAAATACCAAGTCGAGGCGTGATGAACATGGAGATGACATCGGGGCCGAGGGTATGGAGTTCGCGGATATGTTACAGAACATTATAATTCAGAAATGTAATGGCGACGACACAGAAATGCACGACATTACGATGGATAGATATAAGGAATTTGAAGGACAAGAGGAAACTCAAAGTGGCTCTTCAAGCAGTGTGTAATTTGAAAATGTAATTAGTGTGGCTTTTGAACTACGTGATACTGTGATAACGTGGCTTTATTGAGGTCTTTATATTGTTCTCTCCCACTTTGTTTTACCCACTTCATCGCAATCCCATGTCTGCAGTTTGAGGACTAACATAAGCGGTAAAGACGATCTTTTCCGAAATTGTCGATTTTAAATAACGTATATCTCGAAAACCATTGGGAATTCGACATATATGTATCCAAACAATTTTATAGGAAATTCAATTACCTTTCATTTTTATTTGGAACAATTTTTTCCTAAAGCCGACCGTGTTAGAGATATAAGCGGAAAACCAAAGAAATGGTACTTTTCCCCTCCACGTTTTAGCTCACCCCCCAGGGGCGGGGACTTCTAGTATGTTCACCTCCTAACTATCCCTAACACAGTCCTGACGTCAAAAACTCTCGCATATTGCATTTACTATACACCCCTCTTTTGAGCACTCGTTGACTGGACTATATGGAGTGTTTAAATATACAGCACTGAAAGAAGTAATTGAATCCGTAACTACTTAGATATGCCAGTTTTCATTTTATTGATTTTTTCAAGAATAAAAGAAACTACTTTCTCGGGATAAAATATTTAGGCCTGCATCAAAAACTAATAAACTTCGCCGGCCGCGGTGGCCGAGGAGACTGAGGCGCTCCAGTCACGGTCTGCACGGCCACTACGGTCGGGGGTTCGAATCCCTCCTCGGGCATGGATATTTGTGCCGTCCTAGTTCGTAAGTAGTTTGTAAGTTTAGGGACTGATGACCCATAGTTAAGTCCCATAGACTATACAAACATTTGAACTTTTTTTTTTTTTAATAAACTTCAATCCAAGAGATATAACGTAGCATTGAAACGAAGACTAAACACTATATTTATATATTTAGAAAAACTTTGTGGATCCCATTAAAAAAAGATTGGGAACCACTGGTATAAGCTGCAGATGTTGTACCAAATGGTGATCCATTTGTGTCGGATCGGGTCTCGAACCCGGATTTTCCGCTTTTCACGATTTAGGGAAATAAGACCAAAAGATAGGTCTGGATGGACGGAAATTGGAGCCACTACCCCCTCAATTATGAGTCCCGTAAAGATCAGGAGGCCGTTGTCACGCTGAGTGAGTCACCGGGACGCGACGCTGTGTCAGTTGGTTCGCGATTAAGTTGTTGTGGAGGGCAGGGTCACCCCTGGAGGGGTGTCGGCCCATTGGGCGGCGGATATGCGCGCTGCACATTTATCGGCTGAACGGGCGCTGTGTTCCGCTCTGAGAGGGCGCGGGGGAAAAACAGAGCGAGGCGCGGACAGGCGCCCTGCAGCAGGAAGCAGCCAAATTGCTGCCGTGGGGGTGGCGGCTGGGAAAACCCACCCCACCACAACCCTGGCTTCCGGCCGGCCATCTGGCGCCCCAAAACCCACCGCGCGTCTTGCGCCAGGCGAGGGCGGCCGCACAGGTAGACACTTCTTACCGTGGCGCAGTCGCTGCTGCTGATCGAGGGAAAGCGCTTCACTGAAAGCCGAAGGGTCCCGGGTTCAGAACGCGGTTGTTTCACGATATCCTATGCAAACATATTAAAAAGGTAAAGCAGTCAACAATCCGAAGATTGGTTTCAACACCGCAGTGCTTTACTAGGCATGGTCCTGTTTGGAGGTGGTATGCCGTTGCCTTCCTCCGACCTTCGAACTGACTTACCCAGCCAGTTATAGGGGGACCTACAATTTAACGTGGGTTCCGAACCACGGTGCTACTCGGTATTTTTCACATGAGCAATACCGCCAGAGGTGAAAGAAGTGGAAAGTGACAGATAAAAATCCTACGACCTGGCGGGGATCGAACCCCCGACCTTCGGATTTGTAGTCTGGCACTCTACCACTGTGCAACCGAGGCGCTATACATACATATTATAAATGCGAAAGTTTGTATGTTTGTTACCGCATCACGCTAAAACTTCAGCATTGATTTAGATGAAATTTCATATAGAGATTTCTTATGTCTTGGATTAGGACACAGGCTAATTTTCAAAATGTTTATTACAAGTTATTTATTTGAAATATATCCATAGAATTACGTAACTGTTGTAAGAAGCTTCTAATACAACAGCAGAAGTACTACGTAGTGTATGTCATGTTTGGCCGTGAGGGTTAATGTGTCATGTCAGAAACTTCCCCTATTTTGGGCATTGGTTCGTGTCCTGCTATAGTGAATTTTTTTTCTTTGTTATTGTTATCTTTTTTACTTTCGAATATACAGAAAGATTCTGTGATACTGCCAAAACGGCTTAACTGACATATAATTACATACACAAGAAATCTGAATGTTGGCGTTTATGCCGCATTCATTTTCATTTGTTGTAACAAATGAAGGAAGTACGTATATAAATTGAAGACTTTCAATAAAATATGCTCTAAGTAGCATGGCAAGAAAAAACATTGACGTTTTGTGTAGAATTGGATCTAGATACCAAACTCTATTTTGTGTACAAAGCGCGAACTGCCACGTATAAATAGCGTACGTAAACTGCAACGAAAGTAGTAGCAAATGCACTCAGATGGCAGGCAGTATAACACTCATGAAAATATTTCTCAGGACGTATAATGTGTATTCAATTGTGACATCTCCATTACTATAAACAAGAGTCAAGGACAAACATTAAAAGTGGCAGATATTCATCTGGCCACCCCATGTTTCTCGCACGGACAGCTCTTACGTAGGCTGCTCCCGTGTATCGAGAGCTACAAATCTCTACGTATACTCGGAGAGCAAGAAGTCTCGAAACGTCGTTTACAGGGACGTATTGCAATAGATTTTTAGCTCTCCATCCGTTCTAAGACAATTATATATTCCGTGCTAACAATGTCGCAAACAGTCATGTAGTTATTTATGCCCTTTCTTGGCACTTTAATGTCTGCGGGGCAGCTAGTTTTTCAAAATTTTAACCCAGCCTTCAATTCTCAACGATGTGAGGAGTCACTAGAAACGAGACGTGCTTCGGATTCCACGTTAAGTTGTATGTCCCCTTTTCCCGGTTGGATAACTGGGGTTGGCTAGAGACACGCCTAGTTGCCGATGTTGCGTCCAATTAAAATACTTGCCCCACACCATATTTTATCATTTTTCTCTTCTAAAGCTTCTCTTGACAGCTTCAGACTACAGATATAGTGATTGTCGGAGATCTGTACGTTAGACATACGATCTCGCGGCCTTTTTAAAAATTCTTATTTATTTATTTTTTTAATCGACCTGAGTTCTATAATTCTGTACTATATATTTTGACGCACGTCTCATAGTTTACGCTCCAGATGTCACGAAAGTGCGGAAGTGGTAAACAATTATACATTTTTATTTCAGTTAATTAATATTTAATATAGCCTACGTTGATCCCAGAATTATAACGAAATCTGCATTAAATATTAGACATCGAACGAAGTTAGTGACAGGTTACAACATTTCTCAGAAAGACGCAGGGGCTATCGTCATTGCAAATCTTCGTCCATTCTACGGGGTTTCCAAATTTCGAAGGAAAAAATAAATCCGTCCAGCTATGGAAAGTAAGCAGGCTGAAGCTCCAAAACCCTTAACACACTGCGGGGCTATAGTCGTTCTCGTCTCCTCGGAGGTCTATACATACCAAGATGCTGCGTAGAGACTTCATGACACGATCAGACTGAAAAGTTACGTTTCCTGCAATTTCTCGGACAGTGAGTCTGCGATTGGCACGCACCATTTCGATGACGTTCCTAAGCGTAGACGTAGAAGGGCGTCCTGAACGAGGGTCATCGTTAACTTCTGTCCGGCCACTTTTAAACCACGTCAACCATTCGTAATACCGAGTACGACTTAAGCACTCTTCGCCATAGCTTCCTCCATTACTTAGTGTGTTACTGTATAGGTTTCTTTGAGTTACACGCAAACTACTTCGCTACTGCAGTAGCCGGAAGACCTTAGACGACGCCCCCTGCAAATGGATAGGAAACGTAAAGTAGTAGTTTCAAGCATGGAACATAGCCTCTCAGCCTGGACGTTTTACCTGAAGTGGGTGTGCAACAAAACGTTCTACTCAACACCCGAGTGAAAAATAACAGACGTACAATAATTAAACCTGTGGCAGTTACACATTCCACACAAGCGTGTGCAGGAACGCCAACTGCATTTCGCTCGAACACTCCACTGAAATGCTAATATTTCTGAGTGTTTTGAAGAGACCTCGTATGTTGTGCACCTTCTTTCCGTAATTTAATAACAGCTGATCGAGGTGAAACCCCTTATTTGGGTTTTGTAGAAGTTGGCAACCCTATCTGCAGGTGGCCGTAAACGGGAATGGCAGGAGACGTAAATTAGTAGCACGCGAGCCAGCAGACGTTGGAGCCGCTTGTTCGCTCATCGGCATGCGGCGCGCAGCCGGGGGCACGTGCGAGGCGTGACAGCCAATCACGGGCCGCCGTGACGTAGGCCACCTCTGCGCTGTCTGCAGTCCGACACTCTCGCCAACTGCTGCCTGCTACTGCTGCCCGCTCCCAAAGGTCGTTTCACGCCGGCGTAGCACAGCTCGAGCTACGTCTTTGGAAGACGTCACAGTACGTAGCACGTATCCTGCCTAGAGATACCTACCCTTCGAATAGGTTTCAGAAATTACTGCAACCAGTCGCCTTTTTTCTTCTGAATGAAGATTTATTAAACCATTACCGGTTTCAAGCTGCCTAGCAGCTCATCATCAGATGGTATACATATAGTGCAAATTACATTTATATCTGTGGCACGGCAGAAAACGAGAAAAAAGTGAACACTAATTTTGGTGTGCTACACTGAATATTTACAATATAAGTTCGTCTTCAAGACGTTACTTACAGCCGCGGTGGAGTAGCCGAGCGGTCTAAAGCGTCTCGCTGCGGAGGTTCGAGTCCTCCCTGGGGCATGGGTGTTTGTGTTTGTCCGTAGGTTAGTTTACCTAGGTTTAAGTAGTTTATAAGCTACGGACTGATGATCACGCAGTTTGGTCCGATAGATTTACAGACATTTGAACATTTTTGTTACTTCAGTTATGCATTCCACATTTAATTTGTCCATAATTGTTTCGCTTTTGGATAGCATTTCACAACACTGCCCTTCCACCAGCACACCACAGCAACTCTCACGACTTTCTAGTGGTAAAAAAAAAAAAAAAAAAAAAAAAAAAAAAAAAAAAAAAAAAAAAAAAAAAAAAAAAAAACCTTCACACACATTCTACCACTTGAAAGTCGTGGGACTTGCTGTGGTGTGCTGATGGAAGGGCAGTGTTGTGAAATGCTATCCAAAAGCGGAACAATTATGGACAAATTAAATGTGAAATGCATAACTGTAAGTAACATCTTGAAGACGAACTTATATTGTAATTATTCACTGTAGCATATCAAAATTAGTGTTCACTTTTTTCTCGTTTTCTGCACTGCCACAGATACAAATGTAATTTGCACTAAATGTATACCATCTGATGATGAGTTGCTAAGCAGCTTGAAACCGGTCATGGTTTAATAAATCTTCATTCAGAAGAAAAAAAGGCGACTGGTAGGGCGACTGAAACCTATTTCAAGATACAGTTGCAGGTTCCAACACAATGGATAAAAGTTTTACCTACCCTTCAAACCGGAAGTACGTATTGAGAGCTACGTTTTCTAGCCCATCTTCGTATTTGCTCAGTTGTTGAGATGGTGTGCTAACGTCAATACTGTTTGTGGCTAGTACCAGAAATGGCGATCAATGTTCCGTGATGTGACCCAGATATCAACTTCAGTGTGCCGTGAATGAACTGTAGTTGAAGCGGCGATAGTGAAGGTGAACTGTTGTTGTTGTATTCAGTGTGAATCAAATCGAATCGGGTTCGTCTGATAAATTTAATATTCATAGAATATATGACATCAACTGCGATTGGGCAAAGCTGAAAATGTGTACCCAGCCGGGATTCGAACCCGGGTCTCCTGCTTTCTAGGCAGTTGCGCTGACCCCTACACCACTGGGGACACAGTGATCACCGCACCTGCAAGGACTACCCATGCACGCCTCCCGTCAGATACAAATTTCCAGCTTCGCCCTGCCCATAGTACTCAAACTCGTAGTTTAACTAATTCCCGTAAGAGTAAGGGCTTCAAACTTGCCCACGTCTGATAAATGTTGGAAGAACATCTAGCGAATACTAGCACCTAATGCAAGATTTACAGCTGGACGAGGAAAAGTTTAAAGGCTTATTTCAGGCTTAATGAAGAACAGTTCAAGGAAGTTGTATTCCTCATCAGCTGTGACATTAAAAAAACAAGATAAAAATTACAGAAAATCAATATCTCCCGAAAAATGGCTAGATATTTGTCTAAAGTAACAATTCCTTGCCCGTAATTTCAAAATAGAAGCGTATTCCATTTTAGAATAGTCCCACAGGACCGGATACTTTCGCACTTGGTCAGTTAATGCAGATATTTAGCACAATAAACAGACTAACACCCAGTAACAGAGCACGTGGTTTGTGGAGCAGTGTAGAGCGCATGCGCGAGCCAAAATACCAGCGACGCTACGTGTGCAGGCGTACTTGGAGATACGCGTATTATGTATCCCGGCTGGACGCTACGTCGGTCTGAAATGCCCCATTTGACTACATTACGAAATACGTCTGAGACGTCTTCCCGAAGACGTGCCTCGAATTGCGCTACGCCCGTGTGAAATGACCTGAAGGCGAACACTATTCAGTGCACAAGTTTTCCACACTGCACAACATATGCAGCCAATCGATGCGTCATTTCTCGATTATTTTTGCATCGCCACATTTTCCATTCGCCGTGCTTCAACGGCAAAACAATTAACTGTTGGTCGCGGAGACCGCAATTTCAGGAACAGTTACACAGTTACTGGAAATCTAAGCGGAGGCTTGCGAGAGTTCTTTGAAAATATCAATTAAATGGCATCACTGGGAGGATGGTGGTTCTAATTTGATGTCACCTGACTAATAAAAGGTTGTCTTCATTCATTCTCGCATAGTGTGTCATACCTAATATGCGAAAGTTCAAATATGAAACCACTTGCAACAAAATATGGTGACATCGAGCAAGTTAAGTACTTCAAGTACTTCGGGGAAATGATCAGTAACACTGGCAACGAAAAAGTAACTCAGAAAATACGAACAGAAAAACTACGTAAAGCTTATACAATGAAGTGGAATATAATACGATATCGCTATCAAATTTTGAAATGTTTGTAAATCTAAGGTACGTAACAGTTGTTCTTATCGGTCCATAGGCTTACAAACAAATTAAACTAACCTAATGATAACACATACAGCCATGCCGAAGGAGTACTCGAACCTCCTATGACGAGCAACCGCGCACTCCTCCGCGGCATATCGCTATCCAACCAAACCAAACTTCTCCACAATCACAAAGTCATTTTTCCAGAATCACTCTACGCAACCGAAACATCATCATTCAAAATGTTCAAATGTTTGTTAAGCTTATGGGACTAAACTACGGGGTCATCAGTCCCTAAACTTACAAACTACTTATCTACTACCTTATACTAAGGACGGCACAGATATCCATGCACGAGGGGGGATTCGAACCCCCGACCGTAGTGGCCGTGCAGACCGTGACTGGAGCGCCTGAGTCTCCTCGGCCACCGCGGGCGGCATCATCATTAACTTCAACAATAAGGACATTGAGAAAATGGAGCCGGCCGCGGTGGTCGAGCGGTCATCGACAGGCAGAAATTCCTCGACAGATTTGCGAAGTGTACGGAGATACTGTTATGAGTAAAGGCAAAGTGAATAAGTGGGTACGAGAATTCAAAGATGACTGTGACAACGTCCCTGATGAGGACCGCTCCGCTCACCCATCTTCGATTACAGACGATTTGGAAGTTTCACCTGAAGTGAGGATTCGTGAGAACAGGAGCTTCACAATAACAAGTCTCTCAAACGAATTCCCTGACTGTCGAGATCAGTGCTTTGCAAAACGCCAGTGAATTCTGCGTTATCGGAACAAGCGGCAAGATTGTATGAAGAGGGTATTTTAAAATTGGTTGAGAGGCATGTAAGTGTTTGAACAAACTTGGCAACTCTGTCGAAAAATGAAGTATGTACTTTCTCAAAATAAATTTACTTTTTTTAAAATAACCTTTCGTTGTGTATTCCTGTTCAAACGGAACTTAGTTAAAAAAACGCGACAATAGTGCTATGTGAACTTTTACATGGCAAAGGAGGAAAACAAAACTATGCTCCGATGCTTGAGGCCGTTCCCCGGTAGGGGTTCGAATCCTCCCTCGGATATGGATGTTTGTGTTGTCTTTAATATAAGTTGGTTGATTAGTAATTTGTAAGTTTAGGGACTGATGACCCCGCAGTTAAGTCCTATAAGCTTAAACATTTCAACATCTAATATATAAAGCAGAGTGTGTTTGTACGTGTTACATACAAATCTACAGTTTTGTTCCATTCTTTATGAAATTTGTACACGTAAGCTTCAATACATGAGGACAGTCGCTGTAAGTGTAAGAATCACGTACGATACATTGTTCACGTCATAAACAATGAGATGCGCGAAAAACTGCTGCATTTTGCGACAATGCTGCTCATTTTGTCCTAAACCATTGGACCGATTTCAACCAAATTTGGTACACGCATTCCTTACCGTGAGGTAACAATTCATGCATGGTTAAGAATCACATACGGCACATGGTTCAAAAGATATTACGTCATAACCAATAGAAATCGCAAAAAATGCCATATAATGCGGCAAGACTTTCGAAATACACTGTATGAGAATGACAGAACTTAGCGACTTGCAACAAACTTTAAACATAATTTCAAACTTTTATTAAACTTTTTCTCGTTGGCTACCACAGTAAAATGACGAAAGGGAAAAAGTTTCTCGCTTACTACTTTTTCGCTGTTTATGGAGCAAAACTACGGCATTCGGTATGACGTTACAATTTATAATTTTTACACTACAAATTGTAGCCGCAGGAAATTTTACAGACGGTATACATGCATATAGCTGAGTGTACCTTCTAAACTGTATCACAGTAGGACACGTAGTTCGTGAGTTACGAGCACATAAACGGTAATGTTCATCCAAAACGCGCCCCGTCACGCACCAAGTTTTAATCTATTACTTCTTTAGCACCAACTGTATTCCCAAGACATTTTACAGACATACAGTCCTTATAAAAATGAATATATACCTGAAAAATGACAGGAATAAATAAAAAAATACCCGGGCAACGCCGGGTTTTCAGCTAGTTTTTAAATACAAAAGTAAACGAACACACATGTTAGGGGTATCTCAATGCAGATTACACTCAAACTGATTCAGTAGCGCTCTGCGATTTATAATTTATAGGAGAAGCTACTAGCATATGTAAACTATGTGCACAAGCAGCTACAAATGAATTAGTGATAAAATTTGATCGTTTGATAACGGGAAAAATAAGGTATCTAGTTGATCAGCTAGACTATGCTTTAAAAGGGGAAGTTCTAGCAGCTTTGACGTTCCAGGGACGCAGGATGAACCGCGTGTGCCGCGGTGGAGTAGCCGAGCGGTCTAAAGCGCCTCGCTGCGGAGCGCGCGGTTGCTCGCCGTGGAGGTTCGAGTCCTCCCTGCGGCATGGGTGTGTTTGTTGTCCGTAGGTTAGTTTACCTAGGTCTAACCCTCCGTCGGACGCACCACCAGATGAAACAAAATCAGGCGCACCCGGCCTGAGAGGCTACCCACATATTTTGTGGACTAGCTCCGCCATGTTAAATCAAATTCAAAATGCGTGTTGGTTAGTCTTGAAGATGATCTAAAGGAAGGAATTACAGCAAATTTAAAGCATAATAATGGATTTATTGAACAGAATACACCTTAAACTAAAATAACCAAATTACCAATTTCCCACAAAGAGTATTAAAAATTGGTCAAACAGGCATCCATAAAAGTTATGAAGTTATTTTTAAATGACATTAGGCAGTCTATTCTGACATGTAATAATCTTTTCTCGCCACATCTGCAGCCAAAAACCGATGCTATAGCTTCCAAATCAACAGCTGAAACACAGGTATGGCACATAACGGATAAGTCGCTCAAGCAGATGTGTTGATGACAAGCTGAACATTCCTAATTCTTCATCCTCCTAACTTTTGTTTCAGCCACGCATGATCGACGTTTTAGCCGTTTGAGAGGTAATGTGGAAGAACTTTCCCGTTCATTTTGAGGTAAAATTAATTTCAGTCGAGTTTGCTCTGAATTTATGTGGAATGTCGATTCGGCTGCATACTTCGCAGGCTAAAGTGTCCAGTTACAAGTTGATGACACAAGGTTTTGCAATTGGTGGCGTCATTTGTAGCAATATCTTTTACACTGAATGTTGTGTAATGATGATATGAATAGTAGAAGGCGTCTACTTAGACTACTTCGTCGTCTTATCCTTTCAAAGATAAAAACTCCTCACATATTTTCTTCTCTTCTTCATACTCCCGAGCTGTTCCCTAAACTTCCTGTTCAGCTGTTGAGTCCTCCTTGCCTTCTCCTACCTCATCCTGAGAGTGGGTGTCACTCTCATCGACTAAATCTTCGAGCGCGGCTGGATCTTCAGCTGTTTCGTCCTCGAGGAGGCGCATTATTTCCACACGATCATTGGCTTAGAGGCATAATATACTTCTCTGGACATTTCAGCTGAAAATATGGATGTGATAACGTAGGGAAAGATAGGAAAACTGAAACTAGAACTCGATCAGGCACACTCAGTCTGAAGGGCCAGGGTCGTCAGAGGCTTTTTTTTCCGAAGGCAACGGCGAGAATCACAGAGGACAGACTTAGTTTGAATGAAACTAAGTAATAAAATAAAAATATCTTGAAAAATCCCACCTTCAAAACTATAACGTAATCGGGCGCAGACGGCCTGTGAGGCCCAAGGAGTTGCCATTGACCCGCGTGGAAATTGACGGCAGCCTGCGGATCGGCACTGTATGAGGTTCCCAAAGTTACGCGAGTAAACGGAGAGGCGGGCCGCTGGACCACCAGTGTTAAGCACGGGAATCAAAAATGTGTTTTGCTGGCCTGTGAGGCCGACTGCGTCCGACGGAGGGTTAAGTAGTTTGTAAGCTACGGACTGATGACCACGCAGATTGGTCGGATGGATTTACAAACATTTGAACATTTTGAAGCGGGTGCAGCCGTGCAGAGGCAGGCGCATACAGTTGGGGGCGTGCACCTGGCGCGGCGTTATCGCGGGAAAACGCAGGCGCGCTACCGCAAAGCAGGCAGGCGCCGCGTTATCAGAACTGCCACTGCCGTGGCCGCGCCATAACTCACACCACAACACTACACCCTCGCCCTGCCGCTTCCTGGCACACCTGCCCTTGCTAGCTGGCATAAAACCAGCCACCGGCACTCTCCTGCGCCACACTGCGCTTTGTGCGCCAACGTTGGAGCCAGGTGTACAGGCTGATCCACGAAGAAACGCGAATGTTTCAATAAGTTATTCTACCAGTAAATGTAAATAAAAAAGTTCGTACAAACACAGGTCCGCAAGTGTTTAGATGGGGTTGGAGTAGGAGATAAATAGTACAAAAGGTGGTTCAGGAAACTCTCTGCACAGGCACTTAAATGTGATTTGCAAAATATATCATGTAGCTGTAGAATTATTAGTTTCTCCATCACAGGAGGCTTGCTGTTGCCGCAACTGTGGTTCAAATTTAATGAAAGTGCTGCTCCAGTTGCATTTATTGGTGCTTTATTTAAGCCCACACTGCCGGTTTCGGCCTCTATGTTAGGCCGTTTTCAAGTGTGACAGACGTTATGCCGTAGAGTAAGCAACGTCTGTCACACTTGAAAACGGCCTAACATAGAGGCCGAAACCGGCAGTGTGGGCTTAAATAAAGTACCAATAAATGCAACTGGAGCAGCACTTTCATTAAAGATGTAGATTTGTCGAAAACAGAGGGACAGAATTTATAAGCTAATAAAAGCACAATCCTGTATTACTATTAATGTGGGGGTCAGGTATGCCTTAATATTTCTTACGCGATAATGTACATTCGCTAAACGTTATAAAAAAAAAAAAAAAAAAAAAAAAAAAAAAGTTTGTAAATCTATCGGACCAAACTGTGTGATCATCAGTCCGTAGCTTACAAACTACTTAAACCTATGTAAACCAACCTAATGCCAACACACACACACATGCCGCAGGGAGGACTCGAACCTCCACCGCGCGCTCCGCAGCGACACGATTTAGACTGCTCGGCTACTCCACCGCGGCTAAACGTTATCATTTACCTTTTATCACACTTACAGTATCAAAATTTTGGACCTAAATTTTTCGGCCCTAAAATCTGCAACCCTAGGCTCCAGCCTACTGGTAAATCCGCCACTGCGCATACAGACGTGGCAGTAACACGCCCACGCCAACCGAACTCCGAAACTAATTCCCAGGATAAGGATGGGTCAGTAACTCTCGACACAGATTCCCAGGAGACTGGCCGCGTCGTTGGCACCACTGAGGGTATTCCCCAGCGGAGTGATCCCCCTCCCCTTACCCCGGTCACGATTTATAGTGTGTCTGGCGGCGCGGAGTGGCGTGAGTCAGCAGGTGGCGGCCGCGCATGCGCCTGACTGACACCCGACAAGCCGCCGCTGATTCGCTCTACAGGGGGGGGGGGGGGGGGGTGAAGCACCGCCCAGGGCCGCCAACACTATTTATTCTCCGCGTCTTGCCAGTAAATTGGTTTTATATCGGGCGGCATCGGCGGGCTGACTCAACCGCGGGGCCCGCCCTGTCCTTTCGAGCGTGACAGCTACAGTGACGAGACGAGGCGCGGCGCGATGACTTGTAAGGGCGTGGGGCGCCCCGCGAAACACAGAGTAAATGGAAACGACATGGCCGCAGTATTTGCATCTTGATGAGGGCCTGTACGAAACACAGTTACCGCCTAATTCGAGGGGCTTCGCGCCACAGCAGCAGCAAAAGCCCCTCTTGTGTTCCCCGTGGACACGGTGGTGCATTGATGGATGCGTCAGCAGTGACACGTTCAGACAACCAAGTTTATCTCGGTGGCAGCTTCTGTGAGCTATTGTTTGTCTTAATGAGACGGGACGGAAGTGATGGACCCTCAAGGATTCAAAGCGATACGAAAAGTTGCTTAATGTCAAACTATTGTTATACCTCAAAAGGCATCTTTTTAACGAAGGTATCAACACAGTCCTTACTAGATATCAAATTCCTTCACTGCAAGAGACCACCACAGTCGATTCCGCTTTACGATAACGATAAAGAAATCCATCGAATGTTTCTTTCTCAAATCTGACGCAACAACGTGATCAAGTTCATATGACTGATTATATCGTCGTTTTTTGGTGGTACATGACTCTAAATTAGAATCACAATTTTGTGTATATGTTACCCAAGTTTATTCTAATTCTTTAACCTGTTTCGGCTTATAAGGCCGTCTTCAGGACACTTTACTCTTTTGTGAAAGAAGTTACAATATTTAGATACAGACATGGAAGGTATGTTACTCGTTCTCACTTAGATTCAAGCACATAGAAAAACAAAGTTTGTCTCTACTCTGGTACTATAATTAAAATTAAACAATTACAAATAAATATATAGGATGTGGGACTAGGAATAAACGAGCTAGAAAATAGGGCATTGAAGAAGTTTCGCACAGTCGTCTCCACTTCTTTAAATTTTATGCAGGCGGAGAATAACTTTTTTTGTGAACATACTTGGAACATGTAAAAATTCTTGAAGTTTTCACCTGATTGTCAAATTTGTTATGACAAAATACTTTATCACATACAAGGCATAGTTTTTATGAACTTGATCCGTGTAATTTGGTAGATAAATTGCTGTGCAAATGGAAATTAGTAATTTACTCGCTTTCAATGGAATTGAAGTTCTCAGGAACAACTGAAAATAAACAATAGTTAATCCTTTACATGTTAATAATTTCAGCGTATTGGCTGCATTGGCTTAATGTGACTCACAGCTTACACCTGAAATTACTGGATGTATTGACAATCATCTGCCGTGTAGATTAGGATCAAAAGTGACAGCTATGTTGAGATGGCGAAACGAACAAATGTGAATGCAAGATACGGTGCCAAATTGCTCTGCAGTGCAGCGACGCATCTATTTAAAAAAAAAAAAAAAAAAAAAAAAAAAAAAAAAAAAAAAAAAACTAAATGTTTAAATATATAAGACTTAATTAATGTGATTGTCAGTCACTAGGCTTCCAAACAACTTATACTAAAACAAAGCAACTAATAAGGGCATGTCATTTTCTAAACACTTAGCAATTGAATTGCCGACATTTCGACCAATGTTATCTTCAGGACCACTGCACAGTGGTCGAAACGTCGCCAATTCAATTGCTACGTGTTTAAAAAATGGCGTCACGTAATACCCAGAATTGTTTCATTCAAAATGTCACCGGCCGTGGAGGCCTACGAACTTTTAACTTAAACTAAGATAACGACAAGAGGCACAACTCTGCCCAAGGGAGTATTCGAACCTCCGACGGGGAGCAACCGCGCACTCCACAACAAGGCGCCTTAGAGCGCAGGGTCATTCCAACGCGGCCATCAACATTTCGCCACATTTATTTTGACGTAATATAAAGCATAGGGGGGGGGGTTGGTGCATACTCTGTACATATCATTTATATAACACTAAATTGCAACCAGGACGTACTGCATAACTTTCACTTCGCTTTGTTTATCTCTATATTATAAAAGGAAGTGTGACTGAGTGACTCATCATCGCCCAGGCCAAACCACTGAAGATAGAAACTTGAAATTTGTGGAGGGTGTTGATCTTACTCTGTAGGCGTCATTTAAGTAGCGATTTTTCGATATTCCGTCCGTAAGGGGGTGAAATAGGGGATGAAACGTTTTTTGAAAATACGTAGCTATTTAGGCAATTTTGAAGCTAGAACTACAAAATTTCGGATTTTAATTCAGGGTTCGAATTTAAATGACACTTGTTTCGGCATTTTTTTAAATTCGACAAATAAGGGCGTAAAATAGGTGACGCAAAAAATTGATTTTCAAAAATATGTTGCTGTTAACTCAAAGTTAAAGCTACAACTACGAAACTTCGGATATGGAATCTTGGTCAGGATTAAAAATCCATGATTTTTTAGTATTTTTGGAAATGCAACAAGTAAGAGGGTTAAATAGAGAATCAACAATTCTTTTTGAAAACACATTGCTATTGATACAATTTTGAAGCTAGAGCTGCAAAAATGATGTTTGTATAGTTGGTTAGACGTTAAAAAATACGTGTTTCGGTATTTTTGGAAATTCAACCATCAAGGGTGTTAAATTGGAGAGGGGGTGTTTTTCGAAAATCTGTTGCTATTTAGGCAAGTTAAAATTACAAATTTTCGGATTTGGATTTGGGGATCGAATTAAAAGACAGGTGTTTCGGTATTTTTGAAAATTAGACTAATAAGGGGGTGAAATACGGAATGCAAAAATTGATTTTCAAAAATATGTTGCTGTTAACCCAAATTTCGAGCTATAACTACAAAACTTAGGATATGGATTCTTCATCAGGATTAAAAAGAAACAACTGATGTAGACCAAAAAGCCTACGCATGGGAAGCAGCGGGGGTTCAGCTAGTTGTAGATAAATGAGAATAACATGAGATACAATTAACAAATGTTCAAATGTTTGTACAACTTATGGGACTTAACTACGGGGTCATCAGTCCCTAAGCTTACAAACTACTTATGAACTAGCTAAGACTAAAGACGGCACAAATATCCATGCCCGAGGGGGGATTCGAACCCCCCGACCGTAGTGGCCTTGCTGAGCGTGACTGGAGCGCCTCAGTCACCTCGGCCACCGCGGGCGGTGATACAATTAACGCAGCTCGTGTGAAATGAATCATTCAGTAATTGCAACAACTTGAGTTACAGCCAAGCGTTCAGTTATGGAACAGTCACGTGATGTCTGCATCCGGCAGCTACACATCGGAACAGCTAAGTGCATACTGTCGCGAGTCAGTCCCGTGTGAATCCTGAGCGACTGCAGTGTTGGGATAAGGTGCGAGACTGGCAGCAGGAAATGTGCACGGCGCGACGGCAGAGATCGGGGCCTTCCCGTCGGCTGACGCTTTAAAGCCCACAATCGGATTTGTCAGGAGCTGTCAAACGGCGACAGAGAAGAAGACGACGGTCGGTGGTGGGGGTTGAGGGGGAGCTTTGTTGCCGCAGCTGTGGCGTGGTGCGCGGCGGCGCCGCCAGGTAGCGCGGCGGTCGGCCGACCTTGTGGGGCAGAGCAGAGCAGAGCAGAGGCAGCTGCGGTCCCCCCTCCCCCTCCTGCTATGATAATGAGAGGCCGTAAGCCCCGCGCGTCAATCAGCCTCCTAATTGGAAATACCCGACAGCAAGCCGCGACACCGCCTCCACGCGTCGCCTCACGCCGTCTACCATCTCTGGCCGCGGCTGCAGATGCTCTGCACGAGACACACTGACCTCTATTTCTAGCAGCCTCCTTCTCCCGTTCTTTGTCTTCTCTCTACAGCATCTGTGGGTCCTTCCTTGAGGGGTCGTCGTTCACAGGAGGATGTACTTGCAACGTAATTCATTCAGTATTTCTTGATCCCCAAAAGGCTTTTGACACCGTACCTCACAAACGGCTTTTAATCAAATTGCGTGGTTACGGTATATCGCCCCAAATTTGCGACTGGATACGGAATTTCCTCTCAGAGAGGACACAGTTTGTAGTAATCCATGGAAAGGCATCGACTAAAACGAAGGTGATTTCGGGCGTTCCACAGGGTAGTGTTATTACATAAACGATTTAGGGGAAAATCTAAGTAGCTCTCTTAGGTTGTTTGCAGATGACGCCGTCATTTACCGTCTAGTAAAATCATCTGAAGATCAAAACCAACTGCAGAACGATCTAAATAAGATATCAGTATGGTGTGAGAATTGGCAGTTGACTCTAAATAATGAGAAGTGTTAAGTCGTCCACATGAGTAGGAAAAGAAATCCGTTAAAATTTGTTTACATGATAAATCAATCAAGTGTCAAGCCCGTAAACTGCACAAAATACCTAGGAATTACAATTACTTCTGACTTAAATTGGAAAGAACACGTAGATAATGTCGTGGGAAAGGCGAACCAGAGACTGCGTTTTATTGGCAGAACCCTTGAAGGATGCAATAGAATTACTAAAGAAACTGCATACACTACGCTTGTCCGTCCTTTTATGGAGTATTGCTGCCCAGTGTGGGATCCTTATCAGGTGGGTTTGACGGAGGACATCGAAAGAGTCCAAAGAAGGGCAGCTCGTTTCGTATTGTCACGATACAGGGGAGACAGCGTTACGGAAATGATACAGGATCTGGCAAGGGCGTCATTCAACAACGGCGCTTATTGCTGCGGCGTGGGCTACTTACGAAACTCCAATCGCCAATATTCTCCTCCCACTTACATAGGTAGAAATGATCATCAGAATAAAACACGAGAAATCAGAGAGATCAGGTGTTCATTCTTCCCGCGCGCTATTCGAGAATGGAATGGGAGATAAAAATAGTATAACGATGGTTCAATTAAACCTCTTCCAGGCACTTGCAGAGTATCCCATGTACATGTAGATGTAAAGAAATTAGGGCTTCATTATACGAAAACGTATGCATAAATGAAATTTATGTTCAAAAGTTTGCAAATCTATCGGACACAACTGCGTGGTTATTAGTCCGTAGCTTACAAACTACTTCAACTGACGTAAACCAATCTAAGGACAACACAACCACCCATGCCCGAAGGGGGACTCGAATCCCCGACGGCGAAACGCCGCGCGCAGCGCAGCAGGACACCCCAATGCCCACGGCTAATCTGCCGCGGCGAAATTTATGTAATGTTACGGACTTCACTGTGTAATATTCATTATGAATTGAATAGATCATAGACAATTTTACAATGTGTTAATGATGAATAAACGGAAAATCTGAAAATTATTTGATACAATTAAGTAGTTCTGGAAAATTCGAAAAAATGTATACTTCTTTACAGATTGTCTATGCAGTGAGACCTTTCTTAATTAGGATAATTACCTTCTGCGCCTTGCTTGAAATTTATGCTCTGAAGGGAGTCGCGTATTCGAAAATGTTGAAAATCACTGCTCTAAAGCTTCATAGATAATCCGCGAATCACCATTCCTATTCCATACACAGGCCGCTGAAACTTAAGCGGAAATGACAAAATTTCAAAATTTTACTTCTATGCGAATTATGTTTAATTTCGCGTTGGTTTTATTGAAATATTCGATTATTTACTATTTTAAATAAATATTTGAAAATATCATGCACTGACACTTCTGAGAACTTTGTTTTCCTTCATTTCGCATATTGGTATTTCTCTCCGGAACTATATTGTCTAGAAGGCTGTGGTTTCTTTTGTTTTGTAGACAACTGTCCGTTTCGTAAGTTGCCTACACTAGCGGTACTGGCAAAACGGAGCCGGCAAAATGTTGGCAGAGTAGCAACAAGTAATTTTACAGTAATAAGTAGGAAAGAAATCAGTGATTGTGACCGTTTCAAATAAAAGCCGGGAGAATATTTATTTTACGGATCTGCTAAAATGTTATCAACGTACTGGCAGTACCTTTACTGTAACAGGCATAAGAGGAAACAAACCAATGACTGTAACCTGTTTCAATAAAAATGGGATAATATTGTTTTTACGGTGCTGCCAAACTGTTGGCACGTACTGGCAAGTACCTTAACCGTAATAGGCAGAACAGGAAAGAAAGCAGTGATTGTAGCTCGGTTAAATAAAAACATAAATTTTAAGGAACTGATAATATGGAAGGTACCTTTACCGTAAGAGGTAGAAGAGAAAAGAAACCAGTGATTGTAACCTAGTTAAATAACAGGGAAAGATATTTTACGCAGCTGCTAAAATATTGGCGTCGTACTGACAAGTACCTTTACCGTAACAGGCAGAAGAGGAAAGAAACGAGAGATTGTAACACCGTTGAATAAAAGCCGGGGAATAATTATTTTAGGGAGCTGCTAAAATGCTGACATCGTACTGGGAAGTACCTATACCGTAAAAGGCAGATGAAGAAACAAACGAGTGATTGTAGCACTGTTAAATAAAGCCGGGAGAATAATTACTTTAGGGCGCTGGTGAAATGTTGGCAGCTCTGCAGGGTGTGTCCACGTCGCGGGCATTCAGAGCTCGTAATGTATGCGTGGACCCGCTACTGTTCTCCCCAGACCGGCCCTAACTCCGGCACCTCTCCCGGACAACGCGAGCGACAGTAGGGGGGCCAACGGGCCGCCTTTAATTGCAAATGAACAGAAAAGCCGCAGTCCCGCCGACGGGCCGGACGATATACAGAGTGGACATGCAAATTATTTTTTCGGGAACTGTATCCTTTGGCGGACAAAAGGCACCGCCGCGCAATTACCATGGACGCCGCGAGAGGCCTTCCGCCGCGCGTGTGGGGTGTTATTTATTAAAGCATTGTTGCAGAGCAGGCCGCGCTATTAATACTTGTCGGCGTCGCGTCGCAGCTCGCCGTTTGTTCCGTCGATTAGCGTCACGGCCCGTATTCAAATTCGCTGGCCCGGGCTTCTCATCCTTCCGCAGGGAGAGCGGAAGGGCAAAAGAAAACAGAGGCTGGGAGGAGAAAACAAACGGAGGGAGAGAGAGAGAGACAGAGAGAGAGGCGGACAGCGCGGCCTCGCTGGGAAACGAGGTAGTGGAAGGGGGAGGGGGGAGAGCGAAGATTCGCCGCAGGCGATACCGGTACGCCGAGGCTCGCGCGCCCATTAAAAAAGCCAGACCGGCCGGTGGAGTTTGCCTGTATGCAAAGTACCAATAAGCTGCCAATACCATTCATCAGGCGCCGTAACGGCGGGCACTGACAAAGCGGTCGCCGTCGGCAGATCGATCGCTCGATCGACCGGTCGCTCTCGCTCCGGCTCGCGGACTAGGTCGGCTGGCGAGAGCAGAGGAGAGGAGAGGGGCTGACAGACAGCTGCCAGCGGCGCGTGTAGCAGTGCGTGTCGTGTGCGTCACGCGCCACGCAGAAGTGCGGAATGCCAAGCAGCGCTCCCTGTCCGAGGACGGTCGTGTTCCCGCGCAGATGCGTGCGCTACGCTCGTAACTCTCGCGTGATCGTCACGACTCGCAACGCCATTTACGTGGAAGGTAGAGCTGGATTTAACCATCACTCGAACAGTTCCAATAATTTACGTCACAGTTCGGGAAATCTCGGAATACGTTGGTACATTAGATTACGACGCCATCTAGCTATGGCAGGAGGTACTATCTCTACGATTGACGGCCGTGATATAAATCTTTTCGGCGCTGTGCAGTAAACTATTTATAACGAAAACAGTGTCATAAATGTACTATTGGGATTAGTAAATGTGAAATAAGACTTTGGTAGTTTCTAGGATGTAGGCCATAAGTAAAAACAGTAACGAATATAGCCTACATGTAAACGATAGCAATCGCGAGTAAAAATTCTAGTGCTGCGATCTAGCGACGCCTGTTGGTACTACGTACACAGAAGTTCAACGCCATTTACGTGGAATGTAGAGCTAGATTTAAACATGACTCGAACAGTTCCAAACATTTACGTAACAGTTCGGGAAATATCGGAATACGTTCGAACACTCGATCACGACGCTATCTAGCAATGGCAGGAGGTACTATCTCTACGATTGACGGCCGTGATATCTTTTCGGCGCTGTGCAGTAAACTATTTACAACGAAAACAGTGTCATCAATGTACTATCGGGATTAGTAATTGTGAAATGAAGACTTTAGCAGTTTCTAGGATGCAGGTCATACGTAAAAACAGTAATAAATATGGCCTACACGTAAACGATAGCAATCGCGAGTAAAAATTCTAGTGCTGCGATCTAGCGATGCCTGTTGGTACTACGTACACAGAAGTTCAACGCCATTTACGTGGAAGGTAGAGCTAGATTTAAACATGACTCGAACAGTTCCAATAATTTACGTCACAGTTAGGTAAATCTCGGAATACATTCGAACATTCGATCACGACGCTATCTAGCAATTGTGGAGGTACTATCTCTACGATTGACGGCAGTGATATAAATCTTTTCGGCGCTGTGCAGTAAACTATTTATAACAAAGAAAGTGTCATTAATGTACTATTGGGACTAGTAATTGTGAAATGGAGAGTGTATTACTTTCTAGGATGCAGGTCATAAGTAAAAACAGTAATGAATATGGCCTACACGTAAACGATAGCAATCGCGATTATAAATTCTAGTGCTGCGATCTAGCGACGCCTGTTGGTACTACCTACACAGAAGTTCGCACACTGTGAATTCCGTGGTCGCTATTACAGTTTATTTTTATATGACTTATTTCTGTTACTGGGTATTACATATATGATGTTTTCCCTATTTTATCTCTTTTAATCTTGTTTTCAAAGCGATTAAAGCGCGGTTTAATTTTTATCTGTTACTGTACCGTATGAACGGGGAATGGTATGGTCATTTCCATCTCTTACAATCGTATTAATCGTAATTTCTACACAGACATGTATCATACATCTAGAAACAACATTTTCTCCCCCTTTGAGTGTTAGCTTTCAGTAATGTGATGCAGTAGTTCTCTTATAGTAGCAGATATTTTGTTTATCAATGGGTCATATCTTTTAGTAATACGAGACAGGTCACGTGTACACTGTTTTAAACGAAATATACAGTTTTTCATAATAATGTCCTTCTTTTCTTTTACATGTACTTCCTATGAAATTACTTCTGAGCAAAGCGATAGCACGGTAACTTCAAAATCTCCCGCGTATCGTTAGCAGATACGCAGTGCGAGCATTTGTTATCTGAGTGTTCGAACAGTTCGATACTGTATCGAGTTCTCCGCTATATATGGAAGCTCGAGCATGTTCGAAAGCAAGTATCGTTTGCTCAGTACAAAGTGGAAATCCAGACGCGGGCATCTCGAGAATGTCGTTACCTGCTCAGCTAATCCTTATTGTGCATTAATCCTTTCCATTAATGGATCAAATAATTAAAGTATAAACATCACGTAGATGTGAAATGACACGACCATTTTTCACCTGCCTCCTCTACTCTTTTTATGAGTCACGAGCTGGTTGTTTACGGTGGGTCGTTTCTGACCTCTTCATCGCTGCGGTAAGTATGTGGGTCCTCATGGCAAAGATTTTGTTGTGTGGAAGGGGGGGGGGGGTGTTATATGGCAGACGTCCGTAGGTATAATTTAATATAAACTTTTGAAACACACGACGAATTTATTATAAATAAGTGAATACTCAACTTGGTGTTGTTGCTATCCAATGATGGCTGACAGAGTTTAAGTTCACATACTGTCCGTTAAACTACGAGGGTTGGAACTCCAATAGAGGCAGCTAATTACCCACAACCGATACAAAAGCGTTACATGTTTGCAACTGTTACTGTCCTTCAGAGTAGTCACCAGCGTTGTGCAGAGCCCATTGCCAGCGATGTGGAAGTCGTAGTATACCGTTAGCAGAGCCTGTTCTGTTGATGGTATGATTGGAACGGTCTACTGCCTGTCGAATCAAAACTCAAATGTTTGTAGAGCTTATGGGACTTAACTTCGGGGTCATCAGTCCCTAAACTTACAAACTACGTACGAACTAGCTAATATTAAGGACGGCACAAATATCCACGCCCGAGGGGGGATTCGAAGCCCCGACCGTAGTGGCCGTGCAGTCTGTGACTGGCCCGCCGCAGACAGCTCGGCCACCGCGGCCGGCCCTGTCGAATCTCTGTAACAGTTCTGAAGCGAATGCATCGATCACTGTCCACTAACGCGGCAACATTACGCACTTATTCTTCAGAGATGCTAGGACGACCTGCACGATGCACGTCTGCCACAGTTTGCTGATCTTCGTTGAAGCTTTTACCTAACGTGTCATTGTTCTGTACGACAATGCAGATTCCCCCACGCCTCTTGAAGGTATTGATGACACTGTCGTGCTGTACTACGTCTGACACATTCAATCGTGATCCAACTCCGTTGTTCCTGTTTCGAAAACACAGTGACACAGTAGATATATTTTATAACGTTCTTCTGACCATTACCAAAATTGTAATGTATCTTATTTAATATTTGTGCCTTAACTTTGTATTTTTGTAAATTTTCCTTATTGTGGAGCACTTGAGAATGACAGCATAGTACGTCGAAACTGGTTGTGCATTACATATGAAGTATTAAAAGAGTAAAATTAAAAATAATAATAATAGCAAGCAACTGTGGCTTGGAATACATTTGTATTTCCTATTACATATGTTAATTTCTAATTTCTGTTTATTCTATGACATGTATGCAATTAGCAGAACTTCACTGTTCTGTAAGTCTACTACAGCAACGTAGTTATTTTTATTATTAGTTTTATGAATAGCAGAAATATTTTACAGGAGTTGGAACTTAAATAGTGCTGTGGAGACACTATACAATTGAATGTACTATCGTCGCTGATAGCACACGTTGTTCACTTACCTACCTTACCTCCGAGCAAATAAACTCATCTGTCCCAAGTCACCGGGTGCGCAGAATCGAGGGAAACACTTGTGAGCGAACTGTCTAAAGTAACGGTCGCACTACGTTTTCGAATCTGGAACAACGAAGTTGGATGAAGATTGAATGTGCCAGAGATCGTACTGCACGACAGTGTCATCAAGGTTTTCGAGAGGCGTGCGGAGAATAGGTACGTTGGCACGTTGGGTAAAAGGCTGCATCGAAGGTCGGCAAACGGTGGCAGACATGCATAGGGCAGGTCGACCTAGCGTCTCTGAGTTGCCGCGTTATTGGACAGTGATCGACGCCACACGATTCGTCGAACCGGATTAGCGCATACGACTGTGCTTCGCATCCTGAAGGAATGCCTGGGCACGCGAAAAATTGTAATACGATGGGTTCCGCATGAATTGACGGAAACGCAGAAATGGATGCGTTACGACGCTGCTCAGACGTATTTGGAGCGCTATGAGCGCGAAGGAGAGGCTTTCTTATGCCGTATCGTAACACGGGATGAGACATGCGCCACATCGCAAGAGCCAAAACTGAAGCGCCAATCCAACGAATGATGTTATTGTGGGTCGCCGCGAAAGTCGAATGTGCGTCAGAACCCCAATATGGTGAAATATATGGTGATTCTCTTGGATATCAAAACACTTGACGCGGCTGGAAGCCCGAGAAAATTTTATTAGCAAAAGTCGCCGCGAAACTATGCATTCATACATAACATCTAGGGTAGTGTAAAGAGGCCCCACCGAAGTGTCACGTGTTGGTTACCGAGGAAAGGGAGGAATCTATTTATTTCAACAGTCTTACACAACATTTTAGGGAAATGATTAAAAGTTACATTAAAAACTAAATATTAAAGGAAGTAGATGAAAACTAAAAATGAAGGAATAATAATAAAAAAACTCGCGAGAATTAGGTTTTCTGCTGTTGATTAAAATTACGAAGAAATAAGCAGAATGCGTATAAAACGTATGTATTATACGTAATGAAATTGTTATGTGCGTTATCTTACAAAAATTATAAAATACCTGTAAAGAGTATATTACTGGTAAAGGACGCTACATAGGATACGGTATGAACCAGTAGTCCATAGTTGGAAACGAGTCTACAAGAGAATGGGAATGGGCGAGCCACTGAACAAAACGGACGACAGCTCGGTACCGAGCATTGAGCTGCAAAAAATGTTCAAATGGTTGTTAAGCTTATGGGACTTAACTACGGGGTCATCAGTCCCTAAACTTACAAACTACTTATGAACTACTTACGAACTAGGACGGCACAAATATCCATGCCCGAGAGGGGATTCGAACCCCCGACCGTAGTGGCCGTGCAGACCGTGACTGAAGCGCCTCAGTCTCCTCGGCCACCGCGGCCGGCATTTGAGCTGCAACTGAAACAGAGTGGCCGGAACAGAACCGGCCACGCGGTGTGTCTGGAAGAAGCCGCAACCGTTCCGGACGGAGACCGTCGATTCCCCGAACTAGGAGTCGCCACCGTTCCGGCGAATGAGACCGACTAAGAACACCTAAGTGAACGGCGAACTGTCGTTTCTCGTATGTAGATCCTCGGTCCTTCACTTTTGTGAAGAGTTCCTGTGGAACTGTACGCGAACGGTGCATCCCCCTCTAGTCCCTAACAGTCTTTTACTTTGGCGCTAACTTTTATATACAATCGACTAACAAGCAACCATCCCAATGTGTCTTTAAAAATTTTTAAGCACCCTTTTCATTATATAACTTTCTATTTGTATGATTTACGATCTTATATGTAAACGAACAAAAAAGCATGTAACTATATGATTGCAAATCTGTCTTCTATGTAATTACTGTTTGTTAAAAATAACATGTAACTACTATATTGTACCTGATTGTATCAAGTTGCGCCCATTTTAAATTGTATGACTGACAGTTTTAGATTATCAACAGACTTAAACTTATAAACATCCTTTTTATATACAACTGACTGTTATGTAAATCTTCACTTCGCCTGTTTTACATTCTTAATGTATTTTCAAAATTTCTCTAGGGGCCTATTTTATACTCTTTTATTGCATGATTATAATCTTATTAGGGACTGATGACCCCGTAGTTAAGTCCCTTAAGCTTAACAAACATTTGAACATTTTTGAACATAATCTTATCGTCTCAGACAGAATCCTGTATCTATACATGTATATACGGTTTCGATGCAAAAATCATGTAAACAAACCTTGACTAAAAATTAACTACAAGAAATTAATATTCCATTGAGACCAACTGTGCAGTGCCTATACCTACTTCAAATAACAGGATTTCACTGCAATTTTACTATACTATTGTCTTGAAAAATATGTCTCTATAATTTGAATCAATCCGTTCTCTATGTAATCATTCTTTGTTAATCACTACTGTAACTATGATATTGTACCTGGTCACAGGTCAACTCGAAGACGTTGACTCTCTTTTCAGATTGTATTTACACTGATGTGATGCAGCGTAAACAAGAATTGATTACATCTCTATCCTATTACTGATCTGTACTATCTCTTGTTATAACTTAAATGTAATTCATTTTTAAAAACTGTAATTAATAATAGTTTTTAAAAATGAATTACATTTAAGTTATTGTATACTTACGAAATTTTATCAAATGTTTGTTTCGTTTATGGGACTTAACTACGGGGTCATCAGTCCCTAAACTTACAAACTACGTATTCTAAAGACGGCACAAATATCCATGCCCGAGGGGGGATTCGAACCCCCGACCGTAGTGGCCGTGCAGACCGTGACTGGAGCGCCTCAGTCCCCTCGGCCACCGCGGCCTGCGGTATATCTACGTGGCGTGTCTTGTGATACTCAGATATGAAGTCATTAGTCAAAGCCGACGGGTTGTATCGCGGTCTTCAATTATGCCAAGCAATGCGCTCACCCACACAGCCCTGTTTATCGTGAGATATACAGCTGAAAGTGAGGATCAAATTGTTGTTGGAGTAACTGGCGTTTGTACAAAAATGGTTAACATTCTGTTCGAAACTACAAAGGCGCTTTGTTCCTCTAAGTTTTGCATCTGCTCTAAAACCAATGGTGTGTCAGTTCCTTATTGTGTCTACCGTAGGTATTCATGTAAAAGGCAGTCTAGATCGCAATTCCTTTAATTACTTCGCTGGTAATCGGTTTCGGTCACTTACATGACCATCTTCAAACGACGACTGTAATGATATATAATATAATAGCCGGCCGCGGTGGCCGAGGGGACTGAGTCGCTCCAGTCCCGGTCTGCACGGCCACTACGGTCGGGGGTTCGAATCCCCCCTCGGGCATGGATATTTGTGCCGTCCTTAGTTGTAGGTAGTTCATAAGTAGTTTGTAAGTTTAGGGACTGATGACCCCGTAGTTAAGTGCCTTAAGCTTAACAAACATTTGAACATTTGGATCACAGAGCAACCTAGGTACGGTTGGGAAGAACTGGTTCGCCTCCACGTGGCTATGGACGGGCAACGGCGTAGAACACACGAAGGTAATACTTCCAGTTCCTACGATGGTAAGAAACCAGCAACCGCTACCAATGCTACTTATACAGGTAGTATACGACCCACCTTAAGAGTTTCAAGATGGTGGGTCACTCTGTACTGTTAATGAAAATAACAAAAATAAAGACTCCTGTAGTCGGCCTCTGGCTCCCCACCCACTTTTATAGTGGCGGGTCTGCCACTCGTGACGGTCACATAGGGACGTCCGGACACTTTGGTCAAGTATCAGATACATGCGATTGTGTGTCGGTTTCCGGAGGGGGGTGTGAGGGAAGCTGTCCGGAGGTGGGCCTGGGTGGTGGATCTGTGTGAGCTGGCTGCTGGCTGGTGGCTGGTGCGGCGAGAGCAGAGCAGAGCGGAGCGGAGAGAGGGATCGCGGCTGAGCTGATCAATAACGCACGCCGCCGCCGGCGTCGCGTGGCGTCGCGACGCGTGCCTGCCTGCCGAGGCGGCCTCAGCTGAGGCGAGGCGAGCTCAGCGGCGGACTGACGACCAGCCGCTCTGCGCGCCAGCCGACTACCCTAGCCTCTGCACTGTACAACCCAGCGGTGGCCACTGTGGAACGTAAAACTCGTCAGTCCCAGCGTGGGCCTACTTCACTTATTAACCTGTCCCGAGCCATGCCCTGCATTACCTGCAATTACGGTTTTCATTCTGCAGTCACACAGTAACGATGATACATCTCCTGTGTACGTCCACTAGTTGCAAACGTTCAAATGTTTGTTAAGCTTAAAGGACTTAACTGTGGGGTCATCAGTCCCTAAACTTACAAACTACTTATGGACTACCTTATACTAAAGACGACTCGCCAGCCGCGGTGGCCGAGCGGTCTGCGGCGCGTCAGTCACAGTCTCCACGGCCACTACGGTCGGGGGTTCGAATCCCCCCTCGGGCATGGATATTTGTGCCGTCCTAGTTCGTAAGTAGTTCTTAAGTAGTTTGTAAGTTTAGGGACTGATGACCCCATAGTTAAGTCCCATAAACTATACAAACATTTGAACATTTTTTTTTTTGAACCCCAGACCATAGCGACCGTGGTCATCTTTTATGTTCACATTGATTTTCTCTTAATTTATTCTGTTTAAAGGGTGAATATTTTTATTCTTAAAACTTAAGTATTTTAATTTAAAATTTTGTTTTGTGGAATGGAATCAATGATATGATTTTTTCATCTTAAGTCGTGTATTTATTTTCTATTTGTTCACTGATGTTTTTTTTATTTTTGTTCAAAACTTTTTTTTGTATTAGGTATTTATTAATCAATAATTGACTATTGTGACTTGCGCGCCGCATACCGCTCGGCCACTGCGGCCGGGCACTAGTTGCAAGTTCCCGGCTTTGCCCGGGGTTAAAATAAGGTTTTGCGTAGAAGCGTACAAAACCGTTTATTTGCATGTAATAAAAAGGTTACATTTGTGTTAAAGCAATCTGATAAACAACATTTATGTGTATAGAGATTGCAATCGAAGTCTGTACTTAGTACTCTCCCCTATGCACCGAACGAAATTTTATGTAGACAGTAACCTTCATCTTATTTTCAAGGTCAAGTGTACAAAATTTCATCAAGATCGGAGCAAAACTGTGGATTTTGGCGAAATCCATAAGCACCCTCCACCATGCACTGAACGAAATTTTATGTAGACAGTGCCCTTCCTCTTCTTTTGAAGGTGAATTGTGCAAAATTTCATTAATATCAGTGCGAAGATATACATTTACACGGACACATTGAAAACGCACTTTTTCTCAAATTTTCCGGTTCAACAACAATAGAACGAAACCTGTTTAGGAGCCTTCCCCATGTAATTTTGCGTACGTGTACCAAATTTCACTTCCTTTGGTTGTCTGAATCTTAAGTTATAAGAGAACAGACAACAAATGCGTCTTATAAGTATAGAGATGTATTCTTTTTGCAACGTGACCACGCTGACGTGTTATTCATAAGAGCCAGATAACTGATTTTCCTCCTTTTTCACTTTAAAACGGCTCGACAGCTGAAATCGCAATAGTGATTCAGCATCATCATCGTCATCTTCATCATTATTTGATTAGTTACATGGCATGTTACGCCTGTGGAGACGGATCTGATTATAATATTCATAAAATCCTTCCAGCTTTATATCATTATCTTCGAAAGGTTTTAAACATCCTCACTTAGGACAACATGTGAAATGAAGGGTTTCTCAACGAAATGTAAAATGAGTAAAAGAGAAAGGTCGACAAGTTAAAATACACGTCACCAAACCGGATCCTCATATCAAAATAAAAGATGAAATATTACTGTTTGGCACGTAAGACAAGACTTTATCTTATACTTAAGTGCCAAACAGTCATGTTTCATCTTCTATTATTGTTTGATGACCCATTTTGGTGACGCATATTTTAACATGTGGACCATGCATTTTACTCATTTTACATTTCATGAGACAACCTTCATTTCACATGTTCTCCTAAGTGACGATGTGTAAACCCTTCCGTAGATGATGATACAAATCATTGAAACCGGTTAAGAGAATAAAAATATTTTATTTGTGATCTTGGCTTAACAACCTGAATAAGGTGCATTTTTATTAATATTATTTGATTATACCATTCAGTGATCAGTCTAGATCAGAGTACCCCTTATAAAATTCCTCCATGATCCTTTATTCAATTCTAATATTGATGGTCGCCTGACGTTAAGCCTGTTACTTCAAAATCATTCTTCACCGAATCCAAGTACTTCCTCCTTGGTCTACCTCGACTGCTCCTACCCTCTACTGCCGACCCTCTACTGTCACCTCTTAGGTGACCTCCCTTCCCTCAGCCTGTTAGCTCTGTTTCATATATAGCAATAATTCCCAATTTTTCCTTGATTTCCTCACTACGGACATCTTCCTGCCATTGTTCCCATCTATCAGTACCTGTAATCATCCTTGCTATATATCTGCAACTGCATCCTTATTACAAACATAACAAACTCTGCAAGCCGCATCGGAGGGGCCGAGCGATCTAAGACGTCTTGCAGCGGACGTGCCGCTGCTCCCCGTCGGCGGTTCGAGTCCTCCCGCGGGTATGGTTGTGTGTGTCTTTACCGTAAATTAATTTAAGTAGTTTGTACGTTTGTGGACGATAACCACTGCAGGTTGGTCCCATAGCTTTACAAACATTTGAATCCGTTCTCCTTTCAATAAAACCTTAGCGGATTTTGCCAACAATGCTAATTAATGATACACCTCTGTAGTTATTGCAATCTGCTTTCTTTCCATGCTTGAAGATTGCTGTGATTACTATTTCGCTCAGTTAGACGGAACCCGTCCCGACTCCCATGCAATTTTAATCATCGTGTGTAGCCGCGGCGGATTAGCCGTGCGTACTGGTGCGCCGTGCTGAGGTGCGCGCTGGCTTTCGCCGTCGGGGTTTCAGTCACCCCCTCGGGCATGGGTGTTTGTGTTGCACTTGAGTTAGTTTATCATAGTTTAAGTAGTTTGTAAGTTACGAACTAATAACCCAGCAGTTCAGTCCGATAGATTTACAAACATTTAAACTTTTTTGAACATCTTTTGTAACCAATTGAGATCGGACATTCCACTAGAAATTTCATTAGTTCTGATATAATTTCTTCTACCAAAATCGCTTTACTGCACTGCTTGTCCATTCTCTCAACTTCTTGTTTCCATCAACATTCCTATCCCACTGTTAATCGAAATTTGAAACATTGAACGATTGACCTGTATTGAGCAAATAAATAAAAATTGATAGTGAAGAAATGGAGGAACACGGGAGACAATACTCTCCTGAAGTCTTATTTAAGTATACAAGTTAGGGAAAATAAAACCTACGATTTAGCTTTTGTACATTTGGACAAATTTTGGCAATGTTGAATGGAATGTCCTCTTTGAAATTCTGAAAGTAACATGAGTAAACTTAAAGAACGAAAATTTCATTGAACTTGTACAAAAACCAGACAGCAGTTATAAAAATTGTAGGGGTTGAAAGAGGAGCCTTGATTGCGAAGGGAGTAAGGCCAGGTTACACCTTTTCCCCGATGACTTTTAATCTGTAAATTGACCAAGCCGAGAAGGAAAGCAAGGAGAAAATCGGGAAGGAAACCAAAACAAGACTTATGAAATGTTGTCTAAGAAAATGAGGCCATGCTGTACTGGAATAGTTAACGAGACAATAGAAACAGAAGAGTAGTTCTGTTAGTTGGACGGTAAAATAACCTCTGATAGCTGAGATAAGATATAAAATGTAGAATAGCTATGAGAAGAAATGTGTTTCTGCAGAAGAGTAAATCGTTAACATTCAATATTAATTTCAATGTTAGTCTTTTCTGGAGACATTTGTCGAGTGTGGCCTTGTACGGCAGTGAAACATGATCAAATGACTAGTGCAAACAAGAAGATAGTCGAAGCTTTTGAAATGTCGTGTTATAGATAAGATTTGATGCGCAGATAGTTTAAATAATGAGTTACAGAACAGAAATGGTGAGAAAATTAATGTTTCGCGCATCTTGACTAACAGTAGGGATCCATAGGTAGGATACATTCTCAGACGTCAAGGAATTGTCAATTGAAGTAAGTGTGTGAGTTAAAACATTGCACAGAGAGACCGAGAGACGAATACCGTGAGGAGATTCAAAAGGATGTAAGTTGCCATTATTAGTTGAAGTGACTTTCACGGGATAGGGCAGCGTGGAAAGATGAATCAAACCAGTCTTTGGACTAAAGACCACAACAACAACAATAACAACAGCATTCTAACGGCGCCAAAAATAGAATAGGTCTGATTAGGTATCTGAGGGGAATATATTACATTTATTTATGATAATACAAAACTGTCACATTGCATTTATTCCTTGCAGATTCTCCTGGCTTTCCTTATAATCTTTTTTGCTGTAGCGACGTCTCTGTATATACGTACGGTAAAGCAGTCAGCAATCCGAAGATTGGTATGAACACCACAGTGCTTTACTAGGCATGGTCCAGTTTGGAGGTGGTTCGTCGTTGTCTTCCTCCGACCTTCAAACTGACTTACCCAGCCAGTTATAGGGGGACCTACGGTTTAACGTGGGTTCCGAACCACGGTGCTACTCGATATTTTTCACATCAGCAAGACTGCCAGAAGTGATGAAGTGAAAAGTGACAGATAAAAATCCTAATACCTGGCGGTGATCGAACCCGCAACCTTCGGATTTGTAATCTGGTACTCTACCACTGTGCTATCAAGCAGCACTCGAGAGCATTATATTACAACAGCAGCTAAGAACTTCACACGATACCTATCAGCTGATAGATTTATATCGTAACAAAGCTTCGTTTGGGGTAAGCATCAAGTTAGCTCCAGAGGACCCCTCTGTTTACAATTAGGAGGTGTGATAGTTCAGCCTAACTACGATGGATTACTTGCGCCATTTTGTTCGGCTCATTGAGTTAAAACGCGAGCTCTAAGGACTACGACGTCGACTGGAACTTCATTCATTCTGCGACCGTTGTGTCAGCTGGACAAATGGCAGAAGCAGTGTCATACAAGCCCACGAAACGTGCTCGCTGAGGGATTCGGAGCAGAGTGTTGCAAGAAGCGCGAGCTGAACTTGTGAGCCGGGGTGTAGTTTTGCAGAGCCGGCGGGGGCGTAAATTAGGCGTGCGGAGAGCCACACGTGTGGCCAACGCCGCGCGCCGACGCCTCTGCAGGCGAAAAGCACGCAGCCGAGGCCGCTGCTCAAGCGTCTGGCGGAGGCGGAAGGGGCACTGCGCGAGCATTGCTATAGCGGCACACTGTCGCTACAAGCCAACAATTTGCTACTGTGCTGGCTGCACAAATATTGAATTTATTTATTTAACACCATCATCATCATTAGAGACTGATTATGCCTTTCAGCGTTCAGTCTGGAGCATAGTACCTCTAATAAAATACCTCCACGATCCCCAATTCAATGCTAACATTGATGCCTCGTCTGATATTGTGCATTTTACTTCAAAATCATTCTGCACCGAATCTAAGTACTTTCTTCTTGGTCTACCTCGACTCCTCTTACCCTCCACTGACGAGCTCATGAGTCTCTTAGATAACCTTGCTTCTCCCATGCGTGTAACATGACCCCACCATCTCAGTCTGTTCGCTCTATCTGCTTCATCTATGGTTGTTGTTGTTGTTATTGTTTAGAGGGGACTAGGCTGCACGGTCATCAGTCCCCTGTTGCAAGCAAAGCCAATGCGGCGTATTACAAGATGAAAAGACGAGCACTGAATCACACAAAAGAGAAAGCAAAACGGATACGTAATGACGAGGAGCATTGAGTTCATGACACGCAAGGAAGGAAACTCAAAGAGTAAATAAACATAATTGGACTAAAAAGTTACAGCAGAATATTGTGGCTGGCTGATCACAAGGATAATAAAGATTGAGCCAGCCACTCTGCACATTTTAAAACATACGAATAAAAGCAGGTTAGGCAACACAAAATAGGAAGGGTAAAAATTTGAGGGAGATGGGTGCCTGAGAGATGAGGCTAAGGGACCCACCGTTAGATCAAATGGTAAAACCCAGCTGCACGGATAAAACGTAAAACACGATCAGCTGTAGCAGCATCGTCACCAAGAATAAAAGGCAGTGAAGCTGACAGGTCAAAGGACTGTCGTAAGGCAGCTAAAAGGGGACAGTCCACCAGGATATGGACCACTATCAATAAATTGCCACAGCGACACTGTGGAGGATCCTCCCGTCGAAGTAAATGGTGTTCATTTCCAATTTTTCTTTGATTTCCTCATTATGGACACCCTCCTGCCATTGTTCCCATCTATTGGTACCTGCAATCATTCTTGTTTCTTTCATATCTGTAACCTCTACCTTATGAATAAGGTAACCTGTATCTACCCAACTTTCAATCGCATACAACAAAGTTGGTCGAAAGATAGAGCGATGCACTGCTAACTTAGTCTTGGTACTTACTTACTTCTTGCAGAAGAGAGTAGATCTTATCTGAGCACCTACTGCATTAGCTTTGCTGCACCTCGATTCCAGTTCTTTCGCTATGTTACCATCCTGTGAGAAAATACATCCCGGGTACTTGAAACTGTCTACCTGTTCTAACTTTGTTCCTCCTATTTGGCACTCAATCTGTTTGACTCTCTTTCCCACAGACATTACTTTCGTTTTGGAGATGCTGATCTTCTTTAACAGGATGATAATTTTATAAAATTATACATAACAAGGTAAAATCAAACTTTGAAGTCCGTTCTTGTCAACCATTCAGTTAAACCGGGTGTGAGAGCGAACAAATAGTCAGGAATGCCACGGTATACGAATGGAGAGGACAGCGTTGGACCAGATGTTCCATCGTCTGTTCTTACAGTTGAACTCACACATCGGTGAACTGAGATAATTGCAGCAACCATGTCCAGACCTCAACCTGTTGATGCGACACCAGAATTTCCTCGGTAGGGCAAATCCGCTTGGCTTTATTGTGAGAGCAAGATGGTGGGCACTTGGTCCCAGTGTTTTTGTTGGCCACTCATATCTCCAGCTTTCATTTAGGTCAAATTGATCAGCAATTAGTTGCCCAGCAGTGACACTTACCGGTCTTCTTGACTGCAATCGCTGCTGTGATGGATGGCAGAATTCTCCGTGCAATGGCAGGGAGGGTGACGAAAAGGTTTTCTTAGCTTTCCTTAGCAGAACTTGCTTCCTCCTCAAGTGAGGTGGAGGGATGTGAGTTAGCATAGAAACTCAATGACATGGAGTTCATGGTACCAGTAATGCAACGCTTTGCATCATCGAATGTCGTGTCTACGTTGTTCACATGTCCACTTTCCAACCAGACGGGTGCACAGTACTCAGCAGGCGAGTAGACAACGCTGATGGCCTATAAACAGTCAGCAGAGGCTCATCAGGATCTACCACTGAGCTTATGCAATATGTTGTTTCTTGCAGCGACTTGGAGGTAGCAAAATTATTGGAAATAGGATTCCAACTCGTTTCACATCTCCAGGCTTGGCTCCCTCGGACTACAATTTCTTTCCCAATTTGAGGCGGGACGAAGATTTCATTCGAACGAGGACGTGATTGCAGAAATTAATGGCTATTTTGCAGGCTCGGACAATTCCTATAATTCGAGCAGTGCTGGACTAAGTGTATAAGTCTAAAAGGAGACTATGTTGAAAAATGAAAATGGTTTTCCCCAAACACGTTAGAAATTTTTTTTTTTACGCGGACGTTTCAAACGCCCCTCGTATGTTATAGCTTGAGTAGACGCGCAGAGGTGGGGCATTAGCTTCCCAACGCCCAGCAAGCAGATGATTCTTTTTGGTGTGCGTGGTCCGTCCATCCAGTATTGCTGTCGCTATATCTGATGGCGACTCCTATCGTCAAGACGTTGTGTTGCGCCTTACAACAGCCGCAAGAGGAAGAAACAGAGAGGCGAAAGCAGATGCGCTTCTTGATACGGGAGGAAAAACAGCAAAAACGCAGATGCTCTGCGGTGGTTGGCATCCCTGGAAGCGCATGACGGGCGGTGCTGAAGGCAGCTGCCATCTTAGACGAGGAGCCCTGTTGGTCACGTGACGGTTTCCGACTAGATCATCACGGAGCTTCAACTGGTGCGATATCATAGCGCACTAGTGTCTTAAGGCAACACGAGCCTAACTCGTGAGAAAATTATTTGTAAAAGGTAAAGCAGTCAACAATCCGAAGATTGGTTTGAACACCACAGTTACACTATTAAATTATTATCATTGCAGTGATATTAGAAGTGTCTAGGCGAGGCAATGACGACAGCGACGTACGGTAATGCTGTGGTGTTTTCATTCTCACTGGGGCGGGAATGCACAATATAGTACAAGCCGCCAGCGCTAAGGGGTGAATGAAGTTGACTCTTATATTGCAGTCAGTGTGGCATACGAAAGTTTGGGTCCGTCCTGGAGTCGTGATGGGGTGGCCTAATAGTACGCGGGGCTCAGCGTACAGATTGAACAAGATTGGGAAAAGGCAACAACTCTTACTCCCTTCCCATCCGTTGCGTCCCTTTCATGCCGTTCGACTCTAATAACTGCTGTCGGATTTTTGTAAAAGTTGAAAATAACTCTCTGCTCCCTATAGTTTATCCCTGATACTTTCAGAAGCTCCTGTGGAGTGGCCGATCGAATTAAGGCGGTTGCTCGCCATTGAAGGTTACAGTGCTTCTGGGGGCATGGTTGCGTGTGTTGCTCTTAGTGTAAATTGGTTGAAGTAGTTTGTAAGTGTGTGTGTGTGTGTAGGGGGGATGATGACCATAGCAGTTTGGTCCAATTGGTTAAAAAATGAAAATAAAACAAAAATCTTCTGAACTTTAAACAGTGTAATCCAGTCAACATTTTCAAAAGCTTTCTTACCAGAAAAACTAGAGGGTGGCATTATGTAGCAAGAACATGCAACGTAGAACACAACAGAGACACCACCTTGAACCAGATTTTCTCTGTAAATTTGTTGTTGTTGTTGTTATGGTCTTCAGTCCGCAGACTGGTTTGATGCAGCTCTCCACGCTACCCTGTCCTGTGCAAGTCTCTTCATCTGACAATACGAATGCCAACCTACATCCTTTAGAATCCGCTTACTGTATTCGTCCCTCGGTCTCCCTCTACGATTTTTACCCCACACTCTTCCTTCTAGTGCTACGTTGACGATTCCTTGATGTCTCAGAATGTGTCCCACCAACCTATTTCTTCTTTTAGTGAGGATATGTCAGAAACACCTTTTCTCCCCAATTCTGTTGAGCACCTTTTCATTAGTTACATAATTTACCAATATAATCTTTCATTATTCGTCTGTAACACCATATATCAAAAGCTTCTATTATGTTTTTGTCTGAACTCCTTACCGTCTACATTGCATTCCAGACAAATGCTTTCAGAAACGACTTCCTAACACTTACATTATTATTGGATGACAACAAATTTCGTTTCATCAGAAACGCCTTTCTTCCCAAAAAAATGTTCAAATGTTTGTATAGTCTGTGGGACTTAACTACGGGGTCATCAGTCCCTAAACTTACGAACTACTTACGAACTAGGGCGGCACAAATATCCATGCCCGAGGGGGGATTCGAACCCCCGACCGTACTTTTCTTCCCATAGCCAATCTGAATTTTATATATTCTTTACTTTGGGCATCAGAAGTTATCTTGCTACCCAAATAACGAAACTCATCTGTTACTTATTGTCTCATTACCTAATCTAATTCCTTCAGCATCGACTGATTTTCTTACACTACATACCATTACCCTTGTTTTACTCTTGTTAATGTTTATCTTATAGCTCTCTAAGTACTGGAATACTATTTAATGGAAATGCTTGGAATTGTACCACCATGTCTCATTTCTTTCTGCTCGTCGTAACACTCTGTTACAGAGGACAGTTTCTAGAGCGACTTGCGCTTACATATTCGTTGAATCATCAAATATCTATCTTATGCAAAAGCAGAGCTTTACAGATAAATGAGCTGCAGATGAGACGGGAAAATATTTTTTTCACTATTTTCATTTAGTTTCATGTGGTGGAGCTGGGGCACTTTCTCGCGATAATGACGCAGTTACACAGTGGCAGATAAAAGGAAGGCGCGTAGGGACACAGCGAGTAAAACAAGCCTGGTGTGGGGAGGAGCTGGGTGGTGCGCGACAGGTAGGGAATCCCGGCGCGAGATAAAGGAGAAATACGGCAGGCAACGGCAGATAAGAGCGGGCCGTGGCGCCGCACCGGCTAATGAACTGCTTTATGCGGGAGGGACACGCGAACGCGCCCTGCTCACGGCGGCTCATTAGGGGCTGCCCACTCCCACAGGCCAGCGCTGCTCCTTAATAACGACACAGTTCAATCCCGCACACATGCCCAACCGTCTTCTAGACCTAACTCTGCGAGATGCCTGCTAGATAGCGAGGGCCAAGAAAGGGGTTCCCGGTGCATGTACCACCCGTGCTGGCCACACGTCTTATTCCCTGACAACCTACACGGTACATGCCAACATGCACTCAGCATTCCCTGTCACATTTGCAAGGCCGTTTTCTTTCCCCATTACCTTCATCTTCGGTCCCCTCCACCTGCCGTTTCACTTTTCACATATTGGCCTATTTTAGGACCACACACACACACACACACACACACACACACACACACACACACACACACACATATATATATATTATATTAGGGTGTTTCACTGTGTTTGCCTCTGTAACTTATAAAATAATAGGTGACTGGAAATTTTAATGTGGTAGGTCAACACAAGAAATGTTACACTTTCTGCGGAGCTATGAACATAGTTTATTGTACCATTTTCCAAAGAGTTACACAACAAAGATATAATTTTTTTAAATGTAACAATAGTTTTTTTCTATCGTGTATTGGATTCGTTAAAGCCAGCTGCGTCCAAATCAATTTAAACTACATTCCTGTCACTGTTGGTTTGGGGCGGAGGCTGCGATAGTGTAGCTAACTGGCCGAGTGGCTATCCCCTGGGGCACGGCCCACTGTCTCATGACCACCAGCCAGTCAGATACGCTGTAGGAGCCTCGGCCCCCCCCCCCCCCCAAACTAACAGTGATAGGAATGTAGTTTAAATTGATTTGGAAGCAGCTGGTTTCAACGAATCCAATGCACGATAGAAAAAACTATTGTTCCATTTAAAAAAATTATATCTTTGTTGTGTAACTCTTGGAAAATGGTACAATAAACTATGTTCATAGCTCCGCAGAAAGTGTAACATTTCTTGTGTTGACTTACCGCATTAAAATTTCCCGTCACCTATTATTTTATAAGTTACAGAGGCAAACACAGTGAAACACCATATATATATATATATATATATATATATATATATATATATATATGTGTGTGTGTGTGTGTGTGTGTGTGTGTGTGTGTGTGTGTGTGTGTGTGGTGGTCCTAAAATAGGCCAATATGTGACATTTTCTGTAACAGTCTCTACCAATTTTTGGGACCGCGGATGAGTAACCGCGCGTTTCAAGTCGCCTAGCTGCGGAGCGCGCCGCTGCTCGCCGTCGGAGGTTCGAGTCCTCCCTCGGGCCTGGGTATATTTGTTGTCCTTAGCATAAGTTAGTTGAAGTAGTTTGTCATCCTGCGGACTGATGACCAGAGTAGTTAAGTCTCATAGATTCACGAATGTTCAAATGTTTGTAGATCTTGTGAGAGTTAACTACGGGGACATCAGTCCCTAAACTTACAAACTCCATGTGAACTAGCTTATAGTAAAGATGGCACAAACATCCATGCCCGAGGGGGGATTCAAACCCCCGACCGCAGCGGCCACGCCGCAGACCGCTCGGCCACCGCGGCCGGCCATAGATTTACAAACAGTTGAACTAACGCTATGTGCTTTTGGCCGCCCGAACGCGACTCCTGATTGGCTGCCTACACCACTCGTCATCCATCGCGCCGTTGCCAACCTCTACGTGCCAAGCACCAGTCGCGGACTCATAAACTGCACTTTAACCATTTTGTTTATCTGTTAATGGATAATAACTGGATAAATACGGTACGGTGAACGAGTACAAATAAACGATTCCCAAAATAGGAACCATCACAGTGAATTGGTTGCCAAAAATCTAGTTCTACTGCTTACGTACGAGCTGCAGTTTCAGCTACAGTACAAGGCGACAGAACATGAAGGCAGTGTGCTGGTAAGCTCCTCTGCAGGGGTACAGGCTGCTGGATGGTGATTAATGGTGCGCGGTTGACCGAGCGACCCGGTCGTTAATCAGTGACAGGGTGTAGCGAGTGGCCAGCTGCCGCCTATTGTCCCCAGAGAGAGCGGCCGCGCAAATATGGAAGCAAGGCGACTCCAGCCTCACTAGGAGCAGCCGAGTGTCGTGTAGCACAGCTCCCAACACAGGCGCGTTCTAGCACAACAACCGCCAGCCTTCACTCGGCTTTCCGCAATAGGACAAGCATGAGCGTAGCCAAGTGCGTGGTTTCTGTGGTTCAAACCCCTCCCAAAATGATTAAAAAAACTGGCATCATTTTGTATCACAATAGAGCCCACCTACGTTTTGACTAGGCTGGGGAGCCGTTATACATGCTCCATAGAGTCCCTATTTCTCCCCATGCGATTCCCATACTTTGCTTATTTCGAACGAAGAGGTGCACACCTCATCCTGCAGGTAACTGACAACATCGAGGGATTGACCATCTTGTCTCACAGTGTTGGTTACTACTGAAATACTGAGCACAGTACTTACAAGGAAAGTACTTGGGCTTGAACAAATACATATACATCAAAATAGTATGAGAGATAATGTAAAGATCCCTTCTTGTACTAGTGATACTCCCGCATTTGCAAAACTCTACAGTCGTCCGTTAGAGGTCTCATTGCCACATTGCACTTTGACCTGTCGGTTCGCCAGTAGGGACGGTGCAGCGTGTGCCTCCGAAGTTGCGTTTTGTGACGTTATTTGTGTGGTGAAGCGTCATATGAGGCGGCGATTGGTAATCAGTCCTGCTAATGTATTGCGATTGGTTGAGATGAAGTTACGAAGAACCCTTCTTCGTGAAGATGGTACTAGTGTAGAAGATGAATCGTTCGCATGCTTTCTCGTATCTGTTATGGTTCAGAAATATGAGCATAAGTTAGATACTGTTGTAACACTAACACATAATGATGATATTAGGGATGATAATGACGAACAAATAATTGCAAGCGATAGTGGTAGGTAGTTGTGCTGGAAGAGGTGATGGAAGCAGTGGCAGTGAATACCAACCTTTTCCGAGAAGAAGGATAAAGTTGCAACTATCATTACGGCTCTTTTGACAATACGCTAGAGAACATGTACGATGATAATTACATAATTTATAGTTAAGATATCTGCATTACGTATGGCGTCTACAATTACATGTACAGTGCTATCTAGATCATGATTGCAGAGTTTTGCATAAAAACGAAACCCACCAGCACATTGAGGGGAACGTAGAGATTCTGTAAGCAAACGTTCATACAGATATGTTTGTTCGAGCCTATGTACTTGTTAGTTATTTCCCCAAGTGTCTTATCATGTCTGCTCCTTATAGTTGAATGCGACTTGCCTCTTTCGCAGCCAGTAGGAACAATTTCTTGCTCAAGGTACCCATGGTAAATTCTGCGTAGAAACTATCGAGCCCTGGACCTTCACTGTGCTTTAGAGATTTGAGCTCTTTTTCAACACCACTATAAATAATTACAACGCGAGTCATCAATATTTCTTGATTTTCCTATGTAAACGAATCAAGGGTCTCGTCTAGGCAAAAAGTACTTGTTCACTTATTTTGACGGCATTCACGTACCGCAAAAAATTTATTCAGGAAGTGTTTCTCTCATAATGCGTCAGATGATATTGAAAGCTTCACGAACTGCGAACTGCGAACTTCGTGTTTCAATCCACATTTGGCTATCATCATGAAGTGATTCGCCTTGTTCCTGTTTTGGAGAATACGTAGATTCTTCCAAGCATCCAGCCATTTGCATTGAAGAATAGTATAGTATATACAGTTTTGTGCTCTTTGCAGTTCTAGTAATAGTACATATTATTACAGTGTCCGTTCATTTGAAACCCTTCACGAAATCGTATCGTGTCTACGACTATGACACCAAGTGCGAACGCCCTGCGCTTGCAACGTTCCCAACTGTATCACTGGAGCTGCACCGTTGTGGACGAAAATGTAGGATTTTCTGCAGAAAATAAACCTCAATACACTGACTACACAGGTCAAACAGAGGATCAAAAATTCCTGGCAGACTAAAACTGTGTGACGGAACCGGGATTCGAACCTGGGACGTTTGCCTTTCGGGGGCAAGCGTTCTACCGACTGAGCTATCCTGGCACACTTCACGGTCTGTCCTCACAACTTTTACTTCTGCCAGAAACTCGCCTCCTACTTCTCAAACTTCACAATTCTCCAGTGATACTTGCAAGACTAGCACTCCTGGAAGGAAGGCAAAGGCCCCAGGTTCGAATTTCTGTTCGAACACACAATTTTCGTCAACCAGGAAAGTTTCATATCAGCACACACTCCGCTGCAGACTTAAAATATCATTCTGGTAATTATAGATACAATTGAGATATCTGGTTTCTGAAGTACTGTCGTCAGTAGAATGAACTAAAATGGATCGACATCTTTTTGTCAGTTTTACGCAGTGGAGACAACATAACGGGAATAAAACAAAAGTTCCTGCAGAGGTGGTTAGTTCTGACTTGCGTTTACTCTACCAAACGAATTACACAAGTAATTTGGTTGAGATAGTTTAGTGAGCAGGTAGCGCAATGCAACAACAACGACACTAACCCGAAGCTATGGCATGGAGAGAGCCATGGCAAGGACGGACACAAAAGGAGGTGATTGCAGCTATTGGAGTATTCCAAAGTGTAATTCCACGACCTGACAGCGATTTCAGACAACAGGAACCGTTAAAAGACGGCAAGGCCAAGGTCATCCACGGGTAACATCAGCAAGAGATGTCAGTTATCTCCAGTTAACAGCTCGTCAAGACAGGAGGCTGAATGCAACTCATCTGCAACGCACCCTCCAGGCAGCGACGGGATGCGTAATATCAACACTAACAGTCCGAAATCGCCTTTGAGAATGTGGCCTGAACGCACGGAGGCCTATGGCGTGTGTCCCATTAACACGACACCGTTTGGCCCGCAGAAACTGGGCGGAGGAACATCAGGACTGGAGTCGTAACGAATGACGCCGGGTTCTGTTCACGAATGATTCATGTGTTCAGCTGGACAATCGTCGTTCTTTCATCTGGACTGACACCTTAATAAGAATCGTTATGTTTCTCTGATGTCGCGACTATAGAGACCGAAACTGGACACGAAGACGAAGGCAGGCCAGACCACCAGATAAGACAGTTGGCTGTAAGGGGACGGCCGTAGTACAGCACGACAAATGTCAGCTGGCCTGGCAGCACCAAACGTCCAAATGTTTGTAAATCTATGGGACTTAACTTCTGTAGTTATCAGTCCCCAGACTTACAAAATACTTTTAACTTGTTAAACTAATCTAAAGAAAAACATATACATCCATGCTCGAGGGAGGACTCGATCCTCCGACGGCGCGCATCCGCGCGCTCCGCAGTAAGACGCCTTAGAGCGTTCGGCTACTCCACCGCGGCAGTGACAAAGACAATTCTGATACTGTCTGTGTCTCAGCTAAGAAAATTCATGGGAATGGTGCAAAACTTGATTTCAGGGAAAGATTCCTATACTGTACGCTAATTGCTTGTAAAATTTAATGTGCCGTAATCCACTTCGATGAGCAATGCCTCAATTGGTGCAGCTTACAAAGGACGGAACACAAACCCGTGGTTGGTACTGTCTACCTCAGCTCACTCCACCTCGTGCGCTGCTATAAATTTGACCGGCTAAACTAGACCATCAGTTGCCGCGTCACTGACTTGGTGCACCTGTTGCAGTTCCGTGGAGATAGCGATGTGATGGGTCGATACCATTCAGACGTCCCAAAGGGTCGCCTTACCTTCAGACGCTACCGACTTTAAATCAACCACACCTTGTCGGCCACCAGACTTGCTACGTCTTTCCGCGAACGACTGCATTTCGCACTGCGATGAATGCTTCGTAAACATTTAAGTATGTCTACTCTCTGTATAAAATACAGTTATACTAACAAGTAAAACACTGGGTTAAAATGATTCTAAATGATCATTAATACAGATCAGTACGACTGTTTCAGTGTTGTTAAACGTACTAAGCGAAATTTCACTATCAGTATTGCATCCATCTACATGTTTGCTTTTACTGACAACATTTTCATCAATGCTCGCGTCGTCGCTGCATCTCCGATGCTGTTTCAACGAATGAGAAGGAACTGAACGCGAAATTTGAAAAGAAAGAGCATAATTCTACTCTTTTTCATACTGGAGAAGCGTATGAGAAAATTTGAAATTCGCGCTAATGTTAATCTGCCGTGTAAAGTCAGATTGATAAAAACTAAATATAAGAACCAAGACTGTGAAAATGACTGCTTCATACTTCGCCACTCTTCCATCTTTTTCCCTAGTTAGGCTTAAGTGCCTAGAATACTTGCTTGGATCAACCTTATGTCGCATGCAGTATTCTGTTTACAAACTGCATCACTAATCCAATAGTGACGTATCATCTGAGGCACTTTTCATTATATTGGTAAGCTCTACTGCTTGAAGAATGTCAAATGGCATTGTCTTCTGAAATTGCTCATACTAGAGATCCGAAGTCGAGACATTCGTCTAACAACACATCAGTATCAATACTTGTTACATTATTTCGCCACCATTTACAGCCTTTACTGTCTTCAAAAGTTTCGTTTATGGAATGAGATACAGTGATACTATGCTTTCTACAGGGTTCTTATTCCACAAAATTCTCACGTGATGGCAATGATACAAAAATAACATTGTTGTTTTTTAATGTTATGAGCATTTATTCTAATGTAAGGGAAATGAATAAGTGGTCAAGGGATAACTACTTGAACCTATCTTCAGCCCCCCCCCCGCCGCTCTTTCCAATTTCATTCACCTTATATAAAAATAAATAATGACATACTTCAAAAAATAACAATTATAATAATAAAGCATGAAAAAATTTCAATGTTGGCAATACTCCAAAAAACAAATACAGACGTACACTGAGGACAGCATATAAATACATCTGATAGAGCTGCTCTGGTTGTAAAAAAAAAAAAAAAAAAAAAAAAAAAAAAAAAAAAAAAAAAAAAAAAAAAAAAAAAAAAAAAAAGAGCGATATAGATGCATAGTGACGTACAACCTAGAACGAAAAACATTGGTGCAACACGTCAGCGTTTTCAATTACGTGATTTCCTGGAATAAAAAAATATAAGCATTTTACAATTTTAATGCCCTGTTGGCGATATATGAAAAGAAGTGAAATTGCTGATATTTTATTTCAGACAACTAAACATGTTACAGACTATAAATTTATTTTCAACAATTTTGTAGCTGCACATTTGTCTGTTTTGGACCTTTACTACAAATTTTTATGATCTGCACCATCTAACAGTAAAATGCCTTTGAAAGAAAACATAATAACATAATAGGATCATATAAAATCAACTGGCTGTCATTTATGATTGCTTCACGTGTCAAAACAAGGATATCAACACGATGTCAACAAGTCTTTCTTGACGGCATTGTAAGTGTACTGGATGTTTGCCGTCTACTGAAACACGTTACGCACGTTACCACACTTCATATACGATTGTGTGATGCAGGCCCGAACTTCCTAGCGTGAATCAGAAAGAAATAAAGCGAGCAAAACCAGAACAGCACAACTGTGCGTGAAGGGCCTGAAAGGGATATATTCAATCAAACGAAACGCATCTGGCGAAAAAAGATCGCATTACGTTGCATTGGCGGACATTTAATACCCTTCACAAACGAAACAGATACCCTTTATGTGCTTAATAATGTAACGTATATTCAGAACAATGTAAAAAAATTCTGTGCATATACGTATAACTCGAAACAAGTGGTTATTGCCAGCACAGAGTGACAATGCTCTGCTGTTGTACGGTCTGATGACAACTCGACGAGTCCTCGAGTTATGTACCATCATCGGGCGCGTTAGTTGGCCGAGTGACTGGTGGGGTCTCCCTGTGGCGAGAATGAGTGGGGGAGCTCGCGTGCTCGTAGCAATTAGGTCCCAGCCGCCCACGCGACCGTAAACAAGGCTAGCACTCGATAAACCCCTTCCCAGCGGGACTTATTTACCATGCATGGGTCCGTTTGAATTTCAAATGTAAAAGCGCGCGTACATCACCCGCAGCCCATCTCTGACAGGAAACATTCTCCGCTTTGCGTCCTCGCACAAGAATTTATATGCGGCCAGGACCGCCTCGCGCGGCTGTGCCGTGTCGAACGGTATGAAGTCTCCTCCCACACGGCCAGGGCTCCTCTGTAGTTGATTCCCGCCGACGTCGAGCTTTGTTTATAGCGGAGTCAATGCTCGTGGCGTGATCGTCCTTCGCCTTGTCACCTCCCCACGCAACGATTTCTTATATATATTACATGTATAATGTATGAGAGGTAGACCAGAGAGAGGCGTAGGGGCGGGGAGAACCTTTTATATGTTTGCACTTGTTATGCCGAGGAGCCTGTGAACACTTTGAAAACCAACACAAACGGTTCGTTAGACGTGTGAACGAGGTGTCCGAGCCAGTAAGGGCCATTCTCGCGCGCGCAGCACGCCCAGATAAGTGGCGTATGCTAATGGTTGTTAGCCACAGCTGTCAGAAGCGCGTGGCGAGCGAAAATAACCCGTAACCGCCTCTCCGCCTGGAGAACGGCCGAGCGGGTAAGGCGCTCACTTTTTTTGTCTCTCTCTCTCTCTTCGGCTACCTTTTTTCCCCTTCTTTTTTGCTTTGTTTACTTCTCCGCCCTACCTGAGTCTCCTCTTCGCGAGGAGGCCAACAAAAAGAGCCCGGGCCGGTCGGTTAATAAAAGTTGAGGGGGAAAATGGCCCGGCTAGCCGCGGAAGAGAGAAAACTCACGGAATTATCACCTGCTTCCACAGCACAGCACAGCAGAGGCGCGGCGGTCGCCGTCACAACGAGGTACCTGTTTGCCGGCAGTCACGTCGCGGGGAACAGACTGTAGCTGTGGCGCTGTTACCAACATTTGCGTGCAGAGAATGCTAACGGCGAGATTTTCCTAATGTCCGGCAGACGTCTACGGAGATGTACGGGGCAAAGCGGAATGTAACGGCGCGTTTCGCTGTGAATGCGAGGGACTGTTGGTAGTTTCGTGTCGTTCACCTCTGTAACGGTTCCCACTGGCCATCAAGGCTATTATTTTATTAAGTCTAGTAGCTATATTGCAGTGCTTCGCAACAGATGTTAAAGAAGAGCCTGTGCATTCCGTCGCTTTTAAAAGGGTTCTGAACTTCAGTGACATTGGAACCCTTGTTGGATCCCCCCGTCAGTAAATAAACACAGTTGTCTTAGCGAAGAGACACGACAATCTTCAGTCTCGTAGCTGCTCTTGTGTATTGCGAAATGCTAGACACTTTTCGTGGAATGGTTATTAGTAAACAGAACGATGTTAAAATGTTTGTACACCTATTAGATCAAACTGCTATGGTTAACTACTTGTCGTTTGAAATTTAAAGTGGACAAAACTGCGAGGTCATCAGTCGCTAGACTTACACACAACTTAAAACTTACACTAAGGAGGACACACACACACACACACACACACACACACACGCGCGCGCGCGCGACGCGCGCGCGGGCACGTGCCCAGTCTGTAGCATAAAGCTTAATTCGATTCTCCTTGGAAATAATTCTTATGTAAATACAATAACAAAAGATCTGACTAAATAAGTATCCTGAATACTATGTGTTTTCTTCTAATAATAACACGAAAATGTCTGTTTGACAATGGATAAACAATCAGAATATGGAGATAAAGTCGTTAGATGCTAATCAAGGTACCGAAGAAGTAACACGAAAAAGATGTGCATTACGTCTCACAGATGAAGAGGCAAAAACTATATTAATGTGAAGTAGTTTCGAATATAGGACGTTTCTAATAGCCAAACAGACAAAATTAAGATTTATTGTCGTGACCAGATTTTGATAAAATCATGCCTCTATCTTGACTAAGATTGCCTTCATCAGAAATATAAAACAAAACAAATCACATAATAACATATAGAACTCAGCTGTATAGCTTACGTCACATAGTTTACAAAGAAACGTTTTAGAAAATGCTAGCCACTATGGGCTGCACGCCTGCACGGAGGCATAAGACTTTCTTTAAAAATTCTTTTTAAACTGTGTGACGTAAGCTATACGGCGGAATAGTATATTTTATTATGTGATTTGTTTTGTTTTATATTTTCTGATGAAGGCAATCTTAGTCATTGCCGAAAACTGGTCAAAATAATTTTAATTTCCGAGCGAGGGCTGCTAGTTTACCCAATGACGTTACCAATAGCCGCTATGTTTAAAATTTTATGTCTGTCTGAATCAACGCTGGAGTATAATATACGATTTTTCCAGTACCAGTAAGGCCGACGAATAAAGAAACATCTAGGAAGTAGATATGAATCTCGTCGAGGAAACCACACATACACTCCAGCTCATGAAAGGACCGACTGCAGACACAAAAGGCTGTCTTGGCAATAAGATGACGGCGAAGGAAAGTCTGAGTGAGGTGGTATTAGAGGGGAAGGATGATGAATGGTCTCTAAGGACAGCACTATTTCAGGATGAATGCGGCAAGAAAGTGCACGTTAGCACTCAAAAAGCGCAGGCTACACCGAAGCTTTATTCTGAGAAACTTCATGATAACCTCGTAACACGAAAGCAAAATGTCAAAAGCTGTCGCAGGACTGCCTAGTGAAAAAAAAAAAAAAAAAAAAAAAAAAATTCTCTTGGCTCTTGTCCATGCGGAATTTTTCTGAGAAAGGGGGAGAGAGAAGGGAGAGAGAGAGAGAGAGAGAGAGAGAGACAGAGAGAGAATTACGAGAAAATGAGGGGTGTGCGTACGTCTCTGTACAAAGCGCAGAGCCTTGCGAATGAGGTGTAATTTGGTCTCCGGCCGCACGAAACACAGCCCAGTCGGACTGCACAAGTGTGCAGTCTTTCAGCTGGAGGCGACAGGCTGTGGCCGTTATCTCATTTCACGCAGTGGGCGACTCAGGCATAGCGCCTGCGCGGTGGCGTACCGCGTCTCTCTTCCGCTGTGTCAATACGGACTGGATTACGCACGTTTCTTATTTCAAGCTGTAGGTGTTGGTATTTATGTAATCTGAAAGGCGTCGCCAAGTTCCACGGCCGGCGTGAAATACTGTGGCTCTGACAAAAAGACGTTCTTAAATGTAAGAGGTTTAACGAGAGAGGCGTCTGTTGACAGATGGAAGTGTGGAATAACAGCACGGCGCGGAGTCGCCACACTGGAGACTACGAGAAACATCTAGTCAGCGTCTAAGCGGCATTTTTATGGCTCTACAGTTTGTTGGTATAAAGCTATAGTCGAGGTCGCCAATTTATATTATCTATATCTAAATGTGAATGTCTGTTCGGTGTACGTTTATCATGCCTGAAGTACAAGACATAAAGAGCTAAAAATTTGTACAGTTACTAATGTCTACCCGGGGAAGGCTTTAGGCACGGTTTTATGGCGATCGGATAGCTATTTATCTAGATATATTAATGTCAATGTCTGTTCTGTGTACGCTTATCACGTCCGAACGACAAGGCGCAGAGACTTAAATATTTGTACAGTTACTAATTCTTACCTGAGGAAGGTTTTAGGCACGGGTTTATAGCGATCTGATAGATATTTAGTAATTTGAAGAATATAACGCGAAATGCGGAACAATAATTACTCTTTGAAAATTATATTTATTCTTTGAAAATGGTTTTATTGGTTGCATTGTTGCTTGAGAGTTGATAATAATAAAAGGGTGGAGTATATTGGGATGGAAAGTTATCGGTGTATATAAAATTCTACGCGTGTGTGAGTGTTAATATTTCGCTCTGCAGCGAAAACTACAGAACGCAAACGAATGGTCTGTAGGTAATTGTTGTCCGAAGTCTCCCGTTGTAGACCATAGCAGTTCCATGCCGGTAGCTATAAGGGGTGGAAGATATGATGATTGAAAGTCGTCAAATTATACAAAAAAATTCGGACTGAAGGCCAGCGATGACGTTTGCGACTCTATACCACGGAGGTTATATACCGCGAAACGTGATGCCACGGACCATATCTTTGGTCTATGCGTGCTACAATGTCTTTAGCTCTTTCTTTGTAAGGGCAAGCATACGAATAAGAAAATACAAGTATAAATAATTAGAGCAGTAAAAAAGAAATTTCTTTTAATACATCTCTTAAAAAATCGATTTGACGTTTCACGCATTACATCAAGTGATCGATCTGTGATATTATTACAATCATTGTTGTTGAATTTCGTGATTGGGTTCTTCGAAACGAGTGCATTTTTACGTGTGATTTGATCTCATAGCACACTACTGAAAGATAGCATATCGATCATAATCAACCAACACGCGAGTGGAGCCGCGGGTTTAAGCTAGAATACTATACAATGCTAGTAAGTGGCGTCGAGCATTTCAACAATCTTCTCAGCAAGGCTCTGAGGTATTACAGTGAGACACACGTCATAGGCTACTGTTAGCAACTTTAAATTTCAACATACAGCAGAAGCCCCTTGTAGGAGGTGAGGGAGTTTTGGGCATAAATTAGAGAGGCTGTTTCTAACTTCTTAAGTCAACAATGAAGACCCGAATTATATGTCTGTTACAGCCAACACACTGGAAAAGATACGTGTTTGACGAGTCTCATCATTCGATTTCTTAACACTCAACTTGATTTTGACCCTCGGAATTTAATCAGTTTATGGAAAAAGGACGAACCCTCTCTCATCGACATAGTCAAGTGATGGAAACACTGTATCAGAGCCACTGTAAAATATTTGAGTAATTTCACGAGACATTCATATTACAAGTTGCAATGAGAAAAGAGAAAGAGAGTATAAGGGAATGGGTTCTTAATTCTTTGGCAAATTCATGTTTAGTAGTTGACCCGTGCAAATAATTCGCACTCTGTCCTGATCAGTCACAGATAGGTAAGACACTAATGGAGAAAAGCTAGATTCAAGTATATATGCAAAAAATATAATGAACTTGTACAGTAGTAACAAAGATTAGTCTCATTGTAAGAAAATTCATACAATTAAATACAATATGATTTATTGCGAAACATATTAAAAATCAGATATAAACTTTGTTATTTTATTTTTGGAAAACTTTTATATTTTACAAAACTTTTTTCAAAAAATTGTTAGTAGTTAGAAGGTGTCTGTACCGCATATATATATATATATATATATATATATGAATGAGCAAACTCGTGAAGAAGCCGCGTTGTTCTGGTAAATACAATTCTGCCCTTGAAGTGCCTGACCTTGTGCTTTACTTATGGTCATACCGGAGGCTACTTTTATTGGGAATTGTCTTCTTATCATTTGGAAAGGTATGGTTGGATTAGAAGGTGTGCGGTTAATGCGGAGTATTAGCGCAGTTTTATCGCAGTCAGTGAATTTAACAGTGATGATGTACTCGCCTAAGTGAATCACCACTAATCTTGCACCATTAATCCCTGATTAGCGTTAGATTTCTAATTAACATAATTAAACCCGGCGCGGTCGCTGTGGGAGCAACCGCCGTAAATACGTGTACCATTTAAAAACAGCCGGGTATCAACTTAGATGGTACAAACAGTACAGTTTTTTTCAAAATAGTTTTTTAATTATTAATTTTTTTAAACATTAGCTTTAAAACCATATGTGTATTTTTCGTCATTCGTGGAGAACGAAACCTTAAAAATGACACCTCAGTCATTAATTTAGGGTAAGTAAGAGATATGGCGTACCCACATAAAAACACCGATGAGAAATAATATATGATACTATAAAGAAAATTTTGGTATAGGAAACTAACATTATGGTTCATTATAACAACTTATGCTGCAGTGACACCTCTGGGAGGTTTCCACAGCTTCTGCCTCTCCACAGGTCAACATTGCGGTAAGATCTGAACATGATCCGCACTATGATTGAAACCGGTAATCAACAAAATTAAATGTTTCGTCAGTAAAAATAAAAAAAGGACACGGATCACCGTTACTCCCACAATGTTTCCGAGAATGCAACAGCTTACAAGACTTAAGAATCCGCCACAAATAAAAACAAGAATCACGTGAGTGCAACCCCAATCCATTCGCATTCGCGAATCTGGCAGCTTCGAAGCACCAGAAAAAAAAAAAAAAAAAAAAAAAAAAAATTCGAGTAGTCTGCCAGTCTGGTTGCTAGCTGTCATCGCTTATACAGGAAACAGCTAGAGCTCAAGCAGACAGAAGCAGGAGAAGACGCAACTTATGTACGGCACTGCACATGAGCGTGAAACGCTGACAGCTGCTTAAACGAACCTAAAGTGTACGGAGAAGGTACGGCAGCGTGATATCAGAAGAAAAATGGCGTTCAATGAGATTTGTTATTTGCACTAATACTAAGAAAGGGCGTTGAAAATTAAAAATACTGATACACCTACCCGGAAATGTAGGTGCCGGCCGCGGTGGCCGAGGAGACTGCAACGCGCCAGTCACGGTCTGTACGGCCACTACTGTCGGGGGTTCGAATCCCCCCTCGGGCATGGATATTTGTGCCGTCCTTAGTGTTAGCTAGTTCATAAGTAGTTTGTAAGTTTAGGGACTGATGACCCCGTTGTTAAGTCCCATAGACTATACAAACATTTGAACATTTTTGAAATGTAGGCCTGCCTTATTCATGAGTATAATTACCGCTTCCTCTTCAGGCTTGTACAGTTCTGAACCTAGGCTCCAGTGTTTTCAGAAAATAAAATATATACGTAAGCCCAGATCGTCAGCTGCCAATATTCGGTCGCCAATGGCGAGCTGGCGACCGTATACTTCACACCCTGGCCTGGAGCTCAACAAACATTAAAATTTAAAATACGGTGACTAGTTTCGATTGTTAAATACAATAATTTTAACTATACCCACAAATTAACAGTCAAAACGAGTCAGCCGCATAAAATTTTAAGTTTCACTGCGATCTAGGATATTTTAACTTTTTTATATAAATCACGAGCGTTAGTAGTATTAGTAATGTTTTATAGGCAGGAGGAAGACCAGATGAGCTGTAAGAGCGAAGAAGGTGGGAGAGGGATGGAGATGAACAGAAAGAGGGGGGAGAAGGGGAAAGGAGATGGACCGACTATTGCATTAATAGACTGCATATCCGGGCAACGACGCGTTTTCTGTCAGTAGACAGTACAGCAGATATACGAAAATTGAAAAACACAAACAGTCCTAACCTCTCGCAACAATTTCGCAATAGCAATTGTGTATTTGTATCGTGTATTCTGCCCAAGTTAGGAATAACAGAACAATTTTATTTTCCTGTGCGGTCTGCACTCGTAACTGGTGATGTTGGGTGTCATATACCCAGCTAAATCTTTGGAACCCCGTTGTTACCAGATTGTTGTGAGTAAATCATTGTTAGTTCCTATACCTCCAAGTCAGTTCGCTGCGAATCGGCTTGAAGTGCGGTACTCAACAGAGCGATTAGTTAATCGATTTTATACGCGATGTTTTAGAATACTGGGTAATTTTAACCCAATCTCATCGGTTGCGGAACTTTTTTGTTCTCGTATTCTATTTCATAGGTAGTATGGCATCTGGCAGGTTTTCTATGATAACTAATAACCTTGGGCGCATTTCTCATTCAGTCAGTGAGTTTATTTGATTCATTGTTACAAGAAACTCTGCTTATTGATAAACACGTCAGTTACCTTACCATATTTTTCACTCTCATGAAAAGTAGCCTAAATGAATGCCTATGTTACCTTCCGTGGAATCCTATGGAATCCAGAGCTAACTGCATTGGTACATATCAAAAAATCTTGCCAAAGATCTTGTAGAGCCTGATCTCAATCGTCGATTTCAAAACAACAATTTGTCCCCTGAATAGCGGCTACTCCAGATACCAGTTCCATATGAAGACGAGACATGAACAAACAAGTGAGGTGTAGAAGTGACCACCACGCTCTTACAGAAAAAAAAAAAAAAAAAAAAAAAAAAAAAAAAAAAAAAAAAAAAAAAAAAAAATCAGTAACAGCTGCAACATACCGATCCCCAGAGCCTGCGCCGCGGCCGAATAGCCTTGCGCACTAAGGGGCTCAGCTGCGGTGCGTGCGACCATTCGACGTCGCGGTTTCGAGTCTTTCCTCCGACATGGGTGTTAGTGTTGTCGTTCGCATAAGTTAGTTTAAGTAAGTATAAGTAGTTTGTAAGCGTAGGAACTAATGATCAACGTAGTCAAGTCCCTTAGATTTGCAAACATTTGATTTTTGCAGAGCCTGCACAATTCCTGTATGCCGAGATTGCGTTGACTAATGGCTTACAAATTCAGGTGTGTGTAGTAATTTGTCAAAGAATAATGTGGTTTTATAAAGATTCATTGTTTCTTTATACTCTAATACTAAAATTTGTTTTATTTGTTTATACAAAATTAACAGATATGTGGATTATGTAACACATTTCAAAATTTTTGAGGACTTGCATATATTTGAAAATTTGTCAATTCTGTTAACTATTAATAATTTTCTGCTGCCAAAAGTTGTTCAGTGATGTAAATAAAAGTTACTTTTGAAATGTAAGTAGCAACTTTTCATTTCTCCTTCTCGTTCACCATAGAAGTATGAGCAACTTTTCATTTCTCCTTCTCGTTCACCATATAGAAGTATGAAGGCCATGGAAATTATTAGGTATCTATAACCAAAAATGTTGAAATGTCTGTAAATCTGCGTGATGAAACTACGTGGTCATCAGTCCGTAGCTTACAAACTAACCTACGGACGAACACACACACCCATGCCCCAGGGAGGACTCTAACCTCCACGGCGAGCAACCGCGCGCTTCGCAGCGAGGCGCTTTAGACCGCTCGGCTACTTCACCGCGGCTATCTATAAAGCAACGTCACCAGTTGCGTTACAAAAATATCACCTCACCAGTTACGGGTTAAAATGGCATTCTGCTAAAACTGGCGTGGTATGGAGAGTCCTGTACTTGTGAATGCCTGCAGCCGGTATTTCGTGTCAGAACGCGTCGCTTACGCAAGGTCGGGCACGGCAGGGACGAGGTGTCGCAGCAGACGGACAGCTGGCGGCCGATGCACCCGGATATCGCTCGTCAGCTGTCACGCCGGCCGGTAATGGGATGCATTATGCGCGCCGCGACACTTGAGGCCTGATCTGCTTTGCATCGCAAGTAACGAGGTGGAGGTGGCAGCCACTAGCAAGGCGGGAGGGGGGGGGGGGGCGCTGTGGAGGGGGCACAGCGAATTTACGGCCGCAGCAGACGTGGAGAGCGCCGTTCCTCAGCAGCCGTCGCGAGCTGCAACTCCTGCCGTATCCAAGCACACTACGGCTGCCGCATTACGTCTCTAACCCACACAGTTTTTCACTCCTCTGATGGGTGGTCCACGTCGAGACTGCATACGGTGCGGTGACAAAAGGCAGAGGATAGCGATATGCACTAACAGTCGTGGTCGTAAGCATCTTAATTCCAATTCCTAAGAAAACAAGTGCAGACAAAAGTACAAATTACAGAAGCATCAGTTTAATAGAAAAATGATGCCAAAGATCGCTTTTTTGCATTTTTTTATTTTTGCACAACCAGTTTTAGCAGTCTAGCTGACATCATCAGGTGTTCATTTACATCAAATAACACAAGCTTGTTGAAGTTTGTGGAGAGTGCTTAGTTTAAAAAAAAAAACTTGCTTGTTACATCTTGTATTTTAAAATACAGGTCACTAATACGTCCAGTATGCTAGGAGACATTTTCAAATTAACGAATATACTCCAGAGACGCTGTTTAAGAGCGTCTGGACGTATTAGTGACGTGTATTTTAAAATAAAAGATGTAACAACAAGTTTTTTAAACTAAGCACTCTCCATAAACATCAACAAGCTTGTGTTATTTGATGTAAATGAGCACCTGATGATACTGGTTGTGCAAAAATAAAAAATTGCAAAAAAAGCGATCTTTCGCATCATTTTTCTAATAAAGCAGATCGCGCCCTAAAGATGTGCAATTAGTTTAATAGTTATGGTTGCAAAATACTAATAACGAATTACCTACAGGTGAATGGAACAACTGGTACAATCCGACCTCGGGGAAGATCAATTTGGATTTAGGAGAAATACTTACAACTTACTTTAGAAGACTGGTAAAGGAAAGTTTTTGACAATGTTGACTGGAATATACTCTTTCAAAATTGGAATCTAATAGGGCTAGATATAGAGAACGTAAGGTTATATACAACTCGTACAAAAACCGGACAGTATTATAAGCACATATTTTTTGAAACATTTTTGTTCCAATTTTAGGATAACAGCACTCTTTTATTTAAAGAGGCTCCCAAGCATCTGCGCAGCTCCACGATATCAGTGGAGTTGCAATCCTGAAGATCATCCAAAAGAGGACCGAAACTAGTTGATTTAAATAAAAATTATTGCACTCTAGACTGTTTTTTATGTATAAAGTTAGTATCATAAGCGTCCAAGGGCATGAAAGGAACACAGTAATTGGAGTAAGTCAGGGCAGTAGCCTTTCCCCAATGTTATTAAATCTGTGAAGGAAAACCAGGAGAAATTTGGAGAAGGAATTAAAACTTCAGAGAGAAGAAATAAAAACATTACGGTCTGCCAATGACATTTTAATTCCATCGGAACAGTAAAAGACGCCGAAGAGAAATTCAGCGGAATGCACAATATCCTGAAAGAAGGTTTTTAATATGAACTTAATAAAGACAAAACAAGGGTAACGGAATGTAGTTGAATTTCTGGCCGCGGTGGCCGAGGGGACTGAGACGCTCCAGTCACGGTCTGCACGGCCACTACGGTCGGGGGTTCGAATGCCCCCTCGGGCATGGATATTTGTGCCGTCCTTAGTATTAGCTAGTTCATAAGTAGTTTGTAAGTTTAGGGACTGATGATCCCGTAGTTAAGTTCCATAAGCTATACAAACATTTGTAGTTGAATTATATCGGGCGATACTGGGGGAATTGGTTTAGGAAACGAGACAAAGTTTTGTTATTTGAGCAGTAAAATAATTTCTAACAGCCGAAGTAAAGGCTCTTCCATCCAAAGTGACGGAGGACGGGAGGCCGAACAGATCACAGGATAAATAGTGGATGGATGGACTGGAGGAAACTGAGCAGAGTAATGTGTGATAAGTGCTGATGACTAGATGGGTAGATCGCCTAACTAATGAGGAAGGCCTGAATGGAATTGGGGAAAGGAACATTTCTGGCATATCTTGAATAAAAGAAGAGTTTGATTGCTGAGGTACTTTCTGAGACATCAAAGAATCGTGTCCGCGGAGCGCGCGGTTGCTCGCCGTCGGAGGTTCGAGTCCTTCCTCGGACATGGGTGTGTGTGTTTGCGGTCCTTAGATTAGTTAATGAATTTTAGAGCCTAGGGACTAATAACCAAGGAATTGACAATTAGTAATAATAAAAAAAATCCTCTTTTTTGAATTTTTCCGAATTACTTTTAGTGTGAAGCTCTTTTCTTATCGATTGGTTCCTGAAAACAGCTTTCAGACTTGCCGCTTATTCATCATTAACACACTGCATTATAAAACTATGATCAGTTCATAATTTTAACATTAAAAAATCTACCTTAGACAGACGTTTTTAAATATTTTATCCATGGCAGCAACTGTGTTTTATAAGTTAGAAAAGAAAACTGCAGTTGCAAGGTTGCAAATTTATTCACAACATGTTTCGAGCAATTAATTATGCGATTCCACAGCTAATTCTATGTAATATTTGTATGTTCTTAACTGATTCCTGTACAGATACCTGAAGAAGGGCAATAATTGCTCGAACCCGGTTGTGAATAAATCTGCAACTGGTGGCTGTTTTCTTTTATGAGCATACGCTTTTGTATTACAGAACCCCTGGTTATTTTATGGCGCTCAAGTACTTTCTGCTGTTACAGCGACCCGCCGAGCAAGACTTTGCGACTCCCCTGGGAGTCGCAAGCCACAGGTTGAAAAGCACTGCGCTAAACCTACAGAATACTTGACTCTCGTAGGTAGCCTAGGTTGAATTTCTGACTGGTAAATTGTTCAACAGAGGTACAGAAGGGCATACATGGCCCACGATGTTTTCCGTGAAGAGTAAAATACAAAAGACAAAAACTTATAATGATTTTCTAAATGAGACTAATCTTTATCGACAATGTATTAGGAAACACCGGTAAATAATAATTTATATTCACAATGAAAACTAAAGGTTCTGAGCGATATGTAATTTCCAATCACAAATAAGAAACGTATGTTTTTCATAAAAATAACAATTGTGTGTTAATCAGCATATATTTAATTAATTTTGTATTTAAATGTCGCAGGTATTCGAGATAAAAAGTGAGACTGGGTAACCTAGGTTCGATTCTTCAACAGAGGTACAGAAGAACATCATGTCCCACGATGTTTTCCGTGAAGTGTAAACTACATAACGACAGAAAATACAATGTTTTTCTACATGCGATTAATCTTTATCCACAATATTTTAAGAAAGACAGGTCAATAAGAATTTATATTCGCAATGAAAACTAGGGTTCTCAGTGATATTTAATTCCCAATCTCAAATAAGAAACGTGCGTCTTTCATAAAAATCACTATTAATATATGTGTTAATCAACATATATTTCATTAATTTTATATTTAAATGACGCAGGCATTCCAGATAAACAAAATGAGACTGGAACATGCCTTTACCAGTCTCGAGTCTTGCTGATATTTTTTCTACATCTATGTACTTGACGCTTAACACCAACATACATTAAACATCCCTGTTTACAAATTTGCATCATCTAAGAACTGAACTGAGGTTTGTCACGTGGCGAACAATTATTGTGCCACAGAGCGTGTCGTTCAACATTTTAGCTTTCTTCAGGGTATTAATGACGGTCGGAAAACAAAATCGATTTCCTCGAAACATTTTGAGAGGAGCATCTAACTGCTTTGTTATTTGAGTTCTTAACTTCACGTACCATAAATGTAAGCAATTACTAGAATTCGAGTGCTGTGTGCTCTCCTTTACGCAGTCAATCAATGCGTAGCTAAGAAGCTAAAGAGTATATTTCGTCCCAATAAATTTTGATATCTACTGTTGTGACATCCTCGCCGGATAAGCACTTGAGATAAAGGTGTCATCCATCACGCTGAAAATATTCACTGTGAAAACATCGATATCTCTATAAACAGTAGCCACTGATGTATGTTTTGGAGACAGTTGCGTTATCTACTGTTATTTCCACACTTGACAAGTCACCTTGTGGTGAGTAGCCCGGAGTACTTCGTGTTCCACTGTTTAACTCATTCCCCTTTTGTTCCATTCGGGAATGCCTTGAGGCAAGAACATTTGTTAGTGACTTCTATGTGAGCACAAATCTCTCTTCAATCTTACCTCCTTCGTATTTCAGCGAGTTATAGCTAGGAATGTCAGTTAATTCTTCTACGGAGTTACCTCTCGGAAAATTAACAGTAAACTACCCCTACACCCGAAAGAATGCGGTCGTCTGAGCCTCAGCATGAAGCTTAAGCGCATACTAAATAAGACAGTGACGAAACGCATTGCTCTCCTTTGTTTCTTATATATTTATTTTATACTGTACGGATATCAGACTGAAGAAAAGATATAGTGATTGGATGATGTGAAGATTAGGGAGTTCAACAGCTAGACGGGGATAAACTGCTCAATAGCTAGAAGAGGATAAAGTGGCACGGAGTAACTGATGTAGGTGAAGAAGAACCTTTGGTATTGACTAAACTACTTAGTGTTCCGCGTATTTATCACGTGTTTACTGAGCTATGAGATCAGACACTAACCATGAATCTCCTCCTAATTTTGGTAGTACTCTCGATAGACTTCATCGCAGTCTTCATGACAGAGATTGTGCGATCTGTCTGGAGTTTTGTTCAATGTAAGACTGCCGGCCGCGGTGGCCGAGGAGACTGAGGCGCTCCAGTCACGGTCTGCACGGCCACTACGGTCGGGGGTTCGAATCCCCCCTCGGGCATGTATATTTGTGCCGTCCTAGTTCGTAAGTAGTTCATAAGTAGTTTGTAAGTTTAGGGACTGATGACCCCGAAGTTAAGTCCCATAAGCTTTACAAACATTTGAACATTTTTACGCTACCCTGAAGAATGATTTCATGAAAGCAAGTAAAGTACGCCTACCTTCTAACAAGATACAAATAAAATAGTCAGTGTGTTAGGTTTTAAAAAAATGTACGCCTACTTCACTTTATATTATATATGTGGCTAATAAGCCGTGGCTAACTTTGTTTCCCCGTCGGGATTTCCAGTTCTCAGTCATTTTCATCTCCTGTCAATATACTAAACACACGAAAAAAATATACACTGAGACAGATTTGCAGCGATCTCCTGTCCACACGTTTCAATTTGTCTGCACAGGTGTGATTTGAACCCACAGATCTGAGCAATTTTGCTCAAACCTCCAACTTTACAAACATTTGAAGATTTATTTATTTTAATGTCAGATTTCTATCAAGTACGGCGGATTAACGATGATATTGTACTAGGAAAGGTTGAACCTGTATGTCCGTGTACATTTTACAACATAATTGAAGAATCATTAAACAAACGTAATCGTTTTTGCATTTTGAAGTCCACCATACACATTTGAATATACGATCTTCCGCAAACAGTCATCGAAAATTCTGTAACCGCACTCGACAGTCGACAAAAAAGGGAGATGCTTAGCTCGTCTGATGGTTCCTTCCCAAACCCGGCCCCTGAATCCAGGAAATTGCAAAGTATTCGAGATAGGTATCGTTCTTCAATCATGTCAGCGATATGAATTACAATGAATAGTCGGAGACTTCCCTCAGTAACCGGCCGACAATATTGTCGATTGATTGTGGCAAGAAGCGAAAATGAATTTTTATCTGCCGCGTGGGAGTAGCCGAGAGGTCTGGAGCGCCACGTTACGGACCGCACGGCCTCCCGCGTCGGAGATTCGAATCGTCCCTCGGGCATGGATGTGTGTGTTGTCCTTAGGTTAGTCTAAATTAGTTTAAGTAGTTTTTAAGTCTATGGACTGATGACCAACGTAGTTCGGTCCCATAGAATTACAAACATTTGAACATTTTGAAATTATTATCTCAACTCCCACCAGAGCAGTACTTGCCCATATGGGAAAATAGACAGGAAATGCAAAGTCTGCTCTCCGAGAACATACTTGTGGCTTCTTTACAGAGGAAATGTTGTGTACATTCATTCGCCTTGACAAAAGACAATGCTTGATCGCCTCTCACGCAAGATCTGCCAAGCACTTTTTTTCCTTTCACAAGTGGACCTTTGTAATCGATTACTTTCACGTTTTACTAGATTTTGTTTCCTTTTCGAGTGTATAGCACTCCGTAAAACTGTTTATCTACAGATTTTCCGTTTAACTACGTCATTAGCACAACAGTAATTCTCTGTTAACGTCGTTCCGTCTCTCCTTTTTTGTGCGTTCACATCTTGTTCCCTCCTATGAATTCCCCCAACATCCCTTCTAAGAATCTGTTATCCTTTAGTGAATGGCCCACAAATTTAATTTCCGTTTGCTGCATTGCGACAACAAGAGATCTCCATTCATTAATTTTTTGCCACCCTCATTTTCCTTTCGTTATCTACCCATAATGGTCCGGTGGGTCTTTTTCCACAGTAAAATCCTTATTTCCTGCCAATGTCACTTCTGATTTTTTCGCCTGTCAATTACTGACTGCTGTATAATAACGTACTTTAGCTACACGTTGCAATGTCATACCACGCACTGCACGGTATTAATAAGTTTGAAAACGTAGCGTGCGTATATGCGATTCTTCAGGAGCCCACATCTCGGATTCATCACAGATTTCAAACGTAAAGTGTTTTGGATAGTCCTTTGCCTAGAGATCATTTGCATACCTGACTGACGAACTGGCATACAAAGCTGCTGGGTCAAAATTTTAAAATTACACAGTTTCTGTAGCCAAGAAAAAATGAGCACATCGGTAGGTTTTGTATATTACGTGTGTCCTATAGTAGGCTTACAGAACCACCATTTGTTCATGATCAGTTCCTATGAAAACTACTAAACACTACGCTTTTTGGATACGAAACCTATGCGTTGTTTTGAGCGCCACTTCTACACTTTTTATTTATTGAAAATTCTTACCACATATTGTTAAGATAATATTTTCTAACTATTTTACAAATTTTATATGTTTATTTGGTAACGACATCCAGAGGATCGAAATTACCGACGCACAAAAAAAAAAAAAAAAAAAAAAAAAATAATAATAATAAAAAAAATCATTTTTGAGGAACAATGGGGGAGGAAAACGGCCGTGCCCTTTGAAAGGGACCATCCCGGCATTTGCCTGGAGTGATTTAGGGAAATCACAGAAAGCCTAAATCTGGATGGCCGGCAGTGGATTTGAACCACCACCCTGCCTCATGCGAGTCCAGTATCTTACCACTGCGCCATCTCGCTCGGGCAGTAAAATATAACTTCTAATGAAACACAGTGTTGGTTGCAATGATTTATTTTATTTAACGCATTTCGCCTTTTTGGGGCATCATCGGAATCTGGAAAAATAAATTAGGGAAAACTTTACAGGCCTAGTCTTATAGTGAACAGCGATGATAAAAAATTGATTACTACTGACTTTATAATAATTTTTACATCGGTAGATGTGAAAGGATTTCGCACCAAACCCTGGCAGTGTCAGCATTTAAAGGTAGCACTGGGTGTAGGGCACGCGTCAAAAACATACGTAAACGGAAAATACAGGCGAACTTAAAAGTGCGGTCCTACCCTGTGCGATCGAGACAGTAAGAACGTAACAGAAAGGTTAGAGGATTGCAAGTTTTTAACTCTCCCTGCACAGCGTTTTATAAGTATTATAGTTCATTTCCTATACTTTGTACGCGTCATGATAATCTAATAAAAACAGGAGCATGAAGCTGTGTAATTGAACGTTATTGTTGTTGTGGTCTTCCGTTCGCAGACTGGTTTGATGCAGCTCTCCGCGCTACCCTGTCCTGTGCAAGCCTCTTCATCTGACAATACAAACGGCAACCTACATCCTTTTGAATCTGCTTACTGTATTCGTCCCTCGGTCTCCCTCTACGATTTTTACCCCACACACTTCCTTCTAATGCTAAGTTGACGATTCCTTGATGTATCAGAATGTGTCTCACCAATCTATCCCTTCTTTTAGTCAGGATATGCCAGAAACTCCTTTTCTCCCCAATTCTGTTGAGCACCTCCTCATTTGTTACGTTATCTGCCCCTCTAATCTTCATCATTCGTCTGTAGCACCACATTTCGAAAGTTTCTATCATCTTTTTGTCTTCTTATCGTTCACGTTTCACTCCCATAAAATGCTACACTCCACACAAATGCTTTCAGAAAGGACTTCCTAACATTTAAACTAATATTGGATGTCAACAAATTTCGCTTCCTCAGAAACGCTTTTCTTCCCATAGCAATTCTGCATTTTATATCTTCTTTACTTCGGCCATCAGAAGTTATCTTGCTACCCAAATAACAAAAGTCATCTGCAACTTTTATTGCCTCATTACCTAACGTAATTCCTTCGGCATCGCCTGATTTACGGACACTACATTCCATTACCCTCGTTTTACTCTTCTTAGTATTCATCTTATACCTCCCTTTCAAGACATTGACCATTGTAAATGGATTCTTCCGTCACTTCTTGGTAGAAAGCTTCCATATTTAATGTTGAAAACAAACAAACTGTTTCTGTTCTACTAATTTTTTGTTTATTTACTATCTAGTTTTCGGCTTATTAGGCCATCATCAGGTAAACTATTGACATGCGTCGACAAAGACGCTCTTCTTTAGGTTCTCAAAGATGGCAAAACAAAGATACAACACACAGAATAGTCGGTCTTTGCATATGACGTTTGTCATGTGAAGAGTTTACCCGATGATGGCTTAATAATCCGAAAACTACTTAGTAAATAAACAAAAAATAAGTAGAACAGAAACAGTTTGTTTGTTTTCAACCTTAAATAAGTAAATGGATAAATTTACCTGAAATAATGCTGCAGCAAACAGCCGCGACAGCACAGAAATAGGCGCACTTACGCCTATTTCTTACGCCATTTCTTTATTTTGTAGAACTAGTTTCAGTGAAGCTATCTTACCATGAGGAGGTGCTGAACAGAATTGGGGAAATTCAGATTCAAATGTTTGTAAATCTATCGGACCAAACTACTTAAACCTAGGTAAACTAACCTAAGGACAAACACACACACACCTATGCCCCAGGGAGGACTCTAACCTCCACGGCGAGCAACCGCGCGCTCCGCAGCAAGGCGCTTTAGAGCGCTCGGTTACTCCAGAGCAGCAATTGGGGTTGGTCACTGTGTTCAAAATGTTCAAATGTCTGTATAGTCTATGGGACTTAACTACGGGGTCATCAGTCCCTATACTTACAAACTACTTATGAACTAACTAGAACTAAGGACGACACAAATATCGATGCCCGAGGGGGGATTCGAACCCCCGACCGTAATGGCCGTGCAGACCGTGACTGGAGCGCCTGAATCCCCTCGGCCACCGCGGCCGGCTTGAAGAGATCTCGCGACTTTATAAGAGCGAGTAATACTTGCCACTCGCCAACGGCGGGGCAATACAGTCAGCGCCGAGAAGATGAACGAACCAAAAACAGCGAGAGGACGCTCTTCCAGGTAACAATCGGTGGGCGCCGTTCCGAGGAAAGGAACTGCCACATCACGACGAGCAATCCGGCAGCCGTGACCGCTGGCGGAGTAAGTACGAAAAGCCGGGCGTAATGGAACACACACGACGAGGAGATTTTACTGGCCGGCAGCGGGCAACGAGCGTGGCCAACACGCGTCCATTACGGCGTGTCGAAGCGATCCGGCACGCCGGGAGACGGGCGGAGCACGGGCAGCAGAACGGGCGCCACGGCGAGAACACAGCGCCGCCTGTCCTACTGCTAATAACGCTGACACGGCCGCCGGTGCCGGAATGTTTGCCCGGTAAACCGGCGTGAAATTAAGCGGCGCGCGGACTGCGGACTGCACTGTACGCCGGGCAGCACGGAACACCAAAAATAATAGAACTGCAAAGACCATGTTATCACACGGAAACACAGAATGACAGCAGCGCTACTAGTGGCCTGGCAGTGAACTTTCAATCCGAAAAATGTGGCGCGAAAATCCACATGTTTGCTTCTAAATACACGAATGAGAAAACGTTATGTTGGTGATAGATGACAATATTTTTCATTTATTCTTTGAGGGTGGGTCTCATAAAAAGGTTTTTGAGACCTTGCAAATTAATATATACGAGAAATTTAAATAAAAAACTATCTCTGACGTCCACATTCCCGAAACACCACCTTCATGACCTAGGTCGTGGACCACCTTTACCTTCTGTTCCGATCCTTTCTTCTTCCCTTCTCTCCCACCTGATGAAGGAACTTTGTTCCGAAAGCTAGTCCTTTTTGTCCCCTCTTTTCTGTTTCTTCATTTGTGTTACTATCGGCCGTACAGCACAAAGGTAAGTACTGGCCAGCCATTCTATCTCGTTTCAACCATATTTAAATAACAAACTAACATTAACTGCTTGTGGCTGTTGTTTACAGTCGACCAAACTTCGTAAATGATGTCGTGGTAATCTTTCTCACCGTAAAATTGTTTGTTTCTAAAACTCGGCACTGCGATTTTCGCCATGTGGCGTTATAACATGGAAATAAACGTGATTTTGCGCATGTCAGACTAAAAATCATCTGATATTGCATGCATCTATGTAAATGATTTTTCAGTTTTCACATACGCTAAGGCACAATTATATCCACTCGTGTGACCAAAAGAGGAATAGTAGGTTGTACAAATAAATAATTTTACAGCCATATACACTGTCCTGCAAACAAGAATGTAGGCCTACTGTAATGTCTACAAAAACCAATTTATTTTTATTTCTGTTGATTACTATTTATGCATCTTCAGTCATATGAAATGGAACTTCTGTACAGTTCAAATAAATGAAATTTAAGAAACTCACAAAATGCACACAGAAGATCGCAATTAGGAAGACGTTGCTATATAACCTCAGCACAGAACACCACCTACGAATCAAAACAAATATGGAGGGCTGTAAAGCGTAAATCATCCAATAGGAAAGCGAGATGAAAAATCGCATCGCTCGCAGCGCTCTATGTGGCCTGGCAGCGAACCAACACCGTGTTACCGGAAATCCCTATATGAGTTTCACCCCCCTGCCTGGCAGCGCCCAAGTCGCGGGTCCGGCGGAAATCGGCGCGGCGCGTTCACGATTTATTGGCCCCCTGTTAGCAGGCGGGATGCGCAGAGAGCGATGCGCGCGAGATAAGCACTTTTAATTGCAGTGCCGAGGTGCGGCGAGTAACGGACGCAATTTCACGGACAGCCGCACGCCTGCCTTTGTTCGTCTTTTGTCGGCACTCGAAATAAGCATACGCGCGCTAACTGGCGGGGCGGCAGACGCGGAGCTCGGCGCATAACTCATACCGGCGTGCCGAGTGCTCGCTACGTCCGTGCTGCAATTTGCCTGCGCAGACCGCTGGGCGTGCGGCAGAAATTTGGGAGGAGTTACCGCCGTGGCGTAGCTTCGCGTTCGGGGAAATAAATCATCTGAAAAGCATTCGCGCACAATTTCGAGAAGTACAGCATACATACTCCGTCAAATAGGTACGGCTATCCAAAGATTCATTTGAACTCCACAGTGCTTTAGTATCCATGCTGTTCTCCGACCTTTGAACTGACTTACTCAGTCAGTTATATGTTTCACATCAACAACGTCGCCAGAGATGAAACTAGTAAAAAGTGACAGCTATAAATACTACAATTGACCTGGTATCAAAGCCGTGACCTTTGAAATTGCGATCTGGCACACTAACCACATTGCATACCTGCCAAATGTTGAAAAGGGCATCAGTAAAACTCAGCCTTTAAGGGGAGCCGGAGGTGGGCAAATCCAAAAAATACGATTTTTTATTTTTTTCTATCAAAAAGTAATTCGTACATTCTTCTTTAACGCAAACTTTGAATTATTGTTCGACTCGTCCTAGAAGTAGAGTTATTACCATTTTCTCCCGCGCCTGTACACACAACAGCCTGTGCCCAAAAGATTCCTGGTGAAAATTTAATGCCAAAGAGGACCATGATCGCAAACATGGTGTGCCAGCGGATGTGATAATCACAATAAAACGAATTTTTTATAACTTAGCACAGCCAGAATTTTTACACAAATGTCTACACGGAAAAACGCAGAATCATAATGAGAACGTAAACAATTTAATTTGGACAGTAATTCCCAAAAAATAGTGTTTGTAAGCATAAAAACACCACACTTCAGCATTTATGATGCAATAGCAATCTACAACGAAGGAAACAGTGTGAAGTTTTGAAGGCATTAGGGTTTCAAACTCGAGTGAACACTGTACGAGCACTAAGAAATGTTGACAGACGGAGAGTAAGAGGAGCGGAAAGGAGAGAAAGGAATATGAAATATTATGGAACAACAGGCAAGAAGAGAAGACCAAAACGGAAGCTTTTGGAGGATGAAGAAGAAGACGACCCTGATAACCCATCCTATACTGTATGAATGTATTGAAAAACTTTGATAGCCATTTCCCGTGAATTAGAATTTTCCGAATGTAAGGAACATTTTCTCAAAATTCACTCTAACTAGAGAGATGAAATTTTTATACCGCACTCCTAGTGGTCAAACTTGGTTTTTTTTATTTTTTATTTATTTATTTATTTATTTATTTTTTTTTGTAAAGAAGTTGGGTCATTAATAAAAAATTGAAAGGAAACTAGAAAAAATACTCCAATATCCCTCCATCATAAGTGCAATACTAAATCACTCTATATGTTGAGAAAATTTCAAATTCTTCGGTTTGGTAAATTGTTCATAAATGTTCCTCAAACTTAGTGATTTCAACATGGGCGGCATAGGCACCTCCGGCTCCCCGTAAGTGCCTTGGGGGTTCCAACATATTGGACTCATGTGATATAAATTTGTATCTATTTATGTATTCGCGTATGGGTACTGTAAATTTGTATGCTTTTGACTGGAGAATAATAAACTCGACCACAATAGGTTAACTTCCGATGTTAGCAGACACCACTACAGTTGTTTGCTTCTGCGCATGCCCATTCTGCAGCACACTCGGAAATTTAGAACTCCACAGGCGGCACAATCTATAGATCATTGTTGTCATAGACGCATTCGCGATGGGGTTGGCTGCTGATTTACACGCAGGAACGAAAGGTGCAAGCACTTTGAGTAGTCAACTTTCACCACGAAGTCGATCGTGTAAAACAGGCTTTACGCTATCCCCGCACGTCTTCCGGACCGACCAGAACTTCCATGTCACACACCCCCTACTGGCAATTAGTGCTAGTACATTTCACTGCCGGCCGCGGTGGCCGAGGGGACTAAGGCGCTCCAGTCACGGTCTGCACGGCCACTACGGTGGGGGGTTCGAATCCCCCCTCGGGCATCGATATTTGTGCCGTCCTTAGTCTTAGCTAGTTCGTAAGTAGTTTGTAAGCTTAGGGACTGATGACCCCGTAGTTAAGTCCCATAAGTTCTACAAACACTTGAACATTTGAAGTACATTTCACTATGTAAGTCCCGCACATGGAGATATGCTTACTACACTCATTGTCGCAAGCCTTGCTCCAAAAGCTTCCGTTTTGGTCTTCTCTTCTTGCCTGTTGTTCCATAATATTTCATATTCCTTTCTCTCCTTTCCGCTCCTCTTACTCTCCGTCTGTCAACATTTCTTAGTGCTCGTACAGTGTTCACTCGAGTTTGAAACCCTAATGCCTTCAAAACTTCACACTGTTTCCTTCGTTGTAGATTGCTATTGCATCATAAATGCTGAAGTGTGGTGTTTTTATGCTTACAAACACTATTTTTTGGGAATTACTGTCCAAATTAAATTGTTTACGTTCTCATTATGATTCTGCGTTTTTCCGTGTAGACATTTGTGTAAAAATTCTGGCTGTGCTAAGTTATAAAAAATTCGTTTTATTGTGATTATCACATCCGCTGGCACACCATGCTTGCGATCATGGTCCTCTTTGGCATTAAATTTTCACCAGGAATCTTTTGGGCACAGGCTGTTGTGTGTACAGGCGCGGGAGAAAATGGTAATAACTCTACTTCTAGGACGAGTCGAACAATAATTCAAAGTTTGCGTTAAAGAAGAATGTACGAATTACTTTTTGATAGAAAAAAATAAAAAATCGTATTTTTTGGATTTGCCCACCTCCGGCTCCCCTTAAACTTACAAACTACTTTTGAACTACCTAATCCTAAGGACGGCACAAATATCCATGCCCAAGGGGGAATTCGAACCCCCGACCGTAGTGGCCGTGCAGACTGTGACTGGAGCGCCTCAGTCCCCTCGGCCACCGCGGCCGGCCCGCTCTACCCTGACGTGTCACATTATTGTAACTGTAACAATTACTGCCCTCACTCGCAGGTAGTTTACACGATCTAAAATGCGCCGTCACTATTATTAGAATTTCTCTTAGCACTAATGCCCGGTTTCACCAAACGTCGTCCGAATGTTAGACAAAAGTCAAATTCAACGCCTTGTTTAATTTTGACGACCGTCAAAAGCTACAGCATTTCCATCCAGTGGCGTAGCTACGTCACCAAGGGCCCCGGGGCAAAAATAACATTGGGGCCCTCTTTAAACTAAAACCGTATACGGATGCAAAACTATTTCTTCAGCTCCTTACTGCCCACTGTAAGAAATAATAAGGCAAACCTAAATACTGCTAAGTAAATTATGTGTCACGCAACAGATAACATAGTTATAACTGTAAAAGTTTGTTTGTTTGGTATACTTTTACGCAAAAATTACTGGGTGCATTTGAATGAAATTTTTGCTGAGGGATAGAGTTAGATCTGGGCGGGACATGCAGATACAAAGACCCCATGCTCCGTACCGATCAGACTTATTTCGTTTAAAGCCCAGTCAGAGAAAGAAAATAAAGGAAATATTCGTGTAGGATGGTTTCAGCAAAAGGAAGTTGACGGATCTTGTATGATAAAACATTTTGTATTGAGCCATGCCGCTACCAGGCTGTATGAAGTAATAAGTAAAATAACGTAAATCGACATTTTCGCTTATTATGACTGGGGCAGAGGGCAGCGTCTAGAATGCACAATTCACTATTGTGACAATGTAACCGTATTTTCTCTTCTTCTTACATGCTTTTCAGAGTGCAGTTGGTTACAGCACTTCATTGGGTTACAGCACTCCCTAGGGGGAATTCACTATACAAACAGTTTAGTTACCATAATAATACCGTTCTGTAATAATTCAAATGTCGTCACACCGTGTCAAACACACTGCTAGTAATTCGCCGCCATTTATTGTTATATTGTCGGCCATGGCAACTCCGACTGCAACCGACAACACTCTAACGAGAGGAGGGTCGCGTCATAGTGGACAAGCAATAGACATTGTATGTTTATATTGTGAGGTGGGAATAAAATTTGGATTTCACTTCATGCATTTGAGGTTTGTTGCTCAGGGTTCAAAAAGTTAATAAAACTTGAAAATCGTTCATTCAACTAAAATATTATATACAGTAGATCGTCGATTATCCGAAGTAATTGGAAGACATAGATGTTCGGAAAACCGATTATTGGTATAATCAAACTGTACATTTCTATTTGCCAATAAGAAGTACTGTAGAGTAAATGTATTTATTCAGTATTGGGATGTGGTCGATCCTTCGCACTGTGCCGAGCGGCACGCCGTAACACCTGGAAGGCGCAGTGAGCAGCTTTGATGCTTCCTCTTGCTTCTGCTGCAACGCCGACTGAGTTGTGCCGATTGTTGTACACAGCAACTGGCGACTTGGAAGATCAGCAGCACCACCGACCGGCGTCTAGTGAAGGCCACACTAAAAGCAATGTTTCGCCACCCGGTGACCCAAAGCGGCTACTGTGGGAAACTTGGTTTGAAGGCAGATGGAGATAATGGACGGCAGGGTGGGAGACAAAAAAAACACAAACAACCGATAGTCTATTATACTCTTTTCAAACGGCTCACGGAGGCCGAGGGGCCCTTAGAGCTCGGGGGCCCCGAGGCACTGCCCCGCCTAGCCCTATGATAGCTACGCCACTGTTTCCATCATCGCCAGTCTCAATGAATTGACGAGGCGTTTATTGTAACACGTCTCTCCAATCGAAACAAGTCTAGCATCGTGTATTAAATCGATACTATCGAGTTTTATCGTTTGTTTTCATTGTTGTTCTGTAGTTTTCGATTGAACAAATGAATATCGCTACGTAAATAACAGGTTTTTCAGTACGGCCAAAGTTGTGATTCGTGAGTTTGGTGAAACGCTAAGAAAATGGAACGTACCGATGAAATAAAAAGAGGTTCTCAATTTTCTGATGACGAGAAAAGTTTTTTGGGGGCCTTATTTCGAAAATGAAAGACGTAATTCCTTGTGGGAATTTCACATATAGGGGTCTGAGCGATGCAATTACTTCTGAAACCTTCTTGATCTATCGGCAGACGGTTCATTTCGAAACCCCATTTAACTCAGCTACTACCATTTGAGGGAATCCAGTAGCATAGAACTGTAGAGTTAAAAGCAGCTTTTGTATTGGAGTTAATGGTCTATTTCTTTTAGTTGGATACTCTATTTTCAATTTGTTCCAGAAGTTTTAATGCTACTTTCTTGGACAACCTATACCTTGTAATGAATTTTATATCATTCACTGTGTAGAAATGATCATTGAGCTCAGAAATTTCGCGTCCAGGCGCTAGAGTTTCTAGCATATCTATGTATAATACTTCTGCATCAAAGTTATCTCCCATCTTCACAGCCAGACGGCGTGAACAGCAATAAAGTATCTAGGTTACCTTTACAAAAACTCCTGAATAGTCAAACTACAGTAATCCTTTCTTGTATAAACGACTCATCAAATGGTTTGACGACGCAAAATCGGCGCGTCAATTTTGACGGCGAGTTTAACGATCGTTACAGTAAACAGACGTCGATGAAACGCAAAAATGAAAATTAAACGATCGTCAAAGTCATAAACGACGCTTGCTGAAATCGGGCATACGACTGTCAACACAAGTTGGCAGAGAACTATATGAGCGTGTAAATTAGGATGCTGTTCCTCTCGGTTGTCCTGTCTACGTTCGGAAAAGTCATTCTTTTTGTTATCCTTTATCAAGGTGGGAGGTATTTCTATTTCTACAATGCCTTACTCAACAAACTGGTGTACCTATCCCACCTGTTGACTCACGAAACATGTCAGCAGACGTCACTGTCAAAACGTGTGTTCAGGCCAGACGGAACGTCAACAGGACGCCAGTTCCACCTGTTGACTCAAGAAACATGTCAGTTCTGTTGTTGGCAGCCTGTGAACGAGTGCTTTCAGTTTTCTACTACCGCCAGACTCGAAGTCTTTCTACTACTGCATGGGGAAACTAAAATCACTATCTGGCGACTTTTAATTTTCTAAAACCTCTTGCCCTTTCGTCCTACGAAATTTTTGTACCACTTTTCTCTCTGAAAAATTACAGTTGTCGCACTTGTAAATGTTTCAATACATGTAGAGGGTGTGTACGTGTCACTGATGCGTAACTATGCCTTTGGATATGCGCTTGTATGTGCAGAATTTGCGTTTCGTAGACTTAAGACCGATGTTGCATTGTTCTGGACGGAACGTCATTGCGTCAATTCACTTAACCCAGTAAAGAACGGTGCAAGTGGGGTGTAGAGATACCATTCGTCATAGAAAGTGATCACAATACTGTATCAAAATGAAAAGCAATGATACCTTTATTAACCATCACTGCAAAGTTCATGACGCATATTCATGCTGTTCTTTGTGTGGATAGCTGCAGACAAGCGCAACAACTTTCTTGATCATCGACTTTTTTTTATTGTTATTCATTAAACACGTTCACGATGACCCCCCAAAAATATTTATAGGGGAACACACACAACCTTCTCTTCCTACGTGGCAAATAATGTAAAAAATTGAAGAACTTTTCTCTCTCTTTGAGTCTTTTCAATGAAAATTTCTTAAAGAATTTCTCTTCTTTTTTATATATACACAGCGTTGGTGACAGGTCTGTTCGGTAACTGCAAAACATATATCATTTTGCGCCGTGTAAGAACGCTGTGTATAAAGTTACCAAGTAGTCAAAAACTCGTTATGTAGCACGAAAATACAGTAAAATAACAAAATAAAGATCAAGAAGGCGGAAAACTCTTTAAATCCACTAGAACAAGACAGAGAGTGGCAAAAATAGTTAATTTCTTCCGGTGCTTGAGGGCGGTAACACTTTTCCGCCTATCAATAACAATGTCCAGTCTTTCTTCCCGAGGAATTCGGCGATGCCTCGTTCCATTTTGTTGACGACTAATGTGAATGACGCGCTCTGAAATACCCTGTGAAATGTTTTGACGTTCCGTTCCGTCAAGTGTGAATGGACCGTAACACAGTGCTTTCTTTACAGGCGCCACCCATGTTTGTGGATGGCGAAACGCAAAGAATATGACGGTGCAATAAGTCTACGACGTTCTATTACTCCTTCGAAGAAATGAAAGTGGTTAACGGTGTGATAGCCAGGGAAAGTACAACAAGCCATTATTTACTCTACCTCGATAATATAGAAAGAGCCTTGCAAATCAGACGAACTGATTGCATATAACGAGTTGCTGGGTACGAGTGATACACCAGTACAATCGTTATAATTAACGCTAGCCTGTCAGGATTAGTGTTATTTAACCAGCACTAAATATATGATAAGCCAATTATCCAGAATGATAATTTGCTTTGTGTAGCCTGCTTCCTCTGTGGAAGGTTGACTATAAAAAGACCGGAGATGTTAAGGCAGTACTAGACGCTAAAAGCACCGATGCCATATCATGCGAAGACTTGAAACTGTGCCTTACAACTTGAGTTAGAGATCAGTATGACAAACTTTTCTGTGTCTCGGGAAGGCAAGCAGCTTAAGCACTCGCTCACAAGTATCGGAGTTTTATCTCTCACCTAGAGGAAGCATTATAAGTGTACTGCCAAGACACTTGTGATAGTAAATAACATCCTCAAGAGAACTGATGTGCAGAAAATAGCACCCTCCTCTGTAAACAGCAACCAATAACGACTATTCTTTCTCTGCGCCCAATGTGGTGCCTCTACCAACAAGAAGAAAGTGGCTGTCATCCTCGAAACATGCCGTGTAATACCTGATTCGATAAAGGCCTCACCTCCGGAAACACTGTACAAGGAACAGGCACTTCTACTTCAACAAGACGGCCATCAATACAAAACGTATACAATGATAAATTCATGCATATCATCGAAAGAAAGCATATTGCTACATACAGAATGGACGATGTATTCGGCTTTAACATGAAGACTAATATCAAGAAATGTCACGCCACAGCTTAACACAAAACCTACATACTGGATGTTCTGTTGGCGAACAAACTATGACGAAGCACCCTTACGGATGATAATATATTCTTGAGGTTGTTATTCTTCTCTCCGTGCTTGCTCATAAATAACTGAGGAAATTCCCCCTTATGCAAGACACTTAATTTGAATTATTCTTCCTAGACATGTTCCAGCACTTTTTGAGTTATCATCAGTGGGATGATTTTCAGAATGGAATAAAATCATCCCAGTAATGAATAATACAATTTGTCTCGCATAATGCTGATTTCTTCAGCAATAATTACTGACTGATTGTATCTTGTGCGTTTATGGTGGGAGTCCTACATATGAAGCATGGTTTGGAGTGCCCTACTACTCCGAACATAATGTATGTTGTAGATCTATACACTGCCGAAACTGAAAAGAAGTGCTGACAATTTTTTCAGCCTTTTCTCTGACATATGAAAACCAGAGTAACAGCTTTAGAGTTCACTATTTCTTTTTCCCGTGGAAGACACGACATTCCAAGATGTTAACCGGATTTTTCCCCACCATCAAATGCAAGTAAGTTTTGCCCCCTGCAATCATCTAATTAGAATTTTTTTAAATGTATAATGCCCTTGGTACTGATTTCAAATGTAGCTTCTTGTTACCCTCATAATATTAACGAATTCCTTCTCAAAATTGGTCGAATGTAAGAGAAAGACTTTCTATAATAGTAGCAGAAAATCGACATTTGTAATGACGTTCCGGGATTCATGAAAGAAGCTGTGATCATAGCCTATAATACTACGTTCCGGATTTCAGTAAGACAAGAGGTTTACAAAAATAAAATGTTTACGGTACGTGGACACTGAGTAACTGAAGTAAGCACATTTTATAACCAGCGGGGCAGAATTCCAATGCAAATGAAATGTCCTGAATAAAAGGGAAAACATAACACTGTGATATTTTTATCCTTTTTATTACCTGTGCAAGGGTAGAAAATGCAAATTAATAATCAGAAATTCGTGGGTTTAGAGCAAATCAAAATGACAGAAGGAGTACTGGAAAAAAATACGTAGAAGAGAAAACTAGAAATAATGCTTTTATATAACTAATGTGAACCACCAATTTCTAAACTGACGAAATCAGACATAGAATTAAGAATGAAAAGAATAGAGAAATAATTATTTCTAAAACGATAAGGGACAAGTAATATGACGGGGCAGCGAGATTAATAAATGCGCAAAAGAGGAAGGAATCAAAATGTCATGAACAGCAGCCGGATAAAAGCGCACACTGAACAATGGGTGTTCTTTTTCACTGTCGCTTCTGCAGTTCCAGGAATGTGCGACCTCTCTCCATGATATTAGATTTGTCAGATTTTCTTTAAAGGGTTGTCATTACAAATTTGCCACTTGGTCTTATTTTTTTGCCTCAGTGAGGTGACGTTCAACACGCAATGAAATACGAGATAGGGCATTTTGACTTCTGCATCTAAATAAATACTCTGCAAGTCACACTGAAATGCATGGTAGAGGCTTCATGGAACCGCTTTTATGGCGTTTCTTTACAGTTCCATTCTCTACTAGCTCGCGGGAAATAGGAACACCTAAATGTTTTCGTTTTCGATCTGATTTCTCTTATTTTGACGATCAGGTCTTCCTATGTAGGTGGGTGCTAACAATATGTTCGTATTCGGAAGAGAAATTTGGTGAAAGAAATTTCGCAAATAGATCTTGTCGCAACGAATAATGATTTCCACTCCAACTCGTGCATCATTCCCGTGACAGTCCCTCCCCTATATCTCAATAATATACAACGAGCTGCCTTTGAACTATCTCTAAATCGTCTCAGTCCCACTTGGTGAGGATCCCAAATGTACAACAATACTCTAAAAGAGGACGCACAAATTTCTTGAGTAGAACTGGTGCATCTTATAAGTATTCTGCCAACGAAACGTAGTCTTTGGTTCGTTTTCCCTACAAAATTTTCTGTGTGTTCTTTCTAATTGAAGTCGTTCATGATGCTCATAGGTATTTTCTTGAATTCACGGCATGTAGTTTTGACTGATTTAGCATGTAGGATGAAGTTTAACGTGCTTGTTTTAGTGGGCATATGGATGACTTCACACTTTCATTATTAAGGGTTAATTGCCATTTTTTGCACCATGCAGATATCTAAATTATTTTCCAGTTGCTTCTGATCTTCTGGTGACTTTACTAAGCGTTAAGTGACATCATCATCCGCGAACATTCTAAGATAGCTACTCAGATTATCTCCTAAATATAAAAATAAGGAACAGTAGGGGCCCTATAACACATCCCTGGGGAACGCCAGATGTCACTGCAGTTCTAGTCGATGTCTTTCCGTCAATTACAAAGTCCTCTGTCCCGTCTGACAGGAAATCAAGAATCCAATTGTACAACTGTGACGATATTTCATAAGCACGTAGTTCGATTACAAGGCGCTTGTGAGCTTAAGTGTCGAAAGCCTTCCGGAAATCTAGAAATACGGAATCTCTTTGACATCCCTTGGCTATAGCACTCGTCAATCGTTCTCTTCGAGGTAGTTCATAATATTTGAGGAAATCCTGCTGCAAACTAACGTTAGTGATATAGGCCTGTCATTTTGCGGTCACTCCTGTTGCCTTTTTTTTTAATATTGGCGTAACATGCGCAACTGTCCAGTCTATGGGTACGGAACGTTCGCTGAGCGAGCGCTGTGATATGCCCAGTGAGTTGCATAGGATGGTTCGTTAATATTCCAAATATGGTGACTGTTTCTTGATACCTCACAGTTTGTCATACAGTATAGCACATGGATACAAGGTACTTGTCATATTTCTCCCTGAGAATCCTAGGTTTTCCAGAGGAATCGCCACAATGCAGTGGGCCTAAAGTAACAATGATTCCACACAACGCTCTGAGTAGCGTCTGTTTTCCGATTAGCCGCATCTACGATAGTATCATCTGGGAATAAATGAAAACACAGCTGGAAAATTAGATTTTTAATGAAGCGCGGCGTCCCATCCCCGGCAGCGCTGATAAGGCAGCCACCGCCGGCGCGTCCATCAATCATGCAAATTGTTTCTGTCGAGATCCTTCATCAGCACTTTAAGATCAACGCACCTCTAACACCGGCCCAGCGCGGACACATACACACAAAAAGAGGAGGAGGGGGGGAGGAGGGGGCAGATGAAAGCAATCGAACAAAAACAAAAGGAGAGCTGACACCTCTCGATTGGCTGACGATATTTATAAAGCAGCAGTCGGCTCCACGGCATACACGGGCCGGCGATGAGAGAAAAGGAAACGAGGTGCGAGATTTACTACGGCGCGAGTCGGTTTTACGCCGGCGGGGCGATGTATGGGACATTCCCGGCGAGCCTCCAACAAAATGTGGCGGCCGCGCACAAAAAACCGCTCGTACGTCAATGTCTCGTTTAAATTCGGCAGTCCTTTGGAGGCCGCTACACGCGCCGCAGTCCCAGTGGCCGTCTCCGCGTTTCCGTCTCTCTCTTCCGTTCCTCCGTTCTTATCTCCGCACTGTTTCACAACAATGGCACGCTGCTCCACGCGCCGACCTTCAATGACGACAGCGGCGTCCCAGAATGTACTTTTAAAACAGATGTTCATTTGTTACAGTGACTGACACGAGCACATATTTCATACTGTTGTTTGGTTACGCATATTTCCATGGAATAAATTTCGTGACAATAATTACTGGCACACACGAAGCGGTACGTGATTGTTTATTACAAGTAACAATACCATGTGATTACAAATATTCGCCAACGGATACAAGATGCCTTGATGTAACTTTGTCGTGCAAATGATTCGAGATAGTGGCCTTTATATGATTTTTTACCCTGTCAATATGAATAGAAACGTCTAGATAGATGAAACTGTCTTAATTTATTACGACGTTTCGGCATGTGCCATCATCAAATCCGTAATAAAGATGAAAAGAACGTAACTGTTTATTGTGCAATAACAAACTCCAAGGAAGGATTAAAAATATATCTTGCAAGACATTTAAATATATCACTTACCTTTTAAGCTTGTTAATGTACAACAGACACTCGTATGTTGTACTCAACTTGATTACACATCTAATTGTGGCAGTTGTTGCAACGTCGTAAGAAATAGACAGTTTTATACACATTGACCAAAAAAATAATTGAGATCGCATACACATACCAGTAATTCGTTTGCATTACAACAAAATAATGTTAAATGAAATAACTTGTTTAACAACAGGAGCCATCCGAAACCGTACCGTTACCGGTTCAAATTCATACAAATCATCTTCAGACGGCATTATGCTTTGCATGAGAAACATGCGGTGCCGATTTAATACTACGTGTACTTTGAATGTTCATCTACAGCACGTTTTTGTCATAGTTTGCATTCAACGATTCACATTGTTAATGTTATTTCTGTTTACAGAAACACAAAAACATCCGTTTCCATATCTAACCACTTTAGTTTCGCCACGAAACGAATTGTTTATGCGCTCCACATGTATTCACTCAGGAGTTACAACATATGAAAACAAATGCACAGCTTTTACACACGTTACATGACGTTAAATACCAGGTATCAATTGTTAATGTATGTGGAAGCGCCGAGTGGCGCATAGCAACCAAGCAATTTTTGTTTACTAAAGGTAAGAAACACACTATTGTAGTTTTCGGCTGAGGAGCTTTGGAGTAATGTACGAAATTATGCAAACATACGAAACACGAAGTGCACACGTGTTCTGTGTTCACCGTCTGTCATGAACACGTTGTCGACGGAAATGTAAATCACAATTCGTCCTTTTCCTGTGTGCCGGTAATTTCCGCAGTGGTTGTTAAATCACAACAGGACTCCTTTCACGAAAGTGAGAGCGAAAAGGTGTCGAGGAGCTACACTACGAAAATAAACACGTGCGCAGTCTCAAACAAAACAGAAACAGCACCATTGTTGACGAACTGTGTCGATAACACGGCGCGCTCCCGATGCGTGTCGCTATGCAGCGAAAACCGGTGCGTGTGAACTCACCGAGAAGGCGCCTGACTTCGGGCTGGCTGAGGTACAGGTTGAGATTCCCGGAGCAGAGGTGGAGCAGCGCGCAGCAGACGACGAGGGACGCCAGCCAGGGGCGGCCGGAGGCTTCGGCGTGCGGAGCCATCGCCGCGTCACATCACAGATGACAGCCGCTCGTGGCCGCGTCGCGAAACAGGCACGGAACGCGTCGCACTAGCGCTAGCCCCGCCCGACCGCCATCGCTTTGCCAGACTGACTGGCCGCCGGCCACCGACTTTGCGCGAGCCCGCCTGCCGTCAGCTTGTCGGGGGCCGTGGTGGGGGGACGCCGCGGCCCGAAGGCCGGCGGCGGCGCACGAGCGCGCCCGACCGCCGCGCTGCACGCGCGCCACCTCGCAGCATCCGTCCGTAGCAAGGTGAGGGCCACGACGCCTTCCTACCTGCTGTAGCGTTGCTATGGAGATGCCGCGCTCTCAGTGGCAGCCGGCTTGTTAAGGGGGAACGTTCATGAAATTGACCAAAAATGTCGATTTTCAGTTTATTTTTTATTTGTTAGTACAACTCATGGACAATAAGTTCCTAAAGTTTCAACGATGAAATCGCATCCGAAGTGCCTGAAAATTAATTAAACGTGTGATGCCTCTCCCCTGCCACGCCCACATTTTGAAACAACACTTCACTACCGGCTCGGTGAAAAATTCCATGTATTTCTTTCAACCAAAGATGCTGTAATGAATTTAGCCCTAAGGAAATGCATTTGTCTTGACTAAGGAAGTATTCGATATCCTTTATGTCTTTGTATGTAAAAGTAGAGGGTCTAATAATGTGTAGTTATATTCTATATCCATAGGCTGCAGGTACTCTTATACTATAATTATGTGTATACCATACTGAGACAACCCTTTATCTGTCAAATTACTTTCGTTTAATTACAATTTATAAAAATCTTGTAATAATGATGACATTGTTGTCTTGTAGCAAGATGCAATTGCTCGTATTACAACAAGAATATAATTACCACTATTTCCAGAAGTTATGTAACGTATCCTAAACTGTTTGGTATAGTCAGTTTGTAACGAAATCATACAGCTATTTAATTATTTAATATATTCAATTATGTAGGCAAACCAACATTGCACTAATCATATTTTGCTTAATCTGTGGTGTGTAATTTTGTCCGATCTCTAAATATTTGTAAAATTATCTGCTTTTTGTGTTGATTAATGTGATGTATATATAATTTGTGAAAAACGTGTAATTTAATGCACAATTCAGGAATGTTATTGTACCAGCTTTATTCTCGATCTCTCTAGAACCTAGCATTATCTATAATTACGAATGCGATGCATCAAAGTCAGCTGGGCCCATTCTCAGTTTGGATTGTAACACCATGATGTAGTGTCTGTTTATCGTTGGATACTGTGAAGAAGCTAATCAACAAAACAGCTGGAGTAAAGTCCTTAATCGTATCTCTGGAATGAGCAGTCATGAGTAAAGATATGAAGAAAATTAAATGGCAAGAAGAAGTAGAACAATGTAAAATGAATGACTCAAGGAGAGTAAATACATAGATGCGATGGCTGTACACAGGAGATATTTACATTCATGGACAAAGACTGGTACACTTGGGGAGAGCAATTGCGAAGCATGAGCTTGGAGTAGGTGTAATACTATCAAAGAACCTAGCAAGGTGTCTCAAAAGTTTCAACTTATATCAGTCCAGTTATTGTTAATGCAGATGAGCAGTAGCGCCAGTGATATAAATTATTTTATTTATTTATTCGAATCGTGCTTTTACACAGCACGTTGCTTCTTTTTCCTTTTTGTCTACATTAATATCACGCATTCAGAGTTCCTCGATGTTGTGAGGCTGCTTTCTTTTTCTCTCTCCATCTTCCCTGGAAATCGCTTTCTGACTTTTGTTCCTGTATAAATTTCTTTTGTATGTCCATTATATCGACTTTTGCTTCTGTAAGGTCATTTAAAGTCTGTGTAAACCACATTGGTTGTCCTTTAAGCTTCATTATTTTATTAAAGATTTGCTTTGTCAGCCTGTCATTTTCCATTCTCTCCAAATGTCCAAAAATGACATTCTTCTTTTCCGCATGATATGTATGTGTATGTTCTATACATGTTCGAAGATTTCTTTGTTGGGCCGTGGTCTGTTATATTCTGTTCCTGTTATCCTTTGGCCAAGTATGCTTCTCATCAGTCTCCTTTCCATTTTCATTAGTTTATTGATCCCTCCTTTTTTGACTAGCTTTAATGATTCAGCAGCATACAAAGCCTCTGTTTTCACGACTGTGCTGTAGTGTTTAATTTTGGTGTCCATGATAATGCCTTCTTCTTTATATGTTTCTGGTGGTCTGGAATGCAATATTCACCTTTTTTGCTCTTTCTTCTAGACTTTATTTCTCATTGTTGTTTATGGATAGCCACTCACCTAAATATTTGAATGCTTTTGTTTTGATTTATGAGTAGTGATATAAATATAATGTCTCTATAATGGACAAGGAAGAAGAGAGAAAAGAATTTTATGATAACATAAATGGAATTTTGAGAAACCTTAACAAGCATGAGTTGACAAAATTTCACAATTTTGTGGTTGGAGATTTCAATTCGAAATAAGGCGAACGTAGAACATTAGACATGGTAGGACCATTTGGACTAGGAAAGAGGAACTGTAGGGAGGATGAACTTGAAAATTTTGCGGTTTCAAATGATTTAGTGATAATGAACACCTGGTTTAAACTTCCACCTGCAAGATTATGTACATGAAGTCTCCAATGGATAAACGTGGGAAATGAGTAAGAAACCAGACTGATTTCATGCTAGAAAATAAAAGTTGCAGGAACATTTGCACGTCAGTAAAGACATACTCAGGAGCAGATGTAAATTCTGACCACGCAACACTTGTAGGTGTTTTTAAAGTTAGAATGAATAAAGTGAAGTGAAACAACAAGCAGATCTACAGTTTGAGATATATGAAACACACGATAGTTAAACAGAATATACAAATAGAATTGAACTTGGCGATTTACGCAGAGGACATCACAAGAAAGAATTTAAGTTTAGAATTGAACAAATTCCAGAATGTTGTACAACAAATAAAAGAGAAGTACATGAAATCAGAGAGAAAGAATAGGAAGTAATAGATGATAGATGAGATACTGAATCTAATGAAGAAAATGGTGTGAAATAAAAGAAACCCAACGGCGTACTGGAAGATAAATAGGAACATCAGAAGAAAAAGCAGGGAGGCGAAAGTAAATGAAATAGTAGAGCAATGCGAGGAAATCGAGTTTTATCAAAGTAAATATGATAGCTACAACGTACAGTAGAAAGTGAAAGGGAATTACAGAAAATGCATCAGAGAGAAACTAGTGGATGAGCCAGGGAACTTGATTGTGGAATTGCAAGACTAGAAAGAGACATGGAATAAATATATGTAGAACTTATTTCATGACAGTAGATCTGCTTTCAATTCAAGTACAAATGAAATAAGTAGTACAGGTATAAAAGACGTAGAGGTTCAAACAGCTGTCAGTCATATGAAGACCGGAAAGGCTCTGGAACCAGACATAATTAGAAGCAGAGTTCTTACAATCGACGAATGAAAGTCATGTAAAATGCTTAATCCAAATAGTCAAATTTATTTATCTGAAAAAAAAAATCCCATTGAAGTGGCTGGTGGCTGAATTCAGAGTTCATTACTGTGCCCGAAGAGCAAATACAAAACAATGCAGAGATTACCTCGTACGATGGCTTAATGACCTATATATGAGAGTGATACACAGAAAAATATATAGACTATGTGAGGAACAGATGCTCCTAGTAAGTATAGGTTTGTTAATATCGTCTGTACGAGAGTTGCTTTGTTCAGTGTACAAGTATTATTTCAGAGATGTAGATATGTAAATAAAAATGTATTTGCTTACCTAAAAGACTACCAGAAGTCTTTTGGTAGATAAAACACGACAGATACGTGGAAAGTTTGAGAAATACTGGAATGGAAGAAAGAGATCTGCGAATCATCAAGATTCTGAATTGGATTAAAAAGAGCTGCGTTGCGTATTGATGGAGAACACAATGAGGCAGTCAAAATTCCCATACCATTTAATATATACTCAGAATTCTTATTTAGAGAATCTCTGGAAGAAATAGAAGAAGAAATTTTGATAAATGGAGGAAGATTAAACAACATTCGATAAGTTGATGGTACTACTGTTTTTACGGATGCTCTTCAAACACTACAATTATTAAGGGATAGAACTGTAAGAGTTGGCAGTCAGAATAGGCTGGAAATGAACACCACAAAGACAAAACTCATGGTCATAAGTAAAGAAAATATAACAGGAGTAAAATTAGTAAAAAAAAAAAGAACTATAGAAAAGGTAAAACAATACACATACCTTGGAAGCATAATAAATGAAAATAGGGTATCTCACAAGAAACGATGATTAGAGTCGGGAAAGCAAGAAGTGTGTCTCGGAAAACGACTGCTGTCTTCGTAAGCTATAACCTAACTCTAAGAACAAAAATTAAACTTTTGCATTGCTTTGTATATTCTGTCCTCTTATATGGTATATTGACGTGGATCTTAATTAAAAACATAGAGAAGAAGCTGGAGTCACCGGAGTCATTTGAATTGTGGTTTCATAGACGGATTCTGAGAATACGTTGGACTCAGAAAGTGACAAACGTCGAAGTATAGAGAAGAATGAACAACATTTAAATTAATGAAGATCGTGAAATGCTGTAAGTTGCAATAACTAGCGCGTGTATTGCTTAATGCAAATAGATATGAATTACTACAAACAATAAAAAAACAAAAGAGGCCCTGGAAGGTGACGAATATCTTGATTTGACTACCTTAGACGCTGATTCATATTTCTTCAGAAGAACTATTCCACGTTGCTATGAACTAGAGAAAAATTATCGCTAACGTCCGCACCGAAATAAGAAGAAAAACTAAAATACTAGAATCGGTATCAACTGGTCGGTTTTCCCATTTCTGTTAAATTGTACGAGTATGAAATTGTTTACAGTCACTCTCTATAAATGAGCTTCTTATTGTCCTCAGGTGACATATTTTCATTTGCGATACAAAGTATACCTCGTACCTCCTTAACTTGTCTCAACGAGCGGCTAAAATCCGCGTTCAAACATCCGGATTTAGATTGTCAAGATTTCCAAAAAACGCTCCAGGCAAAAGCCGCAGTGGTTGATTTGAAATGGTACGGTCGCTTTCCTTCACAGTCTTTAACTATCCTCCGTCACTAATGACCAAGTTGTCGATGTAATGTTAAACCCTAATATTCCTTCCTTCTTCGTTTTGTTGCACCAATGCGGTGGTGCTGATTTTCAGTTAAAAATACATCAAGAACCAGAGTAAAAAGTGCATGCGTTGTACACTGTGGTCAACGAAGATATTTTACTTTCAACTCTGAGTTTCTTTACGATTTATGAAATCTAAATAGTCGCGAAACAATCAACTTAATGCAAATCCATTCCGGCTACAGGGTAACCATCATTGATGCTAGATTTTACTCGATAAGTATACACATTAGAGTAGAGGTAATAGGTAACACTACACCCCCAATTTTTGAAAAACGCTTTCAACTTATATAAAATACTAGGGTCAGTCCAAAAGAAACGCACATTGCTAAAAAAAAAAAAAAAAAAAAAAAAAAAAAAAAAAAAAAAAAAAACCCACAGTTTTCATTCTGCATGTTTGAAAGTTTAACAGTATGTAGATACATCCTTCCAACTTGTTTTCAGACTTAGTTCAACCTATCCCCGTGAGTGACGCCGTCACAGCATGTCTTCAAGATGGCTGCTACACTTGACGTTCGTCAGAAGCAACGTGATGTCACTGAATCCCTATGCTGTGAAAACGAGACTGTGGGAAACATCCACAAGAGGTTGAAAAATGTGTATGGAGATGCAGTGGGCAAGCAGGTTACGTGATGAAAGTGGGCCAAGCAGTGGTTTCAACTTGTTGGTCCAGAATTTACCGTGCGGGTAAACAGGTACTGGTTCCAAGATGGCGTAAGGCAGTTGAGAGGGATGGGGATTATGTGGAGAAATGAAAATATTGTTCCTAAACGATGTATCTACACACTGTAAAAAGTTCAAACATGTAAAATTAAAACAGTATTAAAAATAGTGTGCATTTCTTTTGGAATGATCCTCATAAAATCTTATTGGCGTGTTTTACGGCCCACTTTGGGTTTTCCTGTAGTTTTATGATTTTTTAAAAATATTTCAGCCCAAAATAATAAAATTATGAGTAATATAAAATTAAAACAAGGCGAAAATGAAAAAACCTAAACGAAGGGAAAAAAAGCTCAAATCATAAAATGTTCGAAATCCGCAAAAAAACTTAAAGGAACACTCCTGAAATTCCGCGCCGAGCAAGTCGATTTCATAATGAATTCCATTTGAACAAATCAGATAATAAAATGTAAATCATTTAAAACTTATATAGATGATACGATTATAACTCTGCTATTGTGATATTTACGCACTCAACATGTAATTTTCTCTATGACCGTATTTTAACGCACAGCCAAAATTCTTTGACATTTCAGGGTTTAACTTTGACAAATATTTTCGAACTTTTACCTCTTTTAACTATTATTTTAATATTTTTTCCATTTTTAATTATCTTTTTCTGTTAAAATAATATCACCTTTTGGCCGTGGTAGTTGGTCTTCTTTTTCAATTGTGTTATCTTGCCTGTACTAGTTTACGTAAAATCAAGTGACAGTGTTAAATAGCCATTATTTTTGCCGGTATCTCTGAAACGGTGCGAGGATAGACCATAGAGTAGAAATACCTTTGGAGTGAGCGTGGCATTCTGGGCGTGTTGCCAACATCTAGCTGGGATTGTCACGTGATCTAGGACAACGCTGTTCGTTAATTCACACTTAGCATCATGTCATGTCACGTCGTGTTAGGTTTCTCGGTAACAGCGTCGTCGACTAGCAACATCGAAAGCCAATCTACTTTCACCACGCTCTGTACTGTGATAGTAGCTGAATTTATGCTTTTAATGTTTCTTCATTTTATGGCTATGATTTGTTTCCGTGGCAATCTGAGAATGTACCATTACGAACAGATTTTTTTTCCATTGAGTATTGTTGCAGAAGAGATGTCAGAATGTCAAGTATCTCAAAATGAAACTTATTGAGGTGAACAAAGCTGATTTTACCCTGTGTAAGAACACAAATTTACGAAACATTTTTCATTAAATATCTTACGTGAAAAATTCAGTCTAATGAAAGAGGAAAATACAGTTGTTTATGACATTTGTTGCAGATGAGAAAATCATAATGAACAAGTGCTGTTTGTTCCCTTACAAGTATTGGTTTATGTGTTTGTATATTGGTCTATGGTTTTGACAGAAAATTCATGTCAATAACCTGAAATGATGTTTTTCTTCTCAGCACATTCTCACATATAATTGACCAACAACATGACGTTCAAGACCTTTACTTTGTATTTACAGACTGTTCCGTCGGTTCTTGGCAGAATATTTGATTCATTTTGAGTGAAACACACGAGATAATTGTGCAATATTCTACAAATTCTACAGTTACGCCATCGGCAGGTAAACACTAAAGAGATATAGTTATATCGCTATAAAAAATTTGCAGGATATTGCACAATTAAGTCGTGTGTTTCACTCAAAATGACCTTTACTTTGATCATTAATTACTTTCATCGTTGTTATTTTCTCAAATATGACACTATTTTATATTCCAACTTCTATATCACGGATGGTAGTGCACAGCTTCACTTAACATTGCTCGGTGACGTGACGTGACGAACAACTTGACGTGATGGTGCCATGATGTGATGTTACGGCCATTGCTTTCTGCAAAGTTGAAAGGTTATGTTGTTTCATTTATTTGTTTATTCGTAATAGTACTGTCAATTACCTTTGTTATTATATGCTCGAACAGAATTATTTTTGTAGCAAATTTATCCGGCTGTTTCATTTAGTCTTTTTTAATACTTTTGTTAACTATTCAGAGAATGCACAAAGTATAAACATAAGAGTGTTACCAGTAAGCAAAATTTCGACTTTTCTTGCATAAAAGAGAAAAATATAAAAAAAAAAAATCAAATAAGTAAGAGTAAGACACTGGCTTACTAGCAAGTCATTTTGCAATAGGCCTACCCTGGGATTTTAGTTGTATTGCATAAGCTGAGAATTCCTGGAAACAACGAATCTGAATTTAGAATAAAGTTTTTATTTATTTATTTTTTTTTTTTCAAGAGAATGATTTATAGCATAGCTTATGTGCACGACAAATTCGAAAATATTTTACCAAATGTCTAACAGTAGTCCATTCATAAAATGGATATTTCTGAAGTACTGCCATTCACAGGAAAATTTCGATCTGGATGATTTCTTAATAGTACTATTTTCATTTGCATATCGGCGGCTTTAACGTGCACTATCAGTTCTAAGGATGGAAACTGAGAAATAAGGAATGGTTTTAACAAGATAAAGAATTTTCATCATTCACTCAGGATGTATTTCAATTTTATTATCCCTTTCAAATCGCTTAATGACTTCAACGATACAAGGTCCAAATTATCAATTTGCACAGGCGAGGATATATAACTTCCGTTTCACTCACACAATTCATTTTTACAGAAATAGGTTAAATTTTACTTACGGCCTCGGACGCATAGTATGGCAATGTTAGCAACAAAATGGTCAATTTACGAGGATAATTAACTGTCTGACCAGGTATGAGTACATACAAGAAACTGTCAAACACAGAGCAGGTACAGCATTCATTTCACAGTCAACACGAGAAATTATTCCCTCTCAATCTGTGTGATTGATATCAGATATCAGCTCCAAAAGTTTGATGTGTGAGCTCAATTATTAATGAAGCTGTGGAAATAAGACTATCTGACAGTGAGACTCTTATCAATCGAGACAGCGCTTTCCAAATAAATGCTGCATGGAGTCCTGTCATTGAAAAACTTCGTAGCCGGCGTTGTTCCCTGCAACTGAATGACAATGATAATCGATCTGATATCGAACCGGCAAGCCTCCACCACGGAGGTCGCTCGGAGCAGCGTACGTAGTTGTAGTGAACGCGCACGCTAAGTATGCGCATGCGCAATGTCGGCTGAATTGGTCATAAATACAGCTCAGTGCGTCTTCGCCAGTACTTCGGCGGTACTCACCTGAAGATGGCCAGAAGACTCTGCGCCGAAGTATCGTGGCAAGAAGTTACAGACATCCGGCTGCTCGCCCGAGATTTTATGGAAATATCTGTACGCCGGGAAAGCTTTAAACATCACTACAAACATTCACATTATGTAGTGCTAATGGCCACCGTCCATATAAACTACGAGTTCCTCACTAATGATGTGGGATCAATGGGGAGGTTTAGTGATGGGAATATTTTATCAAGTAGTACGCTGCCAAAGAAGTTAGAGAGACAAAATTTACAGTTACTATTCTGCATACCCAGAAGTTTTGCAACTGAATCCCAAATTTTTGTTTTAATTTGGTTTTAATGTAGTCATGCGATTAGCATCGTAGAAAACCAGGTTCGGGCGAACTGCTTAAATTACGCTTTCCTCCATGTGCAATACAGACTGGTCAAAATGCACAGTAAGAAGCTGGAGAAAACTGGCAGCGAGCGGGCAGTGGGGCAACAAACCCAGCAGGTGACCTGCCTGCCGCCAAAGCTGCGCGCCACTCGCACAGTAATCTATAAGTCACATATACATGCAACGTGCAGTGTGGCTGCCTAAGCTACCGACCACAGACTATGTCTGCTCCTAACAAGCTCCTCAGACGGACTGCGCATGCATACTCCTGCTCACTACAAATGGCAGCGTAAAACTAACATCACAGATAATGTATACTCTTTGGCTTATGTTACAATCTTCGGATAAAAAAACAGAATTTTACCAAGGAGGTTAAAATATGTGGAGATGATGCTACTATGCAAACTTCAGCTGTCGATTGAAGCATTAGTAACCGATGGGCATAATGTGGCAAATCTATTTAACAAGTACTTTATATCTGTTACAGATAGTACGGGATTGTCAGGGTCAGTAAATAATGCCCTTAAATATTTGAAACTAGAATTTGCAAATGACTTCAGGAACACGAATATGTCACTCACTCCACAATATAAGCCTAACTTCCATAATAAAATCCTTAAGAACAAAGCATTCTAGTGGTTACCATAAAATATCGACAAAGATAATTAAAGCGAGTTCTTGTGCATTTAGCAGAATTTTAAGTTATTTGTGTATCCAGTCTATTATAACTGGAACATTTCCTAATTGGTTAGAATATGGAGATGTTTAAACCTCTGTTCAAGAAAGGAGATAAAAAGATACCATCAGACTATAGACCGATTTCACTTTTACCGGCATTCTCAAAAATTCTAGAAAAGGTTATGTACAAGCAACTCCTAACGACCTAACCTCAAATTACATTTCTCTAGAACACAGTTTGGATTTCTGAAAGGTTCCGATATCGAGAAGGCTGTTTACACATACAGTGAGAATGTACTTAATTCATTAGATAATAAATTACAAGTAGCAGGTATTTTCTGTGATTTATCAGAGGCATTTGAGCCGCGGTGGAGTAGCCAAGCGGTCTAACGCGACTCGCTGATGAGCGCTCGGTTGCTTGCCGTCGGAGGTTTGAGTCCTCCCTGGGGCATGGGTGTGTGTGTTGTCCTTAGGTTAGTTTACCTTAGTTTAAGTAGTTTGTAAGCTACGGACTGATGGCCACGTAGTTTGGTCCGATAGATCTACAAACATTTGAACAAAGGCATTTGATTGTGTGAATCATAAATTAGAATTCTATGGTGTCATGGGAATTGCTGCAAAATGGTTCAAGTCGTACGTTGCTAACAGGAAACAAAGGGTGTTAGTGCAAGGGAGTAGTGAATTGAACCAACAGTCATCATCAGATTGAGGAGAAATTATATGTGGTGTCCCACAAGGATCCCTATTAAGGCCATTGCTTTTTCCCGTGTACGTTAATGACCCCTCATCAATTACACTGCCAGAAGCAGAGTTCGTTTTGTTCGCAGATGATGCAAGTATTGCAATAAATAGCATGTCGAGCAGAGTTCTGGAAAGGTCTGCTAATGATAGTTTCCTTAATATTAATAAATGGTTTAAAGCCAACTCATTGACATTAAACTTTGAAAAGACTCACTACATGCAGTTCAGAACATGTAAGAGATTCCCATCCAGTAATATGCGTAAAGTATGCAGAAGAGCAGATAGAAGCGGTTGACAGAGTAAAATTCCTGGGATTACAGCTTGATAATAAATTCAGTTGGGAGGAGCACATCACAGAACTCCAGAAACGACTTATAAATCTGTATTTGCAACACGAGTGGTATCAGACATAGGAGACCTAAAAATAAAAACGCTTGCATACTTTGCTTACTTTCAATCCTTAATGTCATATGGTATAATATTTTGGGGTAACTCAAAATAAAATGTTCAAATGTTTGTAAAGCGTATGGGACTTTACTACGTGGTCATCAGTCCCTAAACTTACAAATTACTTATGAACTAGGACGGCACAAATATCCATGCCCGAGGGGGGATTCTAACCCCCGACCGTAGTGGCCGTGCAGACCGTGACTGAAGCGCCTCAGTCCTCTCGGCCACTGCGGCCGGCTTTTGGGGTAACTCTTCAAGTCAAGCAAAAGTTTTCCGAGTCCAAAAACGTGTAATACGTATTATTTGTGGTGTAAATACACGGACATCCAGCAGAAGCCTCTTCGGAGAACTGGGTATATTAACTACTGCCTGTCAGTATATTTATTCCTTAATGAAATTTGTCATAATAATACACCTCTTTTCCCAATAAACAGCTCAGTTCATACCTACAATACTAGGAACAAAAATGATCTACACAAGGACTTAAAGGCACTTACTTTAGTTCAAAAAGGGGTCCTCTATTCAGGAACACATATTTTCAATAATTTACCAACAACCATAAAAAATTTAGCTACAAATAAAGATCAGTTTAAGAGGACCTAAAAGTCTTTCTAGTGGCCAACTCCTACTCCACTGACGAATTTCTTAAATAGTACCAAATGGTGCATTTATCTGTATTCATACTATCAACATTATTATATTATCAGAGCTGCGGCACTGGGTATCTACATCTGATGTCTACGCACTGACTCCATTACAGTCTGATACTTTCTTGTTTAGGTTGTGTACTAAGTGTTTAAAATGCCTCTGATAATCTTGAGTACCGTCGACGGTGAAGTACGGGCTGTTATAAGATTTTTTTAGTGCTAAAGGCCTCAAAGCGATCGATATTCATCGTCAGATCTGCGCAGTATGCGAAGAAAACATTATGAGTAATGGAATGGTAAGAAAGTGGGTGAGAGCATTTAAAGATGGCTGCACAAATGTGCATGATGAACAACCGAGTGGGCGCCCTTCGGTCGTTAATGAAAGTTTGGTGCGGGAAGTGGACAATAAAAAGACGCTTTACGATTTCCTCCTTGCGGGGTGACTTTCCTAATATTTCTCGTTGTGTCAGCGTCTTCAAGACGATGACGAAGTCAAAACAGTTGTGATGCAGTGGTTAACAAGTCAGAGTATTAAAAAAACTGGTACAATTTTATGACAAGTGCATCAATATTGACGAAAATTATGTAGAAAAGTAGATTAAGCTACAGGCTTTCATATAAAAATAAAATTATTGATATATCTTAAATTTCGAAACACGCCTCGTAAATCCAGGTCACTTCATCGACCCAGTAAGGAAAAATCGATAAAAACATAAAAAATTGATAAAACAATAAAGAAAAAATAAATAAGTTACAGTCCTTGTTTTGCAAAAACATATTGTAAATATATTTTTAAAAATTTCCCAATTTTGTCTACGTATTTTGCCCGTTTCTTCTCTGCCTCACGTTGAGTCCACCTGAACGACAGGAAGTCCACAGGGTCTGTCGTGCGAAGCGTAAATATTGAAAGAATAGTCCGTCCGATAATCCAGGTCGTTGCATTTCGTTTCGTCGTTGAGAAGGGTTTCCAGTCGGGTACTATGTCGTCGAAGGCAGTGATGGTATACACCGCGACACTATTTATTAACCGCAACATGTCGCGAGCAAGATTCCAAATGTGATGACACTTTCGATACACAAACCGGTGTTCAAGCGTATCCTCCACGGTACACGTCAACAGCCACTGGTGGGCGTCAGGCGGATGTGTGGTGTCGCACAAGTCCTAAGTGCGCGCCACCTACTTTCGCCGCGCTCCGCCATGCACGCACGGCGCGGCGTTCTTACGACGTCAGCCACGAGCGCCCTCTGCTACAACTCCGCTCGTGGTCACCACTGAACGACATCGTTCACTTGGGACTGAGATAGGAACCAGTTAACACTTCGGAATCAGATAGGCACCAGTGAAGACTTGGCTATCGGACAGGCACTAGGCAGGCCTCTAGCTCAACATTAGCATTCTGCAGTACTGAGCTATGTAAAAGTTAAGTATTGTATAAATTCTGTGCAATATATATATCGTTCTAATTTACTCTAGTGTTTCTAGTTTCTGCTGTCTCACTGGCTGCTCACCTTCGTACCTGCACAAGCGTGCGTCCTTTATTCCTGTGTCGGTCTGTCTACTCGGCCACCGACACCTACGACGGAAACGAGACACAAAAGCGGCGACGAGGCTGGGACACAAAAGGATGGAGTGCCGTTTGGAATTCGTCGCAACGATGCGGTTATCAACTTGATACCACTTCGGAATGTATATGGTTCCAAACGTTTTTCCAGTTACCGGTATGTCGAGGGAGACGCAACTCGCCTTGTTGGGAGCCGGTGTTCCGCCTGCAGCCGTGCCGTGAAGGCGCAGCCGCTGTCCAGAGCGCACTCGTCCTTGGCAGGTGGTGGCGAGACTTAGGGCTCATAGCCGGCACGTATCCGGCCGTGTAAACCTGTACAGCCGCTCATTTCCATAACGGCGGGCTGGCGGACGCTCGCCTCCAATTAATTTTACGCCTCCATAGCGGGAGGGCTCAACAAGTGTAGGACACGCGATAAAAAGGGCCGCCGTAAGGAGCGCAGAATTAGGAGCCGACAGCCGCGCCGCCGGCGCACTCGTAAACAGCAGCGCCAGCCACCCTCTGACTTATCACCTCGGTTCCTGAACGGCTAACGGCAACTACGTTCATCACAATCGATGGCCGGTAAACCTACAGCGGTCCATATGCAAAGAGAAACCAAACATCAGAACCCAAACTGGCATCACTTCTTGAAATTCTTTTGATCATTCGTTAAAATGTCTATTACTAAACTATAGGGGTGTGGATTCTTCTGGGAAGGGGGAAAGGAACCAGTTGCTTTCTAGAGGTTGTTCAATGCCCCAACCTCCTGTCTATCTCCTGCAATATGCTGACGACACCGCCTTCCTAGCCCTCGACCTCCCCTTGCCCGTTCCCAGTTTTTGCTCCAGTCCCACCTCACCATGTTCACCTCATGGCGTAACTGTTGGCTCCTTTCCGCCAACCCCGACAAATCCCAGGCAATCATTATAGGTCGTACCACCCCTTCCTTCCGCTTCCCTGACTTCTACCTTACCTTCCACAACCTTCCACCACACCCCCAGTCTCAAAAACCTCGGCCTAACCCTTGATCCCTCCCTCTCCTTGACCCCACACCTCTGCACTGTCCACCAGAAAGCACTGTCACCTCAACATGCTCAAACTCCTTTCCTGCCGGACGAGGGGTCTCAGCTCCTCCACTTACCCCTCCCTCATGCATCCCGTCGTCTGCAGCTTCCATCCAGCCTGGATTTCTGCTCCCTGTCCTCCTACAAAACCTTACAAAGCCTGGAACGCCACGCCCTCCACCTCGCCTACCTTATCCGGCTCCCCTCCCGCACGAAGATCCTATATGACCTCATCCTGTTTCCCCATCTCCTTCAATACCTGGAACACATCCGGATCCTTTACAACAACTGCAAGATAGACTCCCATAACCCCCTGATATGTTCCATTCTCACAATCCCAGGCCTCTGTCACGCCTATACCGCTGCATCCCTGCCTCCCTTCACCTCCACACTCTACACATCCTTTCCTTATCTTCCGTTATCTCCCCCCTCACAGAGGACGCCCTCTGTCCTGAAATATACCCCTCCTCCCTACCGTGATCCGCTCCTGTGGATGAAGTGCCCCCCCCTCCCTCCTCTTCGCTCGCCCCACTTGGCTATTCCCTTCCTGACCTGGAGTCCCTACACCTCCCCCACACTCTCTCCTACCCCCTACCCAGAGCTTCCTACCCTCCCCTTCCCCACCCCATGGGGTCCTGCGCCACCAGTTTTAACAGTGCATCATCCAATGTTGTCTATGAAGTGTTTCAGTGAGTTTTGTGTTCGCCGTTTCCAGACGTTCAGTTTTACACAGTGTCTCCAAGTGCTCTCCGTCTTGTTTTGGTGTCGTAATACTTGTTTTTAACGTCACTATGGCTCACTGTTTAAACTGCGAGTTCTTCAAGTTTGTCATCTTATTTATGTTTTAATTCACCACTTTTTTAAACTCCAAATCATCTTTTAACTCTTAATACCCATGTTTTATGTTCTCTCGGTTGAAGAGCAGCACTGAATGCTGCTGCTAGCCTACTAGTGTGTACATGCTGGTGTTAAAACAACAATAAAGGAAAAAAAGATTGTTCAGTTGGGCGGACACGAACTCCGCTACTCAGATGAAGTCGAGATATGCCTCACTGATCCTGGCACACGAATTCCGCAACTTTCCCTTCAGGTAGACCATACCAGGGGATGGGGAAAGAGGGTGGTCTGGAGCAGATTACACGGCCGACCGACATGTGGCTTGAGACCCTTTAGACTTGTATCTACTGACAGTGAAGAGCATGAAACACACCTGTTTGTCTTTGGCTCAAAAATAATTAAGTTCGTAGTAGTTTGCTACTACGCGCCAGATATATACAGGGGTGTAATAATATCATTGGCTCATCTCGCAGAAGTCATTGTTTCGTCGGAGAAGATCACTCCAGATTTTGGCGTTGTACAGAAAGGCAGTCTGAGTCGCAATGCCGGCGGACACAGATTCCTATTGTGAATAGTGACATTATCTGATCCTCGGAGACGGCAGTCACTGTTTGATATTATCTGTTTCAGCTATAAAGGTATCGAAAAAACGCAATGAACGTCTAGTACAGAGAGACCCATGTTGGAGAGCCGTATGAAGCTCATGCATGCTGATGCAGACCAGACATTCCTCCTTCATAAAAACTTTACATTTAGACATTCCAAGAAGGTTAAAGCAACTAGAGAATAAGGCCGGAGATACTCTAAGAAAAACAACTGTAATGCAGATGATTTTACAATAGGGAGTGATTATATTTCATTATGTGCGAAGGAAATCTTCCTCTTGATCCGTATTCAGTACCAGAAAATAGGAGACGAATGTGATAAAGAAGAAAGGTACCGCTGGCATCGACGAGCGCTCGGCAAAAATCATTAGGGTGATGCTAGAGGAGGAAAGCCAGTTGGTCAGCGGGTTGACTAATCGAGGAATAACACACACACCAGGAACAACATTCTCACTACAAGATTTAGGTACCATCCGAAATTACCCAAATCAGCATATGAAGTATATTTGGCTGTCAGTTCTATGATCAAGAAGCCGATAAATAAATTTTTGCTGAAAAATCATTCTTTGTGTGTGTGTGTGTTTGTGTGCGCGCGCGTGTGTGTGTGTGTGTGTGTGTGTGTGTGTGAGAGAGAGAGAAAAGAAAATAGTTTTGATGGGAGGCACATTTCATTATGCTCCAAAATTTATGTTACAATTGTTTACATTTCATGGAATGTATGTGGTGTCGCACAAGTCTAAAGTGCGCGCCACCTACTTTCGCCACGCGCCGCCATGCACGCATGGCGTGGCGTTCTTATGACGTCAGCCACGAGCGCCCTCTGCTGCAACTCCGCTCGTGGCCACCACTGAACGACATCGTTCACTTGGGACTGAGATAGGAACCAGTTAACACTTGGGAATCAGATAGGCACCTGTTAAGAGTTGGCTATCGGATAGGCACTAGGACTCATCAGTAGGCAGGCCTCTATATAATCTATGTATCAGCATTCTGCAGTCAAGAACTATGTGAAGTTAAGTATTACTAAGTCTCTATGAAATATATATCTCGTTCTAATTTACTCTAGTGTTTCCAGTTTCTGCTGTCCCACTGGCTGCACACCTCCGTACCTGCACAAGCGTGCATCCTTTATTCCTGTGTCGGTCTCTTTTTACTCGGCCACCGACACCTACGACAACGAGACACAAAAGTGCCGACAAGGCTGGACACAAAAATGTAAATACCGCTAGTTTTCTGTCTATTCAGGTATAATAATGTGGCAACTTATAGTAGTGGTGTGGACTGTTTTAAACAGGATTGTTGAAACAAAGACATTAAAATATTTTGTGAATAAAAGTATTAGTATCTGAAGCTCGCTATTTATACTTTATTCCACCACTTTCCTTTTAGTTTAGAAATTTAAGATTTTGTACAGTCATACATAATTTATCGTTGTGTACATTTTGTAGTAAAATGTGCTGATTATGTTGTTAATGGCTTACTGATGGCAAAGCGAAATCTGGCGGTCTGCAGGTTAGTTGTGGAGTTCGTGTAGTGGCGGTCAGGAGCGTTTCGACCAAGTTGCAGAATTCATGTGTTGAACGGGTAAAAGTCACGGCGTTCGTCGTGTGAGCAGATTGAGTTGCCTTCGGGGGAGGGGGGATGGGGATGGGTTGTAAGTGGGATGGGGGCGAGGGGGAGGTCGGTTCTCAAGCTCTTTCAGGTCAGGTATCAAAATCTTTGCTGCTGTAACGTCAGGCCGTTTAAACTTCAAAATTACGAATCTTATCATTGATATCTTTCGTCCTGATTTTGCTGCCTCTGTATTGTAAGTTGTTGTTGTAGTCTTCAGTCCGAGGTATGGTTTGATGTAGCTCTCCATTCTACTTTATCCTGTGCAAGCCGTTTCATCGCTTCATGAGAACGGCAACCCGTATCCACTTGAATCTGCATACTGTATTCGTCTCTCGGTCTCCCACTGCGAGTTTTACTCCACCCACTTTCGTAAAACGCTAAATTCACAATTCCTTGAAGTCTAAGAATGTGTACTCCTAATCGATCTGTTCTTTTACTCAATGTTTGCCAGAAATTCCTTTTCTTTCCAATTCTGTTCAGTAGCTCTTCATTTGTTACTCGATCTACGCATTTAATGTTCAGTTTTCCTCTGTAGCACCACATTTCAAAAGCCTCTATCATCTTTCTGTCTGAACTCATTATCCTTAAATGTATATGTTGTGTAATTGTTAACTGAATATAAAAATTTAAAAGCCTTAATCCACTTATTAAGAGGCCTAATCTTATGCCAAAAACTTAATTTCGTAGGTCAAGAGTTAGAAAGCCGAGACTCATGAAAATTTACGAAAGATAAAATACCAGTTAATAGTGAAACAAAGTGATTTAATTCAAATCGATTTCTGTTATAATATGGCCTTTATCAGTGGTAGAGCTTAACGTTAGCATGTATAATCAAATACCAGAATCCATGCAACGGTACACATTGGTCTAAGAGTTTTTAAAAGATTGCAACTAACATATAAAAATAAACTATATCACTTGTTTAACTATTTTTGGCCTACTTTAGTTTACGGTAGTAACATTAAAAGTGGGCCTTTGTGATCGCCTTTCGAAAGCTCGAAATTTAAATGAAAATAAAAATTTTAACCACTCATTTGAGACGACAACAAGCATTCACAGGATGTTTTTGAATACATTTATTTTGCAAAATAATTGTATTCAAAAACATCCTGTGAATGCTTGTCCGCGACCTTTCAGCATTTTTAGTGTCATTGCTATAATTTTTTGTAACTCGCACCCATACATCAAAGATGACAATAAACTGCACGTATTACCATCTCTAACGTGTTGTCGTTTGAAACCAACATATAACTTTTTGCCCCGATTCACTTGACTGGTTTTCGTCATTACGAACAATAGCTCATTTCTCATTTATAGCTGAAATAAAGCTTTCATTTCAAGAATAAAACGACTATTCGTACTCCCACTACCCGTCTAGCAGGAAAGGTAAGTTAATTTCTCCAAAGTTGGTGCAATGAGATGTTTATCGTTTTTACATGTGTTTGAGTAAAATCTATTGACAACTCATTTTATAAGAAACCTACATATCAGCTTTGCCCAATCGCAGTTGATGTCATATATTCTGTGAATATTAAACCTACATATATTCCGTGTTGTATTGTACTGTAAAACTTAACTTTTTTTTTTTCTAAACATGAATATGATTATCGAGTGGAGGAGTAACATAGCTGGTCTTGACTGAGATTGTATGTCAACAAATAAGTCATTTCTGGAGCATATATGTATATGTTTTTAATAGCGTTGTACGAACTTTGAATACAGACTCATCATTGTAAAAACAGTCCTAACTGTCGAGTGCATCGGTGACGTTCCCCCCATCACATAATTTCAGTGTAAACAGGCATTTTTGTTTGTTTGTTTCTCGTATTAGCATCAGTATATGTGGTAAAAATCATAGAATATAAAAGCCTGCATGGTGTAAAGAACGGAATTCTAGTAACGTAACAATTTCAGTTCTTATAAAAGCGTGATAAAACACTTTCTTGTGTATTGTTTAGGAGTCGTAAGAAAACTGATGTTGCTTCCGAAACTGATATTCCGTCTTCTACCCCTGTGGCAACTCCAAAGTTAAGAACTGACTATCCCGATGCTTGTAAAAAGAACTGTAAATATGTTGCATCTATGGACATATAAAAAACTGTAGGCATCGCATTAAATTGTGGAAATTGTGGAAAAATAACTTTAAATATACTACTAAGTGAGTAATAAGAATGCCATAAGACTTTTTAGTGTCAACATTCTATGCGTAACTTCAGCTACTAATGAGAAAAACTACAACTGTCAGTTCCACTTCACATCGTTCGTAATAACGGAAACGGCTTCCTGACCCGAGTCGCGTGACTTAGATCTTGCTTTCAGTGTAAAGACGTCATTCCGAGTCTATATTATCTTCGGTCTGTGCTTCATGCAGTGTTGCTAGTCTGTTAGCATAACTCTACGCGAAGGCCATCGACCACTGTGCCTTGGGAAGTACATTTCATTAAAAAAAGTAAAGTAGTGAATAATCGGGAGATTGCTTTGGACACCACAGTGCTTTACTAAGCGTGGTTCTATTTGGTATGCCGTTGCCTTCCTCCGACCTTCGAACTGACCCAGCCAGTTATGGGGGGGGGGGGGGGGAGGCCTACAGTTTAACGTGGATTCCGAATCACTAACATTTCATAAAACCATGCGACCATAATGAAAAATACAGCAGCAAAGAGTCATTACGAAAACCAGTTGGAAAGTTAACTCAATGATAGGAGGATAGTAATCAGCTGTTATTAAAACTGTTAAAATGCACAGGTTGATTCTTTAAGCTTTTTTTCCATTTTACCATGGAGTGATATTAACAAAAGAGAGAAAAAATTCTGTATTTAGTTTAGGAAATAGTCTAAAGAAACGCTGACTGAATAGGTGAGATGGTGAACGCCTGACGGAACGTTGGCAGGTGTTACCGAAAAATAAAAGATCACAGAAGACGCTTGAAGACACAGTGAAATGAACTTCAGTACGAATAGCATTGCATGTGCCTTGAGAGCACATCTTAGGTTATCGTTACCAGCACCTGAGTTGACTCACGCATGTTGTGTATAAAAATATAAACGATTTTCAAAACTATACAGTTTCTCATCTTTTTTGGGAAAGAATCACTATGAGCCCGCAGGAGCAGCAATGTTCTTGCCGGTGTTAATAGCCGGAGTAAGCATTTTGCTCTGAGCGCAATCTAGTTTCTACACGAGTCTTCTTTCGCCCGATATGTACTTAATGGTGTAGGACGGAACATTAATACCCATTTCTATCATCGCAGAGAACGCCGTTATGTTTAAGGAGCTGCGAAAGCGAAAAAAGTTGTTGCGGAGGGTCTGCTATTAAGAATGATTGCCACCTGGTGAGATGATTGGCAATTACGTTCGGTCATACAAAAATGCAAATAGTGGCCTGCAGGAACCAGTCGCCGCCGTCCGCTGGGACGTCGGGTTTGTGCGGTCTGCGGCTTTCGCAACAGCTGCGGGGAATGAGGCGAAGCAACGTGACCGAGCGCAATCATGCTGTGATTGCAAGTAACGTGCTGGACACCCACCAAGCGCCCAGCGAATGAGAGCTGAGGACGTCGTTCAGCGACACCTCACTTGTGGTTGGATTCTTCATTATATGATCAACGTGTCTATGGTTTCATGTTGAAAATGTAGTTACGAACCACTAAGTGGATTTCAAAATACTTTTGTTGCCATGCTTTTTGTTCACTGCGTAAAAATCAAAAGGCATTCTGGAAAGAAGAAAAAGAAGGGGGGAAGGTTAGGGTTTGCCGTCTCGTCGACATCGTGGTCATTAGAGGCGAATCACTCGCTCGGATAATTCCGGGACTATGGATGTAGAGGAATTGTGGACTACATTTAAGTGCATTGTTAATAAAGGGTTAGAGAAATATGTGCCAGTAAAGACGATTAAGGATGGAAAAGATCCACCGTGGTATAATAATAATGTTAGAAAGCTGCTGAGAAAGCAAAGGCTGTTGCACTCTCGATTCAAAAAAGAACACGCAAATGATGACAGGCAAAAGTTAGTAGAGACTGGTGCGTCTATAAAAAGATCGATGCGTGAAGCATACAATAATTATCACAGCCATACCTTAGCAAAAGATCTTTCCGAGGACCCGAAAAAATTCTGGTCCTATGTAAAATCGATAAGCGGATCAAAGCCCACTGTCCAGTCACTAGTTGATCATTCCGGGGCAGTAATAGAAGAAAGCAAACGGAAAGCTGAAGTTCTAAATTTAACCTTTAAGAAATCTTTCACACAGGAGGACCGCACAAATGTACCATCATTTGATCAACGTACAAATTCCGAAATGGGGGACGTAGCAATAGGTATTTCCGGTGTAGAGAAGCAGTTGAGAGAGCTAAATACGAAAAAGTCTGCTGGTCCGGATGGAATACCAGTTCGGTTTTACAAAGACTATTCTGCGGCGTTGGCCCCCTACTTAGCTTGCATTTATCGCGAATCTTTAATTTAGCGCCAAGTTACTAGTGATTGGAAAAAAGCGCAGGTGACTCCCGTTTATAAGAAAGGAAAGAGAACTGACCCACACAATTACAGGCCAATATCGTTGACATCAGTTTCATGTAGAATTTTTGAGCATATTCTCAGTTCGAATATAGTAAATTTCCTTGAAACGGAAAAGCTTCTTTCCATGAATCAGCACGGGTTAAGGAAACATCGATCATGTGAAACTCAGCTTGCCCTTTTCTCACATGACATCTTGCGAGCCATGGACAAAGGGCAACAGACGGATTGCGTTTTTCTCGACTTCAAAAAGGCGTTCGACGCGGTGCCACACTGCAGACTGCTAACGAAGATACGAGCTTATGGAATAGGTTCACAGATTTGTGACTGGTTGGAAGACTTCCTAAGTAATAGAACGCAGTACGTTGTTCTCGACGGCGAGTGTTCATCAGAGACTAGTGTATCGTCAGGCGTGCCCCAGGGTGGTGTGATAGGACCGCTATTATTTTCTATCTATACAAATGATCTGATGGACAGAGTAAGTTGTAATATGCGGCTGTTTGCTGATGATGCTGTGGTGTATGGGAGGGTGTCGTCTGTAACTGACTGTAATAGCATACAGGATGACTTAGACAAAATTTCTAGTTGGTGCGAAGATTGGCAGCTAGCTCTCAATGTGGAAAAATGTAAGGTGATGCGCATGAGTAGAAAAAACAATCCCATAATGTTCGAATACAGCATTAGTAGTGAGCTTCTTGATGCTGTCGCGTCGTTCAAATATCTAGGCGTAACATTGCAGAGCGATATGAAATGGAACGAGCATGTAAGGACAGTTGTGAGTAGGGCGGACAGCCTACTTCGGTTTATTGGGAGAATTTTGGGAAGATGTACTTCACCTGTAAAGGAGACCGCGTATAAACCGCTTGTACGACCACGTCTTGAGTATTGCTCAAGTGTTTGGGACCCGCAGCAGATCAGTTTAAAGGAAGACACAGAGGCGGTTCAGAGACTAGCAGCTAGATTTGCTACCGGTAGGTTCGACCAATGCGCGAGTGTCACGGAAATGCTCCGGCAACTCAATTGGGGATCGCTGGAAGAAAGACGACATTGTTTTCGTGAATTTCTGTTGAGTAAATTTAGAGGGCCGGATTTTGAAGCTGAGTATAGTACGATCTTGCTGCCGCCTACTTACATTTCGCGTAAAGATCACAAAGACAAGATAAGAGAAATTAGGGCTCGTACGGAGGCATATAGGCATTCTTTTTTTCCTCGTTCAATTTGGGAGTGGAATAGGAAAGGAAATGCCTAGTAGTGGTACAGTGTACCCTCCGCCACGCACCTTACGATGAATTGCGGAGTATGTATGTAGATGTAGTTTTCGTCAGGGATGGGGATGGAAATCCGCCGTGCCCTTTGAAAGGAGGCATCCTGGCATTTGACTGGAGCGATTTAGGAAATCAGGGAAAACCTAAATTAGGATACAACGAATTATGTATTGTGAGCATCCGCAGCTACAGGCTTCAGTCATATTAGAATGAAAGCCGCTTAAGCTGTATGGTATTTATTTATTACTCGAACTAGTTTCGTAGCATTAGACCCACATCATCAGGGTGTCCCTGTATACAAACAAGAGCAAATGATAATATGCTTTGTACTAGATATTGTTTTGTTACTTCTAGGTAGGGACTGTGGTTTTCGGTTGTAACGCTTTTTCACCTAAAGTTTCCAGTAAAAACCGCTCAAGATATTCGGTTTTTAAATTACCGGTTTTTTATGATATTATTTCTAGTAACAAATGCAGAAATCAAAAGCGAAAATTTTTAAGACTTCCGCAGATGTTTTCATTATTCTTTTCTTAAAAATATCGGGTAAAAAAGGCAGCTCAAACGAAACTTTGTCCGTCTACCGTTCGTTGCTTTTATCGGAAAGTAATGTGGGGCTGAATACTACAAAACATCACCAGTATATTTAAATATACACTGCTGTCGTAAGAGAGAAGATAATATGTACTCATAGAACATAATGGACTTCAATTAAAAAAAAAAAAAAAAAAACTGATTATGTCACACAACAATCACAAGACCTCGTCTCCAAAATAAATTCTAACTCTAATATTTATTATTATTGTTTTGCAAACTGAGCAGTATAGTTTATCATTTGAAAGTATGTTATTAGTTCAAGGGATGGGATTGCAAAAATAACTACTTGAGTGAAACAATGATAGCACAGTAATTCGATATTATTATTACGCAAAAGCTGCAATATATACCTTTACAGAGTATTTACAAGGAAATGATACATACAATTAAATATCTGGTCTGTTCTTTAAAAAAAAATGTTCATAAATCTCCTTCACTCCTCACTATATAGCGAATTGAAGACACCGAGGAAGTACCACCTCCATTGTCAACCACACTGTTCAACAACTCGCAAGCAATTACCACGAAATCGCAGCCACAGCTACTGCATTGGCGCCTAGTGCCACCAGAGAAAGTTCAAAGAGGTACATTACAAATCGCAGATCAGAGTTCATTGAGCAATATTTATTAAAATTACCTGTTTCGGTGGATTTAGTCGGCCATCTTCAGATTAAGAGTACCATTTGATTGGAAATGGTGCTCTTAATATGATGATGGCTGACTAAATGTGCCGAAAGCGACCGTTTTCATAAATGAGTAATAATCTTTACTGTTTTTACTATTGGATGATCAAGAACAGAGAGTTGTTACATCAGTCTCACGCTGGTTAAAACTTGAAACATTATATGCCTGTATCTGTTTGCAGCCCTTGGAAACGGCCAACTCAACACCGAAGACAGAATTCTCCAATATCAGTTTTTAACCTATAGTACCGACTATTCGCTGTGACTAAATGGTGATGTGATTCTTGATTACAACATGATGTTTCAGCCGAGATTCACAATCAATAGAGAAAACTGGTGATGTTTTGTAGTATTCAGCCCCATATTAATTTTCAATAAAAGCAACGAACGGTAGACGAACAAAGTTTCGTTTGAGTTTCCTTTTTTACCCGATATTTTGAAGAAAAGAATAATAAAAACATCTGCGGATGTCTTAAAATTTTTCGCTTTCGATTTCTGAATTTGTTACTAGAAATAATATCATAAAAACCCGATAATTTAAAAATCGAATATCTTGAGCGGTTTTTACAGGAAGGTTAAACTTTAGGTGAAAAAGCGTTACAACCGAAAACCAATGTCCCTACCTAGAAGTAACTAAACAATATCTAGTACGAAACGTTTTGGATGAAGCGCAAATAACAGCTGTTACAATAAAAATTTCAGTCATCAGGAGGGAGTTTCTTCCCTGTAGAACTTATGCATAGGTTTTGGCCATTGGCATGTGACTTACTGCTTTGCCTGTAAACTAGTTACTCTTTCATATTTTTATTGAATTTCTTTTTATTGTGGTTAGTATTTGTTGTACACTAATTAAAATAACGCTTGGGCAATGCACTTACAGTAGTACATTGTTACTAACACAAATAATAAATTTCAAACAGAATAGGTGGAAGTGATTTATTTATTCATTTTTGCTAATTACCAAAGGTTTTCCATGATTTGACAACTGCAGACATGACAGGCAGCATATGCAACAAGGTCTCGAAAATTTAGAATACTGCGGTTACTTTTCATTCTAAATAGTATAAAGTACACATCAGTGTAATCATGGAAGTACCCTGTATCAGGAACTAAATAGTAAAAGAGATGAACCTCTACATTTTCATTAAAGCACATAACTATTGTTGCGGTCTTCAGTCCGCAGACTGGTTTGATGCAGCTCTTCATCCTACTCTATCCTGAGCAAGCCTCTTAATCTCATAAAATCGGCAACCTACATCCATTTGAATCTGCTATCCGCAGCGGATCAGCCGTGAGCACTGGGGCGCCGTGCTGCAGTGCGCGCGCGCGTTCGCCGTCGGGGGTTCGAGTCCCCCCTCGGGCATTGGTCTTTTGGTGTCCGTAGATTAGTTTAACTTAGTTTAAGTAGTTTGTAAGCTACGGACTAATAACCCAGCGGTTGAGTCCGATAGATTTGATTTGAATCTGCTTACTATATTCATCTCTTGGTCTCCCTCTGCGAGTTTTACCCCACACATTTCCTTTCAACGCTTAATTCACGATTCCTTTATGTCTAAGAATGTGTCCTACCAATCTATCCCTTCTTTTAGTCAAGGTATGCCAGAAATTCCTTTTCTTCCCAATTATGTTCAGTACCTCCTCATTAGTTACGCGATCCACCCACCTAATCTTCAGCATTCTTCTGTAGCACCACATTTCAAAAGCCTCTATCCTCTTCCTGTCCGCACTGTTCATCGTCCATGTTTCACTCCCATACGAGGCAACACTCCCAAAAATGCCTTCAGAAAGGACGTCCTTACGCTTATATTAATATCCCATGTTAATAAAATTTTCTTTTTTAAAAACGCTTTTCTTCCCATTGACATTCTGCATTTTATATCCTCCGTTCTGCAACCATCATGTGTTGTTTTACTGCCCAATTAACAAAACTCATCTACCAACGTTATTGTTTCGTTACCTAATCTAATTCTTTCAAGATCGCCTGATACTCTAAGACTGCATTCCTTTACTCTTGTTTTCCTTCTGTTAATGTTCATCTTACACGCACCTTTCAACACTCTGACCATTCCGTACTATTGCTCTTCTAGGTCCTTTGCAGTCTCTGACAGAATTACAATGTCATCGGCGAAACGCAATATTTTTATTTCTTCACCCTGAACTTTAATTCATTTTCCAAATTTCTATAACGATAAAGAACAATCCAGTGACTCAAAACGTCCATCACACAGCAGTTTCTTGCTCTGGGAAGCTTCCATCAGGTTGAAGAGGCATTCATAAAAAATTTGAATGTTTATCGTATACTATCGATAGCGGTAAAAAGATACGAGAAAAGAGAGGTCAAGAAAATACAAAAATTGACGTTCGTATTGAATATTCTGGTGTAGCCTGTACGCCCTGCGATAAGACTTGCTTCGCAGGTCGTGACATCGAATCAGTCAGTCTTTCACTCTGCCTGTGACATATGACATGCCAGATAGGCTCTATCTGGGTACAGGGTACAGCAGTGATTACAGCCGGAAGAAGTTTATTTGTGAGTCGTTGAATGATGAAAATTCTGATGTTTTCTAGGAAAGATTTGACAATTTGAGGATTAGAATACGATATACGATATGGGATGTGTAGAAAATTCCACGTAATATTTTGTTCTAATCGTATATTGCCACTTGTTACTGATATGATGGATGCCAGACAGCACTGCACACTGTGAAATTACAGTACACCAAACGAAATTAAATTGCACTACCTACCTATGCGAGGAGTAAGAATTTGTTTGAATTTGCAGAAGAGTGCTTCTACTGGGGTACATGTGGTCAGGTAGCGATAGAAAAATTTCTAATACCAGGCAAGCTTTTGTTCAGGGGGACTTCTGTGTGACCTGTATTTAGCATATGCAGTGGCGAGTTGCAGCATCTCACACTCTACAGTCGAGATATGTACAGAATATAACACACAGAATCAGATGCTAACGCACCTAATATTTATTTCGCAGCACTTAATTTTTCATGTCAGCTCGTGAACTCGTGTCCGACTTGCAACAACCCATCATCTCCGCATGATTCAACACCCATGACATCTCGTTTCTAGCAATCGATTGTTTTTGCTGCGACATCAAATGTTTATAACCTGATCTTTAAAAAGGTGACGTTGTGCCTGTTACAAGCCCTCTTGCATTACAAGTGCACAAACACCTTCCTTTTATCCTTTTTGTAGAACTTTGTGAAGTGGTGCTACCACGATATATTGTGGTCTACTAGTGTGGTTCCATTTATGGTAAAATTGGAAGATTTTTATTATTTGGCTAGCTGATATTAACACGCTTTGCTGGCTTATTAATTGTATGTTGGCTGTTTTATCATTTTAATAATAGAAAATGAAGAGCGCAGTAAAAGACTTTTTCGTTTAAAAATGTGTTTTTGTATATTCGGACAAATATGTTATATATAAGATCTTTGTATTAAATTACTTTATTTTTGTGTACTGCTTCGAGATTGGTTTCATTGAAGCGAGACATCCCCCCCCCTCTTCGATTGTAATAATTATTATTAGCACAGTCTTACAAAAACATGACAATAAAATATCGAAAGCAAAGAAACAGTTTCACAACAAAGCAGAAACCAATTCCACAATTGTTGCTATATCTGAACCACAAATGGCAAGAATTTTCAAGACATTCGTTCTATAAGCAAAAGCAATTACACTCCACGTTTATAAGAAAGATGAGTGAAGAGGAAAAATGTTCGAATCACTATACTCCACATCGAATTTTACACGTCAAGGAAAGAGCCTGTCATATAAGAGCAGACCACAACAGAAATTAATGTTTCTCGTCTGTTTATATTCTCTTAATTTCAGCGGATTGGGCTGCAAAATATGTACCTAATCGTTTTTACTCGATATTTTAGTAATGTTTGGAACGCAAAAATTACAGAACTATTTGATTGGTTACATAAAAATGATCGTATGGCAGATCCCGTCTGGGATTGTTCGGACGTCTAGCGCGTCTTTTTACTTGACGCCACTTTGGCGACTTGCGTGTCGATTATGATAATGAAAATGATGGTGAGAACAACACAACACCGGGTCCACTGCTGGTAATCGAACCCGGGCCCACTGCGTGGTAGTCAGCGACGCTATCGACTCTTCTTTTTCCTTCTTTTTTTCTTTTAGGACACATATCTCTATACATTTCTTGTCTGTCTGTCTATTCTCTTATAACTCAAGATCCAGACAACCAAATAACTTGAAATTTGGTACACGTACACAAAATTACTTGTAGAAAGTTCTTAAACAGGTTTCGTTCCATTTCTTGGGAAACTAACCGTAAAATTTGAGAAAAAGTGAAAGTGCGTTTTCAGTGTGTCCGCGTAAATCTGTGTCTTCGCACTGATCTTGATGAAATTTTGCACAATTGACCTTCAAAACAAGCTGAAGGGCACTGTCTACATAAAATTTCATTCAGTGCATGGTGGAGGGTACTTATGGATTTCGCCAAAATCCACAGTTTTGCTACGATCTTGATGAAATTTTGTACACTTGACGTTGGAAACAAGATGAAGGTTACCGTCTACATAAAATTTCGTTCGTTGCATGGGGGAAAGTACTTTACTTACAGACTTCGATTGCAATCTCTATACTTATAAGACGCATTTGTTGTCTGTTCTCTTATAACTCAAGATCGAGACAACCAAATAACGTGATATTTGGTACACGTACACAAAATTACATGGGGAAGGTTCAAAAATCAAAAATGTTCAAATGTTTGTATAGTCTATGGGACTTAACTACGGGGTCATCAGTCCCTAAACTTACAAACTACCTATGAACTACTTATGAACTAGGACGGCACAAATATCCATGCCCGAGGGGGGATTCGAACCCCCGACCGTAGTGGCCGTACAGACCGTGACTGAATCGCCTTAGTCTCCTCGGCCACCGCGGTCGGCGGGTAAGGTTCTTAAATAGGTTTAGTTCCATCCCAATCTCTCTCTGTCCCTGTGCGTGTTGTAAGCTATGTGATAATGAACGCCCCCCCCCCCCCCCCAAAAAAAAGGAAATCATGCAAGTTGGTTATTGAGAGTGATTTTGAATGTTTCTGTGGTGATGATGAGATGATGAGGATATGCAAATAAACGGTTTTGTACGCTTCTACAGAAAACCATATTTTAAACCCGGGCAAATCCGGGTACTTGCAGCAAGTGAAGATATAAAGATACTTTAGACAGGTACGCTTAATGATATTACTCACTTATACACAATCACAAAAACAACATGTTAATTCACTCATTATTTCGCAGTTCAATTTTTAAATACGTCAAACTTAATATTAACTCTTGCTTAGCATTTAGACTTTTCATATCGACTGAGCTTTGGGGGGCGGGCAGGTTAGTTACATAGAAAAGTAATTACAAACGTTTCTCTTACGGCATCTTGCCCGCCACTAGGAGCGCTGGTGTCGTTGCAACTGTCAGTTGGAAACAACTTTCACAGTAGTGAGTGTCGCGACTGTTACAGTGATATTATTGTCATTATAATACAACGTATTACTAACTCATATGCAATTTAAAAATAGTTTAGTACATCCTAGAACATTTTCAAACATTAGTAGTAAACATTTTACACAAATATAGAGGCTGGCTGTGTAACCCAGTCTAACATAATACGATCCTCCAGTTCAGTTTTGTTATACACTGCGACAGCGGCACGTCAAGAGTCTGGCAAGCTACATTTCTGGTAAAATTTTACGACGCTTCTCGCCGGGCTCCAGTGCTTATGTTGGCAACAGATGAACAATGAAGAGTAGAATTGCGTTAAATGTTTTTCACGGGCTACAGAGTAAATGTTATTGCTGCTCGTTTCACTCGCAGCAAATTTAATACTGTACCTGCTCTATGATCGACAGGTTCTTGTATGTACCCTTGCCCGTTCAGAGAACAAATAATTTTCGTTTTAATTGCAGTTGTCACGAAAAAACATTTATTGGTCATCTGAGTTGCCATCATTATCATTGGTGCCAACATAACCACTGCAGCCAGGCGAGAAGCGTCGTACAATTTAACCACATTTCTGAATACGGAATAGGATAACTTCAAGCACTGCAGTTTAAATTTCTTTGTAACAGTTTTTACAATCGAAATCGGATGTATTGGCATGAATTTTGGCGGTAATTCCAATGTTTACACAATGTTTGTCTTCTTTTAGTTTTGTAAGGACATGGGGCATATTAAACTGTAGGTTACACGGCATTTTACTTTGATTCTTTTGTAAACTAAGGCATTTACGTAATAATGTCGATTTCTTTAAAGAACAAAACATGGTTTCTAAACACTAGAAGATCTGATCTTCCGCAGGGAGACGTCATTATTTACTCGTCACAATAATTCCAGTCAAATCAGTGAATTTGGAACAAAGTAAAAATGTGTGGAATGCAATACTTACATTATTTAACGTGCCAAACAATCCACAATTTTAGCCGAAAGGAAAACCACATTGATGTCGAGAGCAATAAAACTGTTTCCTGATACAGAAGAAACCACTTCCACGATTGTTGCTACGTCTCAACCACAAAACAGTTAAGGATTTTCGATATACTCGCTTTCGAAGCAAAAGCAATTATTATATTCATGTATAAGAAAGCCGGTAATTTACCAGGACTCGTGTACATCGAACGGAACGGCAGCACTATCGATATATACGGCTACTTCGACTCTCGCTCCGTTGTCGATGTTGTGAGAAGTGCGAGGCGGCAGATTTGAATTGTGATTTCGAATTGAGAAGAGTCGTGTTATTGCTTTTGTGTCACTCCGTTGTTTGTAAAGTGTGCTTCAATGTCGTTGACGTGGAAACTGTTGATCCCTCGTTAAATCTTTAGAATTCTGCCGTGAATACGGGTTACTGCCTGACGATACACGAAGGAAATGTGTAGACTGTGGGAACGACGAGTGCGTCACATTGGTGAAAAGAGCAGAGAACATAGATTTCCCGTGGCAATTTATGGGCAGGAACAGGACCAGCATCACTAAAAATACATGGTTCGAGATGTCAAAATTGAGTGTGGAACAGAGTATACTTATCGTGGCATCTTGGCTTCGCAATTACACTATGGAAGAGGCAGCTTCTGAGTCCGGATGAACGTGAAAACAGTGGTCGACTATTTCAATTTCTGTAGATAGGTGTGCTATGTGATAGTGACTAACAACAGTGTTCCTATAGGAGGTGAAGGGAAAGTCATCGAAATCGACTAATCGCAAATATGGAAAAGGACGAGTTCTAAAAAGTGAAAGCGAAAAAATGTGGGTTTTTGGTGGTATTGAACGCTAATCCAAAAAATGTTTCATATTGAGAGTACATTCACGTGGAAAAGAGACTCTAGTTTCTCTTATTAAACATTTCGTCTTACCTGGTACAAGAGTAATTACTGACGGGTGGCAGTCTTATCAGTGTCTCAATGAAGAGGGTTTCCAACATGAGTTTATAAATCATTCACTGGAATTTGTGTCGTCTGAAGACCCCTTAGTTCATACACAGAATATAGAGAGACTGTGGAAATATCTTAAATCTTCTATTAAAAAGGAAGGGAGACCGGGAGATAATGATGATCTCTTTCTTTTCCAGTTTCTATATTTCCATAATTTGAAACTAAGTGGAAAAAATCTCGCGTGTGAGAAACTACCAGTTTTCTTAACAGACATTGCGAAAGTGTATCCCGGCTACGGAAGGAAAGCATTGGTGCCACTTGCATACAGCTCAGGTGTGCGTTGTGAATAACGTAAGTGAAATTACTCTTTTCTTCATGACCTTATGTAAATTGACCGTATGTAAATATCACTTCTAGGTACTTTACCTCAACGAATATTGTCTTAAAATGCGTGTTATGCAAATATCTTTGATGTGGTGTTTCATTTTTACTTCAAACATTGTCCGGAAGTGACATTTACGTATGCTAAAGCGGTACCGCGTAGCCTTTAGAGGGTTAGGTATAGGTTAAACGAGAAGTTTTTTCTTTTAGTATGTGAGGGCGCTAATCGCCCGAATCTCCGGTCCAGAAAGGTAGTATAGTACAGTACAACATTTATTCCTGCCATCTTAGTTTATCGACAGCGGAGCGAGAGTCGAAGTAGCCATATATATCGATAGTGCTGCCGTTCCGTGCGATGTACACGAGTCCTGGTAAATTACCAGAAACCCGAGTGAAGTTCGAGAAAATGCAAATCAAGAGACTCCACACCAAATTGTTATATGTCAAAGAAAGTGCCTATAGAGTATAGAGATCACTGAAAAGACCACAAGCTCCCCACCGCTTGGGACGCTAGTGTTAAATGTTAAATGGTACCAACTTTCACAGTAATGTATGTTATGTCTGCTTGTGTTAGACTGTGGTGTAACTAATTGTCCAAAATTGGCCTTAAGTTTTGCCACAAGTGTCCTCTTTATAATTCGCTGCTAATACCCGCGACGTAACACTTTTTCTATTTAAGTGTTACAAGAAATTGGTGTCTTTCTTGCTACTAATTTTAGGGTAATTGAAATCAACAATTTCTACAATTTTGTAACTCATAATCACGAATTCATATATGTGTCAAATCTAAGCCCTTACAGCTAATCAGTACATGTGCTAGGCAGAACTTTTCGTATTTTTTATTTCTGTTACTTACGCAAAGAGATTGTAAGAAATACGAGTCCTTATTTCGACAAGCAGTAATTGTCTCCAGCCAATGAGCACTCGCTAGCTGTCAGCCAATGAGATGCTGCGTGTTTCTTAACCGGAGAGTTGGGCGCTACACGCTCTCACGTAATAAAAAAGAAAAATTCTTGTTTAACCTATACCTAACCTTAAGGCTACGCTACAGACAACTTTTTTTTTAAGTGAAAGTTAGGTTAAATATAGGTTAAACAAGAATTTTCTTTTTAGTACATACGAGGTCGCGTAGCGCCCGAATATCCGGTTAAGAAACAAGCAGCATCTCATTGGCTGACAGCTAGCGACTTCTCATTGGCCGGAGACAATATCTGCTTGTCGAAATAAGTAATCGTGTAAGAAATAGTGACGACCCGTAATCTTTAATCCTCTTACATTCACGATTAAACAAATCACTACAGTACACAATGCGTGATTCAAGGCTACTCCCATGCATACATGCCATTGGTCTGCAGTGCACAGTTTTGGATATATAGGGACACACGTACAATTTACGCCGTCGGTGAACGTTGTTACTTTCGTTACTTATTCTTGAACAGGCTGTCTCAGTTTTAATTCTTTAAACGCGTACATCACTACAACACAAAATTCTTTTAACGTTTTCAATATCTGGTGCAGGAACTAGCAGTTGACCCTCAAAATGAAGAATTGTAACATATGGGTTGTGCGGATCGACTCGTTAAATCAGATACCAGAATGAGATTCACGAGACGAGTTCTGATGATACGTAGTCAATCAACAACGCAGGTAGCTAACCAAACACTCGTTCGACCAATGCTTGAATATTGTAGTCTGTGTGGGATATTTACCAAAGAGGATTGATAAAAAAATCCACAGAAGAGGAGGGCTTTTATTTAGTAAGTACCACAGTTTTGTATATTGTTTTACTTTCGAGACCGTATGATCCTAGAAGAGTCAGCTAGTATATTCCTTCCACGTACTAATATCTCAAGAGAAGTCCATGGCGACAAAATTAGATACGAGCCCAGAAAGTAGCTTACCAGAAGTCATCCTGGGAACTATTCACAACTGGAAAACGAGGGAGTGACTCTGGTACACCAAGTACCCTCTGCCACATACCAGGCCTATAGGTGTAGGAGTAGATGTCAGCCAATACAATATTTAATTGTAACATACTGAACTACACTGTCGTAAAACGCTAGGTGTGAAACACGTTAACCATTTAGAAGTGTAAAGCAGTACAGAAGAATGACAACACTTCGTTGATGACTGGTCAAACACAGGCCTATAGGTGTAGGAGTAGATGTCAGCCAATACAATATTTAATTGTAACATACTGAACTACACTGTCGTAAAACGCTAGGTGTGAAACACGTTAACCATTTAGAAGTGTAAAGCAGTACAGAAGAATGACAACACTTCGTTGATGACTGGTCAAACACAGGCCTATAGGTGTAGGAGTAGATGTCAGCCAATACAATATTTAATTGTAACATACTGAACTACACTGTCGTAAAACGCTAGGTGTGAAACACGTTAACCATTTAGAAGTGTAAAGCAGTACAGAAGAATGACAACACTTCGTTGATGACTGGTCAAACACAGGCCTATAGGTGTAGGAGTAGATGTCAGCCAATACAATATTTAATTGTAACATACTGAACTACACTGTCGTAAAACGCTAGGTGTGAAACACGTTAACCATTTAGAAGTGTAAAGCAGTACAGAAGAATGACAACACTTCGTTGATGACTGGTCAAACACAGGCCTATAGGTGTAGGAGTAGATGTCAGCCAATACAATATTTAATTGTAACATACTGAACTACACTGTCGTAAAACGCTAGGTGTGAAACACGTTAACCATTTAGAAGTGTAAAGCAGTACAGAAGAATGACAACACTTCGTTGATGACTGGTCAAACACAGGCCTATAGGTGTAGGAGTAGATGTCAGCCAATACAATATTTAATTGTAACATACTGAACTACACTGTCGTAAAACGCTAGGTGTGAAACACGTTAACCATTTAGAAGTGTAAAGCAGTACAGAAGAATGACAACACTTCGTTGATGACTGGTCAAACACAGGCCTATAGGTGTAGGAGTAGATGTCAGCCAATACAATATTTAATTGTAACATACTGAACTACACTGTCGTAAAACGCTAGGTGTGAAACACGTTAACCATTTAGAAGTGTAAAGCAGTACAGAAGAATGACAACACTTCGTTGATGACTGGTCAAACACAGGCCTATAGGTGTAGGAGTAGATGTCAGCCAATACAATATTTAATTGTAACATACTGAACTACACTGTCGTAAAACGCTAGGTGTGAAACACGTTAACCATTTAGAAGTGTAAAGCAGTACAGAAGAATGACAACACTTCGTTGATGACTGGTCAAACACATGCCTATAGGTGTAGGAGTAGATGTCAGCCAATACAATATTTAATTGTAACATACTGAACTACACTGTCGTAAAACGCTAGGTGTGAAACACGTTAACCATTTAGAAGTGTAAAGCAGTACAGAAGAATGACAACACTTCGTTGATGACTGGTCAAACACAGGCCTATAGGTGTAGGAGTAGATGTCAGCCAATACAATATTTAATTGTAACATACTGAACTACACTGTCGTAAAACGCTAGGTGTGAAACACGTTAACCATTTAGAAGTGTAAAGCAGTACAGAAGAATGACAACACTTCGTTGATGACTGGTCAAACACAGGCCTATAGGTGTAGGAGTAGATGTCAGCCAATACAATATTTAATTGTAACATACTGAACTACACTGTCGTAAAACGCTAGGTGTGAAACACGTTAACCATTTAGAAGTGTAAAGCAGTACAGAAGAATGACAACACTTCGTTGATGACTGGTCAAACACAGGCCTATAGGTGTAGGAGTAGATGTCAGCCAATACAATATTTAATTGTAACATACTGAACTACACTGTCGTAAAACGCTAGGTGTGAAACACGTTAACCATTTAGAAGTGTAAAGCAGTACAGAAGAATGACAACACTTCGTTGATGACTGGTCAAACACAGGCCTATAGGTGTAGGAGTAGATGTCAGCCAATACAATATTTAATTGTAACATACTGAACTACACTGTCGTAAAACGCTAGGTGTGAAACACGTTAACCATTTAGAAGTGTAAAGCAGTACAGAAGAATGACAACACTTCGTTGATGACTGGTCAAACACAGGCCTATAGGTGTAGGAGTAGATGTCAGCCAATACAATATTTAATTGTAACATACTGAACTACACTGTCGTAAAACGCTAGGTGTGAAACACGTTAACCATTTAGAAGTGTAAAGCAGTACAGAAGAATGACAACACTTCGTTGATGACTGGTCAAACACAGGCCTATAGGTGTAGGAGTAGATGTCAGCCAATACAATATTTAATTGTAACATACTGAACTACACTGTCGTAAAACGCTAGGTGTGAAACACGTTAACCATTTAGAAGTGTAAAGCAGTACAGAAGAATGACAACACTTCGTTGATGACTGGTCAAACACAGGCCTATAGGTGTAGGAGTAGATGTCAGCCAATACAATATTTAATTGTAACATACTGAACTACACTGTCGTAAAACGCTAGGTGTGAAACACGTTAACCATTTAGAAGTGTAAAGCAGTACAGAAGAATGACAACACTTCGTTGATGACTGGTCAAACACAGGCCTATAGGTGTAGGAGTAGATGTCAGCCAATACAATATTTAATTGTAACATACTGAACTACACTGTCGTAAAACGCTAGGTGTGAAACACGTTAACCATTTAGAAGTGTAAAGCAGTACAGAAGAATGACAACACTTCGTTGATGACTGGTCAAACACAGGCCTATAGGTGTAGGAGTAGATGTCAGCCAATACAATATTTAATTGTAACATACTGAACTACACTGTCGTAAAACGCTAGGTGTGAAACACGTTAACCATTTAGAAGTGTAAAGCAGTACAGAAGAATGACAACACTTCGTTGATGACTGGTCAAACACAGGCCTATAGGTGTAGGAGTAGATGTCAGCCAATACAATATTTAATTGTAACATACTGAACTACACTGTCGTAAAACGCTAGGTGTGAAACACGTTAACCATTTAGAAGTGTAAAGCAGTACAGAAGAATGACAACACTTCGTTGATGACTGGTCAAACACAGGCCTATAGGTGTAGGAGTAGATGTCAGCCAATACAATATTTAATTGTAACATACTGAACTACACTGTCGTAAAACGCTAGGTGTGAAACACGTTAACCATTTAGAAGTGTAAAGCAGTACAGAAGAATGACAACACTTCGTTGATGACTGGTCAAACACAGGCCTATAGGTGTAGGAGTAGATGTCAGCCAATACAATATTTAATTGTAACATACTGAACTACACTGTCGTAAAACGCTAGGTGTGAAACACGTTAACCATTTAGAAGTGTAAAGCAGTACAGAAGAATGACAACACTTCGTTGATGACTGGTCAAACACAGGCCTATAGGTGTAGGAGTAGATGTCAGCCAATACAATATTTAATTGTAACATACTGAACTACACTGTCGTAAAACGCTAGGTGTGAAACACGTTAACCATTTAGAAGTGTAAAGCAGTACAGAAGAATGACAACACTTCGTTGATGACTGGTCAAACACAAACCTGAGCGAAATATAATCTATATGTATAATCTGTGTTAAGTGAATCTAGAGTTGTAAAATATATTATTGACAGTCAGGTATAGAACGACTATTGTTTCTTTGTTTTATGTGTGAGGTTCACAGGGCGGCTCTATGTAGCCTACATTTATCTCAGTATAGTCTACTAGCTAAACCCAACCACGCTTCGCTGTGGCTCACTCTCATATAAGTTAAATATAATAGGAAATACTGTAACTCGTGTGAACTTAGAGTCACCGAGAGAATGCTTCAGTCATATCAATATCGTTTGTTAGGCTACTGTGCTTATGTAAAACGACAGTTATAAAAAATATAGGTTCACAGATACTCGTTATTATAAACTCATAAGATAGATTACATATTTTGTCGTTCGTTTTCTCCAGAAACATACAGATCAGTTTACCGACTCTGGACCAAGTGACGTGTAATTCACCTTAGTAAAAAGCTATTGTTTTCTACTTTCTTTCCATCTATTTTCCATCCGCTATGCCTATCTCCTGCTCTCCTCTTCATCCTCTCTCTATCTAATCCTCGGCCTCTGTTCATCACCCCCTTTCCTTCCATACATTAATCTCCTCCTCCATCTATCTCTATACACGTATCGTCTTTCGCTCATCGTATCTATATAAAATGAAGAAATTAAAACTTAGGGAATTGCTTCAAATTATGTGTTATTTGCTGGAAACTATCACAAAGTTAGTGTTACATAAAAATAGATGAAATAACGACACCCATAAACAACGTTTTGTCCAGAATTCGTTTCTGTGATGTATTGATTTCCACTGATAATATCATGATCGATCTTACTGAAAATTAACCATTAAACATGAGCGTATATGAAATGATTTTCCACGAAAATTTGTTACTTTACTGTTCCATTTTTACCATAGCTCTTGACCGGTATGTAAGGCAGAAGTTGGTACCACTTCAATTTTCGACGCTCAATTATTTGGCAGCTGGAGAATTTAAAGCGTGATCAGAGCTATAGATATGAAAAAATTTAATTTCTTTTGCCTCTCGTGATGGAAACGTATACACATGATTTTCGTTTTTCACGCATCTAAGGCAAAGCACCTTTTGAATTGTGTAAGTTTCATTGGCCTCCTTGTATAATTATAATCGAAAATCAATACGTTATTTTTCATGTTAATGTATTTGTATAATATTTCGGTAGAATTTCACTTGCGGCAGCGGCTGATGTTGCCAAAATCTCTTCACTGCTCTTTGAAAACTCAGTGACATACAATAACGCTAATAATCTTCCGTGTTTACCATGAAATATTACATTAGCACCGAATGCCGCAGCTGCCGTAAGTAAAATTAAACCTACATTTCTAGGTAATTCAAATTCAAATGTCTATGGAACTTAACTACGGGGTCATCAGTCCCTAAACTTACAAACTACTTACGAACTAGGACGGCACAAATATCCATGCCCGAGGGGGGATTCGAACCCCCGACCGTAGTGGCCGTGCAGACCGTGACTGGAGCGCCTCAGTCTCCTCGGCCACCGCGGCCGGCTCTAGGTAATTCTACGATGGTAAACGTCCATTTTTGTCGGCAGGTATTAAAGACGCAAATTTCGATTTTATCGTTAGAGGCCCGGTTACTTCTATTGCAAACATTACTAGAAAGCGCTTGGTACCCAGAGTTACACGGGGATGTTGTTTTCAGTAGCGTAGTGGTAATTCGAAGGAGATTCGTATCAGACGGAATATTTTGAACGAATGGTTTTTTGACCATAAGATGACCGTTTAATGCAATTCCTGCTTTGTCTTTAATGCGTTCTTGTACGAACGACTGTCAATAAATCAATTATCCTTGTACACTGAGCATTTCGTTGCCAACGACTATTGCGTAGCACTCAGGGAGCCGCTATGTTAATCGTGCATCAGTTCATTGAGTAGCGGAGTTGTCCTCCCAGTCGTTCGTCTTAGCGCTCGGGGAGCCGGTATGATCATCGTGCATTAATTCGTTGAATAGCTGGGTTGTGCTCCCAGGCGTCCGACTAAAGCTAAATAAGCGGCTTTGTAGGCGACTCCGCTGAGCTCCGCTTGGTAATACTCAGCATTTAACAGGGGACACTGCATAGAGAGATTACAACATCTTGCAACGTGTAATATCTATAAATAAAAGGCAATGTTCTAAGTGACTGATTAAAGGAATGACTCATCATCGCCCAGCCAAAACCACTGATGATGAAAACTTGAAATTTGCAGAGGGTGTTCATCTTACACCGCTAGCGTCCATTAAGAAGCGATTTTTCGATATTCCGTCCCTAAGGGGGTGAAATAGGGAATGAAAAGTTTTTTGAAAATACGCTGTTATCCATTTCACGTTAGACCTACATAAATTGGCATATGGATTCTTAGAATTTTTTTTTTTAAATGCGTCTTATGCTTTTTCTGAAAATCAGCCATTAAGGGTGTAAAATAGGGGATGAAAAGATTTTTGAAAAATGCTGCTATTAAGCCAGTTTTGAAGCTTGAACTACAAAAGTTGATATTTGGAGTCTAGGTTACGATTAAAAAAGTATGTGTATATCTCCCCTCCCCTCATTGCCTACCTTCCCTGTATCTCGTCTTAGAAATCTAACTTAGAACCATGTTTAGTCTTATGTTCAAAATCTAATAACTCCGAAAGTTCTTGACGTAATGCTTTGAAATATTGAAACAACGTACTACTGGATTACGCGCATGCTTTTTACGTAACTATTTTTTAAATATATGTCAATACGAATTTGTATAAATTTTACAATATAGAAAAGTTGTTACCAAAAATTGCAAAAGTGTCATATGTATACACTCCTGGCCATTAAAATTGCTACACCACGAAGATAACGTGCTACAGACGCGAAATTTAACTGACAGGAAGAAGATGCTGTAATATGCAAATATTAGCTTTTCACAGCATTCACAGAAGTTTGGCGCTGGTGGTGACACCTACAACGTGCTGACCTGAGGAAAGTTGCCAACCGATTTCTTAAACACAAACAGCAGTTGATCGGCATTGCCTGGTGAAACGTTGTTGTGATGCCTCGTGTAAGGAGGAGAAAAGCGTACCATCTCGTTTCCGACATTGATAACGGTTGGATTGTAACCTAGCGCGATTGCGGTTTATCGTATCCTGATATTACTGCTCGTGTTGGGCACGATCCAATGACTGTTAGCAGAATATGGCATCGGTGGGTTCAGGAGGGCAATACGGAACGCCATGCTGGATCCCAACGGCATCGTATCACTAGCAGTCGAGATGACAGGCATCTTATGAGCATGGCTGTAGCGGATCGTGCTGCCACGTCTCGATCCCTGAGTCAACAGATGGGGACGCTTGCAAGGCAACAGCCATCTGCACGAACAGTTCGACGACGTTTGCAGCAGTATGGACTATCAGCTCGGAGACCATGGCTGCGTTTACCCTTGACGCTGCAACATAGACAGGAGCGCCTGCGATGGTGTACGCAACGACGAACATTGGTGCACGAATGGCAAAACGACATGTTTTCGGATGAATCCAGGTTCTGTTTACAGCATCATGATGGTCGCATCCGTGTTCGGGTGAACGCACATTGAAAGTGTGTATTCGTTGTCGTCATACTGGCGCATCACCCGCCGTGATGGTATGGTGTTCCATGGATTACATGTCTCGGTCACCTCTTGTTCGCATTGACGGCACTTTGAACAGTGGCCGTTACATTTCAGATGTATTACGACCGGTGGCTCAAATGTTCAAATGTTTGTAGAGCTTATGGGACTTTACTACGGGGTCATCAGTCCCTAAACCTACAAACTACTTATGAACTGGCTTATACTAAAGACGGCACAAACATCCATGCCTGAGGGGGGATTCGAACCCCCGACCGCAGCGGCCGTGCAGGCCGTGACTGGCACGCCGCATACCGTTCGGCCACTGCACCCGTGGCTCTACCCTTCATTGGATCCCTGCGAAACCCTACACTTCAGCAGGATAATGCACAACCGCATGTTGCAGGTCCTGTACGGCCTTTCTGGATACGGAAAATGTTCGACTGCTGCCCTGGCCAGCACATTCTCCAGATCTCTCACCAATTGAAAACGTCTGGTCAATGGTGGCCGAGCAACTGGCTCGTCACAATACTCCAGTCACCACTCTTGATGGACTGTGGTCTCGTGTTGAAGTTGCATGGGCTGCTGCTGTACCTGTACACGCCATCCAACCACTGTTTGACTCAATACCCAGGCATATTAAGGCCGTTATTACGGCCAGAGGTGGTTGTTCTGGGTACTGATTTCTCAGGATATATGCACCCAAATTGCGTGAAAATGTAATCACATGTCAGTTCTAGTATAATATATTTGTCCAATGAATACCCGTTTATCATCTGCATTTCTTCTTGGTGTAGCAAGTTTAATGGCCAGTAGTGTAGGTTATGTGTAATATGTTAAATAAGTAGGTATCTAAAAACCTTCTTGTGTTACAGTGCAACGTTGTGAATATTTTAACCTTAATCGGTGAAGAACTTTTTGAGATTTTCAGACACACAGTAACCAACACAACATTTTTATATATAGAGATGTAAGCTGTGCTTTTTCACTCGCTGTATGTGGCAGTGGAACAGGAAAGGACATGGCTGGTAATGGTAGAAGGTACTCTCCGCAACACACCACACCTGGCTTGTGGGGAGTGTGTGTGTGTACACGTAGGTGTACCGTGTAACAAAATTAGGGCCTTTTTCTGTGGGCTAACATTGAAAGCTACCCTTTGAGCCGCAGATCCCAGTAGGAGAGTCCACCGCAGAACTTTACTAGCACAGTCCGGCCATAGCTTAGCGGCTCGTATCACTACAAACATTACGGTGACTAAACACAGCATCGGCACGTTGGGAGGTTCAGCTTTTAGGAATTCAAGATGCAAATTCCAGTCCATCAGAACACATCCATGTGCGCTTATAACGTCTTCTTCAAGCATTGCAATAAGTAGACAGGTCAAGCAAAGTATATTTTTAGGTTAATGATGAGTAGCTAAGTTCCAACCTCCTTTCAAATAGCTTTACCAAGCAGTAGTTCCATTCATAATTGAAAAGAGATGTTCGTTACAAGTCATGTCCTTTCCTAATGATTTAATAACTTGCGGTTTTTAGTAATAAACCGATCAGTCCATTGCTATTTGATTTTTATCCGAGTAGATAGTTACTCCGTCGTCAGGTTAATAAACTTTTCTTGGTAGTAAAACTGTTATTCGTCACCTTGAGATTCACTGCTAGAGCCTCGACTTTTATAGCGTTCTTAAATCCGCTGTGTACAATTCTCCAAAATTGGATATCAAGGGCATAGACTGTGACTAGGTCTCACTCAGCGAATTTTACTCCCACTTACAGTCGGGGTTTCGCGAGATGTAAAATTTGGTATGAAAGGAAATCCACTCAAAATCAGTACTACATTGAAATATGTGGCTAAACACTTGTAACGTGTTTTACCTTTTTCTGGTAAATACTAACAAAACCATCGGAGGGAAAGTAAACAGAATGAATATATCAAGTGAGATCCTGTGCACGAATTACAGATAAAGCATTTGATTATCTTTCCTTAAACTGACTAAACATCAGGATGTAATAAATATATATAGCACCAGGATTAGAATTATAGAAGAAATTGGTCAATACCAAAAGATCAACACCAACTCCATACTGAAATTTAGAGATTTCGTAAGTTTTTCAAATATAGGCCGGAGTAAGGCAAGATAATGGGCTCTCACCTCTGCTCTTTAACAGTGTTCTCGACAAAGTGGTCTGTGGATGGTACAAAGAACTGAAATACGAAGGAGCTGAAAATGGTGTAAGGCTGTGTAACAGGAAACAAAATCTTGAAATCGATTGCTTAACATTTGCATATGGTCTTGCCTTTTCTCGGGTTGCACAGAAAAAGACAAGAGACAGATTAATCAACTTAATATAGAGGCAGAGAAGACTGTCCTCCAGATCTTGTTTGAGAAAACGGAGTTTGTAACCACCATACATCGGAAAATGGATAATGATGATGATCGTGAGGCATTTATTGGTCGGGAATCCCCAGCTGAAGTTCGGCCGCCTTTTTGAAAGTCTTCTGAATTGACGCCACTTCGGCGACTTGCGTGTTGATGATGATGAGCAAAACACACAACACCTGGTCCCCTGCCGGCAATCGAACCCGGGCCTTTTGATAATAACCAGCTTATCAAAAAGAGAATCCCTCACATCACGAGTGAACAAAATGGAAATGGCATACTTTTTAACCAAGAAACATTTACAACAAAACATCAATATCGTTCAATGCAAACGTAAGGCACTACTGCACTTTCATTCGTCCGGAGGTCTTGAGTGCTTCTTAATGCCTGACAAAGAATAGCAAAACGTTCTAATCGAAAATAGAGGCCAAAAAAAGAAAAATGTTGAGAAAGATTCTAGTTCCCATAAATGAAGAGAAAGATTCTAGTTCCCATAAATGAAAACGGAGAATAAAGAAGACGACATAACTATGAATTGAATTCCCGCGTAGAGAAGATAACTGATACCACCCGGAAAAGATGAATTATGTTTTATGAACATCTGACTCGTATGATAAAAGAAGACTCACCAACCACCTCGTTACCTACTAGTAGAAGAAAATAAATAACTGCTTGGTTCGCTGAGGTGGAGAAATATCACCCGCAGTGACATCACGGAGAGGATAGCTGAGGAGAAAAAGAAAAACAGAAAATAAAACATTAAACGATTATACTCACGAGTAAAAAGACCTACATGCAGTACGAATGAGGGAGTACTGGGAAAACATCATAGCTCACAAAGCAAGACAGTTGGAATAACGTGCTCCAAAGTTGGCAGATATGAAATGAATGAATGAATGTAGCACCCAATATATCCAAACAACACGGAAACTCACACCCATTCCTAATGTTTTATTATATAAATATGCGAACACAAAAATACTGAAGTAGCCTACCGATTTTTAATATTAATAATACAAGGAGACCAATTAAACTTTATAGTTCGAAAGGGGTTTTGTCATAGATGTGCACAAAACAAAAATAATTTATGTTCGCAACCGTTAAGAGAGGTTAAAGGAAGTAGAAAGTTTAATATGTAAGACGACGATTCATCTCGAGAGGTGCAGGTCTAGCGCCAAACCATCTAGAGGTAGAGTAGGCGCAACTACGAGGTCGATTATGTCGTCATCAGTGGAAACCAAAGCGTCGCAGTAACGAAACATTATTTCTTGGCGTTAAATAAATACATAAACACAAAAATTCAGTAAAAAAATTCAGTCTTAATTATACAACGAGGCTAATGTAACTTATAAGATTCTATAGGGTCTTTGCCACAGATACGCACAAAACAAACATGACGTGTGTACTGAGCCGTTAAGGATGGGTAAAGGAAGTGGATGTTCTCATATTTAAAGCAACAGGCGTAGCGCGACAGCCACCTAGCGGTGGAATCGGTGCAACTACGAGGTCGACCCTTATGTCAGCAGTGGAAAATCAAAATATCACAGTAATGGAATGATATTATTACTTGGCGTCGCCATTTAGCGTATTATCCTGAAGGAATAACTTTTCGATCGTCTGATGATGTTGCCAGATAATTCAAGTTAGTGCCTAATTTTAATTACTTCATTTCAAATATCTACGATTTCCATTTTTATACATATTATAAAACAAAGTTCTTCCGTCGCGTTTGTCTGTCTGTCCTCGATAAACTCAATCAATACTGCACGGATTTTCATGAGGGAGGTTTAGATGTATTAGGGACTGATGACCCCGTAGTTAAGTCCCATAAGCTTAACAAACATTTGAACATTTAGATGTATAATTCACTAAGTAGCGTGGTAATGACTGAGTGTCAGAAAAAATCAGAAAAATGGAACAATAAATATTCTCAGGAAAACCTGTGTATTCTGTAACTTAAGGAACATTACCGTACATATTACAATGCGGTTATTGTTTCAAAATGCGTAGGATGAGCAGGAAGTACCTTTAAATCTTACAAACATGCTCGGTGGACTAAGTTGAAACGCCATTACAACAGGAAAAATAGTTGTCTTATGCAGTATGTTTTTCTGTCCGTACGAAGCCGGGTTGGGCTGCTAGTTCTTTTATACAGGGTGAGACACTAACTGTTGGCACCAAGAATAGCTCCGAAAGTGTGATAGGAGCTGAAAAGTTTGTGGGACAAATGTTACATGGGTCAACGGGGGACAGAATATGGCGTTGGATTTTTGCTGCTAGGTGGGGTCGCTTCAAAGATATGAACATCAACATTTTTAAAAATTTTATTATTTTTTTTAATGGGATGCTATAGTTGGCTACTTACTTCCTGATAGCAGCTGCCGAGAAGAATCCAAGTATGTGTTAACACTAATGTCTTTGAAGGTCAACGAAGGTATAACGTAGCATCAATGTCTATTTACAGAAGATCTTCGAAGTGATGATCATTGCTATCAATGGAGCGCTGCAATCTTGTTATTATTTATTGCATGATATTCCGTATAATTCGACATTTGCAAGCATTACCATGGCAATTAGGATGAAATTTTCACTCCCCAGAATGCTGCCAGCGACCCGTTTTGCCCAGCACTTGTCGCCATTCTAGCACGACAGAACCGTTGGGCGGCTTCACAATGCTTATTGGTGCCACCTTTTCGACCTTCGTTGACCTTCAAAGAACTTCCTGTTACACATAATTGAATTCGTATGATAGCCGCTATCAGAAAATAATACCAAACTATAGCATCCCATTTAAACAAATTTGACCCTATCTCTGGAGCGACTCCGCCTACCAACAAAAAACCAAAGTTACATTCTGCACTCCATTGTCCCACGGAACTTTTGTTCCACTAACTTTTCAGCTCCTATCAAACTTTCGGAACTATTCCTGGGGGCAACTGACTAATCCTGTTTACGGAAATGAAGGGTTCAGTTAGGAATTAAAAAGCCTACCAATAATTTCCTAAATGTTTGTATAGTCTATGGGACTTAACTACGGGGTCATCAGTCCCTAAACTCACGAACTACTTATGAACTAACTAAGACTAAGGACGGCACAAATATCCATGTCCGAGGGGGGATTCGAACCCCCGACCGTAATGGCCGTGCAGACCGTGACAGGAGCGCCTCAGTCTCCTCGGCCACCGCGGCCGGCAATAAATTCCTATTCAATAAAAAATTTTGAGTTTCATTACTTTATAAACTCAATGCTTCGAATTCAGGCCACAGGCAATACTAATTTAAATAATTCTAGAAACGAAAATACGAATAATTAACACGTGTTTCTTTAACTTTAGCGAAATGATATGGAACAAGTAAACTAGATTTAAAAATAATGTTCCAAATATTCAAAAGTTTGTGAATCTATGGGAATTCACTTCGTTGGTTACTAATCCCTAACCTTACAAACTACTCAAACTAACCTAAGGAGAACAAACACACCAATGCTCTAGGGAGGACTGGAGCCTCCGACAGCGAACAACCGCGTGCTCAACAGCAAGGCGCACTGATTCGCTCGGCCACTCCATCGCGGCTTAAAAATAATTTTGCAATCGTCTGTAGAGTTACATTTGAGGCTTGAGATGAACACCACGAGTATTAACGTTTACCTCCGTGCCACAGGATGTTTCGCACACTCGGGTACTTCGCGCCGATACGAAATATGTGGGCGTACAGTGGGAATACCTTGTTCGAGGCTCAATAAACAATGCTGGTGTATTTTATCGCCGCGCCGTTGGTGGAACAGCAGCGCTATAAATATGGGACCGGTTGCCGGTTTGAGTGCCTGTGGGCTACGCTGGAGAAACATCGCAAGCATGTGCTGCCGCCCGGCGGTATTTTATCTAGATCCAGCGTGGCGGAGCCGCATGCTTACAACCCGTTCATCGCCTTAATGTTTCTTTTACAAAACTGATTTACAGCAAATCAGCAGCTACTGGTGCAGATTTATAAATCTTTTCAATTTATTAACGAAATTTACTAATATTTTTCGTTGAAGACTTGCACCGTGGAGATACTGTTATTTTATGACATATTCACGATAGAGATCAGGGATCTAGTTGAATTTTACAGAAAGAAGATTTTATGTAAAAAAGAAAGAAACTTTAATGATCAAGATCACAATTTTTTATTGGAAAACTAATTTCGACCTAGTTTTAAACCACCCTCATATCAAAATTTAAAAAAGTACAGTACTCCGATAAGGCGACACAGTGTTTTCATCAAAAGTATGCTCTTGCACAACTGAACCATGTAATGTTGAAGGTTGGAGGGTCAGATGATCCAACCGACCGTCATTCTGATAATACATTGCCATTTTAAATTTTAGATATCAGGATGACTTAAAAATTAGCCGAAACTAGTTATCAAATGCACCTCGGTTGCACAGTGGTAGAGTGCCAGACTACAAACCCAGAGGTCGCGGGTTCAATCCCCGCCAGGTCCTAGGATTTTTATCTGTCACTTTCCACTTCTTTCACCTCTGGCAGTATTGCTCATGTGAAAAATACGAGTAGCACCGTGGTTCGGAACCCACGTTAAACTGTAGGTCCCCCTATAACTGGCTGGGTAAGTCAGTTCGTAGGTCGGAGGAAGGCAATGGCATACCACCTCCAAACAGGACCATGCCTAGTAAAGCACTGTGGTGTTCAAACCAATCTTCGGATTGTTGACTGCTTTACCTTTTTAGTTATCAAATAAATTTTGCGATATTGACCACTAAAGTTTTTTATATAAAATCTTTCTGTAAGATTACTGAATGTTTTAGTTCCTATTTGGTAATTTTTAAGTGTAAAAAATTATTGACAACTAACGCGAGATGTTATTATCCTCAAGCATCCATTTTCATAGTCAGATTCACACCGATTTTATCATTTGTCTCTGTATTTTCTTGCCGTTATAAGACCTACACATGTTCATCAAAATTTCCTAAAATTACTACTGTTCCTATGCACTTGCATGGTTTTAATATCTCATAGAAATGCAATAAAGCTTTTAGTCCTTGTACTTCATGCACTTTTCGATTTCTCTATAATGCTTGTGAAAGGAAATACAGTATCAGTAGTTTGTTTGTTTGCATGGCTGTCTTCTACAGCACGTATTAAAATTAATTATTATCCGTTTTGCTGGAAAACGGACTGCAGTTTAAGACAGTTTATACCAGGAGTGTTTCATATTTTATTAATAAGGTTCCTTAAATAGTTCCCACAGATTTGTACATTTGTGTTTTTATATAGACTGGAAACAATATTTATAAACTTTTCGTGCACATTACCTATGTACAAAGTTGGCATGTAATTTACTTATGCTGTTTATGCGTGTTAGTTATTTTTTTCGTACTTTGTTATTGCGGTTCACGTCGGCTGGGACATAGATATCTATTTAACCTTGGAAGATTTTAGCCTTTTTTATAGCACATTTTCTTTAGTAGTACTGGTGTTGTTTTCACTTCATCGTCATTTTTGTACTAGAATTGAAGTCATACGTCTTTTCAACTAAGCACATTATTGCTGTGTTTATGTCTGTTCACTTGTTTTTCGTGTAGGTTGCAAGTGTTGCCAACATCTGGTTATCAATCTCTGTATGTATGTATGTGTGTGTGTGTGTGTGTGTGTGTGTGTGTGTGTGTGTGTGTGTGGTCTTTTTTTGTGGGGGGGGGGGGGGGGTATGTGCTGGGGGGATGTGTGTCAATATGTGAATGGTCTCCCGGAACAACGTTGTTAAGTTATATACTTAGTACTGTTGTACTTCATCTGTGGAATCGATTGCTGCTATTATGACACGAATGTGATATATCTGGATTGTTTTAACGAACGTTCATAAGCAAGCCTCTCTGGAATAACGATGTACGTTCAACGCAACAAACAAAAGTAGGAAAGGGAAAATAAACCCAAGATAAGTGGTTAAAAAATGTGACAAATAGGCTGTCGAATGCTGGAATACCTTATAGGAATGCAAAAGGCCGTAACATCGATGGAAAATCGCCATCAGGTAAGGCAAGTGAAAAACATTGTATAACACTTACAGACAAAAGAGTAAGTAATTCTTAAAGATGTTTTTGTTAAAGTAATACTTCTGTGTCTTAATATTTTCATTACTGTATTACTGAAATTTATGTTTATATAAATGCTAAAAATGACATACAACGTTTTGTAAGCCGTGCGCTTTGGGGCGCCGTGCTGTGGTGCGCGCGGCCGTTCGCCGACGGGGGTTCGAGTCCCCCCTCGGGCATGGGTGTTTGTGTTATCCTTAGGTTAGTTTAGTTTAAGTAGTTTGTAAGCTACGACTAATGGCCGAGCAGTTGAGTCCGATAGATTTACAAACATTTGAACATTCTGAACGTTTTGTAACTTAATATACAACATTGTTCCACGGAAAGCAAATATTTTTCCTTAAAGCCTCTTACATAAGCACATATGTGTCTATCCATCTATATTACAATATCTTATGCATTGTACTGGCTATTTTTTATATACATGTAAGCAATTTTAACAGGAAACAGACCCGCAATACGTTTTCATCAATACTGAAAACCGCGAAAACCGATATACAGCGTTGTTCTGGAGAAAATTCATGTGTAACTTACTATCATATACATAAACAATTCGCAAATGGCTAGAGTAAACCAGCAAACCACACACTTTTTAAGCTGATTCACCATCTAACAGAACAAATACAGACTGTGACGACATCCTTGTTCAAATGTTTGTAAATCTATCGGACCAAACTGCGTGGTCATCAGTCCGTAGCTTGCAAACTACTTAAACCTAGGTAAACTAACCTACGGACAAACACACACACACCCGTGCCTCAGGGAGGACTCGAACCTCCACGGCGAGCAACCGCGCGCTCCGCAGCGAGACGCTTTAGACCGCTTTTTTTTTTTCTCTCTCTCTCTCTCTCTCTCTCTCTCTCTATGTGTAGTTCTGTTTGTTGCGGACGTTGATCAAGTTTGTTCGTTTTTGTTCGATGTGTTGTTGGCTCAGCTTTTTTTATTACAGAGGCCGTTCAGCCCTCTGACCGGGCGCGCTGAGCCACGGCGCCCGGCACCGCTCGGCTACTCCACCGCGGCACCCTTGTTCCCCCAACCACAAATAAACTGGAACCACCACTTCAGCCACGCCGGAAGGGCCGCCTAGACTAAGGCACTACACTACAGATTGCGCGGACGCTTACCGTTGACGTCCGAGTCCTCCCTCGGGCGTGGGTGTGTATGTTGTCCTTAGTTTAAGTAGTTTGTAAGTCTAGGGATGACCTTAGCAATACGGTCTCTAAGGATTATAAAAACTTGTGAAAGAACTACACACACACACACACACACACACACACACACACACACAGAGAGAGAGAGAGAGAGAGAGAGAGAGAGAGAGAGAGAGAGAGAGAGAGAGATTAATTACCATATGTTGGTAACACAACATACACAAAAAACAAGTGAAAGGACATAAACACTCCAATATTGTGCTCAGTGGAAAACAAGTGTCTTCAGTTCTACCATAGAAGAAGATGAAGTGAAAACAGCTCTCATGCAACGGAAGAACAGTGCTATAAAAAGGGTAAAAACGTGCCAAATATATATCGCAATTCGAGTTGATATCAACCTCAGAAAAAAAAGGAAAAATCAGTGGGATGAAGAACATGTGATTAAAGAGCGAAAGGTGTCTTAAATTGCGTTCAGTTTAACACAGAAAAATCCGATAACAATTAACAATATCTGTAAATTACTACCTTATAGATTCTTTAACTACACCTGATCTGTTGTAGTCTATGAAGTTAAACAGTTAATGAAAATAATTATTTGTATAGCTATTAGTGAACATTAATAAAAGATTCGTCCACGGTGCTTTTATAAGGGCTTGAAACGTGCTGGGTGCATTTGGGTTTCGGAATGTGAGTGGAGCCATGGCAGCCCAGTCTTGCTCAAGAAATGAAACCAAAGGAGGCAGTGATGTTAGACGTTTAAATCAAGAACGAAGCCGACGTTCTATTGTACTGGCTTCAGCGCGGGACTCCAGGGCAGTCAGTTTTAGGCTTTTTTTTTATTGTTCACAAACCGTAGTGTGACAGTAGTTAGTGACAGAGCGCATTCTCATTCTAACGCAACTATCGTCTCCTAAGTACTGTTCTGCAGTACGCGGCACACAATAATAGAAATGTGTTTCTTCCGCATTCAGCGTCTTCTTAAGCGCAATAAGGGTATTTCAATGGAACATTATTTATGACATCTGCCTTCCCAAAGCTCTCTTAAATTTTGGCTCTACGACAATTTCTTCTTGTAGCTCGACTTCTCCCTCCTAGCCAACGTATGATAGGTAGGCCAAGGTGTATAAATAAGACTTTACCCGTTATCAACAGAACACAGTGAGTGGGGCAGGGGGGAGGCTGCAGACGTCCCCAGACATCCTTGCAGACCCTGATACAGCCATTACGCTACACATGTTAATAAAAAAAAAAAAAAAACGGAGGGGGACATGGAGAGAAAATTCCTGTTAATACCATTTTCTAGACTTCCTTTTATTATTTTCTGAACTACAGTAGATTGGTCACAGCACGGTTACACAATATCTGTAATCTGAGCCATTCCTACTCCCATCTTAGCGGACCATAATCCTTGATTCACCACTGATAGAAAGCAAATACAGGCCCATTAAGAATAGCATTTTCTCCCGCTGCCTTTCCAGACATTTTACTACTGTGTTCATATCAGTGTCAATGTAGTAATCTGTTTAGGTGTCATCGTACAACTTTAAGGGAAATTATTGAGATAAACTATGCATCATCTGTCTATTAGCTATGTAAAAGTTCATGTCAGTACTATATGTTTCGCTATTGCATTATAGCATTTTGAAGTACTAAATGGCAGATTAATTTTTTAGTACTTCAGAATCGTATAATGTAGTCCCAAGATAAGTCATACTAACATAAACATTTACACGGGTAAGGCATTTAAAACTGTTTTCCGGAATGTTGGGAAAAATACAAGTTGTAATAAAAACTGTTCACCTCCACGAAGGACATTCCCTAAGATAAAACTCGACTCTCCTGCACCACCTCCACGGTGGGTGGGGGACGACTTTAAAATCTTAAATAGAAACCCCCGTTTTATTGCAGATTTGGATTCTCCGTTTCGGCCTACTAGGGACCACGAGACTCGTCTTAACTCTCAGCTAGGGTCTTCTGCTTTTTCTTGGGCCATTACGCCTTCAACCTCTGGCTATGAGCATGGTTTCTCTCATCCGTCCTGATTCCTGTATATTTTGTGTGAAACATTTTTTTTTTTCTTTTTACGATAGATGCCACCTTAATCGGCATAAGAGAAGAGTTGAAAATTGTTGGAAAACGGTAATATGTAGTCTTTCTCTAGGCAATTTCAACAAACAGTCGTTGCATTACTTTTCGCAGTATTGTACGACTGTTTACTGATACTGCCATTTTTGAACGTTCGATTTTTGTATACATTTCTATCAGGGAAAAGATTGACATACGAGCTTCTTAAACATTTCTACGAGCCTCACAGTACGAGGAAATGATATACAGTCAGTCTGTAAGCGTTAATATCGAGGAACAATTGCTTAGATATGTGTATTTTGTTTTCTTTATTGTTATTTTCACGCCACGATGGGGCAGGCTGGCAGCAGCATCATACGCCGCTCTCCGGCCGACAGACTGTACAATTAAAATGGAGTTTAAACAACAAGAATTTAAAATTTGACATGGAGACATTGGAGATGAAAATGCTTAAAACGGCCACTGTGGCTATAAGACATATGCAGAGTAAGACAAACACTGGACACGAAGACGGAGACATTATTAAAATAACATGGACAACACTACGTTTTCCATACGGGGAGAGGAGAGGATTACAGTTGGTAGGAGGGATAGGTGTCGGGGCGGAGGGTGTCATCCAGGAGGGGACAGGCGGGGAAGTTAGCCTGGGAGAGGATGTGGAGCGTGAGGTCGTGAAGGGAGGGAGGGTAGAGATGGGTACAGTCCGAATCTTTGAAGTATAATGAAAAGTCTGACCACGGACTGAGAGCATTCCATTGTGGGAGGTGTCACATAATAGCGTTATCAAAAATAGCAAAAACTTGGATTTCGTTATCTGATGTGTATTTGTTTGAGATATTACTGATTCTCAACAATTTTGCCAGTTTGACACAGGGATCCGGCCGCACACCTGTCAACTTGTTCATTTAGACTTACGCCAGGAGAAGCTAAAGAATCACAATTTTCGACTAACTTTTATTTTTGTCGTTACAGCGCCATCTATCATGAACGAAAAAAAAAAAATGTTTCAAAAAAATGTTGCATATTTTTTCGCGGAGAGTCCAAATCTGCAATAAAAAGAGAGGTATCTATTTCAGCTTTCAAATTCCCCCTCCCTCCCGTCCCCGGGTGTGCTGTGGGGGTAAAGGTTTATGTTAATGGTTCAAATGCTTGTAGAGCTTATGGGACTCAACTACGGGGTCATCAGTCCGTAAGCCTACAAACTACTTAGGAACTAGCGTATACTAAATACGGCACAAACATCCAAGCCCGAGGGGGGATTCGAACCCCTGAAGGGCTGCTATGCCTCACGCATCGCAGCATAGCGCCTCAACGCGCTCGGCCGCTCCGCCGCGGCTATGTTAATGGATGTCCGTCTTGTAGGTGAACAACTTTTATTGCAACCTTTTTTTTAAAATCACATTTGTATTTTTCTAAATATTAGTAAAATCATTTTTAAGTGCCTCATTCGGTTCAACTCACAGGTGTTGCACATATTACCGCCGGCCGCGGTGGCCGAGAGGACTGAGGCGCTCCAGTCACGGTCTGCACGGCCACTACGGTCGGGGTTCGAATGGATATTTGTGCCGTCCTTAGTATTAGTTAGTTCATAAGTAGTTTGTAAGTTTAGGGACTGATGACCCCATAGTTGTCCCATAAGCTAGACAAACATTTTAAACATTTGATTTGCACAATTTACCTCAATACATCGTTGTCTTTTTTTGTCCCGTTCCCTCGTCGCGTGTGAGCTGTTGCATGAAGGTAGTGCGGAAGTGACATTTATAGAGTCGGTTACCAGTGGTTTGCTCTCCTAGAGAGATGGTAACGTTAGAGATACAAGGCCCGGAATGTGTGAGTGCTGGTATCCAGGGATGTGAGACACGTGATACTGTGCAGAGCCAGCAGAGGCGCCAGCGGCGGCTAAACAAACACGGCAGGCATGCCTTTATGGCGATCATCCCGGCCCCACGGCGCTACACGCGGGTTCCGGAACACGGGGCAGCCACCTGCCACCTGCCGCCATCCTTGCCCTCGCGGGCACACGACAGCCGGTCAGCTGAACCAACACCACCTAGAAGACAAGAGGTTCGTTAAAGAGCTGCAGGGCTGCAGCTTCCTGCAGCAGCAAAGCAGGAACTACCGCGCATGCGCGGTACCGATGACGTCAGTCAGGCTGCAGGCGTGGCCTGCGAGAAGTACAGGCCTGCGCGCGCACTTCATGAGATGTAAGCAAGGTAGTTCCGAGCCGGCGCGATCGCTAGCTGACTGGCCGGCCGCTGGGGCACTGCCCACTGCGTCATAGCGGGCAGCCACTGAGCCAGCGATCGCGCCGTCTCGGAACTACCTTGCTTACGTAGCATGATGTGCTCGCTCAGGCCTGTATTTCCCGTTGGCCGCGGATTGCAGGAGGAAATTTTCCCTGCAGCTCATGCAGCCAGGAAGCTACAGGACGCTGCAGCCGGGAGCTTCCTTGAACAGCAGGTCGGCTGCAGCAAGCTGCAGGATTGCTCTTTGAACACGAATTTCCTTACTGCGCATGCGCGGTAGCAGTCCTGCAGCTCTTTGAACGAACCCAAGGCCTGACAACCGGCCGTACCTACGTCACATTTACAGGCTGCGGCCACCATCTGACTGGCCGGCCGCTGCGCGGCGATGGGCGTGCCCCAGCAGGCAGCCGGTGAGCTGGCGGCGGCGGCCTGTAAATGTGACGTAGGCACGGCCAGTTGTCAGGCCTCGTCTTCTAGGTGCTGTTGGTTGAACGCCACGCTCTGCTGGCCGACATCTTGCCAGCGGCTCACATTTATGATTGATTTACACATACTGCCTCTCGTTCTACAGCTTCTCAGGCTTATTAACAATGTTGCATGATCCAACTTTAACAGGGTCGGATTGTTAGTCAGTGCCTAACCCCCAACGCGGAGATCAACGATAGAATAGGCATAGGTTTTCGCCGAAATGAAGACGGTTCCTTGGGCCATGGTGTGTTTCGTAAACCTACATACACCGACTTGTATCCGAAAGCTACGAGCTGTCATCATCCATCTCAACGCAGCGGTGTACTACGGACACTCGTACACAGAGCAAGAGCGATCTCATATGCAGAGTGTATACAAGCAGAACTCAACCATCTTCGCTCTGTATTTGCCCAGAACGGTTACACTGAGAAACAGATTCGTGCTGCATTTTGACCAGCTCGCTCGAAATCTGAAGAGGAACGGAGAGCTCCACTAAGATGGTTTTTCTTCCCTACGTCGGTGGTGTGTCCTTCAAGATTGGCAGACTGTTTAAAAGACATGATATAAAGTGTGTCTTCCGCCCTCCAGCGGGAGTGCAGACAGTGCTGGGCTCCGTTAAAGACAACCTCGGGCCTCAGGAGACCGGGAATATACAAAATTCCGTGCCAGTGTGGAATGTCTTATATTGGACAGACGTGTCGCACTGTCAAAGACAGATGCGACGAACATCAACGCCACACAAGATTGTGTCAACCAGAAAAATCGGCTGTGACTGAACACAGTCTTGATTCGGGACATTGCATGAATTACGAAGAGACCAAGATCATTTCTTCCGCTTCCACCTACTGGGACTCAATAATTAAAGTGGCCGTCGAAATACGCATTGCAAAAGATTTAATTAATAGAGACACGGGATTCCAACTTAGTAAAGCATGGGAACCGGCCTTGGCAGTACTGAGGCAGCATCAGCCGCAGACAGACGATGATCACCAATCGACGCAGATGGGTCATCGAAGTCAGGACGCGTAAAACACGCGCTTTTTCCTCCGGTTGGCGCGCGCACAAGGGGTCCACCGCCAGCGGCCGCTCTTGCCCGCGCCGCGCCTGCGCAGACCACCAGCGGCCCGCTCAACGGCCCTCCGGCAGGGCAGGAGGCTCTCCATGTTTACGCCGTCGACGCTCTGGTCTGCCATGACGTCACAGCAGCGGCGCCTGCGCCGTGGTAACAAGCCACCATATATATTGCGAGCAGAGAAGCAACAGCGGCAGTTGACCAGAAGATGGCGAGCACTCCCGTGAACCATTCAAGAATAGGTTTTCTTGTATAGAAAGTCTGGCTCTATTTCGCCTTACTAAGATTCCTCAGTCTATCTTTTTTTTTATTTTCTTATTTTTGGTAGGTGAAACGTTTAAATCAAAAGCAAGTATGAAATGTTAAATCGCGAATTACCCTTTTGTCATTTATGCAAAAAACGTGACACTGAGAAATAAGGGAGATGGCTGGAACGTACTGCAGAAGTACAAATCTTTGTTGTTAAATAGTGAATGCTGCTTTCCGACGATCTCGTCGTTGTATCCTTTCCTTTCAGTAGTTATTAGTTTGGTGAAACCTGATTGAAAATATTATGTCTATTGTCGAAGTGACAATACATGGGTTCATTTTTAGCCCTAGTTATTAAGTCCGTCATTACTATAAAAATTAATCTCTGTTTTCACTCACTTCAATTATCGTGTTAATGCTGGCAAACAGTATTTAACTTCATTGTGTGAAATATTGTTAAGCAATGTAGAACAAGTGACGTAAAAATAAACGGCTGCTGGTTTCACAAAAATATTGCTGCCACTTCGCTTTCTGCATCAGGAAAAATACTGAGGGTGTTACTTAATGCGGTTTTAAGCCTTTCTCTTTAGCCATTAGTCCTACAGTTACGTTTAATGCGGAAAGCCACGTGCTCTGCCAATATTTTCAAACCTTTGAAGCAATCTCTACGCTAAAGGAACTTGTTATAAACTGTATTACAATATAAATATATTGGACACATATATCCACATGCGACATTACATTATTCAGAGTCAATCAAGTTCGTATTAATAATTTTGTTGTTGTTATCTTACAGGCTACAGTTATGATATTAAAAACGGGGGATAGGTATACAATAGCATACAGATTATTACGTTCGTTGTGACTGGTGACAATCTCGTACTGAGCAGTATTGAACATTGGCAACTGAACTTCTACTAGAGATGCAGGTGACAACAATAAGCATGAAACACTTTAAATAAATTTCATTTTCAAAAGTAGCACTGTTAGAAAATATTCTGTCTTTAATTATCTGAACTTTCTCGTGGAAATAACCGTATGACAAAAATCACTTTCAAAACCTTGTTATATTTTTCATACATTACAGAAAATTTCTGATACACTTGAGATCCTTTCGTACTCTGGTTATGCAACAATATTAAACTTAATTAAAGAACAGTGGTAGGAGATTCTCTGACTACATAAATCATATAAGGTGAAATTAAATATTTACTATAAGTTCTCTATTCAAAATTCAACAATACAACTTCAATACTATCAACAAACGATTATATCAATTGGAATTAATTAAGATACACTCTACTGTGCTAAACAATGCCTTTTGTTAATTATGAGCAAACTCAGATAAAAATACAGAAAATTTCGATGACTCGTTGTACCTTATCATTGCTGATATCAATTGTGGGAAGTAATATGAAATTATTCCCACAGCAAGCAGCCTCGTGTCGGCCGCAGCTCGCGGAGCAGACAACCTTCCAGTCTAAAGCTCAAACGCTGACTCTCTTACCCTCCACCAGTGATTTCTATACAAACTGGATGTGGAACTCTGGTCTCAGAGCATAGAACTGCAGTGTGCCTGCACATTCATATGTTTTGCACACGACTTGTCATTGTTCGCCATATTTAAATTTGGCAAACTATTTCCCATCAATTATTACGTGACAAATAACTGTTTATATTTTTAAAAACATAGTCCCCATCGCAAGAGAATTTTGATTGTTCTTAGGCAGCCGGTTTCAGTCTGCTCGTGAGACCATCTTCAAGCCGACTGTTATACAATAATGTTACAAATATTAAGAAGGAAGTACAGAATACGATATTATGGTAATAAGTAGTAAAATAATAACAATGTGAAATGTTATAACCGTGGCAGCCGCTTGTGGCCGGGTCAGAACCGTTGGCTGTGAAAATCAAATGCGGAGTACTGCAGTAACGGTCGAGCTTATATATGGCCAGCTCCGACCTTCCCCACATGCGGCATTACATTATTGACAGTCAGTCAGTCAGGTACTTATTAATACACTACAGTTATGATATTAACAACTGGGGATAAATATACAACAGCATACAGAGTATTACGTTTGTTGTGACTGGTGACAATTTAGAGAAAATCGTTTTGAATAAAGATTTGAAACACTTGGTTTTATCAATTTTGTTAGCTAACTGCCCTCTATAGGCATTTTAAGATTATCGCTAGGCATATTGGTGCCAGAGACAGTAACGTTTCATTGGTACTGCAATGACTTGCGCGTATTGATGGTAGCACGCCAGCAATGGTGGTCGCAGCGCTCGTAGCAACGGACGATGCGATGATGCTCTGGAAAGAATAGGCATATTCTAGCCGTGATTCATAAATATGTTCATTAACTGCCACAATATAGTTCTCGGGCCGAGACATTGACACCGGCACTCGTAACAACTGTGTACAGGGATGACTGTCTTTGAATGGTTGTGAAATGAACTTGAAGTTGCCATTCTACTTCACAGGCGACATGAATCGTGTCTCAAAGGAATACATTTGTACAAATATAGTATGTGTTAGATTATTTAATACAACAAAATAGGTAATTGTTGTTAAAACGACTTGTCAAAATTATAAATATATACTTAAACGTTAAAAGAGCTGATTAAAAGAATGTTAAAACGCAAGACAAAATGTTTATTTTGCTGAGCCATGGGTATAACTTTGTACACAAGTGTGTGTACAGGAATGCTTTTCTTTACATTAAAAGTCGACCACTGTACGAAACAAGAGGTTCGTTCTATCACTAAAATTAGCAAATGAGATCCGTATGAACTACTGGTTACTCCCTGCTGCAAAGCCTTGTTCCCTGGCCCAAACTGACAACTGACTCGTATCAAATTACTTCAATAACAGGAAGTTAATACTACAGTGGTCAATATACATAGCAGCTGACACGTTATTACACACAGACATTAATAAGTAAGCCACCATAATTAAAATTATCTTAGAAAGGTGGCTATGAAAAATTTATGGCGCAACGGAAATAAGACATAAGAAAAATTGCATATGAGCATGTTCTCAGCACTTGTGAAGAACAATATTAAATAAAAGAGAGAAATGCTCTAAAACTACAATTTATAGGCAACTTACGGATTATGTCGAACTTAAACTTGTTTATTAAGACAGAAAACAAGCAAAATGGGGAACAAATTTTGTTAATACAATAAAAATGCATCTCTTACGTTGATTAATGCGTACGGTGCCCAGCCTAAATTATACATGATTTAAAGCTACTGGGGGGAAGGATTCACAAACAACACTCATTCGCTCACACACACGCAATGCCACAGCGAAACTCACCAAAATCAGCGTGTTGAGACGAGGTGGAAGCAGGCGCCGCTATCGGAGGCGAAATTCAGCAAGTCGGAGGTAGCACAAAACACAATATACAAAAACACTTTGAGGCTGGCTCTGGTCTGTCTGTTTTGAGATGGTGCGCGTTATAGCCAAGTTAAATTACATCGGAATTGGTTTTATATGAGAAGTGGCGTGAATTCAGGCGATAAGCTGCAAACCCCGGAAGCCGGAACTCGGACCCACGTGGTTCCGAAAATCGATAAAATTGAATAAATTCAGTTTCCGAAAAATAAAGAAAAATAACTACAGCTTGCAACCAATAGAAATGCTTAGAATTATATAAGGAAGCCAATGAAATACAGCTACACGCGACAGGGGGGATTACAGAGACAGATGAGGTCCTGTCTCAGAAAAACCTCAAAAAGGAAATAATTACAAAGTCGGAAAAATAAAATTAAGAATTACAGCATGCGACCCATAGAAATGCTTAGAATTACACGAAGAAGCGAAAGAAATGCAGCTACACGCGATAGGGACAGAGACGGATGAAGTTCAGTCTTCAAAACTCGTAAAAGTGAAATAATTACAAAGTCGGAAAAATAAAATTAAGAATTACAGCATGCAACCCATTGATATCTATAGAATTACATAAGGAAGCTATTGAAGGAGGTTGTACAAGGCTCAGAGAGAATTACAGACAAATTACAAATACAGAGTGCGTAGTGCGTACTACGAGTCGGAGAAGAAACAGCATAATTAAAATAGGCAGGGAGAGAAGATCGCAAAATATTAGTGGAAATCACAAGGATATCCGCATAGTTACTTACCTGATGGGCATGGAACAAACAAGAGTGGAAGCTGAATGTTCTATTAACCAACCAACCAACCACGTGGAACACATATCACTCACGGAAGGAAACGATTTTTTACATGCACTATTAGAAATCGGGCCCCACAAAGTTAGAAAGTATTTACACAGAATTCATACTCCGCCACATGACCACAAAAGGTTTTAACATCCCAGGCCGTTATCAAACTGCAACTAGAATCACACACACCGCGTTTATCTATTGGAAATCACTGAATTGAAAAACCAGAACAAATTTCCGCACACAATCGGAGAAAATATTCCAAAAAAGATTCTAAGTTCACGAGTCAGGGCCGGCGCAAGCCCAAGTGCCGCCCCGTGCGAGCTGCTAAATTTCCGCCCCGCTCGCCCCCCCAACCGGTTTTTTTTTATTACATAACGATTGTGAAATTCTATTTAAACAAATCTGTAGTAAATGACAGTAATCATTCGCAATTTTTGTTTTTACTTTGCAGATCTACCTAGGTTTCGGACACTGAGTGGCCAGTCTCAAAGCTATTAATATGTGCTTCCACCTAAACCGTCATGTTGACAGTTACATTTAGCATGACGGTATAGATGTAAACATAACTAAAAGCATTGAGAATAGCCACACTGTGCCCGAAATATATGTAGATATGGAAAATAAAAACAAAAATTGCGACTGATTGGTGACATTTTCTACAGATTTATACAAAACCGTCGCTGGGCACCAGTTCAAAAATGGAGTCAAACATGACTGAAGAAATCTAGCTAATTTTAATAATCGTTGTCAATTTACAAAAATGTTCGAATGTGTGTGAAATATTACTGTAGGATACGCTCTTCATGAGATGAAGTCATAAGAATTGAGCCGTGTGAAATTGAATTTCAGGTCGAATTTCACTAGAGACGCAGGTGAAACGGTCAACGAGTGGGGCGGAAGACAATGGAGAGAGGAAGAATAAGGACATGGAGTAACATAATAATTCAATAAATACACATGCGGGCATCAACGGGTACTGATGCTAGACGAAATATATTAACTCACTGCACTGCGGTTGTTCATTTCAAAGAACTGACACTCGACATATGTCGTAATTTCCATGTTTCAGTTCTTTCGTGTCTGATTATGAAATAAGGGGTAACAAATTAGTAATCGCCATATCACTTCACTTTCCTTCGCTTTATTTTTATTTTAGCTATTGGGACGACGCGTGCTTATCTGGCGACTTGCCAATTTTTGAAGTAACAGATCGAAAGAAAAATAAATTTTCCTATTCTGCAATCTTGAAGCAGACAAATTCTAACTTATGAGTAACGTGCATGCGCAACACTAATTATACGTTATATGAAAAGCACTTACTTATTACATCTCAATTTGCAAGAAATTCGGAAGCACCAATTCTTCTGTTCTTACGAAACGCAATGAAAGTGCTTCTCACTAATCTTGACTCCCTCGGCTAATTACGGAAACGAATTCTGTAGTTTTCATTGTAGAGAACGCAACAATACCTATTGCCTGGAGAGGCCAAGTGGTGACACGGCAGTGCCAGGAACTAGGTCACGTGACGAGGTACAGCGAGGCTACGGTTAAACTAGCGCCCAAGAAGAAGCAAGAAGCTCACAATAAGTATGTGACCGATGATATGATATATCATTATCAGGCAGCAATTTCTAGGGCATTACGAACAATAGAAAGAAATACGAACTTTGCGTAATCTGCATAACGTTTGTCAAACAGAAATAAGCTTCAAAGCTAGAAAGGAAACCCTTAGAAGCACTAAAATAAATCACAATTTTGGGTTATGGCTTCACTGTACTAAGTTTAGATGGAAACTGCGGCGAATGAAAATTTCTGCCGGGCCGGGATTCGAACCCGGGATCTCCTGCTTATCGGGCGGACGCATTGACCGCTCCGCCACCGAGGACACAGAGGACTCTTGCATTCGGGCTGGTCACTGTGTCCTCGGTGGCGCAGTGGTCAACGCATCTGCCTAGTAAGCAGGAGATACCGAGTTTGAATCCCGGCCGGGCACAAATTTTCATTCGCCGCACTTTGTTATTCTATCTAAATCTAGCACAGTGAAGCCATAACTGATCGCAAATTGCGATTTATTTCATTCGCTCAACGCTGTAACGTCGTCAAAAATATATAATTTCTAAGAAGCAATTTTCTATCAATGGATTTTCGTTTTAGAAAGTGTCAAAATTAACGTTTGCTTTTGTGCGGACGAGAGGGCATTTTTGCTAAAAGACCATAGTTTCTCAGGTTTTCATCAGACTCATAGCCACCAGTAGTATATCTAGATGAAATATGGATTCACACGCATTATATAGTAAATAAATGTTGGCAAAGTGAGAGTGTGTGAGTAGTATTGTCAAACAAAAGTGCAAGTCGAAGTTTAATTGTTGTTCATACTGGCGGAGACAGGTGTTTCATGGCTCAAAAACCAAAATGTCGGTCTATCACTCAGAAACGGATAGCAAAAATTTTCAAAAATACGTCGAAATCCAACATGCCAGGCTTACTACCAATGTAATTACTCGCAGCGTATTTACCCATTGGGAATACTTCTAGCCATTACAGGTGTTGGACATGTTTGACCGTAGTAATGTTCAACTTTATTTTTTTTCCAAAATGCGGGAAGAATAAAACACTCGGAAACTGCCATTGAAGGGCTTAGCAAAATTGCTTCAGGCTTATCATCTAACCGCAGTATCCAACATTGCATTCGTTAGATTTCGTCTTCTGCAAAATTAGTTGTAAGTAAACGCACGGCGCGTAGCAGGCTGGCAGCATCCATAGGGGTACTGGAGTGTACGCGAGACTGCTTGCCCCTCTCTGTTCCTCCGGCGTAAACACGACGGTGCTGCCATGCGAGGGAGAAATTAGTCCTCCTCCCTCCTCTTATTGAACAGGGGCGGCCGGCAGGTAGTCGAGGCGCCATGCCACAGTTCCTGAAGGCGCTTCCTCCGAGGTTTGGTTTAGAATCCCTTCCTGGGCATGAATGTTGAGTTTGCCCAAAATTAAGTGATGCTGGCTGATTTGCCGCCCCTCGGAAAGTGCCGCCCCGTGCGATCGCACGTTTCGCACGTGCCTTGCGCCGGCCCTGTCACGAGTCTAAGTTAAAACGTGCTAGACAATGAAACGCTACCATCTCCAAACACAAGAGCAGAACCAACCTTATCTCACCAGAAGACCAGCACAGAATGGACAGCCGAGCGGCCATGGGGCGGGAAACTGATACCGGAAGTTGGAAACTCCAAGAAAAGCGGTGGTGGTGTTGGCGGAGAGAGAGTAGACTCTAACCCAGAGAGAACAATGCAAAGCGAGCTATCTCTCGCCACATCCAGACAGCCATAGATTCTCGCACATCCACTTAGAAGTAAGACAAGTACACATTCTCATAGGGACAGTGGCGTAGCGGAGAAGCCATATTTATGCCACATTAATTAATACAATAATAAATTATTAACATAACAAAATTAAAAAACCTAGCAATATTAACTAATATTTTAACACATGAAATACAAATGCTATTCATCAGGTGAGTAGAAGGAGTTGGCCACTAGGAATTCTTTTAGGCTCCTTTTAAACTAATCCTTATCTGTAGCAACATTTTTTATGGTTGCTGGTAAATTACTGAAAATGTGTGTTCCTGAGTAATGGACCTCTTTTTGAACTAAAGTAAGAGCTTATAAGTCGTATAGTATGTATGAACTCAGCTGTTTGTTGGGAAACGGGATATATTATTTCTGACAAATTTCAGTAAGGAATAAATATACTTAGAGGCAGAGTTATTATACTCAGTTCTTTGAAGAGGCGTGAATTTACTCTACAAAAAATACCTATTACACGCTTTTGGACTCTGAAAACTTTTGCTTGACTTTAAGAGTTACCACAAAATATTATACCATATGGCATGAAAGTAAGCAAAGTACGCAAGATTTTTTATTTTTATGTCTCCTACATCTAATAACAGTCGTACTGCAAATACAGACTGAGAACACTTATGGATATGATCAGGTACCTAGCAGAACACTTAAGTGTGGTTCAGTCTCTGTTAGTGTAAAACTTAGCCATATTTGTAATTTTTCCTTTGAGAATGCTCAATTTCCTGTCAGTTTGAATTACTCAGCAGTGAAACCACTCCATAAACAGGAAGGGATAATGTAGAAAACTTCAGACCTATTTATGTGCCATCAGTTCTTGCTAAAGTTTTTGTAAAAACAGTATATTCAAGGTTAATTGATCATTTCAATTTATATGCTGTATTCTCATTTCTCTGTAAGGTACTTGGTGGATTAAATAAAAAACTGAATACTCTGAGTTTTCTTTGATTTAACAAAAAAGTTGATTGTGTTGCTCATAAGACATTGTTGCAGAAGTTGGAACATTATGGATTAAGTGGAGTAGCTCACAATTGCTTCACTTCTTACTTTAATGACAGACAGCAGAAGATGATCCTCTGCAAAGATAGCTGTGGTATGCACTCACAAGCACTCACTTAAGTGAGGGGTGGCGCAGGGTTCTATTCTGGGGCCTCTGTTGTTTCTCATTTATATAAATGACATTCCTTCTAATGTGATAGGTAATTCTAAAATAGTTATGTTTGTTAATGACACTAGGTTGCTACTCAAGGGTGTTGATGGAAATGTCGATGCAGTATCAAATAATGCAGTTAAAGAAATAAGTTCTTGGCCCGTAGAAAACTAATTGATGCTAAATCTCGGGAAGACTCACTTCTTACAATTATTAACACACAATTCAACAACTGGTCTACTATACCATATTTAGGGAAATTATCTACCAAAATATCCAGAATTCTCAAATCCTGTAAATCCAGAACTTCATTTTATGTAAGAAGCACTGTGGCTCACATCCTATTCAACAGCAAAGGCACAAGGGATGCATTAAGTAACAGAGGGGTTTACAAAATCACATGCAGTGACTGCAGCAAACTGTATATAGGTCAAATAGGCAGGGCAAGTGAAATTAGATTCACTGAACATGAACATAGCAGGAGATTACAGAAGGCAGACTCCTGATCACGTTCTGAAAGAAAGTCACAGCTACCAGGTCCACACAGAAGTGCTTCACACAGCCAACAAAGGCAGGAAACTAAACCCGTCAGAAGCACTGGAAATAAACAAACTTCTAGCCAAAAATCTTCAACTAGTACCAAATGATCAAGTACAGTTGTGCACATCCCCACTGTTAAGCTTCACATAATGTAATCAATACAGCTAACTATCGCAGTCCATCTTAATATCACAAATACAGTCCCCATTCCTACCTTGTTTACCTTTACTTTACTTTTAGACTTTAAGATCAAAACAATACCTATAATATATTGTACAGTAATATGAAATGTAATTTAAATATGTGAATCTTGTCAGATATTGTCAAATAAGTGATTTGTAAACTCAATGTAGAAAACATATTTAATGTACACCTTAAGTGATGATCTCAACATATGCTACAATCACAATAATGTTAATATAGTTTTTAAATCAGTAATATTTGGTATGTAATGTGTTTCACCGTGTTCAGTTGCAAATTACACTGTTAAACTGTTAAGAAGGCCACTGATTACGCAAACATAAGTCTACATGGCAACATATGATTTTTTGCAATTCCAACAAATGTCATGTGCAAAGACCGAGTATTCTGTGTGCTGTATCTTTGTTTAGCATCTTTGAGAACCTAAGCAATAGCGACTTCGTCGACGCCTGTCAACAGTTTACCCGATGATAGCCTAATAAGCCGAAAAACTAGTTTGTAAATAAACAAAAAATTGGTAGAACAGAAACAGTTTGTAGTCTGTTTTGCTGATTTTCATTTGCTTATGACATACAGTGTTATTTTTTGGGGAGCTCGTATGATTCAAAGAGGATATTATTTAGCAGAATCGGGATGTTCGTGCAGTATGTGGCGTAAGGTAACGTATATCTTGTCGACACCTGTTTAGTAGCCTGGGTATTCCAACATTGACTTCTCAGTACATATTTTTGTAATGTCATTTGTTGTTAATAATAGTTGGTTATTACCCAGAGGTAGCAGCTTTCATTAAGTTAATACTAGACAGAAATCGTATCTGCATTTGGATCACACCTTCTTGAGCCTTGTGCGTATTTCCGTCGCATCCATATTTAATAGACTGCCTCAAGAATTCAAAAAGCTTAGTAGTAATGCACGATCTTTCAAGACTAAACTCAAAAGTTACCTCAATTTTTACTCTTTTGATTCTGTCGAGGAATTCCTGGAAAAATTAAATATTTAAGCTACTTTATATATTACGTTGTCGTTTTTTTTTTATTTTTTTTTTATTTTTATTTTTTTTATGCTTAGACCTGTCGTGTGCATAGGATCGCTATACGCTTCGTATTATCCATTACTACTCCTTTGTTACAGTCTGATGTACTGATTTCGTCCCTTGGCCATGGAGACTTGCTCCTCAATTCGGTCCTGCAGTACGTGATAATCATTGTTGACGCCGATATTCAATACCCAAGCGGTACTTATCCCTTGCAGTCCCATATTATGAAATCTGCTTTCGAAAAATTAAAATTCACGTTTTCTCTATTAATACACTGAAAAACATCAAAATATGTATTTTAAAATTTTTGGTCGAACTAATGACTTTTTATGTAATTACTTCATTCACAACACAGACGTTCGTATCGAGGTATTTTATTACTTGTTGATAGTTAACACTACCAGATCAATAATGCTAGTGTAATCTTCGCCACAGCACTAAAGACAAGACAATTCACTGCTGGAATAAAATAAAAGAAACTACACATGCTCACACTCTCAGCCACGTACAGACGGCAACGCAACACAACCTCCAAGATGGACAGATTAATTCCTCAGAAGTGGCTACACGCCGTACCAAGCGGCAAAATGTCGTACTAATAGCATGTTGTTCCTCAACAAAAATGCTGCTTTAAGGACTGATGCACAAAATTCGGTATAAATAAACTTTTAATACATTGTTGTCCAGGAAAAACACTGGGAATTAAAGAGTCAAGTTGCGGAAATGAGTGCAGTAGGCAGGTAGGTGAAATTTTGTCTATGGTTCTGCATACCAGCTGATAGCCTTTGCCCCATAAAATACGGTACTTCATTTTCCCTGTACCACGGCAAACGGGTAGTCATTTCAAGAAATAGAATATTATTTATTTATTTATTTTTACTTCCAATGACTTCTTTCTCAGGTGAAGAAATCATACCTTGACAGGCATTTCTAGAATGAATACAAGGTGTCTAGGAGGAACGTGACATGAACAAGCAAATTGCAGACATCTACAACCAAGGTTTCTACCTAGTCACTCTCCGTTGGTGAAACATGTCACAGCAAAGGCTGAATACGTAAAGAGAGCACGAAGTTTCATGGACATATTGTACTATTTCTTCGAGGATATAAGAGAAACACGTAAACACGATAAAAGACCCCTCATACCTGGTGCCCGCCATCTTGTCACCCATAATGTTGCACCTACTTTGTCCGCAGTGTTTGGCTGCACGATGTGGTGAGGACTGCATACCGTCACCCTCTACGGGCCGAACTCGGGGCACGCACGCCATTGTGTTGCCTCCATTAGTGGTACAGGCTGCATTGGCCATGTGACCGACGTGGCTGGTGTGTTAAGTGCCAGGGGGTAATGTTCCTGCACCACTTGTGCGTCAACTCGTGGTACAGTGATGGCCACAAACCAAATACGCGGTGAAACGTGTGTACGAAAAAAATAAAATAAAACTTTTGAAATTATTTGCATCAGTGTGACTGTGTATATGTGCGGATGTAGCAAAAAGTGGAGTGTCGTGATCGTTATATTTGCGTGAAGGACGGACGTATTATGTGACGCGAAACGTGCTATTAAACTCAGTCGAAAGATAATTGTGAAATAAATACATAAATCAAAGTGGAATCACATACTGTATATGATACGAGTGTGAGAGTGAATGTGTGCATGTATTTGGTGACTGACAACTTTTGTATATCAGGATACGCCTCGAGATCGAAATGTAATTTATAATGCAAACAAATGAATATGTTATAATCAAGTGATGTATACTTGATAATGCAAACAAATCAAAAAGTTATAATCAACTGATTACAACATATTAATTTGTTTGTATTATAAATCAAGTGAGGTCCACACTCACGAACCACACAGGCAGTGCCGAGGTGGGGTGGCTTGCGTGCCTCAACGATACAGATAGCCGTACCGTAGGTGCAACCACAGCGGAGGGGTATCTGTGGAGAGGCCAGACAAACGTGTGGTTCCTGAAGAGGGGCAGCAGCCTTTTCAGTAGTTACAGAGGCAACAGTCTAGTTGATTGACTGACCTGGCCTTGTAACATCAGCTAACATGTCTTCGCAATGCATTTACTGTGAACAGTTGAAAGCAAGGGGGAAACTACAGTCGTTAATCTTCCCGAGGACATGCAGCTCTACTGTAGAATATAATTATTATGATGGCATATTCCGGAGGTAAAATAGTCCCCCATTCGGATATCTGGGCGGGAATTATTCAGTAGGATGACGTCATCAATAAAAACAAAACAGGCATTCTACGCATCGAAGAGTGGAATGTTCTATCCCTCAATCGGGTTGATAAGTTAGAAAATTTCATAAGAGAAATGGATAGATTAAAGTTAGATATGGTGGGGATTAGTGAAGTTCGGTGGCAGGACGAATAGGACTTTTAGTCAGGTGAGTAAAGGGCTCTAAATACAAAATAAGTTGGTGATAACGCAGTAGTACATCTACATGGGATACTCTGCAAATCACATTTAAGTGCCTCGCAGAGGGTTCATCGAACCACCTTTATACTATTCATCTCCCATTCCACTGTCCAATAGCGCGCGGGAAGAAAGAACATCTGAATCTCTCCGTTCGAGCTCTGATTTCTCATATGTTATTCTGATGATCATTTCTACCTATGTAAGTGGGAGTCAACAATATATTTTCGCATTCGGAGGACAATGTTGGCGATTGGAGTTTCGTAAGTAGCCCACGCCGCAGCGATAAGCGCCGCTGTATCATTTCGTAACGCTGTGTCCCCTGTATCGTGACAGTACTAAACGAGCTGCCCTTCTTTGGACTCTTTCGATGTCCTCCGTCAAACCCACCCGATAAGGATCCCACACTGGGCAGCAATACTCCAAAAACGTACGGACGAGCGTAGTGTATGCAGTTTCTTTAGTAGTTCTGTTGCATCTTTTATGGGTTCTACCAATGAAATGCAGTCTCTGGTTCGCCTTTCCCACGATATTAATTCCTAGGTTTTTTGTGGAGTTTACGGCCTTCACTTTTGATTGATTTATCTTGTAAACAAAGTTTAACGGATTTCTTTTCGTACTCATGTGGACAACTTCACACTTCTCATTATTTAGAGTCAATTGGCAATTTTTACACCATACTAATATCTTATTCAGATCGTTCTGCAGTTGGTTTTTATCTTCAGATGATTTTACTAGACGGTAAATGACGGCGTCATCTGCAACCTAAGAGAGATACTTAGATTTTCTCTCAAATTGTTTATGTAAATAAGGAACAGCAGAGGACCAATAACACTACCCTGTGGAACGCCCGATATCACCTGTGTTTTAGTCGATGTTTTACCATAGATTACTACAAACTGTGCCCTATCTGACGGGAAATACCCTATCCAGTCGCAAATTTGGGGCAATATACCATAACCACGCAATTTGATTAAAAGCCGTTTGTGAGGTACGGTGTCAAAAGCGTTCTGGAAACCAAGAAATACGGAATCGATTTGCGAACCCTTGTCGATAGCACTCATCACTTCGTTTGAATAAAGAGCTTGATGTGTTTCGCAAGAACGATATTTTCTAAATCCTTGTTGACCTTGGGGCAACAGATCACTTGCTCGAGATAATTCATAATATTTCAATACAGGATATGTTCCAAAACCCTGCTGCAAATTGACGTCAATGAAATGTGCCTGTAGTTTACTGGGTTACTCCTACTGCCTTTCTTGAATATGGGTGTGACCTATGCAACTTTCCAATCTTTTGGTACAGATCCTTCTATGAGAGAGCGATTGTATATGGCTGTTAAGTAAGGAGCTATAGTTTCAGCATAATCAGATAGAAATCTAATGAGTATATAGTCCGGACCAGAAGACTTATTCTTGTTAAGTGATTTTAGTTGCTTACTACTCCGATGATCTCTACTTCTACGTTACTCATTCTGGCCTCTGTTTGTAATTAGAAATTTGGAATATTGGTTTCGTCTTCTTTGGTGAATGAGTTTCTAAAAGCTATGTTTAGTAACTCTGTTCTAGTAGCGCTATCATCAGCAGGATCGCCATTACTAACACGTAGTGAGGGTATTGTTTGTGTTTTGCCCCTAGTATATTTAACATATGACCAAAATCTCTTTGGGTTTTCAGTCAAATTTACAGAAAGAGTTTCGTTGTGATAAGTATTGTAGGCATCTCGCATTGAAGTCCTCGCTAAAATTCGAGCTTTTGTGTAGGACCGCCAATCCTGGGGATTTTGTGTTCTTTTAAATTTAGCATGCCTTTTCCGTTGCTTTTGAATCAGTGTCCTGACCTGTTTTGTGTACCAAGGGGGATCGCCTCCTTCTTTTATTAATTTATTTGATATAAAACTGTCAATTGCTGTCGATACCACTTCTCTGAATTTGAGCCACATCTGGTCTGCACTCACGTTTAGTGTTAAAAACGAGTGTAAGCTGTCTTTCAAGAAACAATTTATTTTATTTCTATCTGCTTTCCTGAACAAATATTTTTTGTAACTCGGGACTTTCAATATTCAACCTCGCTACGACAGCTCTGGGTTCACTAATAACCTGTATCACTTTTGATGCTCGTTGTGAGCTCAGGATTATTTGTTGATAAGAGATCAAGTATTTTTTGACATCCATTTACAAGTCTAGTAGGTTCATGAACTAATTTTTCGAAGTAATTCTCAGAGAATGCGTTGAGTACAATTTCACATGATGTTCTATGCGTATCTCCTGATTTAAAAATATAATTTCGCCAACAGATTGATGGTATATTAAAATCACCGTCTATTATTATCGCGTGAGTCGGGTACGTTTTTGTAATTTGACTCAGGTTTTCTTTGAACATTTCAGCTATTGTATCGTCAGAGTCGGAAGGCCGGTAAAAGGAACCAATTATTAACTTCTTACTATTGTCAGGTACAACCTCGACCCATAATAGCTTACAGGGACTATCAATTTCAAATTCGCAACACGAAATACTACTTTTGACGGCGACAAACACGCCTCCACAAAAACTTCTGCTGAACTTATTTCCGACTTCAGCCAACTTTCAATGCCTACAATTGTGTGTGTTTCGGTCTTTCTATTTAACGCTTGGAGTTCTGGTACTTTCCCGACACAGCTACGACAATTTACAACTGTTATACCGATATTTCCTAGATCTACATTTTTCGTGTGATCCACCTGCACCCTTTCAGAGAGCCCATTTAGTTTTCTCCGAGGCCCTCTATCTTAAACAAACCGCCCAGTCCACGCCACACAGCTCCCGCTACCCGTGAAGCCGCTTCCTGCGTATAGAGGACTCCTGACCTGATCAGCGGAACCCGGAACCCCACCAACAGATGGCGCAAGTCAAGGAATCTGCAGCCTACACGGCTGAGAACCGTCTAAGCTTCTGAACCAGTTAACCTTCCCGAGGACATACAGCTCTACTGTAGAATACAATTATGATGATGGCATCCTCTCGGGTAAAATATTCCGGAGGTAAAATAGTCCCCCATTCGGATATCCGGGCGGGTACTACTCAGGAGAGTGACGTCACCAAGAAAAACCAAACAGGCATTCTACGCATCGGAGCGTGGAATGTTCTATCCCTCAATTAGGTTGATAAGTTAGAAAATTTCATAAGAGAAATGGGTAGTTCAAAGTTAGATATGGTGGGCATTAATTAAGTTCGATGATAGGACGAATAGGACTTTTAGTCAGGTGAGTAAAGGGTTATAAATACAAAATAAGTTGGTAGTAACGCAGGAGTAGGTCTGAATAAGACATTAGGAGTGCGCTTAAGTTACTTTGAACAGCATAGTGAACGCATTATTGTAGCAAAGATAGACATGAAGCCAACACCGACAACAGTAGTACAGGTTTATATGCCAACTAGCTCTGCCGACGATGAGGAGATCGAAGAAATGTGTGAGAGATAAAATAATTTTTTCAGACTGTTAAAGGAGAAGAAAACTTGTGATGGTTGACTGGAACTCGGTAGTAGGAAATGTAATAGAAGGAAATTTAGTAGGTGAAGTGGACTGGGGAAAAGGAATGGAAGAGCAGATCGCGTGGTAGAATATTGTGCAAAGCACAATTTAATCATCGATAAGCGGGTCAAAGCTCACTATCCAGTGACTGGGCAGAAATAGGAGAAAGCAAACGGAAAGCTGGTTCAAAATTTAAACTTTAAGACATCTTTCACGTAGGAGGACCGAACAAATGTACCATCGTTTGATCAACGAGGTAAATACAAAGTCTCCTGGACCGAATGGAATACCAGTTCGGTTTTACAAAGTGTATTCTGCGGCATTGGCCCCTTTATAACGGTAAGACAAAGGTTTTAAATTGTAAGACATATCCAGGGCCTGGCATGCAAGATGTATGAGACAGGGGAAATACCCTCAGACTTCATGGAAAATGTAGCGATTCCAATACCGAACTCTAAAGACGTCATAAGAAACGACCAGACTGTTATTTGAGTCTGCAGGACGTTATTGTGAGAATACCAGTGCAATACAATACATTTTACTGGAGATATGTAAATCTACTATCCGCACCGCATACCAGTGCAATACAATACATTTTACTGGAGATATGTAAATCTACTATCCGTACTTTATGAAGGAGATGAAGGGAGCGGCGTTCGTGTTGAAGAACCGCTTCTTGGACATCCAACTGAGCCACCCTGGTACGCCTCTCAACCAGTCCTCACAGCTGTATTTCTGCTAGTCCCACATGTGATGAAGTAAATAGCATAATCGCTATAATGTTTTTGGTATCAGGCAATTCTTTGTCGCCAAGAAAGTTGAAATTTTTTGTACGTTAAGAAAAGAACTGAATAGCATATTAAATGAACAGACGGTATTGTCTAAAGGACATTTCTGGTCTCACTTTGGTAATGTACTTCTCTATAAACAGTGAAACTTCCCCTCGCATTTGGTTCCTTTGGGTTGGGGTTGGCTGATTTACTGTTAGAAGTTTTTGGACACATTTTAAATTGTGTTTTAGACCGGTTTACTTTCGATAGTAGCAATATGGTAGGTTTACCTTTGGTAGTGGGTAGCGTTTGGACTATCTCTGATATAGCAGAGCAGATAGTTAGCAGCCCACAACTGTGCCTCCAACTAGCAACATGTTATACTGTGAGGAATGTTTATCTGTTGATATTGCACATATGCCGCAAATATTTTACGCTTAACTTTGCCTTAGGGTAGATATTTTAGAATTCTAGGTAAGCCAGCCTAGGATGAACATACTTTGTTATATTGACATGGATCGTATTTAAGGTTTTTAGTGTTTTCGTTTTAATTTACGTTTTCCTTGGCTTTCTTCTTTTTAGAACTTTAGAATGCGCTAATGTAGGCCCGAAACATGTCGTTCGGACATTTTTACATTGTGATAACTGGAACGGAAACTTTAGTGCCATACACTTGATATGAGCAATTTCAAGACGTGGTCGTACAAGCGTTTTTTACGCTATCTCCTCTACAGATAATACCTTAGACTTTGTTACAAAATATTTGTTATTTAATCATTTATAAATGGTAAACACTTTTGGGATTAGAGCGCGATAGAGCTCTGCGAGACCTATCCATTGCCACTTTAAATATTAAAAACCGATGACTGGTTCTCTAGTTATGAATTTTTAAAGTTGTAGTCGTTACAAAATTGTTTATTGTTAAATACTTCAAAAACCGAGGGCGACACCGTAAGTGTTTCTACACCACTTTATTCCTCTCAACATTGTCTTTAATCTGATGGTACTGGCTTAGCAGTAGCAAGCTTGGAGTGCGAGTAATTTCTTTCTGTTTTTGTATTTGGCAGAGTCGAGGCAATCCGCCACAGCAGGCTTGGTTGATACAAACAGCCATTGCTGGTTTTTACGTTAAGTGACATTCGTCCGCTCGTGCTAGCCTGGTGCTGACAGCCAAACCTCGGATAGCGCTGTCGCACATACACTGACGCGGTCGCGTTCGGCGCGTATGTTTATAAAATTAGAGTCTAGCCCAGGGACTGAACTGTAACTACCCCGCTCTAAAATTTTGCGATTTTAAGAACAGGAGCAGCAACATGGACGCGAACATTGTAATCGAGACGTCTGACACGCATGGCATTAATGTCGTGGCGTTTGTCACGAAGGGAACAGCGCAATCCAAAGTTTTAATGTAGGCTGCAGCATTCGCAGCAGTGTAGTGTTCAACAGTCTACCAATAATACACCGTGAATATCTCAGAACACCGTCACGACCACAGTCCGCGCTGCGTATCTACAATATTATGCCACGAAGCACCACAGGATCTGTTATTTCCTAAATTGTCTGGTTAGTACGATCCCTGTGCTAGAAGAATGAATCTTTTCCCTACTTGGGAACTAGCATGTTCCCACTCCATTGAGGGCTGTTCGGTTTCGGGCGTGTAATCTTAGTCCCACGACTCATCACCAGTGACGATTCCTTTCAGAAAGTCATGGGCTTAGAATGAAACTTTCACTCTGCAGCGGAGTGTGCGCTTGCCCGCGTAAGGCAAAGGTCCCAGGTTCGAGTCCCGGTTCCGGCACACATTTTTATCTTCCAGGAAGAGTCATGGGCTTGTTTGCGTAAAGCATTAAGTGGGACAGGCTTGTAATAATTACCTAGCGATTATTATTTTCTATCGGGCACACAACGAGTTCTAACTTTACGAAATTTCAGCTTGTCATGAACACAATAGTACAATACACTATAGGAAATCTAGAAAGCCGGCCGGGGTGGCCGAGGGGACTGAGGCGCTCCAGTCACGGTCTGCACGTCCACTACGGTCGGGGGTTCGAATCCCTCCTCGGGCATGGATATTTGTGCCGTCCTTAGGATTAGCTAGGTCATAAGTAGTTTGTAAGTTTAGGGACTGATGACCCCGTAGTTAAGTCCCGTAAGCTATATAAACATTTGATTTTTTTTTTTTTTTTTTTTTTTTTTTTTTTTTTTTTTTTTTTTTTTTGAAATATAGAAATACTGGGATAAAGTTGGTAGTTGCATGCGCCGATTGTTCACAATTGCACAGAATGTTTATTCCTGTGAATTTCACTCCATTGATGCCCTTTGACCTATAAGTGTCTAACTACACTTCGCTGCTCTCCACAAGTTGACGACAGTACCTTCATACCATTTTTGTTTCGTAGTTCTGGCTTCTCTACCTAGAGCGGCAGATGAAAAATACTACATCGACGCGAATTTTGCTTATTACAACTGCAATACCAGGTCAGAAAAATTTGATGCTTTACCTTAGGATCCTCCACCGTATTGGCTCCTGTTTGGATTGCACCATCCTCACGTGCGGATTAAATACTCCGTTGTATCGTCAGTGTATTAAATGCTTTACGTTACCTGTAGAGAGCTGTTACTGTCGTGACTCGTAGGAGCACTCTACATGCCCTCATTCAGTTGCTGTCAAGTTCTCACGTTCTGTCACGTCTTTCACTGCGATGTTCCCTGAAACTATACAATCGGCTTGCATTTACACATCACGCACCGCCGCAACTTAGAAATGAATGGTGACTTGACCTCAGCAAGTACCAGCTCTATACTGTGTAAAGCGCTGCTGGCAACACGCTCTTGTAAGTTGCTGACTAACTTCCTGTTCGCGGAGCTTATTAAGTATTCATAGATGCAACTCTGAAAAAAGTCAGTGACGTGACAGCAGGACGTGAGAGTGAAGTAGTTGAGCGGACACTCGATCAAGAAGACAAAGATGGTGCTAACTAGTCCAGAAATCGAACAGATAAAAGATCTGCCAATCCTGGGGAAGGAGCATGTCTACAGAAGGAATCTGGGTTGGCGACTTGTGAGTATCTGAATGTTTTTAGCCTACCACTGAAAAATAAGGCCAACAGTTTTAGTGGCCGATCAAGAGCCATTTGTAAACTGAGACTGTTTTTCACTCGTGTGTTTTCACGTTTTAAAATACGTGCTATCAATTGCTGTATCTTTCGACTGCATTGATATTGAAGCTTAAATTTCCTACACTGCTAAGTAACATTAGACCGCGATGTTTGACGTAAATATCAGCTTCTTATCTCTGCTCGTTCCTGGGACTGAGGTACAAAATCCTAAAAAAGTATTTCACTTTAAAAGATGAGATTGACAGAATGTATAAGATAGCTAAGCGATAATGCATGTAGGGCAGTGGTAAGTATATAAAAGCCTATGTAACTAGAAAGTGAATAAATATCGAGAGTTCAAATGGTAACACAGTCCTATGCAAAGAAGGGAAAGGAGAAAGCTGGGAGTACATAGAGTGACTAAAAATGTATTTTATTATTATTATTGAAATAATTTTTATTGGCTGATTATCAGTCAATAGTTGCATTTTTCAGAATCTTTTTAGTTGCAACCGCAACACGTCTCTTCTATCTTTATTATTTTCATATTGGTGTGTGTGTGTGTGTGTGTGTGTGTCTAGCAGACCCAAATCGGAAAAAGGTTATCATCTAGCAGCCGACAGCGTCATCGCCTCAGAACTGCTGATATCCTTGAAGTAGCTCGTCATCAGAAAACTATTCCAAATGAATACAGGAGACAGGTGAAATAGACTCCTACTTCAATAAGGGCGTAATAATTCAAATTCTAAGTAGATGCTGACTTTGGAGAATTTCGACTGCAATACAATCTCTAAAATTGTGAAGGTAGCAGGAGTAAAATGGAGCAAAAGCAGACGGCGGCAGTGTGTGTGTGTGTGGGGGGGGGGGGGGGGGTTATGGTATGAAAGTGATTGAGAAGGGAGTGAGACAGCGTTGTAATTGATGCCCGATGTTATTCAGTTTGCGCACTGAGCAAGCAGTGAAAGAATCCGAAGGAAAATTCGAGAAAATAATTAAAATTTGGGGAAGGCGGATACGTTACCTTTTTCGCCTATGCACCTGGAGAAGTGGTTGGTTGACCAGTTTACTGGTTCAAACACGTATGGACCTAATTCATACAACGTCGATAATACCAATTGAGGTTTGCTCTCGACTTCGTTCTGTGCTGATTTATTATACACTTTTGTTACCTTATGCTGCATAACGTCCTCCACAGGTGCCGTATTTATTCAACATTTTTCATCGCCATGATAAAGTCCACATTCCTGCCAACAAATTTAATTTTTATTGACTGACCGGCCTAACGCTTCAAAATGATGTAAATGGCACTCTGATTTTTTATCAGTCCATTGTCTGAGGTATGTCGCAATTTTTTGTGCCTATTTGTAACATTCTTTTATTACACTTTTTCTTGACTTTATTTTTTACCACGCTAACGGTAAAGGCTATGTTCCACCTCAAAGTTGATTCAAGTTACATTAGTACATTGTTATTATCTTGGAAAGCAAGAATTTGTTAACTGATTCTTATGATGGTTATTTCTTTTTCTTGTCATAGGTTTGAAAACGACTAAGGTCGAAACTAGTCACCACTTTGTGAGATTTTAAAATCGTCTGCTGTCTCGTCATCATCAATTGTATTCTGCCTTGCGGCAGGTCTTGTTATGGATTGATCCTCTTCTTGTCATGGGTTGATCCTCTTCTTGTCATGCGCTGATCCTCTTCCACTTTTCTCTGTCCAAAGCCAATCTTTTCATTTCTTCATATTTATTTCCTTGGATGTTGTCCAGCATTTGATATCTTGGCTTTCCTCTTCCTATTTTTCCTTTCACCATTCCTTCTATTCCTTCCTTCAGTAAACAGTTCCTCCTGAAACAATGTCCAATCCAGTTTCGTTTTCTTTTCCTAATGACTTCCAGCATGTTTCTTTCTTCTCCAACTCTTTTAAATACTTCCTCATTCCTTAATCTGTCTTCCCATTTCACTTGTTCCATTCTCCTCCATATCCACATCTCCAGTGCCTCCAATCTTCTTTCATCTTCCTTCCTCAACGTCCAGGTCTCCGCACCATACAGCACAACACTCCAGATATAACACTTGGCAAGTCTTTTCCTCAGATCTTTCTTTAAGGGTCCGCAAAGTAATCTCTGTTTCCTTTTGAATCATTCTTTTGCCATGGCAATTCTTTTCTTAATTTCTGCAGTGCAGTACATATAATCCATTATCATACTTCCCAAATATTTGAAGCTATGCACTTGCTCTATTTCTTCTCCCCCTATTTTTAAACAACATTTTGTGTTCCTTCCTCCAATTACCATGCTTTTTGTTTTCTTCTTCTGAATCTTCTAATTTTGTGTTTTGTTCATCTAACATTTGTTCCATCTCTTCTGCACTTTCTGCCATCACAACCATGTGGTCTGCAAATCTAATACACTCTACTCGCCGTCCCCCAATACAAACTCCTCTGCTTCCATTAAAGCTTTCCTTGATTATGTCTCCAAGATAGATATTGAACAGTGTTGGTGACAAACAGCATCCTTGTCTTATACCTCTTCCCAGTTCAATTTTTTCGCTTACCACACCTCCTATTCTTACTCTTGCTGTCTGGTTCAAGTACAAATTTGTAATTAGTTTTCTATCCTTCCAGTCAACTCCATGTCTCCATAGAATTGCCATCAATTTGCCCCATCTCACACGGTCAAATACCTTCTCCAGATCAATGAATACGGCATACACCTTTCTCTTCTTCTCCATGTACCTCTCTTCTATCACTCTCAGTAGTCCAATGGCATATCTAGTTCCTACTCCTCGTCTGAAACCAAACTGTTCCTCACCCCTTACGGCATTCAACTTTCCATATAGTCTTCTGTTGAGCGTCCTTAGCAAGACTTTGGCTGTATGTGATATCAGACTCACAGTTCTATGTTCCTCATACTTTTTGCTGTTCTTTTTCTTTTCTATAGGTAATATGTTACTTTCGCAGAAATCCTTTGGCCAATTTCCTGTCATGTATATCTGATTATACAGTCTAATCAGTTCCTTTTTCTCTTCTCTCTGTAATGATTTCAACAGCTCCACCGGGATCTCATAAATTCCCTCTGCCTTTCCATTTTTCATCTCTGTCAGTAATGCTTCTGCCTTTCTGGTTAGTATAGCATTCCCTTTGTCATCCTCTGCAGCTGTATTCTCTTCTTCTAGTCCAAGCTCGTCTTCACTTGGTCGGGTGTCTCCATCTGCTGTCTGTTGTGTTGTTGTTGTGGTCTTCAGTTCGGAGACTGGTTTGATGCAGCTCTCCTCAATACCCTATACTGAGCAAGCCTCTTCAGCTCCACATAAGAACGGCAACCAACATCTGTCTGAATCTGTTTACTGTATCCATCTCTTGGTCTTCCTCTGCGGTTTTTACTCCACACACTTCCCTCCAATGCTAAATTCACGATTCCTTGATGTCTAAGAATGTGTCCTACCAATCGATCCCTTCTTTTAGTTAAGATATGCCAGAAATTCCTTTCCTCCCCAGTTCTGTTCAGTACCTCCTCATTAGTTATGCGATCCACCCACCTAATCTTCAGCATTCTTCGGTAGCACCACATTTCAAAAGCCTCTATCCTCTTCCTGTCCGCACTACTTATCGTCCATGTTTCACAGCCATACAAGGCAACACTCCACAGAAATGCCTTCAGAAAGGACTTCCTTAGGCTTAAATCAATATTCGAGGTTAATAAATTTCTATTTTTCAAGAACGCTTTTCTACACATTGCCATTCTGCATTTGATATCCTCTGTACTGCGACCATCATTTGTTATTTTACTGCCCACGTAACCAAACTCATCTACCTCCTTTATTGTTTCGTTACCTAATCTAATTCCTTCTGCATCACCTCATTTTCTTAGACTGCACCACATTACCCTTGTTTTACACTTGTTAATGTTCATTCTACATGCACCTTTCAGCACACTGTCCGTTCCGTTCAACTGCTCTTCTAGGTCGTCTGCTTTTTTTTTTTTTTTTTTTTTTTTTTTTTTTTAATCTTCTGTCCTGGACTTTAAATTCCTGTTAAAATTTTTATTTTAGCGGGATTTAGAGGGTGGGTGGGTCGGGGGGGGGGGGGCAACAAAACGTTTGAGATTTGTAAATAACATTGTAATTCTCTCTTTTCGCGAAACAGTTCCAGAAAAATTTAGACTGCTCTAAATATCACTTTGAACTCGAAATAATTCTTGCTAAATGGTCTTCGGCTGCCCCATATAGGCTTATTTTGCAACTCAGGACGCGTTTTGCCAGCGACGTGTGCACGAGAGCTGAGCGGTAGGCTGGTCATGCGCGCGTGATGCAGTGGGCGCATCCCGCATCAGGATCACGTGGCGCAGCGGCCGCGACGTAACAGGAATACGTCGCCGTAGAATTCCGTGGGCGCGCTCGTTTGCATCTGAACAGGCCGGCTCGTGATCTAAGTGGCCACTCGCTGTACGACACCGGCGTGAAGTACGAGCCGCGCGTGTCTCCTCTGCTCTGCTCAGTCTCACAACAGCTCTACGACGCCACGTAAATCAAGTCGGTGCAGAAGAGAGGTACAAATCTGTGAATTAGCTGTAGCTGAATACGTAAGAACAGGGATACACTAATCACATTGAAAATTTAAATTGTTAGAAACCATCAATGCATAAATGTGCACAGCGACTGTTGGTTTAACTTCTACATCTATATTGTCATGTTGAACATAGCAAGTGGTCTGGAATTCGAAGGTTCGTCGTTAATGCACAACACTTCAGCATTAGAACACGTTTATTGCTACAGTCAGTACAGACTATCTCCTGCTTGGAGTGCTCTGCAACTTACAAGTATATCAAACATAAGAAAGAGGTAGAACATTCTAGAAATAGCAAATACAAGGAAACAAATTTTTTATTGCCCGTGGCGGGATATGAACTGAGGTCCGCAATCACAGCGACCGGCGATGCTAACCACTGCACCTGTCGGAAGACTCGCGCCATTATACCGGGTGATCAAAAAGTCAGTATAAATTTGAAAACTTAATAAATCACGGAATAATATAGATAGAGGGGTAAAAACTGACTCACATGCATGGAATGACTTGAGATTTTATTAGAATTAAATAAATAAAAATAAAAATAGAATTTTTTTTTAAAAGTTCAAAAAATGTCCGCAGATGACGATTTATCTGATCAGAAAAGCAATAATTAGCATAACAAATTAAGAAAAAGCAAAGATGATGTTCTTTACAAGAAATACTCAATATGTTCACCATCATTCCTCAACAATAGCTGTAGTCGAGGAATAATGTTGTGAACAGCACTGTAAAGCATGTCCGGAGTTATGGTGAGGCATTGGCGTCGGATGTTGTCTTTCAGCATCCCTAGAGATGTCGGTCGATCACGATACACTCGCGACTTCAGGTAACCCCAAAGCCAATAATCGCACGGACTGAGGTCTGGGGACCTGCGAGGCCAAGCATGTCGAAAGTGGCGGCTGAGCACACGATCATCACCAAACGACCAGCGCAAGAGATCTTTCACGCGTCTGGCAATTTGGGGTGGAGCGCCATCCTGCATAAAACCCCATGTCATTCCAAGCATGTGTGTCAATTTTTACCTCTCTATCTACATTACTCTGTGATTTATTAAGTTTTCAAATTTATACTGACTTTTTGATCACCCGGTACATAATCCGCAATCCACTCAAAGGTGCTTGGCGGAAGGTACTCAGTACCACTATTAATTACTTGCTTTTCTGTGCTACTCCGATATAGGATGAGGGGAAAACGATGCATCTGTACGAGCCCTAATCTCTCTGATCTTACCCTTGAGGTCTTTATGCAAAATGTGAGAGGAGCACAGCAATCAGTCGTGAGGCTGCTGCACGGTGCAGAGAAAGGGAGCTTTATGGACATTCTTGAGGTCATGGAAGTGTTTCGTCACCATACATTCTCAGGGGACCATTGAATCAATGATAAATTAATAACAAAAAATACCCTGTGAAATACCCATTTCCGGGGCGCCTCGGTTGCACAGTGGTAGAGTGCCAGACTGCGATTCCAAAGGTCTCGTGTTCGATCCCCGCCAGGTCCTAGAACTTTTATCTGTCACGTTCCACTTCTTTCACCTCTGGCAGTGTTGCTGATGTGAAAAATACCGAGTAGCACCGTGGTTCGGAACCCACGTCAAACTGTAGGTCCCCCTATAACTGACTGGTAAGTCAGTTCGAAGGTCAGAGGAAGGCAACGGCATACCACCTCCAAACAGGACCATGCCTGGTAAAGCACTGTCGTGTTCAAACCAATCTTCGGATTGTTGAGTGCTTACTTTTTTTTTACCCATTTCCGAGAAGTATTCGTAGAACTTCACAAATCTGCTTACGTAATGTGGCTTTTATTGCGCCTTCCATAGCAAACTCTTTCGAGCTTATTTACCCATTTCTAACTGGCTTTGGTTATGAAAACTATCCTATTTTCATGTCACAGTTCTTTATCTGTACCAGCATCCCATGATGCTGTCCATTCTAATATAAAAAATAAAAAATTATATTACTTCTGTAACTGTACAGTTACTATTAATTAATGCTTGTCTGCTATTTTATATTTGACAGACCGATTAAACATTAAATGTGTTAATAATTCGCCCACGTAAAGTGCGACAATGTTTGTATAAGCCAACTTTTGTATCACAGCGTATTGTTAATTTTTAAGTTATATCACTTCAGTTGTAACGGCTTTGCGTAAGACGCCTGCTGACAAACGGTATGTTTACAATGTTTACAATCTTGTTATACAATAGTAGATGTTATGTACTTTTTTATATGACTTATCCTTTCCTAATGCCGATATCACAGTGATAATGACAAGGAATGTAGGCGAAATCGATCTATAGTAAAGAGTTTTTTTGCGACTGATTCCTGTGTTCCTCTCAGATGATTGCAATTGCTCCTATCACAGCACAACAAAAGAAGAATATGTCTTGGTCAGAGTCAAAGATTTAAAAGAGGAGAAGCTAAGTCGAGAAGCAAGTTATGCTCGGAAATATCATTAATCTGGCCAAGACATATTCGACTTTTGTTTGCTGTGATAGGAGCATGTCTCATTCTGGTTATTAACGTTTACTCTGCCGTAGTTGATTAGTATCGATATCGGTAGGGATAGCAAATTATAACGTTTTCAGAATTTCTTCGTGAAAAATTAAATAAACGTCGTCATTGCAACAATTTTCTTTACTTACTTAAAAGCTGACTGTAATTCCCGCCGCTTCAGACGCGTCGACTGGATGGTTTGCATTGATTGTTTCTACTTCTAATTGTAAATTTTCACAGATTTAGCTTTAAAAATGCTTTCCTAATCAATTATTTTGATATAACTTCCCACCCCCTATTGCACCATTGATGGCAATGTACGAAGCGTTCAAACCCAGGGGTAATTCTCTTTCTCCTTGACAGAAAGAACTAGTGGAAAACTGAGTACAACTTTGTTATTTTTCTGGAAACAAACATTTCGGACGTTAGAGCCCAAGCCACAAAGGAAATGAACACTCTCCAACCACGATCACGTTCTCGCAGGATGTTCTTTTATCGAGGGCAACATCAAATGTTTGTTAAGCTTATGTTTAACTATGGGGTCATCAGTCCCTAAACTTACAAACTACTTATGAACTACCTTATACTAAAGGCAACACAAACATCATGCCCCAGTGAAGATTCGAACCCCTCCGACGGGGAGCGGCCTCGCGCATCGTATCGAGGCAATACATATAATGTCGCGGTCTGCGTCTTCTTTTGCTCGCTTAGTTTCAATGTCCTAGAGTCAAACGCAGAGCACAGTTAGTGAATGAGACGCTTTTTGTTTGAGTCGTTGGCTAAGACTTTCTCCTGGGGCATTTTCATAATAGTTGAAGAGTCAAATACGATCTCACTGCAAGAAAGGGCAGCGCAGCGGCGCAATCGTTCGGCAGTTTTAGTACTTCTGAGGGCTCCATCTTCACGATGTCCATCAAATACCACAGGAACGTTCCTACCAAAGTTATTTACAGGTAATGTAGGTAGCATCTATAGCTTTCACCGAGTCTTTTCTGTGCCAGACAGCCTTGTGGAGAAGCTATCCCCAACCGACAACTACAAATGACCTGATTCTAAGACAAATGTTTTGTGAAAGTGGTGCGAAAGCGGCATACAAAAGTTGATTTCGCTCCCTCATGCATCGCCTCTTCGTTGAACAATACCAGTGGATTAGGGGCCAGTTCGAACTTAAATGCTCTTTCAATTCACTGTACGACTGTTTTGTGATACACATCCTTTGAAAATGGTGAGTGGATTAAAGTCGAAAGGCTTCTTGTGCACTTTAATGGAGTACGTGATGTCGACAAAGCTACCACTTTGTCTATTGTTCTGAAAGTTAATTTGCGAAACAAACTGTCAGCTATTTTCTTTACCCCTTCAATCCTTTTTTACTGAGCTATTTGGTAATTTATTTCAGCACCTACCACGATTCCGTTGCTGATGAATAGTATTTTATCTGTAGATGGAAATGACCGAACCAGTTATTAAGTTTTTCCAAGTCAGCAGTGTCTTGTGTGATCTGTGTTGGCCTCATGTCGTTGTGTTATTCTGATGTCAGAAGAAATGTCCCAAAACCGTTCTAGCTTTTCACGGAGGTTTAACATGTACACCATTCCTCCTGCTCACCGCGAAAGCACACAACTGCATATACCGCGGCCGTGAGCTAATCCTTCCTGCCTCTTCATTGATCTCATTAGAACCTGTTCGATAGTTAAATCTGTCCACAGCCCTGACCAAAATTGATCAGATCTGCGAATCGTGAAGTCTCCTCTAGGGAAAATAGTAAATTCCTATGGGACCATTCAGTGTATTAGGTTACTCATGTCCTGTAAATATAGGCGAGTACTTTTAGCGTAAAAATGGTCCGCTGAGCATTTTGCCAATCGCCCATCCTCTCTGCCTGAATGAATCGCTTCATAAGTACAGTCATTCGATAATACTGCACCCAGAGTAGGTAGGGCCTTTTCTTTCCAGGTTTTCCAACACATTTTTGAGTTTGCTGCTAACAATCTGAACTTTTTATTCACTCTGGCAGGAAGGAGAAGTGACCTGTTATTTTCAGGTCTCAGTTTCTGTTTGTTCTAACTCCGTTAGCTAAACGTCTTTAAAAATCAAATGAACCAACGCAAGATTTGTCAACATATGAGCTCTTAATTTATGTGTGTCGACATGTCATTTAATTTTTTATAATACATGAGATTCATGTAAACATACAATCGAAACTTTCGCTGAATGGCCACAATTTTCTTTAGTGCTTAGACTAATTTCTTCTTCATTTAAATATACTTAAATTTCTTTGCATACAGTGCTGTACATTTTTATTTCTTTGCGTGACTGCCGGCCGTGGTGGCCGAGGGGACTGAGGCGCTTCAGTCACGGTCTGCACGGCCACTACGGTGGGGGTTCGAATCCCCCCTCGGGCATGGATATTTGTTATAGGTAGTTCATAAGGAGTTTGTAAGTTTAGGGACTGATGACCCCGTAGTTCAGTCCCTTAAGCTTAACAAACATTTGAATTTTGCGTGACTACAGTTTGTTATTAGTTACCGTTTAGACACATTCCTTCAAAACTTTCAGTTTACTGACTTTGTTTTTGAAGCATTTGAAGAGAACTACTCACTCTAGAGAGTTCATATTGTGTTTACTTTATAGCTAATACAATTTACTAAAACTTCAATTTTCAGACTTTTCTCGTAGAATGAATGGTTATGCCGATATTTAGCTCGAAATCAGAGCAAAACTTAAAATTTTAATTTTTGGTAAAAATATGGCGATTTTTGATGCTTTTACCTAGAAAACTATTGAACATATAACGCCGTGGTTAGGCTTAAATTGTTATATATTCAGTGTACTTTGCAAATGGTAAGAACTATTAACATCGTAAAACTTTTAGTTTTCGAGGTAGTTAGCAACAACTAAAAAAAGTTCGAAAATTTCGCAGTGTTTCACTTATAACTTGGGAAGCACAGGGTTTGCGAAGCTGCAAAGTTGGTTTCACACTACTTTGAATGGTCCTAACAACAATAAAAAAATTAAAACTACTTCACGATTTGCGTTTTAGCCCGTTTTATGTACGATTTGACTGGTCTATTCCGGAAATCTAGAAATATGGGATTTGTTTGACATCCCTTGCGAAAGCACTCATCACATCATGTGAGTGAAGAGATAGCTGTGTTTTACAAGAGCGATACTTTCTGAATACGCTTTGACTATCGGTACAGAAAAGAATCGGAGCAATTGAGATTGGGTGCTATATAAGGATGTTAAAAATTAGATGGACTTATAAAGTGCAGTCCCTCGACAAAAATAGGTCATAAACGATGGCCAATAGTATCAGAGTTTATTAATGAAAGATTTACTGAATTTGGGCTTCACTTTTCATTTATAAGTGATGATTGTGACACAACGGATACATACTCTGCATGTCACATGATTATTCGATTATTCAAATTGCTGGACTTGTATGGGAGCCATGGCGACACTCCTGCAAGCGGGCGAGGCACGCAGCTTCTTAGGAGGGGAGGCAAACGATCAGGTAGGCTGGGTGTCGCTCCAGCAACCGAATAATGTTCAGATGTTTGTTTAGCTTATGGGACTTACACTAAAGACAGCACAAACATCCATGCCCGAGGGGGGATTCGAACCCACGACGGGGAACGGCCTCGCGCATCGGAGCATAGCGCCTCAATGCGCTCGGCCACTCAGCAACCGATTAACAACAGATAAGATCCTGATGGACAATGGCGAAATGGGTAAACACTAGCTTCTGAGGGAATCTGAGGAGACAGGGATATGTCTTAACAGACGCTCTGATGGATATCTAAAAGGGATAGTCTCTTAATAATGTGTTAATCATAATAATGTAACAGTGTGATAACAAATCCTACCTATTTTGAAAGCATCTCATGAAACAACGTAATTTTAATGTCTTCAAAAGGCAAAATTTAATGTACAGAATATCTCATATTAACAAAATTAAACATAAAATTACCAACTTTTGAATGCACCATGCGATTTCAACAAACTGTGTCTTAAAGATAGCTTATTACCTCAGGCTATCAGCTTGAAATAATACACTTGTATCTATTTATTTCAGGATCTATGACACTTGATATATCAATTTATTATAGAAATATAGTTTGTTCACCGTATCCTCCATAGTAACTGAGCAGTTGCAAGCAGGATGATATGCCCATCTTTTCCTCATGTTGGTATAACTATTGAATGAATATTTGTCTATTTTGTGAGTAACTTTAGTATGGGTGCTCAAGCTCATGGGCGGTGGCTCGTATATTCGTTTATTTCATAAATTATTTGCACTACTGGTAAATAGTCACAATGAGACTACATGTTTATAAGTCGTTCACCGGACTGAAACCCAAATGAACATGTCTGGGACGCACTGCGGCCAGACCAGCACCTCCCACAACGTTCGCAGAGCTGGATATTACATTCATGGAGAAATGGCCAAATATCCCTCAAGAGCTGACCGATACATCTTGCTGCCCATGCCACGCAGGTGTGCAACCGTAATGGTCATCCGAGGTTATCAGACGAGAGTAACTTTTTCACTATTTGGTAACCACATGGTGTCTCGCTCGAAGTAAACGCCCATTAAACCTCAAGTAAAGAGATGAGACAGAAAAATATCATATTGTATCACTCACAAATTACAATTTTAAGCAATATCTCAATAAAATACGTTACCGTATGTATATTGTGTATGATATCTCAGCCGATCCTCTAGTCGTTTTGAGCAGTGTACAACTGTAAGCTACTTTTCCTGGGAAGTAATTTTACCTGTAATGTGGTTATAGGCCAGCGATCTACACATCGACATCTACATGGGATACTCTGGAAATCACATTTAAATGCCTGACAGAGGGTTCATCGAAGCACCTTTATATTATTTATCTCCCATTCCATTCTCGAATAGCGCACGGGAAGAAAGAACACCTGAATCTCTATGTTAGAGCTCTGATCTCTCTCATTTTATTCTGATGATCATTTCTACCTATGAAAGTGACAGTCAACAATATATTTTCACATACGGAGGAGAATGTTGGCGATTGAAATTTTGTAAGTAACCCACGCCACAACAATAAGCGTCGTTGTTGTAATGATTCCCATCCCAGATTCTGTATCATTTCCGTAACGCTGTCTCCCCTGTATCGTGACAATACAAAACGAGCTGCCCTTCTCTGGACTCTTTCCATGTCCTCCGTCAAACCCACCTAATAAGGATCCCACACTGGGCAGCAATACTCGAAAAAATGGAGGGACAAGCGTAGTGTATGCAGTTTGTTTAGTAGTTCTGTTGCATCTTTTAAGGGTTCTACCAATGAAACGCAGTCTCTGGTTCGCCTTTCCCACGATATTATCTACGTGTTCTTTCCAGTTTAAGTCTGAAGGAATACTAATTCCTAGGTATTTTGCGGAGTTTACGGCCTTCACTTTTGTTTGATTTATCTTGTAAACAAAGTATAATGGATTTCTTTTCGTACTCATATGGACGACTTCACACTTATTATTTAGAGTCAATAGACAATTTTAAACCATAGTGGTATCTTATTTAGATCGTTCTGCAGTTGGTTTTGATCTTCAGATGATTTCACTACACGGTAAATGACGGCGTCATCTGCAAACAGCCTAAGAGAGCGACTTAGATTTTCTCCTAAATCGTTTATGTAAATAAGGAACAGCAGAGGACCAATAACACTGCCCTGTGGAACGCCCGATTTCACCTCTGCTTTAGTCGATGCCTTACCATCGATTACTACGAACGGTGTCCTCTCTGACAGGATCCCCTGTTGTTGTTGTGGTTTTCAGTCTGGAGACTGGTTTGATGCAGCTCTCCACAATACCCTATCCTGAGCAAGCCTCTTCATCTCCACATAAGAACGGCAACCTACAGCTGTCTGAATCTGCTTACTGTATCCATCTCTTGGTCTTCCTCTGCGATTTTTACCCCACACACTTCCCTCCAACGCTAAATTCACTTTTCCTTGATGTCTAAGAATGTGTCCTACCAATCTATCCCTTCTTTTAGTCGAGGTATGCCAGAAATTTCTTTTCTCCCCAATTCTGTTCAGTACCTCCTCATTAGTTACGCGATCCACCCACCTAATCTTCAGCATTCTTCTGTAGAACCGTATTTCAAAAGCCTCAATCCTCTTCCTGTCCGCACTGTTTATCGTCCATGTCTCACTCCCATACAAGGCAACACTCCATACAAATGCGTTAAGAAAAGACTTCCGTAGGCTTAAATCAATATTCGATGTTAACAAATTTCTCTTTCTCAAGAACGCTATTCTACCCATTGCCATTCTGCATTTTATATCCTCTGTACTGCGACCATCATTTGTTATTTTACTGCCCAAGTAACAAAACTCATCTACCTCCTTTTTTGCTTCGTTTCCCAATCTAATTCCTTCTGCATCACCTGATTTTCTTACACTGCACTCCATTACCCTAGTTTTGCTCTTGTTAATGTTCATCTTATATGCACCTTTCAGCACACTGTCCATTCCGTTCAATTGCTCTTCCAGGTTCTTTGCTGTATCAGACAGAATTACTATGTCATCGGCAAAACGCAATGTTTTTAATTCTTCACCCTGAACATTAATTCCTTCACCAAATTTCTCCTTGCTTTCCTTTATGGCTTGCTCAATGTACAAATTGAATAACAATGGAGAAAGTCTACAACCCTGTCTTACTCCCTTTCCCACCACTGTATCCCTTTCATGCCCTTTAACTCTGACAACCGCTGTCTGGTTTTTGTACAAGTTGTAAATAACCTTACGCTCCCTATATTTTACTCCTGTTCAAATGTTTGTTAAGCTTATGGGACTTAACTACGGGGTTATCAGTCCCTAAACTTACAAACTACTTACGAACTAGGACGGCACAAATATCCATGCCCGAGGGGGGATTCGAACCCCCGACCGTAGTGGCCGTGCAGTCCGTGACTGAAGCGCATCAGTCCCCTCGGCCATCGCGGCCAGCCTCTACTCCTGGTTGCTTTAGAACTTGAAAGAGTTTATTCCAATGAACATTGTCAAAAGCCTTCTCTAAATCTACAAAAGCTAGAAATGTAGGTTTGCCTTTTCTTAATCTATCTTCTAGGATAAGCCGTAAAGTGAATATTGCCTCCCGTGTTCCTACATTCCCCGAGGTCAGCTTCTACCAGCTTTTCCATCCTTCTGTATGTAATTCGTGTTAATATTTTGCAACCATGACTTATTAAACTGATGGTTCTGTAGTTTTCACACCTGTCTCCACCTGCTTTCGTTGGAATGGGGATTATAACATTTTTCTTAAAGTCTGAGGGTACTTCGCCTGTCTCATACATCTTACACACCAGATGAAACATGTTTGTCATGGCTGGTTTTCCCAGAGACTTCAGTAGCTCTGAGGGAATATCATCTACTCCAGGGGCCTTGTTTCGACTTAGTCTTTCAGGGCTATCCAGTCGCAAATTTGGGGCGATGTACCATAACCACGCAGTTCGATTAAAAGCCGTTTGTGAGGTACGGTATCAAAAGCCTTCTAGAGATCAAGACATACGGTATCGATTTGCGAACCCTTGTCGGTCGTGTGCCGAGTTAGCAGGCGACAAGTGGCTGGTGGCGTCCCGGTTGTTGACACCCGCGGTGGCCTCGAACCCCGGCCGCTTGCCTGACAGCCTGGAGCACGAGGCGCCGTGCCTCTGCCAAAACGTTTGTCCTCCGTCGGCGGAGCGAGCCGTTCCCACGTGACTTGGCATTTGCTCCGCCACGCTGCTTCCCAGAAATGCCACGTTCCTCTTCCCCGGTGTGGCTGTAATAAGGCGTATTGCGAGAAGCGAGCCCTAGCGCTTACTTTACGGAGAACTCGTTCCCTGGATGTAATCACATACTATGGTGCAAACCTACGTTTATATCTGAAGTTTTTGAGAAAGCGTTCGAAGACATTGACTCGAATACATTCTTCCAAATTCTGATGGTGGAAAGGGGAAAATACGAGGCGCGTCCAGAAAGTAACTTCCGTTTGGTAATAAAATGAAACTGTACACAGAAAAAGAAAAAAATTTTATTGCACAAAATTCTAGAACTCTTAAACTACTTTTCCACATAACTGCCGAAATTTTGCAGGCATTTGTCATAGCGTGGCAGCAGGTTTTGTATACCTTCTTCATAGAAATCTGCCACCTGTGTCTTCAGCCAGTTGGAAACAGTTTCTTTCAGCCTTTCCAGTCTAAGAACACTGTGCACATCATTTTCCGAGGTGTCATGATTTGCTTCGGCTTTACCTTTGGTGGGGATGAAGTGTGCCTCAATTAAAGTGATTGCCGCTTACTCTCAGGGGTGTCGTAAGAAACCCACGTTTCATCTCCTGTGACTATCCGGCTCAGAAATTCTTCGCCGCTTTCAGCATAACGGGTCAAAAACTCGAGTGCACTACCCATCCGTTGTGTTTTGTGTTGCTCAGTGAGAATCTTTGGGTCCCAACATGAGCAAAGTTTACGGAATTTCAGTTGTTTGGTAACAATTTCATGCATAAGTGATCGTGAAATTTAGGGGAAGTCCATAGCGAGAGCACTAATTGTAAACCTACGGCTTTCCTGGATCTTGTCATCAATCGCGCGAACAAGTTCTTCTGTAACCAAAGGTGGACGCCCACTTCGTTCTTCATCGTGCACATCACTATTCCCGCCATTGAACTGTCGGACTCATCTTCTCACCATCGAATCACTCATCGCATTTGCTCCGTAAACATCGCAAATTTGCCGATAAATTTCACTTTCTTTCACTTTCCTCGCATTCAGAAACCGAATCACCGACCTGATTTCACAGGCGGCGGGATTTTCAATCAACCACGATATTTTAAACAAGCACAACAAAGCGTACGTAACTGACAGCGATCTCCAAATGGCGCACGTTCTTCTCCTTGATACACATCGTCTACAGCGCATGTGCGGAACTGCAATCGCAGCGCTGCAGCGGAGATAAATTTAAAAGGAACTTACTTTCTGGACGCGCCTCGTATAACGAACAGATTCAAAAATTACTACAAGCCTTTAGAGATATACAGTCAACTCAGTATTGACTGTCGAAACGGAGCATGTGCAGTTCAGGAAATGATTACATTTACGGAACAATACCACAGGCGGAACCGATTTAGCAGATGCCGATGCATGATAGTGGTAAAGGAATGTGTGGCCGGCTCCAGAAATTCAGGATGGCGCTGGTTTTGCGAGCCTGCCACAGGGGATAAAACCTACTCCCACCTCTCCACACACGGAAATCCAGAAGAAAAGATAATTCACATCGAACATGTACTTGCACATTGTAGAATAATGGCAGAGGCTTGACTGATAACATCAAACATGAAACTACCCTTAACAAGAGTTTGACATCTCGTGAACAGTACGGACAACCGCCCCCAGTCCCTCCAGGAAACCACACCCAAAGTCCGCGAGCTCATCCCCACCCCCACTCCCACCCCCGCCAGCTGCCAACCAATGCCAAAAGCCCCCAATTAATTAAAAAAATCCTTGTATGCATATCAATTTAATTGTGACAACCTATTTTCCTGATGATAACATCCTCCTGAGTAGTCCCCGCCCGGAGATCCGAATGGGGGACTATTTTACCTCCGGAATATTTTACCCGGGAGGATGCCATCATCATATTTTCATACAGTAGAGCTGCATGTCCTCAGGAAAAGTAACGGCTGTAGTTTCCCCTTGCTTTCAGCCGTTCGCAGTAGCTGTGTGGCAAGCCACATTAGCTGATGTTACAAGGCCAGCTCAGTCAATCATCCAGACTGTTGCCCCTGTAACTACTGAAAAGGCTGCTGCCCCTCTTCAGGAACCACACGTTTGTCTGGCCTCTCCACAGATACCCCTCCGCTGTGGTTGCACCTACGGTACAGCTATCTGCATCGTTGAGGCACGCAAGCCACCCCACCTCGGCAATGTCTGTGGTTCATGGGGGTGGAACCTATGTTTACATTTACAATTTCCGAATGAACATTTAGTTTTTTATCGGAAACTGCCAGTGAGGAAAAGCAGATTCCCTGCTGTTCATAAGTTATGTTTAATAACAACAAGTGTTTAAACAACTACCAGTAAAGTCAAACAATTTGGAGGAAACTGTATATGCATTAAATTCAAGTGAATTTGGTGGTCGCTCGATTGGAGGATGGAAGGGTGATGAGGGGGTCAGGTAAGGACATTAAATCAGAAGTGCTGGATTCCAAACCTGGTCGCAACCACCACCTAAATTTCTTTGGGGGAAACAACAATTATAATTTTCACCATTAATTGTCAATTCAATGATATGCAAATGAAGGGGTAAAAAACCTTCGTAAATTCATCAACAATTATTTAAACAATTATATCCAAAGTGAAACATTTGGGACTATCCAAAAAATGTTTTGTATTCGGAATTCATTTGCAATCTAAATGCTTCTGGGCCAAACTGTATACAACATGTTGTCTGTTACGTAACGTAATACAATGATCTCAATGACAACTCGTATGGTAAGCAAAATTTTCACTTTCATCTGTAACATCACAGATATGTGCGCAAGTATTTACATTGCCACCATCCACGCTCTTTGTATAGACGATGTATGCTACAGCTGACAGAAGGGTTTCAAAAAATATTGGCCCCGCAGAAGCGCAACCCATACACATTAGATCGCAGACAGGCTGTAGTGCTAGCGACCTGCAGAAATCAGAGCGATTTCTGTCTCTTTTGAGGTCCCAGACTCCACACCACTCACCACCAAATCAACATAAAAACAATATTCAGATTTATGGGTGAGAATACCGAAAATCGATGGGTGAAATCATTACCTTAATCAAATTATCTCGCTGCACGCGATAGATAACACGGAAATGGGTAATATGTAACACGAGCAATGCACAACCTAGAGGAGAATCGTTTTAAAAATAAACATGCCTAGCTGTAACGTGAATACAGCTCATATTCAATAAGTCCGCATCGAAACAACTCGCGTCAGTGCAAATATACACCTGTATAAGGCTGTCAGTGTCCTGCAGTCGTAACTTGTACAGCAACATTATTCCTGTTCCCATCCCAATCCATAGACACAAATTCACAAAAAGCACATCACTGTCAGACATATGAGACCAAAAATTATTGTAAATGCGACATAAAGTCACTGAGGAGGTAGGCGACCATGATGAAATGATTAGGTAGTACTGTTGTGAAGCTGGTTAGGTCGCAAATTCTTTGTTATTGGTCACACTTCATGTACAGCGTGCTCTCAAAAATGACGCGTTTCGGAATTACCATCATCAGATTAGCATCTCTTCCGTACCATGTGCACACGTGAACAGATGGAAGATGTTCTTCAATATACATACAAAACCAGACTGTAGTCTGCACTAATCAAATACGGAATAATCCAACACAACTGAACTTAATTTCGCGCTGTTCCTAATCGCGATATTATTAGACTTGCAAACAATTCTTTTCGCGACCAACACGCTTTTTCACACTATTTTGTATCGAGTCTCTCACCTGTACCGTAAAATACGAGTACTTGTAGTCGAAGTACCCCGAATAATTCTTTTCGAAATATTCCACGTCTTTGCAACATTTAACTGACACAGGTCAAAATTGCAAATACCGATGATGGAGCACTCCACAAGACGGATAACATTGTTCTTTCTCTATGTTTAAACAAAACGAAACCCTATTGTACAACGATATTTCCAAAGAGATTCACAATAAACAATAAAAAAGAAAATGCCATGAAATAAATTAAGATCGGCTAGTGAACGATTTCTGTCCGTCCACACTAACACTTTTTTCGAAAGCACTGTCCTAACAACCTCCTTCTTTGAAATAAACACCCGCCCATACAGGAACCAAACTGCTGAGTCAGTACGCAAAATAGATTTTCAGACCAAGTTCGATCAGCCCTTTATACGGAATGTAGACAGAGAGAGAGAGAGACATTCTTACCTCAAAAACAATTCAAGGTCCTTCTGTTTGTTAACTACGATTTTTATTCAGTCCACGAGACGGAACTCGGATTTAAAAAATCGATAACTGTTCAAATGTTCAAATGTTTGTAATTCAATCGGACCAAACTGCGTGGTCATCAGTCAGTAGCTTACAAACTACTTAAACCTAGGTAAACTAATCTAAGGACAAACACACACACCCATGCCCCAGGGAGGACTCGAACCTCCACGGCGAGCAACCGTGCGCTCCGCAGCGAGACGCTTTAGACCGCTCGGCTACTCCACCGCGGCATCGATAACTGGAAGTTGTTGTCTACTGCGAACAAAGATGTCTATTCTGTAAACTGGGATTCTAGCCTACACACCGCTACATCCAAACGTTAAAAATTTGTTCGCCATCATCACAAAACACCTCGAAGGCTCACATATCTCGAAGTCCTTTCTCAACAGAACACACGCGGTGATAGACGCCCATTTCAAATAAATAATAGGCGACTATGCTGTCAGTTTCGCGATCACATAACGCAAAATATATGCTAACCTAAATTAGATCAATTCTTAGTTCAATGAGTATCAACACTCATAAAATCTCTACGTATTCTAAACCAAATCGAGCTAATACAACGCCCAAACACTACAGAAATGTTTCCATCCTTGCGGTAAACGCTACTAACAGAAGAGCTACGTAACAGGTCCACAGCAAACTGGCAATGCTTCGACAAAAGACCAGATAAAGTACATCATGCAAAGTTTGACAATAGATCATATTCCAGATTCACTCTTCATCTAACCTATAAGAGTATTGCCTTGTACGTTAAACATCTACCTGTGCGGAGAAAAATCCAGGTTTTCTAGATCTAGTTGCACCCGATAAAGGAACGTAAAACCAATGCAACATTGTAAAATGATTGCCACTTACACATAGAGTAATTTACTGGGAAAGTTCAGTGTTTACACGAAATCCAATCGAAACTTTACTGAAATGAATCCCGGTGAAAATTCTTTAGTACCGCTTGGTAAACATTTTTACATTCACATTACCAAACTTCTAAGCAGAGTTCCTTAGAGCCGCAAACGTATCAGGGCAACATCCACAATGAGACACAAGATTTTGTTTGCAAATTACAAATATGTCTGCTCCTTGATAGAGGATACTAACGTCGAAGCGAAAACTTCTCTAACTTCCAATGGCAAGTACACCCCCCCCCCCCCCAGTAAAATACTTCTTCTCTCTTTCTATATAGTCCCAAAGGAAAAGATGAACATCCATAGCCGCGTGTACTGGAGCGCCGTGAATAAGATCAGAGAGATTAGGGCTCGTACAGATGCTCACAAGTATTCGTTTTTCCCTCGTTTTATATGGGAGTGGAACAGGACAGCAAAGAACCACTAGTGGTACTGGGTACCCTCCGCCATGCATGTTTGAATGGATTGCGGAGTATCTATGTAAATGTAGACAAATCATTCATTTCTTGAAAGTAAAATGTATTTATAAAAATATTTTAAATTAGTTATAGGAATTTAATAGTAATTCTGTTGAAAAAAGTATTCCGACTTTCATTATTAAATAGGAACTGCCATTCTTACCACTGTAACTTAATTGCCACTTGTTAAAGATACAAATACTGATTTATAAAAACACTATTTGTTTTAATTTTGGCGATTTAAGAAACAATGTCCTGATTTCTGTAACCTAATATCCCGAAAATTAATATATTTTGCACATTTTGTAGGTCGCGATCATTAATATTTTTTTCGCTAGGATCGCATTGTATTTTATAACTCATTTTCACATAACTGGTTTCAACAGACAAGCTGTCATCTTCAGATCCTAATATATTCCATTTGGCAGAAGTAGTTGTAGCCTTTCCCCAATTGCACTAAATGTGTGCATTGAGCAATCTGAAAAGAAAAGGGAATTAAAGTTCCTAGAAAATAAATAGAAACGTCACGGATTGCTAATGGAATTGTAGTTCTGTTACAATAAAGGTACTGGAGGAACAATTGAACAGTTGAAAGATCACCGTTAATTGTAAAATTAACTCTAGCTGAAAGGAGACAGTTTAAGACTTACTTTAAACATATAACTCTGACCGTAAGGAACCAGCTAAAGGATTCGCGTGAACTACTGACTACTTCTTGCAACAGGATCTTGTTCCCTGGCCCCTGAATTTAGAACTGACTCAAAATTTACTTTAGCAGCAGGAAGACAAAGAGACAATCATTGATATACAAGCCATCCCGAACTAAACCATTTCATGAAGATGGCTGTGAAAACATTTATGGCGCAACGGAATTAAAAATATGATAATATGCATCTGAATTTGTTCTCAGCACTATGAAAAACAAAATTAAATAAAAAGGAATGGTATTCATTAACTAATATACATAAGTAGAACAATATTTCACTGATAATAACCTATTTATTGGGTTCAAACATGAGCAAATGGGTGAACCAATTTTGTTAAACAATAAAAATGCATCCCATTGACGGCTAACTTAAACTAATCTGAACTGAACACCATCGGGGGAGGGATTTACAATCAACAAGAATTCAGCCACTCACACGCGCGAAGCAAAGCGAAACTCACCCAACTCAGCGTGCTGATACGAAGCAGAAGCAGGCGCCGCTATCGTAGGCGAAATTCAGCGAACCAGGATGTACCACACAACACAAGGAAAATAAACTTCGTAGGTGGCTCTGGGCTGTCTTTCTTTACTTGAGATGGTAGGCGATAACAGTGAGGTTAAATTTCATTCAATCAAACCGTGAGAATGCAGAATTATTGAGAAACACGGCACGTGTCTGCTACATTACATATTTGCACCACACCGAAGGCGAAGTGCTTATAGATCGCATTCATTTCAACAAAAACCAGCGGAATCACAGATTACGAAGCAAGAATACACAATAGGAAGGCACTGGTGTGTGAGCAGTGGCGAGAACTCATGTGACTAGCTAAAAACCCGTGAAGTCGGAGATCGGAGCCAAGTGGTTCCGAAAACCAGTAAAAATACAAAAATTCCATTTCGGAAAAATGAAGAAAAATAGCTACAGCATGCAGCCGCTAGAAATACCTATCTCATAAGCAAGCTAATAAAGGGGATCGTACAAGGCTATAAGAGAATTTGCTGACGGAGTCTGAAAGTAAAACGAAACAGCAATTTAAAATAGACAAAGAGGAGATCGCGAGGTACTAATGGAAATCAGAAAGATACATACATAATTTATTGTCTGAAGGACATAGGAACAGACACAGGGGTAGCTGAAGGCTTTGTTCTAAGAACACACCACGTGGAGTACATACCACTCGCGGAAGGAGAAAACGGAAAAGAATATTTCACATGCACTACACAGTATAAAAATATTCTTGCATATTAGTCGCGTCTGCCGTCTTCCCTAGGTTTTTTACTTTGTAAATTATCTAAGTTCACTAGACGGCCTTTTTTGCTAAACGAGACCCCCTCTCGTTCGGAGGCATGAGGAATTGCATTTAATTTAATGTTTTTAAATGTTAGTTTCTGTAATATTGCTGGGATTTCATTATGCTAATAATTTATCATTGTGTCTATGTTTTTAAATCTTAGTTTCTGTAATACTGCTGGGATGTTATTATGCTAATAATTTACCATTGGGTCTATGTATGTGGCAATATGAACGGTTTCTCCGTGACGTCACTGTCCCTGTGAGAATGTGTACTTGCTTTATTCTGTATGTGAATGTTTGAGAATCTTCTAGCATGGGAGTCTATGTACGAGAATTATCGTCGTTAGCTGCTGGCTGCACGCTTTGCATCTCTGGCTTTGTGTCGATAGGTAGTCGTTACCAACCTCTGCTTTTGATGCTACCAAAGAGGTTCCTCCACCCTTTGGTTACAAATTGGGTTGGCAATGCCCACTAGCGAGCCTCAGTTGGATACAGTTTAGGCTCCCCCACCACCGCGGTTTATCCAGGGGTTTCTACCGATTTCCAGTGGTGGAGGGTACTGGGTGGCCGATCTGAACATTCTGTGGCTGCGCTTCGACCTGGTAAGACGTTCTGATTTTCTTTCCTCCCTTGAGATGGTAGCGATTTGTTGTCTGGTTTGTCAGACTTCAGAACTTACATTCATTTTTCGGGATAAGTTTCTCTGATCATGTATGGAAATGAAATTTTAAAATTATTAAAGTGTTAAGAAGTCTTTTTTGTGGGGATTTGTCTGAAATGTAGCCTTGTACGGGAGTGAAACTTGGGCCATAAGGGGATCAGACAAGAAGAGGATTGAAGCTTTAAAACTGTGATGCTACAAAAGAATGCTGAAGCTCAAATGGGCAGATTGCGCAACTAATGAAGATGTACTGACCAGCACTGGTGATAAGACATTTGTGGCATAACTCTACTAAAAGAAGGGATCATTTGATATGACGCATACTGAAGCACCAAGGAACAGTCATTTTAGTGTGAAAAGTAAGTGTGAGGCGTAAAAGTCACAGAGACGATTACAATAAGCAACTTAAAATGGACGTGAGTTGCCATTATTGGAAGGTGAAGAGGCTTGCACAGGATGGAGTAGCGCGAAGAGCTGCCTCAAACCAGTCTTCGGACTGAAGACCGCAAGAACCACAGGACAGTGGAGTAAGGAAAAGTTGTATTTACAGGATTTATTGAAAAATAGGTATAACCAGTTATTTGTTTGATGACTTACATCTCATGTATATTTTGACGCACACACACACACACACACACACAATGCATTCCTCTAAAACCCCTAGAACACTTTCTGCCAAAATTGGTAAACCGCAGGATGTTTACACTTCAGAGCTATGGGCAACAAAATGGAGGATTCGCCAGCTTGTACTTATTGGAGCCTTACGCAAACCCCTGACGTCATAACACTTTCGTGGACGCAATGAATAAGGATTGTGAAGTGCTTTGATTTACGAATGATTTGTAATGAATGAAATAAGAAGGTAATTAACAGGAGGAAATAGGAATACGATATTGTAAAAAGACTGCCCCGCTGTATATGGACGTCAGAACCAGTAATGGCGACGCTGTCTTTTGTGCTGAGCATGAAGTAAATAATTAATTCTGTTCCTGCTCTAGGCTTGACAGCTTCTTGAATGTATCCTTATTTGGACAGTAAATTAATTACTCTCGTAAAGTGAACAAGTGCACGCATAATTTTTTACAAACCAGATTTTAGATTTCGATAGTGCTCATTTCTCTTGCAGTCGTTTAAGCTGCACTCTTACGTTGCTGCCTAACCACAGCCTCAAAAGATCGTTTCATAGTCGTAAGAAACGGCAAAGTATTTTTGACGCAAAAGACTATCAATATGATTATTGCCCGTTTCGCGGACAGCAGCTTGAGCTGTACTCTTAGTTTCCTCCCTAACCACATTCTTTAATATGACGTTCTTAGAAAAACAGTAAAACTAATTTAGACAACTTAGACTAAATGTGAATTCTCCTTATTTCCCTTGAAGCAATGTACCTGCGCTGCTAAATTGCTGCTTAATATCGCCGAAAATTATTGAATATTAGTAGGATGCGTGCTGGAGAAAAGGCTCGATGCATTCCATATCACAGAATTCTACAGATCAGTGTATAACAACAAACAGTCGCCAACCCGTAACCAAACTATTGCCTCCCATCTTAACCGAGGCCTGGAAGTACGCTGATGATCAGTGTCTCCATACAACAGGTTCCTAGCATTCACATTGGTTGGTTTCGCCAAACCACAAAGAAACTGTTGATGATCAGCCCAACCTAGGCCTGGAGATACAAAAATGTTCAAATGTTTGTATAGATTATGGGACTTAACTACGGGGTCATCAGTTCCTAAACTTACAAACTACTTATGAACTAACTACTACTACGGACGGCACAAATATCCATGCCCGAGGGGGGATTCGAACCCCCGACCGTAGTGGCCGTGCAGACCGTGACTGGAGCGCCTCAGTCCCCTCGGCCACCGCGGCCGGCGCCTGGAGATACGCTATATATCAGTTTTTCGTCTTTTACCATCGTAGGCTCAGCAAACTTACAAACACATTGCAAACTTTTGGTTGCCCATGGAGTAAATAATTAATACTGTCCCAGCACTGTGGGTGAGAGGTTCTTGTATGTAAATTAATAGCCCTTGTAAAGCGAACATTTCACAGCTCTAAATTGACGGCTGGTATTGAATACTCCTTTAGACCCCAGAACACAATAGAAAAACCACCTAAACAGCAAATATTATCAACGCAAAACTATTGTAGAAATGAAAATTACAATATCTGCAAATCCATCACCACTGGCCAACAGCGGAAAAATACATCTTTAAGCATCAACGGCCAAGTTATCAAAGTTACCAATGAAACTAGATTTAAATAAATAAATAAATATAAACAAAACTTAAAATTATGTTTGAAACATAAAAATTACAAAACGAAGATAAAGAATAATGTTAAAAAACAAACAGAAAACTGATTCCGCTACTTGGCTCATACCTGCTAACGGCACCCTCCAGTAAGACGTTAAAAATACACCTGTTTCCTAGTACCTAGTACCGCCAGATGTACTGATTTAACAGACTTCTTAATGCAGATACCCTCTTTTTCTTCCTCGCATTAATACTTTTTATGTACCCTTCCCCAATACCTTTTAGTTGAGTTTGTACATTCTCCTGCTTTCTTATATTTAAATTCAACTGAATAATTTACTGCTCAACGCTGATGCCCACTTCATGTACACCCTATAATTAGCCCACCCATCTGGCATAACTATTGACACGTTCTGGTCTTTTCTTTTAATGAACTGAAACATATTGCTCCAAGTCCTATCATTAATAATTTTAAATATTGTATCTGGATGATACCAATGGCCCAACAACACCACAATCCCTTACATCATGCTTTTCGTAAACTCATTTTATAATAACTTGTGGTTCTACAATTCCCCCTTTTTTTCTATAAAACCTGAACAAACCACCGTCAAGAAAGAATGCCAGTAAATTACCGTGCATTGGTAGTCTCAATTTTCTTGTACTAAGTGCCACGTCGCATATACCGCCAAACGCAATTTTCCCATACCTCTCCTAAACTTGCAGTAATTTTTAATTAAATGACAGTGCCTAGCACAATCTAAAATTCCTCCCCACATCCCGCCCCCCTCTGCCAGGTCGGCAGACAAACTCATTATCGTGAAATTAACCTCTGTTACCTCCTTCTAACATTTATCACATCGTCATTTTTCATGAATCTACTAATGAACGAAAACCTATAAATATGAAAGGTCAAATAAGTATTTTCTCTATAGACCAAGACGTTATGCAGCTTATGCATTGATCTGAACTGGATGATGAACTTCAGCTGTCTGAACCACGAGCGCAGCCGGGGCCCTATTCTGTATCTTTCGTACCGTTCGTTTCGGTGTGTTTTTCTCGGTGGTGACGTCAATTTCGGTTCGGTAGCTTCTGCGGCCTGCTACCGCCCGAGACGGCCACCGAAATTTCGAGCGCTGCACCGAAAGTCGCTGAGGCTTCGAGAAGGCCGATTCGTTCGTTTCGGTAAGCTTGGATTCGGAAGATAAATTGTTATTTTAGCAATGCTGTGTGCTTTTAAATTCTGATAACGAAACATCTGTTGTTTTTAAGTAATAAATAACTTAAAAAGTTAATTTTCAAGGTTGTTTGCAAATATTATCAGTATATTTTGTTAAAATTGCTAGCGTTCTAATGTTTAATATGACGAAGTAGCACTTCTGTAAACTCTATTGCAATAAACTTTATCTTAAAATACGCGTCTCTGTAATGTCTTTAACGCGCCGTTTCATTTATCCTGCAAACTCTCATATTACGAAAGTGTGAATACGAAATCTATCAAATACGGCGTCACCTTCTTTTTCGCCGTTTACAAAGCTGTCGCGACGTATTTTGCAAATTTTCGTATTTGTACTTGAGAATTACTCAAATATGCACTTCATATACTACGCCACATTGAAAATCTTCATACAATGAGCCATTTTGACCGCAATCGTAAGTCCTGTAGTGCCTACAAACGCGTTAGCGATGTATCTGAACGGTACTTAGTAGTGTTTTACCGTACTTTACCGTACAAACTGATTTTTTATTATTTACAGAAAACGCTTTAGCAACGTTTAAGTTGAAATAGAAAGGATTTTTGTGAAGTCAGATAGTGGAAATCATACAAATTAGTAGCAATATAATAATTCTGCAAAGTAGTCAATGGAAACAAATAACAGCACATGGCGAAGACACTCTGGTCTAGTAGTTGCCGGGCGCTGTGGCTCAGCGCGGCTGGTCAGTTGGTTACACGCCCTCTGTAATAAAAAAGCTGAGCCAAATATTCAACGAGCAACCAAGAACGAATTGGAACAACAACCCCAAAGCATAGATCTACCTGAAGAACAAAGGGAAAAAAGTGGTGCAAAATATTTTTCACCAGTTATCTTGTTTGAAACAATTTTCTAGTCGTTTAAGAGAAGCATGATCTGCAATATTTTTTTAGCGTGTACATGTAAGAGCGAGAGCCAGCAGTAGTTTCTTAGACATCGGGGTCCACTCTTATTGCAAAACGAAAGATGAAATTTCAGCGAGTGAAACAAACGTAGACTTTTTTAGTCTTGTTACAAATAATTCTCGTGTGACTATTCTCAATGCTTGAAACGCAGTATGAAACAAAGAAAAGTTTTCAGGCTTCATGTTGACGATTACATAATCATCAATATGAAGAATGAAAATTTTTGTACGTTTCAGACTATGTTTTAAGCACTGATGAGAGTATCACAGCGACGAAAATCAAATTTTGCGACAATAAAGAAATATATACGTTAACAGGCACTGGGCACTTGGATTCAAGATGGAATCAAACCTGACATTTCAGGTTTTGTCCAGTTAATGACAGAAGATACTGAATCTGGTTATGAGTGAATCTACAAAATTCCTTTAGCTTTTCTGCATCGTCAAACAACTGTTTTGCTATTAAAATATTGTACGCTACTTCTTCAGTAAGACATTGACTAACTTGCACTTCTAAGAGCTGTCTCGACTAATATGTAATCCTTTCGATTTCACGCATCTTCCATGTACTTCCGTAGTGTCAATATGAAACGTTTTTCACTGCCAGCACTGCGCTCTCTGCTGCTACCGCCGCGCAGCATTGGCCCACGCCTAGCAAACTATTCTGTCTCTCCCAGCGTGCTGTAAGCACGCGTCGCCAGTGAACCGCACAATACTGCACTCGTCTAGGACAAATTGTAGCACCTAAAACCCTCCAACAATCGGCAAAAATAAATTCAAACCTTTCCGCAACTTTTTCTCGATTACAAAAAAAAGAAAAGAGGAAAAAGTTTGTCGCTTATTACATTTTGGACGTTGGTTTGCTAAAAGTTCTGCATCATACGTGAGATTTTAATTTATTACTTCACTATTTCACTATCACTGAATATATTAGCCGGAAAGTTTGCAGACTCGACAATATATAGCACTGAAGGCAATTACAAAATTATTTTGCTGTGTGACGCTTAGTTTAGGAGATACAGTGTGATAAATAGAGTAGCGCAAATAAACAACTTTTCATAAAAGTTTAAATTTTTTAGTGACAAAAAGTTTTAATTTAATTGAACAAAAAAAAGGTGTCAGTAGATAGTTCTCGGACCACACTGTCGTTTTATAACGCCATATTATAACATACATAAATACATGACTTTCATTTTTTACATTTTGATGGGCTGTCTCGCATGGTAGTAAACGCGGCGAATGCGGGCCATGGCTGCCGTGTGCCCTGGTCACTAGCAGTGTGCCTGCGCGGAGAAGCAGACACACACTTCTGATCGGTTGATGCGAACAGATCTGCCAACAGTTCACCGTGAGTTTTGGTGTCCACCGAAAGGCATACGCAATTAAATAAGGGAGCTGCTTCGATAACTCGACCCCTCGGTGCCCTCTCTGACCGAACCGAACTTTGGAACACCAAAAATATACAGCATAGGTGCGCCTCAGCCATAGATATTCGTATTTCATTTTTTGCCGAATTCAAATATGACTGCTATGTAGTATTACAAGCAATTCTGCTCTCACGTTACATCGCATATTGATCTAAACTTCAAATCAAGAGGTAAGCAAGCAATTATTAAGTAATAACTGATGGAATTTCGTTTGCCAAATTAAAACATGGCAGCAATGTGAAATTGAGTGAAAAAAAAAAATCAGATGAATATGCAGTCACACTGATGTTCTATACTTAGAGAAGAGAGGTGTACATCAAGTATGTATAGAGACAGTATGTTACCAGATCTATATAGATCAATGAACATAACACTATACAGAAATGCTGTTGAAATGGCACCAAAACATGACGTAATAGCAGCCATTCTGTCGCGTGTGAAAGCCGACGGCGTGTGTAGAACATTACGCGCGCGTGTGTGTGTGTGTTGTCGTTAGGTTAGTTGAACTTAATTGAAGTAGTTTGTAGGTTTGGGACTAATAACCAAGCAGTTAAGTCCCGTAGATTTACAAACATTTCAACATTTGAAGTTGTTTAAAAAATGTTTGTAAATCTATGGGACTTAACTGCTTGGTTATTAGTCCCAAACCTACAAACTACTTACCCAAGTTAATACCCATATACCCATCCACGAGGGGAGGACTCCAACTGCCGACAGCGAACGGCCGCGTGCAGCGTAGCACGGCGCCTCAGTGCGCATGGCTATTCCGCCGCAGCGAATTTGGTTTAGTCTGAAGTCTGACACTCACTACTTTTATATGCAACATATCTTCCGGAAAGCGGAAAACGAATTTCGTAAATCATTTTCTCTGTCTTGTTTGCATGTTAAAGCCTGAAACGTATTTCCTAGCCTACATAATACGGCGGCTGAAAAACAACTTTCAGTTTCTGATTTATTCAGCACAATCGCTGTTTCTCTTAAATAAAAAGATTCAAGCTCATTTATTTATTCTTCTCTTTCGCTGCAGAAAATGTCACTCTGTCCATATGAACCGAAAACTCTTAACAAGAAGACGCAATCTGACAAGCCGAGAACATTTTAAAGAGCTTGCGTTCACATGGGCACGAAAATCGTTGTGCAACGAGAAAACCGCTTTACTGAAGCGAATTTCCAGAGTCGGTTTGGGAGTGTATACATGAGCAACCAAAAGCGGAACTGAAAATTCGGTTTACGGGAGCCCATTTCAGCAGGAAGAATCATATCTTGAAACTTGCTGATAAAATTAATTTTTACATTATGTTACATTGTATCTGTAATTTTTTGTGTGTGTATGTCTTGAGTGATGTGATGTGTGGTGAAAAAAGCGATAAACGTACGTCTGCTGAGATAAAAAGATCAAAAATAAATTTCCTTGAGTGTTGGTTAGTGTTCACTGTTTTTCCCCGTTGCTTCGCATTGTATTTTTCACTGATTTTATGGGACTGCATACATTCCGTACTGTAAAAAGTAAGTTAAAATCAATTTAAACGCAACTATTCACGCTCATCTTATATCGTTTTCAGAAATGTACTATGTCAGCCGCTTGGAGCGCTGCTGTCGTGCTTTATAACAAATATCTGTGGGAGTGTCGTGACTATGTGTTAGACAGTGCTGTAAGCTTTCTTCAAGCGCAAAACACTTATATACGCATACTTCTACCGTCGCTTGAAACCGGCAAAGATGCTTATCCTATGTTTGTCTGGAGCAGTGGTCTTCGTACAAAATGGATGTATAACTCTGGTGTCTGAACATAGAACCACAGTATAACACACAGTCGCGATCCTCACTGATGTGAAAGTTGTTTACAATTTTTTTTTTTTACGTAATGTACAAAATAGTTGCTATAATTTTTGCGACACAAGCAACCTCAAGAGACATACATAACCGAGAAATTAATGCAAAAACAGTCGAATTCCAATGTTTCATTGATATAAGCAACAAATTATTAATAAAGAAATACTTACGAATATGTGTATTTTACAGCTCATTCCACTGAAAGTAGGTAGAATGTAAACATAAGAGAAACACGAATTTCTATTAAGGACTGTTCTCACTATGACAGGCAGTTTTTTTACTCTTATCATATCGGTATGGAGTCTCATGATTCGCACATTTTTACATTTCACTCGTCTTTCTTATCCGCACATATGGTTTTGAGTGTAATTACTTTAGTTAAAAAGCTCAAGTTTTAAAGATTCTTGCCGTTTGTGGTTTAGGTGTAGCTGCGGTTTCTTCTTTGTTGGGAAACAGTTTGACTGCTTTTGCCGTTTTATTACCACGTCAGCGACGTTTTTTCTTTCAGTTGCAGCTGTGGTGGCTGATTTGATACGTTCAATACCGTAGTTATTACATTCTATATACGTTTCCTACATCCTACCCTCGCAGATTTTACTGGAATTGTAATAAAGATACCTTAACGTTCCTGAGCAAGAAAGCGACGTTTTTCTCCCAAAGGGCAGGCCTTCTGGTGTTTCCTACCTGTTTTTATTTTCAATAGAAAATAAAGTTCTTCAATAAAAACCAGTAGGTTACAAGATAATTGTAAAGAAACTCTTCTGTAATGTGCCGTTTTATAGCTTGTCAAGAATCTTAGGAAACCTAAGAAAGACAAAGTTGGAGCTTACCTATTTTTATGGCACTACATAGTTCTTTAATGTAAAAAGAACGTTAAAATCAATTTAAGCGCTATTATACGAACTAATCCAATACCGTATTCAGAAATGTATCACGCTGACCGCTTGGAGCTTTGTTCTCGTCGCGGTGTATAACAAAAATCGTGACTGTATACGTCAGACTGTGATGGAACTGCAGCCTGCCTGCACATTCCAATGTTTTAGACACTCATTTGATTTTTTTAAATTTGGCAAACGAATTTCCACCAGTTATTACTGGACAAAGAATTGCTTGCTTACTTCTTGATTTGTAATTTATATAAATATCCTATATAATAGGCCGATTTGAGAACAAAAGCTAAATGTATTTTCTTTTCGTTTTCTTGTAGTACTTCTTAGCAGCGATATTTGGATTTGGTAAGAAACGAAATATGAGCATCTACTGCTGCCAGGCTCAGACAGCTAGGCTTCAACGTCCGGGTGGTGTAGAGGTCAAAGTGTAGACCAATGTTTTTAACCTTTTCGGATATTGAACTTCCTTCCAAGTAAAAATATTCTGGCGACCTCCTTCAAAATAAAAATATTCTGGAGACGCCCTCACCACACAAACCATAACTAAACTAAGTAATCTCAAAGGAAACGAATTTAATCTTCTTTCTCTTGCTTCAGTTTTCTTTTAAATTGATGGACGAAGTTCTATTTTTGTGTATTTTTCGGAATGGAATACATCATATTCTTACATGATTCCCGACAAAAAAAATTTTTTTTTTCCATTTCAGGCAAAACTCGGAAGCGAATTATTTAGAGACAATTTGTTAAGTAGTACATCATTTTTTCGAATTTTCCAGAATTACTTATTGTATCATGTTCTTTTATCTATTGATTGGTTTCTGAAAACAGATTTCAGATTTTGCTCTTATTCATCATTAACACAGTGTATTATGAAACAATCTATTCAATTCAAAGTTACAGAAGGAACTCCGCAATTTTAACATTAGATGTGTAATCACTTACAAGGAGACCAAATGGGTATCTGATTTTATCATTTCTTTATATTAATGGTACGTGAAGTTCACAACTTAAATAACAATCAGAAAAAGCCATTCGACGCGACTCTCTAAACTTTTCGAGAAAATCGACTTTGAAGTTTTGCAAAGTACACGTAAGTAACATTAATTGAAACAATTGCAGCGTCTGCGGTGTAGGTGCGGTAGTAGCGTTCTGGTCTCATAGCCTCTTACTTTGCTAAGAATACTCAAAAAGTATATACATGTGGCGTCTGTTCCGAAAAAAGAAACGTCACTTCTGATCCTGCAGTTGTTATTCTTTCATATTCACAGAATATACGACATCAAATGCGAATGGGCAAAGCTGAAAATATATCCCAAACCGGTACTGGAACTCAGGTCTCCTGCTTTCTAGGCAGTTGCGGTGAGCACTACACCACTTTTTTTTTGTCTTCAGGTAGATCGATGCTTTGCGGTCGTTGGTTCAATTCGTTCATGGTTGTTCGTTGAATATTTGGCTCAGTTTTTTTTATTAGAGAGGGCGCTGAGCCACGACGTCCGGCTCACTGGGGACACAGTGATCACCGCAGCTGCAAGTTGTACCCAAGTGGTGTAGTGGTCACCACAACTGCCAAGAAAGCAGGAGACCTGGGTTCGAGTCGCGGTTGGGCACACATTTTCAGCTTTGCTCATTGCATTGATGTTATATATTCTGTGAACACACAAAAAGGTTTTATAACTGCATTAGGAAACGCTTAAATTTGGTAGTAGTTACTGAATATTTTCAGTTTGTGTTCAGTGTAATCGTTAAATTGGATCATGAAGTGGATACTAATAACTCTGGTTTCGCGGGTAGAATATCTTCGATTCAATCGACTTTGAAAGAGGCGGGGCATTACCTATCGGAGGCGGGGTTTAGCCTCTAGAGGCGGGGCTTGGTAAAGGATTGTTTCGTAGCGCCAACGTTACGTCTTTGGCTGATTGTTATTTGAGTTCTGAACGTCACGTTCCGTAAATATATATATGTTGTTGTGGTCTTCAGTCCGCAGACTGGTTTGAAGCAGCTCTCGACGCTACCCTGTCCTGTGCAAGTCTCTTCATCTGAGAAAACGGTCGGCAACCTACATCCTTTTGAATCTGCTTACTATATTCGTCCCTCGGTCTCCCTCTACGATTTTTACCCCACACGCTTCCTTCCAATGCTAAGTTGACAATTCTTTGATGTCTCAGAATGTGTCCAACCAATCTATCCCTTCTCTTAGTCAGTATATGCCACAAACTCCTTTTCTCCCCGATTCGGTTAAGCACTTCTTAACATTTAAATTAATATTGGATGTTAACAAGTTTCGCTTCTTTAGAAACGCTTTTCTTCCCATAGCCATTCTGCATTTTATGTCTTCTTTACTTCGGCCATCAGAAGTTACCCAAATAACAAAATTGATCTACTACTTTTATTGTCTCATTACCTAATCTAATTCCTTCAGCATCGCTTGATTTTCTGCCATTGCATACCATTACGTTAGTTTTACTCTTGTTAATGTTCATATTATATCTTCGTTTCAAGACACTGCCCATCCCATTCCATTGCTCTTCCAGATCTTTTGCGATCTCTGACAGAATTACTATGTCATCGGCAATCGCATTTTTTTCATTTCTTCTCCCTGCACTTTAATGCCCTCTCCAAATTTCTCCTTCCATTCCTTCACTGCCTGCACCATGTGCAGATTGAACAACATTGGGGAAAGGCTACAATCCTGTCTTACTCCATTCCCAACCTCTGCGTCCTTTTCTTGCCGTTCGACTCTAATAACCGCCGTCTGGTTTTTGTATAGGTTGAATATAACTCTTCGCTCCCTATATTTTACCCCTGATACCTTCAGAATTTCAGAATATATGTATATAGTAAAATGCGATACCCATGTGGTCTCCTTGGTAGACATATGTTTTTGTATTACTGAACTAGCTATTCTAAAACAAAAATTTCGGGGCTCCGAGGTTGAAGAACGCTGACTTACGCGATCCGCCATCGTTCGTGGGTCGTAATCTGAGGAGGAGGAGGAGGAGGAGGAAGGGGTGATGGAGAGTTTCTCATGTAATCATGGCATCACGGTGTTACGAGTCTCGAGGTCAGAGGCGTCTCGTTTAAGTACTCCGCGTATCTGTGATACATCATCCGAAGCGACGGCTCTTCGTCGTCATTGCACCACTGCGCACAGGTGGCAGCGAGCGATATACTTGAGGGCGAAATGGCGAAAGTTTTCCAGAAGAAAAGAAAGAGGGGGCAGGGAGTGGTAGGGGGGGGGGAAGCAGGTCGTCTGCCTACGCGGGCCGTGTCGTTACTCAGGTGGCAGTCGGGCCTGTGCAGTCCCCCATGTAAAGTGGGGACGGCGCGCCTAAATCATAGCGCGCAGCCATAACCGGCCGGCAGCGGCAGGGGGCTAGGCGCTCCAGCCAGATCCGCCGGCAGATAGGCCGCCTGTACAAATAGCCCGCTGTCTGGCGGGCCGGGCCGGGCCGGGCTAAACCGAGCGCAGTGTACTCCCACTGTAATGGCCGGCACGTAACTGCTGCGCGCGGATTTGCCGCGCTGCCCAGCTAACGACCCCCGGCTGTGTTCCTGGTAAAGGGGAGGCGCGTCCCACTAAAAATACCTCTTTGTGTTTATCTTAGGCGTGCTGCCGGGACAACTGCAAGCGCTTCCCCCAGCAAGATACCCACTCCGTGCTCGCTAAACTCGTTCGCCGAATATACCGAGCCAGAACACACTTCCAGTAAACTCGCAATAACACTACACAAGCTGGTCAAAATATGGGACATATATGTTCTTTTCTTGGATACAGGGACTTTGAAGTGGTTAGAACCCTCCCGAAGAAAAAGCAGTTATATTTCTGGACAGATATCGTCCAAACAGTAGGTGATAAAAATGTTCAAATGTTTGTATAGTCTATGGGACTTAACTACGGGGTCATCAGTCCCTAAACTTACAAACTACTTATGAACTACTTACGAACTAGGACGGCACAAATATCCATGCCCGAGGGGGAATTCGAACCCCCGACCGTAGTGGCCGTGATGACCGTGACTGGAGCGCCTCAGTCCCCTCGGCCACCGCGGCCGGCAGGTGATAAAACAAAAAATTCTGGAACATATTACCATGGTTGCTACTGTACCTCACAACTGGGCTATCACGTCTTTGAACATTTTGATATACTAAAATCATTCCACTCCATATTTTTATGTTGCTGGCACAGCAACCGTAATACATATTTTGGTAAAAAACAGTATTGGTTGCACAAAAGCGATGTTTCATTTATTTATACATGACGCGTTTCACCTCTATTGGACATCATCAGACATTGACAGGGGGAAAATTTACAAACTTGTTTAAAGAAACAGGAGTTAACTAAAAACATGTAAAATCTTCCCTAAGCAAGAGATCTTAGAAATAGGAAAGGTGCAGACTGATAAAATTGCAGACCGTATGCCCACATTCAAGACATGGCGTGGGGGGAATGAAGATTGAACTAATAAACACTACTAAGGAGCATAATTTAACGAATAAAATTACTTATCATTGAGGTAGCAGAGCGTCAAATGATTAAATTCAATAAAATTGAACCTTTAGAACAAAATAATGTGGTAACTGTCGCTCAAGACTGGAGGGCAACAAAGCAGTCCGCGGTTGCGGCAGAGAACGGCTCTTACGTAAGCGAACAAACCTACACGCGGTTAAATTACGTTTTAACACTGAGTTCGTTGCCCCCCATTTTGTAAATGTAAATTTTCCCACTTTCAACGTCTGATAATGGCCAAAAGAGGTGAAACGCGTCATGTATAAATAAATGAAACATCGCTTTTGTGCAACGAAGACTATTTTTACCGAAATATTTTGATATATTTCAAAATTCTTGAGAGGTTTCTCACGCATGTCTATATAATAACATCCATTCCACCCAACACACGTGTCACCATTTTCATATTGAAATGAAACATGTACTCCAGCGTCTGAACTGTCAGGGAGAGATTACGAGCAGGGCGGCCTGGCAGTCCTCCATGGATACAACGAGGTCTGGGAAACACATTCGCGGATAACAGAATGAGCGGGGTGTTCCCTTTTTGGGGCAGACCGTGAAGCCACGGGGTCTCTCGGCTTCGTAGAACGCAGCTTCTGGGAACGTTCCAGGGGCGGAAAAGAAACGTGAGAATGGCAACTCACGCCAAAAGTTATGATACTGCCCCGCGCGCGGAAACGCAGGTCAGTGATAGGCCAACTCTGGGTACATCATTTGGAGTACAGCATTTGCTTCATAATTGCCTCCCACCGGAAGCAAGGAGCCCAGATTGGCTAGGAGAGGTGGTACGAACTTGGTTTGGAAGGACACAGGATTCGTATTTTCACTCTGGTAGAGGAAGGACATTGGTGACTTCACTCTGCTGGAGAGAAGATCTTCGCGTTTAGTCTTGGTCGAGTTTGGTGCTTAGTCTTCGGTCTGAGCTCAGATTGTTCTTGTGAAGAGTTGGAGAGCAGGTTGAACTGTGCCGGCAGTTAAGTAGTCAACCACTTCTGCCATACCGTATTGGCGGAAGGGCATACTTGTCTTGCGTCACTCTGCCAATACCCTGGCCTCTTGCTTCCCTTGTCTTAATAAGACGACACGTGCGACTTGTCTGTAGACAAAGTACGTCAAATAACTTCTCGTATACTAACACAGGAGAGAGGGCAAGGAGTGAGTACAGAAAGACAAGTAATAGGCATCTACGAGAGATGCGGATTTCGGGACTCGAGGGGATACTTGTTCCGGAGACTTTTGTAACTCATAGGTAAATTGAAAAATATATTTATTGAATTCCATCTACTAATACTACTACACTGAGGCTAATCATTTAGAAAAGAGAAAGAGTACATCCTTTGCCACAACAGAAATCAGTGTTTACCATCCCTGAGGAAGAGTCTGATAGACCTACCCTTCCTAGCAGCATTCCTTGCGAGAAACAGATTGTTGTGAAGCTTACGCGAGGCTGGTGGCGAAAGACACGCCGTGGAGGTTCGAGTCCTCCCTGGGGGCCGGCCGCGGTGGCCGAGGGGACTGAGGCGCTCCAGTCACGTTCTGCACGGCCACTACGGTCGGGGGTTGAATTCCCCCTCGGGCATGGATATTTGTGCCGTCCTAGTTCGTAAGTAGTTCATAAGTAGTTTGTAAGTTTAGGGACTGATGACCCCGTAGTTAAGTCCCATAGACTATACAAACATTTGAACCTCCCTGGGGCATGGGTGTGTGTGTTTGTCCTTAGGTTAGTTTACCTAGGTTTAAGTAGTTTGTAAGCTACGGACTGATGACCACGCAGTTTGGTCCGATAGATTTACAAACATTTGAACTTATGGCATCACTGTACTAGGTTTAGATGGAATACCAAAGGGCGGCGAATGAAAATTTATGCCCGGCCAGGAGATTTGGGTGTAGTGGGAGACGTGCAGGGAAGAGTCCTCTGCAGTCGGGCTGGTCACTATGTCTTCGGTGGCGGAGTGGTCAACGCGTCTGCCTAGGAAGATGGAAATCCCGGGTTCGAATCCCGGCGGGGCACAAATTTTCATTAAAAAAAAAAAAGTAAGCAGGAGATCCAGGGTTCGAATTCCGGCTGCGCGCGCACAAATTTTCATTCGCCGCCCTTTGCTATTCCATCTAAACCTAGTAGAGTGCGGCCATAAGTGATCGCAAATTGCGATTTATTTCATTAAATGAACGCTGTAACGTCGTCAAAAATATATGTTTTTAAGACACTGTACTCGTACCTACGAGGACTGCAGCCGTCTCGTGAGTAACGAGGCAGTCGCGGCGAGCTGGCTGCCGGCTACGCAAGCCGTTTAGTTGCCCCCCCCCCCCCCCCCCCATGGCTCACAAGTCAGGGGCCAGTGTTTGTTGCCACCTGGCTCCTAAAATAAATACGGCGCCGCGGCCGGCGTAACCCGGACGGGCGGCAGTGTCAGATTTTTACGGCTGGCCGGGAACATTGTTATAGCTGTGAGCGCCGTAATTACTGGCCCTTTGTTATCGCGGGAGACAAACACTGCCTAGCGAGGCGGGCGGGACGGACGCTGCGTTCAGGAGCCCGGAGCGCGTCAGCTGCTTGCCGGATATATCGCCCCGAGTGGGACGCCACGTGCAGTGTGCCAGTCAAAATACACACACTGCACGTTAACTAACCTCCCGCCGTCTCTAATGACCACGCTGGTCGACTGGACCTTCAAAAATAATCTTCCTTCCTTAATTTTCGAGGGTGTACTAAACTCTATTCAAGCCGTAACACAGTGTCACAGTTTTAAACATGGCTGTTGAAACAGCTACCGTTCGTGAAGGATTAACATTCGAAAATACAGCTCATCGGTTGCAAAGCTACAGGTTGATTATTTAACCGTGGTTTCGGCTTCAACTAAGAAAGCTGTTACCCCTAATTATGAGGCCAGCGAGCGGTAAGACAAACGAACTTTAGAGCAAGAATTGTGGAAGGACTGCCCAAGGATTGTTCTGAACATCTTTCGTTGAAACGCACAGTTCATTCAACAATAGATTTAACATTTTTATGAGAAAAAAATTCCAAAAGATTCTTTTAAAGATATTAGATTGTGTCCCAAAAGGATACAGCAAATAAAATACAAAACTCCTTCGAACATCTTTTAGAAACACTGCTGCCAAGTTAAAAGCTGTACGCTTGTTTTGGAATGTTGAACCTTTCGTTAAATCAGACAATAAATTGTTCATTAACTTAGCTATTTGGTTTAATTATGGCCCTGATATTAATATATAAGAAACAGTGCATTAAATTGATTATGTGCGCAACGGATATTTTTAACAAAACCACTGTGTCATGTAACCTTTTGAAACAGACACTGACTATACTCAAGAATTTTGACTGCGAGAAAGATATAAGAAAAACCACAAATCACTTTCTTAATGCTTGACTATGAGAGCCTATATAGGTCAGCCTCCAATTATTGAAATCCAGATCAACTATTATCTTACTATGGTACCAATAATGAAATATGTTCAATAATATTGTTCAAATCAACACTCCACTAAATCAAGTAATTATCAAATGAAGGAAGTGGGTTAATTTTCTAACTACGTAAATGAAATATGAAACAGGGTTAACTTGCTTATTATTGATAAACAGCATTACATTACTTACATGATACAACTTCTGACTTGCTGGCAAAGCAGCCTCTGCTCTACATCGGAGCCATACACACAACCCAACCGCTCTCTAAGCGAGCTGAACCACTAGTGTGACTCTCTGTGTCTCTGCACGAGCTACAATGCTGTGCAATACATGATCTTTGCCAGAGATGAAACTTTACACATATCGATACATACAGTAGAAGCGATATTATACATTTTCTTGCAAGCAAGTTACTCGATACATACAGTAGAAGCGATATTATACATTTTCTTGCAAGCAAGTTACTTGATACAAAACAGGAGGCACAATATTAGACATTTTCTTATTTTCTTATATTTTATGGACACGTTTCATCACCCCCCTCCTACCTATTAAAATTTTGTAGGGTGGGTGATGCCAATGGCATTGCCTAGCCAGCAAAATTACTGAATTTCAAGTCCACAAATCCATTAATGACATCCGAAATATAACAAGATCAAAACAACAGATGGAGTACATAGAAAATTTAAAAAAAAACAATGTGACAGTCATAAATACATGCCATTTTACAGAACAGTACCATCAAAAGTCACGCATGGAGTGGTACAGGGTGTGACAGGCATAAGCAAATGTTAAAATTTACAGAACATCAGCAATAAGTGGAATATATGACAATTATACATAATGGTAAATATAAGTATATATAGAATTTCAGGAAACATAGTTTGACAAATGATATAGTGGAGAAAATGAGATAGCTAGAAGTAATACACAAATGGAAAAACAAAATATACAATAATAAACGTGAACATATACAAAGTTTTACAAAAGATAGTTTAACTAATGTCATCATTCTTTAAAGAAAATGTGGTAATTACAAGTAATACAGACAGTAGTGTAAGTTCCATGGGTTTAAATTTTGTACAAGAGATCAGTATTTTTGGGAACATAAAATGAACATTTATATCTTGTGCACAATGTAGTCTATGTAAATTTTTAGTGCACTTAGTATAAGATAGAGTGTCAGTTTTGTATTCTGTGATGCATTTAAAATGCTATACTTTCATGGATGCTAGAACATACATGTAAAATTTTTGGCTACATAGGCTTCTGATCATGTACAAAATAATATTACTGCTTCAGCACAATAGGGTTTCAATATAACGTTTGTCAATCGAATAGGCACAATGACATTTCTGACAAAGTATATGTATCTATCAAGAGCACAATTTTATTTTGGTCACTGACTGTAAAAGAACCATGAAATATACCTAAACACTGGTAATGAGCCTGTGGACAACGTTTGCAATGGGAGGCACTGAATAGTATATGCACACGAATAGCACATTAGCTCCTAACATTCATTTTAGGTCTGCACACGAACACAAAACACTGTAAGATTACACCACACTGTAGGCGGGCTGACTGGTTGCATTGAAGTGGAAGTCATGGGGAAAAGGTTCTGATGTATTCCTCCATGCAATTCGACAACCAAGTGTGCTCCAACCAACAGAGCTATTAGCCGACTGCATCCGCAGCAAACTGGTGATGGGTGGCCAAGGCTGCAATGGACAGTACTGTGTGGCCAAACATCATCCACAAACATCTTCATTAAAAGGCCCAAAATCAGTGGTGTATAGTAACTCGTCCATTGTTCTGTGTGCATTCTGGAATCTCGTGTGCGAAATCGCCACTTCCCATGCGTGTCCAAAGTACATGAAATAAAGCATTTTACACACAAATTAGTAACATAGTCATGATATTTCAGTTTAGACTGAAAGAAAAGTCATTGATTAGAACATATCTACAGAAATATTTTCCTACAAATTCAAGTGGTACAGATGGGGTCATGGTATTAAACCATATTTTTACATTACAAGTAGTGTCCTGAAGACGGATACATTTGAATACCAATGAGTAAGTTAATTCTTATATTAGAGTATCTATAACATTAGTGTCATTTCATATAAGCACAAGGCTTTACATACTATGTACATATTGCTTTACAAACACATAATCGTATGAAATACATTGAGGGTGCTTGTTATCAACTTGGCATGATATAACTTAAATTGACATTCCAATTACCATTTGTTCATATCTCTTTAAATTAATATATATCATTATGGTGGTGATTACATTACCACAAAGTATAACACTTAAATTACATAAGTTGCCATGGCCAGGCTTTTGTCTCAACTGAGCTACATATTTCATTGCCTTAAGGTATAACACATCAGGGTAGTTTCGTGAGAATATCAAAAGAGGTTCAAGTCATCAGGTCATGTCTGTGTCTGTCTGAGTCAACAGTAGGGTCAAACAAAACAATTAGTGCAAATTTTGGCACAGTAATAGATGTATATCACATTAAATCATCCAATAACATAAACACAGACGTAATATTCGTTAGGCATAGCTGCAGATTTTCGTCAACAAGATCATCAATAAAATTTGGCAGATAGCAGTAAGCAAAAGCAAAGTATTTCTGTGCATTATCTTTCTAGACTTAACTAGGCGCAATTTATGGCATAGCTGCAAGTTTGCAAGATAGATGGCTGTGTGCAACGTATAAGCATAACCATACATTGTCATTGAGCTTCATTATAAAATTAATTAGCATAGTGGTAGGGCTTAGGTATATAATTAGTGAGCATAGCGGTAAGCTTTGATTGCAAGAGCAATACGCATAGCTGCAAGCATAATTAGAAATATTCATTACACATAATTACAAATAATTACAGAGCATCAGAAGGACATGAATCTCACCAATCACACATGCCATTGAAGGCACAATGCATCAACATACAAAGTGGTGCACATAAGCACAAAGAGAAAACACAAAAGGGCAGTGCGAGTAAGCACATAAGAAAAGAACAAAACATAGCATCATTAGCAACATAGCGATTCTCCTCATAATTGCTTCATAACCATTGTATAATCTCGTCATCATTAGCAACATAGCGATTCTCCTCATAATTGCTTCATAATCATTGTATAATCTCGTCATCATTAGCAACATAGCGATTCTCCTCATAATTGCTTAATCTCGTCCACGTAATTACATTTATCAAACATCTTTAACTGTTACCAATACCTTCCTTACCATCATTTATCCATAAACAATAATGCATTTTAAAGACCACCATGACATATTGTGTATTGCCTTACTCATCATCCTCCATAATGTTCTTGGCTTACCAAAAAATGCTCGTGTCAACTCAAAATCTTCTTCGCTCGCTCAGAACTTCGTAAGTTATGCAATTAGTAATACAGAAGAATATTTTCTGAAACATAGGAACTTGATTAGATTACACAATCAAAAATTTCCATTAATTTTATTTGTCTTGCACAGCCACAGAGTTCGTTATATGCAAATTGCAAGATAATCAAAGTTTCGTATGACAATATCCCAGCGTAGCACAGAGTATAAGTATTCAGAGTTAGAGAAAAGTAACAGTGAGAAAAAGAGGTGGATAGAGCGCACTAAGGAAAGGCGGAAGAATAGTGACACTCAGCTCGAGAACGGGGCACCAATCGCCACTTGGTGTGTCCAAAACAGATTAATGGACTCTCTACCCCAAATTTATGCCTTGAAAATCCTTTTTGATGAATTAGAGCATGGATTAGCAGGTCTGATTTCGATGTTTTGCTCTTGTCTTTCCGGGGTATGCGATCTGCTTTGGCTCCGATTCGTGTTTTCGTGTCGCGGAAGGCGATCACGAGAATTATCGCGTGTGCCCTCCCGACTACGCTTCTCAGCGTTATTATTGTTATTTTCAGTCTCGCGATCACTATCAGTATTGCGTCTATCACGCCAATTAGTACCATTCGAAGTATTGCTGTTATGATAGTAATTATTGTTGCGTCCTCCGCGACCAAAACCACCACCTCGGTTGCGGCCACGAAAACTTCCATGGTTAATTTCACGATCATGAAAATCACTGTTCTCATTGTCGCGTCTTTGTTTGTAAGTTTCATTAGTGAAAGAATTATTTTTTTGTTTATCGTCGTACTCTGAATAACGTTTAGAACGCGGCGGGCTTTGTTGCGACCGGCGATCATCTAATTTTCTGACCTCAGCCTTGTATTGTTGATTAATGGTCATTTGACCTTGTTTGAAACGGTCAAGGGCGAGATATTCATTAGTTTCATTAAACGGGGTAGGATGCGTTGCATCAGAACTTTTGTCAGTGTTATCACTGATTTGGGTAATTTTAACCGTGAGATCCTCAACCTGTTTATTAATTTTATTGATCTGTTCCGTCGTGCCTGACTGGAAGTTCTGTAACTTTTCATCAAATAGGTTACTCTGTTGCTTCAATTGAGCGAGTTCGGTGGTTTCTATATTTTCGACTCGTGACGCAAGGTTTTCCACTACCGGGTTAATCTCGTCGCGAATATCCTGTCTTATTTGCTGAGATTCACATTTGAAAGTATTGAGCAGTTGTTCCCTGAACCGATTGTTGTCCTCATTTATTTTATTAATACTACTTTGAATACTCGCAAACCTCGAATCGCACGTTTGTTCAAATTTCTCAAGTTTTTCATCTAATTTCTGAAATTGTAATTGATTATTGTCAAGTTTTTCATTTAATTTCTGAAATTGTTCCTCAAGTTTTTCATTTAATTTCTGAAATTGTTCCTCAAGTTTTTCATTTAATTTCTGAAATTGTAATTGATCATTGTCAAGTATTTTATTTAGTTTCTGAAATTGTTCCTCCTTTAACTTAGAGATCTGTGACAGTAATATCTGCATGAAATCATTTGGTAATACGTTTTCCATAGCTGTCGCACAAGTATTTTTTGTAGCAGAGCTAGGCGGAACCGATGGATTATTTTCCGCAACCACGTTACAAGAATCGGAATTCTGTATTGTCGAATCCTGTACTTTGTCATTATCCATATTGTCTATTCCTGAACTAATCTGTTCTGCGTTTTCGAACACGGACAATCGAGATTATGCGAACCGTTAATTATCACACGGGTTCCGCGGTACTAGAATTTTAATCACAACAAACATCAAACAATATAAAAGAAAGACTTGTTCAGTAGTAATGCAATTATTTGTATATTCAATTCATCTACTATAAACAATACTACACAATCTCAAGAATGGTAAGTAACAGACTACAGAAACAATTACTATGCTACTGTTGCTACAACAGAGGATGGTGCTACAAAAATTAAATTAAGAGCCAAAAGGTAAGTTGGTTAGTGGAAAAGACAAACTAACTGAAATAAGACTACGTATCTAACTACGTCACGATCCTGTTTGTGAACTATCCTGGCAGGAAGGGCGCCAGATAAAAGCTGTACGCTTGTTTTGGAATGTTGAACCTTTCGTTAAATCAGACAATAAATTGTTCATTAACTTAGCTATTTGGTTTAATTATGGCCCTGATATTAATATATAAGAAACAGTGCATTAAATTGATTATGTGCGCAACGGATATTTTTAACAAAACCACTGTGTCATGTAACCTTTTGAAACAGACACTGACTATACTCAAGAATTTTGACTGCGAGAAAGATATAAGAAAAACCACAAATCACTTTCTTAATGCTTGACTATGAGAGCCTATATAGGTCAGCCTCCAATTATTGAAATCCAGATCAACTATTATCTTACTATGGTACCAATAATGAAATATGTTCAATAATATTGTTCAAATCAACACTCCACTAAATCAAGTAATTATCAAATGAAGGAAGTGGGTTAATTTTCTAACTACGTAAATGAAATATGAAACAGGGTTAACTTGCTTATTATTGATAAACAGCATTACATTACTTACATGATACAACTTCTGACTTGCTGGCAAAGCAGCCTCTGCTCTACATCGGAGCCATACACACAACCCAACCGCTCTCTAAGCGAGCTGAACCACTAGTGTGACTCTCTGTGTCTCTGCACGAGCTACAATGCTGTGCAATACATGATCTTTGCCAGAGATGAAACTTTACACATATCGATACATACAGTAGAAGCGATATTATACATTTTCTTGCAAGCAAGTTACTCGATACATACAGTAGAAGCGATATTATACATTTTCTTGCAAGCAAGTTACTTGATACAAAACAGGAGGCACAATATTAGACATTTTCTTATTTTCTTATATTTTATGGACACGTTTCAAAGTGTAACAAAATCTACACTCCTTTTGCAAGTTAAACAAAATTTTCATTGCCTCTAAAAGATAGAAAAATTTGAAACAACTAATCGTTATCTTGATTACACAGTGCAATAATATACGTCAATTTGTACAGAAAATTACGTGGCAAGCCACTTAAATGCAAAGAGCCTTACCTGAAAAACAGAAGCTTATATCTGGGGCCCGTTTAAGACATCAAAAGTTCACAATGTGGATTGACTTTAGTGAAAAGACACATACTATCTCATTACTTACAAGCAGAAGTCCAGCTGGCGTACTCTCAAGCACAGGAGCACACGGACGGCAGCCAGTCCGGTAGCTTAAACTGCCCCCACACACAGCACGGCCGCTCGTACGAAACAGCCTACAGTTCCATTAAGCACGCCAGCCACGGGCCCCACCACAACAGCCACGACCAACGTAGAAACTGGCTCTGTAACACAGAGGCATAACTACTTAGTCTGAAAAGCATTAAAACAAATACATAAAACACTTGAATTTGGACGCAAGAAAGCACACGAATTCTCGTAATAAGCTTAGAAGCATTAGCTACGGGTGTGTGAAACAATTCTCCACAAGGGTTCTTTGAATAACAGCAATTTTAAACAAAATTAAAGCCAGCGCAATTGGCTTGCAGAGAGACAGACACTCAACTAGAAACAGTTACAATAACAGTTAGGGAGGGCTGAGCCGGAGAACTTCCACTAACAGATTGCGAGTTCGTGTTAAAGCGGCAAAACTTTAGCAAACTGCGTTCGCTCGCAATACCATACCAGTCGGCCGTTGTCGCAGGAAACGCACCACCATGCGCACGGACAACTTCGAAAAATCGTTCCCGAGCCCCGAAACCACACCTGCCAGTAAGGCAGACACAGTCCCTCCCCACAGAACTGAGCCGTTCTCTTGTAGACAACTGGAGAAGCGGCGGTAATCTTAACCACATCCGCAATCCCCGTGCCATGCTGCCGCGTACGGACCTCCGCGCACACATCACCGCCTCGTGCATGCCTTCATCAGAAGTAAAAATTTTTAGTTTCCTGAAATGGACAATGGTCTTTGAGCAACAGAGCTCACATTCAAGTTACAAAATGTAAAATTACGTGCGTCAGGATTAAAAAGCAGAACATATGTAACTAAAACTCGCCGCTATGGGTCGCGTGTGTGGCCAACACTGTGGGTGGCATCAACTGGTAATTTCATGTTACTAAACATTTTTACTTCTGACGAAGGCTTCCTTGGTCGAAGCCGAAACCATGGTTAAATAATGAACCTGTAGCTTTGCAACCGACGAGCTTTATTTTATCGTTAATAATCAGTGTTATTAAATCACGTAGGCTGCGATGGGCGGGTCACGTAGCTATAATGGATGAAGTCAGGGGAGCACGCTGAGTACTGGTAGGACGCTCAGAGGGAAAACTTCCTGTGGGGAGACCGAGGCGTAGATTCCAGGACAACGTGAAGGCCCATTTGAGGAGCCTAGCTACTGAAGGCGACTGCAAGGGAATAGCGCGAGACAGGGACACATGGCGAAAATATGTTGATGCGGTAATGGACTTTCAACTCCGATATGATCTGAAAGTAGTAAGAAAGTACTAATTTAAAAAATAGGGAACCGTTACGATGGTGGTTACGGAGCTTTGGAAATTGGGTTTCGAGACACCCTAGGGTGTTACGTAGCCGCATCAAGGGTGTCGCCAGATCAGTGAAATCAAGCCATGTGGGAGTGGCCGAGCGCATTGAGGCATTGATACGCGAGGTCATTCCCCGTCGGGGGTTCGAATCCCCCTCGGGCATGTATGTTTGTGCTGTCTTTAGTATAAGTTAGTTCATACGTAGTTTGTAAGTTTAGGGACTGATGTTCCCGCATTTAAGTTCCATATACTTTACAAACATATGAACATTTTGAGTAAAATAAAAATAACAAGTATAAATTTGTAAAAAAGATATACAAAACATCCTTCTCCCCGTTAAGTGTATACTGCACCTAGAAATGAATAACAAAAATTATTTTTTGTAGTACCGTTTGCAAAATAAAATTTCACTGTCTGGAATGTTAAAATGACTGAAATATTCTTGGCTATTGTCCCATGGTCGGATGGATTTACAAGGGCTAGTCAGAAAGTAAGGAACGTTTTACATTAAAAAAAAGTACAAGAAAAACATTGTATTATATACATCTGAAAGAGCGAATACAATTCTACAGAGTCACTAAACAAATTGAGGCAGTTATCGTGGCGGTGGACAAGCTTCCATATTCCTTCGTCGTAAAATTCTGCCGCCTGAGACTTCAGCCAGTGAGTCGCGCCCGTCTGGAGTTCCTCGTCGTCATCAAAGCGCTGCGTTGCAAGCCGTACTTCATCTTGGGAATCAAGTGGAAGTAACTTGGTGCGAAATCTGAGCTATTGGGCGGATGAGAGAAAATTTCCAATTTGAATGAATTAAGAAGTTTTTCAGCGCGGTTTGTCGTGCGAGGTTGGGCGCTGTCGTGCAAAAACATAATTTTGGACGTCGGCTTTCCTCGGTGTTAGTTTTTAACTGCTTTTCTAAGGCTGTGCCATGTTTCATCAACTTTAGCGACAAGATCGTCAGTCGTAATGCTCGAGCGTACACTCTTCTCTTGAATCGTGAACGTCGGTTCCGACACTTTTAAATGGAATGCACTATTTGCGGACGGAACATTCAATAGATTAGGTTGTTTCCGTAAAGTTAATGATAAATTGCTATGGTTTTTAGGTTTTTTGCCAACAAAAACCGTATCGCAGTCCGCATATCACAACTGGCGGGATTTTCGATTACAGCGCACGTTTCAAACTCGAATATCGAAAACACCAGAAGTGCTGAGACATTGCTGTTGTTACGGCTGGGTGCTGACTGACCTGTCGAGCACGAACATACCAAAATATACGCGATCGGCAAGCTTCTAGCGGCGTCAGACGGAAACGTTCCCTACTTTCTGAATAGCGTTCATATTACTGAAACTTAACCTTTCGTCGCCTTCTGCGGCGGAAATTTTCAAGGGGTCGTACGAGTTACAACCTGGTTACTGACTGCAGGCAAATTCCGTTTTCGCGTGCTCCCGGAGAGAGGCGTGACGTCACATGTTTTGAAAACTCGAACGCTTTTCTCCGCTGTCGGTTGCCGTCGTCTGCTGTTGCTGTCGCCCCATGATGGAAGGCCGCTACATCACTTCAGCACCGGAATCCAGATGTCCTACAATTTCACGGCCTCCTCCTTCCTGTAGAAATTCTTGGGGTGCTTCAGAATTTCAATCGCCTCTCTGTTCTGCTTCTAATGGTTCCCGGTAATGGCTGCCAGTACCTTTCTTCTATCTAATTGAATGTGATGGTGTCCTAGCTGCGAAGTACGTTCCGCAAAAGCTGATCTGTCACTCTCTCTCCTTCCGTAGTAGCGAAAACTGAATTAGGCTGCAGTCAGTAGTCAGCCAGGGTGTGATTTGTGACACAACAACTTTGGCACACTACAGTCGTGCGAGAAGTACTTAACGTTATCTGCTCACAATGATTGGTCAAATTCTCATAGGTAGTGTCAGGGGACAAAACCAGGTGTGTAGAAAAAAAGAGATTTTAATGACAAAGCTGTTATTACATTAATATATGTACAGGGTGAGTCGTAAATGAGGAAAAATATTTCGTGCAAATTGTCACACACTGAGCTGTTGTTGTTATGGTCTTCAGTCCGGAGACTGGTTTGATGCAGCTCTCCACCCTACTCTATCCTGAGCAAGCCTTTTCATCTCCTCATAAGAACGGCAACCCACATCTATTTGAATCTGCTTACTATACGCATATCTTGGTCTCCCTCTGCGATTTTTACCCCACACACTTCCCTCCAATGCTAAATTTACGATTCCCAGATGTCTAAGAATGTGTCCTACCAAGCGATCCCTTCTTTTAGTCAGGGTATGCCAAAAATTCCTTTTCTCACCAATTCTGTTCAGTACCTCTTCATTAGTTATGCGATCTACCCACCTAATCTTCAGCATTCTTCTGTAGCACCACATTTCAAAAGCCTCAATTCTCTTCCTGTCCGCACTGCTTATCGTCCATGTTTCACTCCCGTACAAGGCAACACTCCACACAAATGCCTTCAGAAAAGACTTCCTTACCCTTAAATTAATATTCGATGTTAGCAAATTTCTCTTTTTCAAAAATGCTTTTCTGCCCATTGCCATTCTGCATTTTATATCCTCTGTACTGCGACCATCGCATGTTATTTTACTACCCAAGTAACAAAACTCATCTACCACCTTCATTGTTTCGTCACCTAATCTAATTCCTTCAGCATCGCCTGATTTTCTAAGACCGCATTCCATTATTTTTGTTTTTCTTAAAGTCTGAGGGCATTTCGCCTGTCTCATACATCCTACACACCAGTTTAAATAATCTTGTCATGGCTGGCTCTCCCAAAGACTTTAGTAGCTCTGAGGGTATGTCATCTAATCCTGGGGCCTTGTTCCTACCTAGGTCTTTCAAGGCTCTGTCAAATTCATCTCTCAGTATACTATCCCCTATTTCATCTTGATATACTTCCTCTTCTCTTCCTACAACATCGTCTCTAATGTAGAGCTGCTCTATGTATTCTTTCCACCTTTCAGCTTTCCCTTCTTTGCTGAGAACTGGTTTCCCATCTGAGTTCTTGATATTCGTAGAGTTGCTTTTCTTGTCCGCAAATGTCTCTTTTATTTTCCTGTAGGCGGTATCTACTTTTCCCCTTGCTATGCATTCTTCTACAGATTTGAATTTGGCTTCTAGCCACTCCTGCTTAGCCATTTTGCACTTCCTGTCAATTTCATTTTTTAGTCGTCTGTACTCCATTTTGCCTGTTTCATTTACTGCATTTTTATATTTTCTCCTTTCATCAATTAAATTTAGTATTTCCTGTGATATCCAAGGATTTTTTTTGTAGGTCTTGCCTTTCTACCTATTTTGTCCTCCGCTGCCTTCACTATTTCATCTCTCAATGCTACCCATTCCTCTTCTACTGTTTTATTTCCCCCTGTTTCTGTCAATTGTTGCCTAAATCTCCCTCTGAAATTCTCCAGAACTTCACTTTCCTTCAAATTATCTAAGTCCCATCTCGTTATTTTCCTACCTTCCTGCAGTGTTTTCAGCTTCAGCCTACAGTTCCTAAATCATGTTCCGTGCAAAATTCTATCAGGCGACTTCCTCTTTCATTCCTCCTGCCCAGTCCATATTCACCTACTATTTTTCCTTCTCTTCCTTTTCCTACTACCGAATTCCAGTCTCCCATCACAATTAAGTTTTCCTCTCCCTTAACTGTCTGAATAATTTCCTTTAGCTCCTCTTATATTTCTTTGATTTCCTCATCATCGGCAGAGCTAGTTGGCATATAAACCTGTACTACTGTTGTCGGTGTTGGCTTCGTATCTATCTTGACAATGATAATGCGATCACTGTGCTGCTCATAGTAGTTTACCCGCATTCCTATTTTCTTATTCATTATCAGTCCTACTCCTGTGATACCCCCAATTGATTTTGTATTTATAATCCTGTAGTCACCTGACCAGAAATCCTGTTCATCCTGCCACCGAACTTCACTAATCCCCACTATATCTAACTTCAAGCTATCCATTTCCCTTTTTAAATTTTCTAATTTTCCTATCCGATTAAGGGATCTAACATTCCGCGCTCCGATCCGTAGAATGCCAGTATTGTCCTTCTTGATGACAACATCCTTCTGAGTAGTCCCCGCCCGGAGATCCGAATGGGGGACTATTTTACCTCCGGAATATTTTACCCGAGAGGATGCCATCATCATATTTCCATACAGTAGAGCTGCATGTCCTCGGGAAAAGTAACGGCTGTAGTTTCCCCTTGCTTTCAACCGTTCGCAGTAGCTGTGTGGCAAAGCCACATTAGCTGATGTTACAAGGCCAGCTCAGTCAATCATCCAGACTGTTGCCCCTATAACTACTGAAAAGGCTGCTGCCCCTCTTCAGGAACCACACGTTTGTCTGGCCTCTCCACAGATACCCCTCCGCTGTGGTTGCACCTACGGTACGGCTATCTGCATCGTTGAGGCACGCAAGCCACCCCACCTCGGCAATGTCTGTGGTTCATGGGGGTGGTTCACTGAGCTATAAATATAAATTCGTTTCCCGCACGTTTCTATGTCAATAAACGACAATGCAATTGAGTTGTAAAAATGTGGAAATATGAAGTGGACTTTAGAGTGTTAGTGTGCGCCGACATTGGCCAAGGGGACATATCGGCAACGGGACACAACATGCGAGTGTTGCAGGTAGTCTAGCCGCTCACGAGAAGGCGAGGCATGGGGCGTCAAGCGACGGTCAGCGTGACACTGCGAGCAATGACAGCGCTCGTACCATATTATGCATCGTGGCTAGTTGGCACAGGGAAAGAACTCGTGCCCTGTTGGCCTGTTGGCCTGTTGCCCTGTTACCAATCTTTCCCCTTGGCCAATGTCGGCGCACGGTAACATCCAAAAGTCCACTCATATTTCCAGACTTTACCATTCAATTGCATAGTCATTTATTGACATACGAAAATGCGGAAAACAAATTTATGTTTGTAGCTCAGTGTATGACAATGTGCACGAAATATTTTTCCTAATTTGTGACTCACCCTTTATAAGTACATAACACAGGTTTTACATAAATCGTACATCTCAGGTGCAGTGAATGTGGAAAATAAGTCCTGACAGTCCCTGTGTTCCATTTTACTCTTTCCCATAAGAAACTGTGCAACAGTTACGTATAAAAGCGATATCGCTCCGCCCACCATCCTCACTGATGCAACCATTTACACATTAACTAGTTTAATATAACGTAACTAGGAGTGAATGGGCCATGTCTGATAACCACTATTACTCCTATAGATGATTTAACTATGTGTCTTACCTGAAAACATTTAATTCCATCCATGGCAGTGGCTGGTGCAGCAACAGTGGTAAGTGAATCAAATAATCAATCACCTCGGTTGCAATTTTTTAGTTCATCCAATTACGCATTTTGTACGGTTAGCGCATCATAAGACTAGAACAATAGGCATTTTTTTTTTGCCCAATTCCATTTGCCTAGTGTGCAGCGAAGGTGGCTAAGGTGAGTAATTTTGAAAAGGTTGGAGAGATGGGGCTTCTGATGCATCTCAAGTTGTGGGGTGGGAGCAGGTTAACCGTTTTACGATACTGCCATTATGGTCCCCTACAAAAGAGGTAAACGTACAGAGTACATAACGGCTGCTTGAAGTAAAATAACTACGAACTGGAAAGTTACAGTACAAAAATTAATAAAACTTTCTGTACCATAAAACTCACCATATCAGAAGAAGAGTCGGTGCCGCGGTGGGTTCATGTTTACAGCTGGTGGTATTATTGTCAACTGTGGAGCACCGCTTCAAATCCAGTACAAGCCTCATCTCTCTAACCTATTAGATTCCCTGTCCGCTAGGTATACAGACAAGATTTGCCCGTTGCGCCAGTCTATGACGAGCTAACCGCACGAAATACTTAATTGGATAAAATAAACACAAAAATTGCAACGAAGACTGCTGATATTTTACACTTTACCTGAAGGTGTAACTTAACGTTTTGAAACTTAAAGTACGAATAAAGAACATCAGTTGCCGTTTTATTTAACAAAAAAGAAAAAAAAAGCATTAATACAGTTGTGATTACTCAGTATGTAGAGTGTTTCATTAATCATAATTTTTTTAACCTGGTTATGCATTTTCCTCTCATATTAATCCCTGTTTCAACAGCCGTGCGGAGATGGATACACCGGTTCCCGCAAGATCACGGAAGTTAACGCGGTCGGGTGTAGCCAGGGCTGATCTTTCGGGTACGCCACGCTGTGCTCACAATGCTGCTTTTGACTTACGTCCGAGGGGACAGGAGGGGTGATGGTGCAGAGTCCCTACTCACCGGTCTCTGCCTCAGTGCTCTGGACTGAATTGAAAACCTCTCCGCAGTGTCTCACGGAGTGATGGCATGGGGGCCGGCCGCGGTGGCCGAGGGGACTGAGGCGCTCCAGTCACGGAATGCAAGGCCACTACGGTCGGGGGTTCGAATCCTTTGTGCTGTCCTTAGGATTAGCTAGTTCATAAGTAGTTTGTAAGTTTGTAGTTAAGTCCCATAGACTCTACAAACATTTGAACATTTTTTTGGTGGCAAGGGGGACTGCTGATGGCGATTCGTCCATCGGATGCGGACGGTAAGCACGGCGGCCCCCTTGGAATATGCAAGAGGAGTAGACTGTATGCTAGCACAGGGTTTCACCCTCACCCTCCTTTCATAATTTCCAGCACGATCACGACACTACGCTACACACACACGCACACCCACCCACCCACCCACCCACCCACACACACACACACACATACACACACACACACACACACACACACACACACACACACACACACACACACACACACACATCACGAAGTAAAAGTGCTAGAAAGCGTAAAAGATAGAGAACACCTTTCCAGTTAGTTACCTGAACCTCCCCTCCGATGTCTCCCACCTAGGTGTACAAATTCTCCTTCCAGCATACCTGCCCTTACCTTTGTCTTCAGGGAGGACTTGAATCTCCGACGGCGAGCAGCCGCGCTATCCGCAGCAAGGCGCTTTGGAACGTTCGGCTACTCCACCACGGCATGTGATATAAACACAAGAGAACACGTGTACTCGGTAAAGCGGTCAGCTTGGGGTCCCGCAAGCCCAGGAAGATCAGAGAGACCACTTCAGCATCTGCGCCTGACCACAGGTTGTGCTATCAAGCCAACGTGACACAATAACAGCTGGACTAACTTCCTGTAAGAAGTTGTAGTGCATCTCAGTTACCTCAAGTGATAATTACGATTTGTTATAAATCATTTTAAATTACTTACGTTTGAATTATTGGCAAAATTATTTAGGAATGTTCGAATGTTTGTTAAGCTTTTGGGACTTAACTACGGGGTTATCAGTCCCTAAACTTACAAACTACTTAACAACTAGCTTATCCTAAGGACGGCACAAATATCCATGCCCGAGGGGGGATTCGAACCACTGACCGTAGTGGCCGTACAGACCGTGACTGAAGCGCTTCAGTCCCCTCGGCCACCGCGGCTGGCAATTATTTAGGAGTATCTGGTTTGGCCTACATAATTATTTTAGTGTAACTGTAGGAATTTTGTGGAAATTTGAATGTTTTCAGTAAAGTAAACTATTTATTTGTCATTAATTGAGGCAATACAGAATAAAAGTTGCTTAAATGAACAATATTTTATGTTCATTCCCACATATATTGTGAAAAAGAAATTATATTCCTGAATTGGATGTTAACAGAGTCTCAAAACTAGTTTACAGAAACTGAAGCTCTAAATATTGGCAGAAAATATAGAAATAATCTAAAAACATAAGTCTACAAAATAAAACCATAATTTTAATGTTCAAATGTTGATATGTTTGTTAAGCTTAAGGGACTTAACTGTCCCTAAACTTACAAAGTACTTATGAACTACCTTATACTAAAGAAGACACAAACATACTTGCCCGAGGGGTATTCGAACCCCCGACGGGGAACGGCCTCGCGCATCGTAGCACAATGCCTCAATGCGCTTGGCCGCGGAATCATTTTAAATCAAACTGAAAATACGTATTTCTGGAGGTATACAGTGTACTCGGAAAGAAACATAATATGACTGAAAATGTCTTCTTCCATGCGTGTATTTCTAGATTAATATAATAAGAAAAATGATCTTCCTTTTTGTTGAAAGGCATTTGGGGAATTTCTAATGCACTATTTTGGCAACTTCCAATGAATTCAGTCAACCTACAAAATTAATTAAAAATTCGAATGCCTGTTTAGATATTTAAATGAACTAGACTACAAAATCTTAATTTAGTTGGCTCTTTAGCATAACACTCATCCTTTGGTGCTTATGTGCCAAAGTTTTCCATTTTCAGAGATGATTCTCATTAAAAAAAAAAATAATAATAATAATAATAATTAAATTAGATGTGGTATCATGATAGCTCGAACTGAGTATAGCTGGTACTATTTGAAAGAAATTACAAGTTGGAAAGAAAAATGTTCATGTCTATAGATAAAATAAAGGTAATTATAAACCCAGAAAAAAACGCCGAACAGGGAGAAAATAAAATTCACCATTTTTGGTCTAAAAAGACCTAAAAGCAAAGAAACTAATAGTTGATTAACGTATCGGAGATTAATGTGGAACAAATCACTTGGCTCGATGTCTTTAATATTAGAAGTTCACTACGTGGATCATGAATCAGCTCCTTGCTCCATGAATAAGCAACGCTTATCAATATAATACAGCCAGTAACTGTCATGTTGTCTACATTGAAACCCAGTCGAGAAAATCACTATAAAAGATGCTTAATAGCCATAACGACAGGCCACAACAGAAAAAGCATGAACGGCAGTATTCCTGTTTATATTATTTCATCGAATATTAATTGACCAACTAAACAGTAACAACGGCAACAGGACAATAGAGGGAGAAATCTTCCGCCAGGCATTGATGAGGCAGCCCACGATAGTAATTGTTCATCTGACTTGAGGTCGCGAAAATGAAACCGAACACTCCTGGTCCCAAAATTTCAGTGACTGTGTTCAAAATGTCATCATGGGAAGTTAAATCAATTTATGAATGCTCAGTAGGAGCTACATTCGGATATTAGTCCCTACAATATTGATTATTTAAGTGCCCCACTCTTAACGTAAGTTAAAATTAAAACTTAACTTCAAATGTCGTCTGCACTGTAATCTCAATGTTGTCTCGATAGAATAATTAGGAAATACGAGAAAAACTACAGATCTGCAAAATTAGTTGCTGTTGTATTCTCTGAGCTGTTGCCACGCAATCAAAAAATGTGAAATGTTGTGACTGATTCAACGGTCTACATGTCTGGTTGTCGATAGTTTGGTCATAGACTGCATTCTTAGCGTCGTCTTCGTGAAGTAAGAGGACTCTAGACCAGGGGTCTCCAGTTTACTAGGCAACAAGGGCCACATTTCAAGTAACGAATCGCAGTGCGGGCCGGATAGCACATTCGGCGATTACTGAAGAATGCGAGAACAACGCCTACTTTGACCTGTGACGTCACGGGTAAGGCGGAAACCCCAATTTAACCCGTAAACAGTATTATCACGATCATATCACTCTTTACACCCGCAAACAAATATCAATAACAAGTCAACTAGACTAAAATGCTGTTTAGCTGACGGTTGCTTCTGCTCAACACGTATATATTGTTGGTCGTAAGAGTTCAGATGACCGGCAGCAGGGTACTGCATCACGTGACGATGTTTTCTGCGGTAGCTGTGCTGGTTAGCTGTCTGTTTACAAGCGTCAACTGAAACAGTCGTCTTCCGTTGAAATTTATGACTTCATATTAAACTGATACCACACTGTAATGTCCATTGCAAATAATTAATATTTCAAAATCTTAGTATTTTCTAATTGTGTTGGAAGAATGTCTTTTTTTCTCTCCCACGGCATGAATTAATCACGAAATTATCTGTTGTTGCAAAGTGTGTAGAACTCTGTTTTGAATACCGATCGAAATGGAAATATTACACAAAAAGGTCATTTCATGGATGTACCAGATTTTCTAATTAATGGAAATTGAGTACATTTACCTTTATTGGTGAAGCTGCAAAACTGAAGTCACGCCCACGTAGTGACTATATTTTTAAGTTTTTCAACGAACGTAATGACTTTTGGGTTTGTTGTTAAGCAGGTACCTAATAGCAAAACTTACTTTCTACCAACGAAACGAACAGCAATACCATTTACAAGTAAATCTTCTAAAACAATGTATTTTCAACGCGTATGTCACGATTCTGCTATGTTACTCGTAAAAAGTATGTCCGTCCACAACCCTGAATTGTTTCCAAAGTGTAAGGACATTCTTAAGGCCGGCCGCGGTGGCCGAGGAGACTGAGGCGCTTCAGTCACGGTCTGCACGGCCACTACGGTCGGGGGTTCGAATCCCCCCTCGGGCATGGATATTTGTACCGTCTTTAGTATAAGGTAGTTCATAAGTAGTTTGTAAGTTTAGGGACTGATGACCCCGTAGTTAAGTCCCATAAGCTTAACAAACATTTGAACATTTGAACATTCTTAACAGACAGATAGCCACTCCTGATTAGCTGCCTTCACTTCCCAACATTCACCTCGCCTCTACCAACATTACATCAACTAGAATCCTACAAAATTATTAACAGCGAGTTATTCAACTCAATACACTAGCTACAAACACGATCTTCAGAACAACTTTTTGTTGATCCGAAGAAGAAAATAATGAAATTTTTTGGTTTTATAAAAACACAAGGCTACAATTTTACCCCCGGCAGCGGTGGTGCAGTTATGTTGATGTTGGCAACAACAATTGAATGTGCATTGAAAACTCAATCACATAGAATGAGGAGAATGATCATTGTGTTTAAATAAATAATTATCGTTCATTCTGCTGTACAGTGAACAGGTTCGTTTATGTACCCTGGCCAAGTCAGTAAAATAATTTACATTGCAAATCGAACATTTCGTTGCCAACTTTAACATACTCAGCAACTGCTTCCGCAAGTAAAATTTACCCAACACGAAAATCAGTGAATTAATTAGGTACCCTTTGCTACTTTTCAGTGAACTTTGTGTGAAGTGTGAAATTAGTTTTTTGAACCCAAAAACTTATCAAACTGTGTCTATAACTTTGTTGTATCAACAAAATGTCTCTTAAATATTCCCCCTGAGGTTACTTCTGTGTTTAGATTTGGTAAATTTGAGCAACGAAAATGTTTGTTCACGTCTGTGTATAGAGCCAAATATAATCAACTTCGTAAAAAGTCTTTCAGGTGGTAGTTTTATTTAGGAAAAAACTTATAAAACTGTTAAAACTGCCATTCTTAAATTTGACTTTCATTGACTCATCTGCTTGTAGATCGATTATTTCCATTTGCAAAACTGCAGAAACACCTTCCACTTCACAAGACAAGGGGTTGTGTAAAATTTGTATTTCCTTTGAGTATGCATCTAAATCGGAAAACCTGCAAGACAACTCTTTCTTCAGATGACCAAGAAATCGCCTTGAAAAAGAGGGCGGTAAAATTTAACCACGTCGAGTGATTGGCAATTAGCGAAATGTGAAACAATTTTGTTACAATACTTTTAAAAAGTATTAGCTTCTGCCGAAAAACTTTAATGTGCTTGTACAAATCACAAATAATATTATCCTCTCCTTAAAGTTTTTTGTTCAGTTCGATTAGTGGAGAGTAACAGCACCCAAGAAAGCTAATTTCTATAACTACTCCTCATCCGATAGATCTTCTAAGCTTTTTTTTTCATTTTTATTTTTTCGTTTAGAAATATTTCTTTCTATACTCAAGCAAAACAAAGCTGACAAAATTTTACCACACGTGAATCACCTTACTGCCGTGTGGCGTGAGGTATGGGAGATCACTGGACAAAGATTCAACCTGTCCTGGCGAACACATGGATTGATGGAGTTTGATACAATGGCTTCAAATAAATTGCACAACAGAAATTACAGGTCTCATTACACAAGATATATCCACGGATTTTGCGCAAAGTTCTCCCTGATGAACACATAGCCTGTCAATAGTTTGGGAGTACCTTTGGCTTTATAGTCTGTATTTATTCTGCCAACAAAACCTGCAAAATTGCCACACATATTTCTTCCTTTATCGTTTGAGATACATTTCAGCGAATAAAAAAGAAGGTAACACTTTGTGGCCGAAGTTAACTGTAACTCTTTAAATGTCATCACCCGTTGTTGTGCCATATAGGGAAATCAGTTATGCTAGTTTTTCAGTTACTTCAAAGTTTGAGCTGACACCTCTAAAGAACAACAGAACTTGGGCATTATTAATGATGTCAGCAGATTCGTCCAGGGCTATAGAATAGCAAGCAAAGCTCGAGTCCTTTTTTGCAATTGATTTGTTAAATCGGAAGCAAAGTCATTAACTCGACGCACGACAGGAACTGCTGATAGAGATAAAACAGTACATTGTTCCGTTTTGCCAGGGACCATTTCTTCAGCTGTAATCAACATGCAGTTCTTTATGTATTCACAATCCGTGAATGGCATTCCTTGTTTGGCGATTTCGTAGGCAATTCTTAAGCTTACTTTCAGAGCGGCTTCACCTTCATAAACACGTTTTCTAAAAATGTTTTTTTTTTTTTTTTTCGAAAAGGCTATATTTTACGCTCACGTACATTGTCTTTGAACGCAATTCTTTCCGTTGGGTAATTTGGTTGGAAATTTCCATTTCTAACATAGCTTCTGCCTCAGAAAGTGTCTTTTATACCGCAACTTGCAATTCGAAAAGTTTCTTTGTTAATGTTGTTTGTGACTCAGGTATCTTTCGTTTTGTCATTGTAGTGACGTACCTACCTGGTTAGGGACTGTGGACAATGTTGTGCCCAAGATTCTATGGAATATTTCCTACAGCATAACTCATATTTTAATCGCCATGAACAGAAGAATCAATATTCTCAGCTCCTTGTTAAACCTTAATCTCGATAGCCTGCTAAAAGTTTACAGACTTCCAGAACCTACCAGACTGTCAAATGGAAAACAACTAAAACTGTTGTTTTTGTGGTCTTCAGACCACAGATTGGTTTGATGCAGCTTTCCACGCTATCCTATCCTTTGCAAGTCTCTTCATCTGAGACTACGAACGGCAACCTACATCCTTTTGAATCTGCTTACTGTATTTGTCCCTCGGTCTTACGAGTTTTACCCCACACACTACCTTCTAATGCTAAGTTTACGATTCCTTGATGTCCCAGAATTTGTCCCACCAATCTATCCCTTCTCTTAGTCAGGATATGCCAAATGCTACTTTTCTCTCAAATTCTGTTGAGCACCTCATTAGTTACGTGATCTACCCATCTAATCATCATTCCTGCGTAGCACCACATTTCGAAAGCTTCTATCATCTTTTTGTTTGAACTCCTTATCGTCCACCTTTCACTCCCATATAATGGTACACTCCAGAAAAATGCATTCAGAAAGGACTTCCTAACACTTAAATCAATATTGGATGTCAACAAATTTCGCTCCTTCAGAAACGCTTTTCTTCCCATAGTCTTCTGCATTTTATACCTTCTTTAGTTCGGCTTTATGAACAACATTTTATAATTTATGTTCGTATCAATAACATACAAATCTGCAGTTGTTGTACACCTCACTAACTATATAAATTAGATACAACTTGAAACTTCCTGGCGGATTAAAATTGTATGCCGGAACTGGCATACTTTTCTTCTGCAAGTACTTCGCCCACTACTTTCCGGCACACAATTTTAATTTTCCTAGAAGTTTCATATCGGTACACAATCCGCTGCAAAGTAAAAGTTTTAAAATGTTCAAATGTTTGTATAGTCTATGGAACTTAACTACGGGGTCATCAGTCCCTAAACTTACAAACTACTTATGAACTAAGACTAAGGACGGCACAAATATCCATGCCCGAGGGGGGATTCGAACCCCCGACCGTAGTGGCCGTGCAGACCGCGACTGGAGCGCCTTAGTCCCCTCGGCCACCGCGGCCGGCTGAAGGTTTTATTCTGGATGCAAGTTGTCTGTTTGTACTGCATGTGTCCAGTACTTATGCAACATGCAAGGCACTCGGAGTGGCTTACAGGAGATCATCCTTTGTATAAGACGAAGGGCACAGAGGGTCCTGAAACATGTAGCTTGTGGTTTGTTCTTGGCCACATTCGCGCCTGTACCGAAGCCCCATATCTTCATCTTGTCCCTGGCACTTCCAATTCCTGATCGTAATATGATCAGAGATATCCGTAGTGTCAAAGTGGTAGTTCTTCAGCTTCTGGCATTCATACGAAAAGGTGTGAGGTTTCGTCTTCAATGCATCGGGTGGGCATTATTCCGTTTCGCTCTCAGACTCTTCTTGTTAGCATGGACCTTTGTGCGTACACAAGGTGGTGCTGTTTTGCCCGATAGTAAAGCTCATATATTGGGGTACCGCTAGGCTTTAAACAACGGTACTTAATCTCCAGGTTTCGTTGAACGCTATATATACTTGTCTGAAACGAGATTACCTGTACTCGACTGGGCAAGGATGTTCTGCCGTGGAAAAGCACAGTGCCATTGCAGAAGAAGTAATAGTTTGTCGACGTGCGCCCCATTATTTCCCGATATTTTGCTAATTAGGGACACAATGATTAAGATCTTTACAAAGGAGTGGTGCAGAAGCTACAAGATGCTAGGCACTTAGTACATAATTGCTTTCAATCTGTCTCTTCATGCAAGGTGAACGCGAGGATTGTAAAGATTAGCGTGGCATCAGTCTTGTGAACACTGGCTACAAACTATACCTAAAAATTAACTGCCTAATGAATATAACAGAAGCTGTTATTTCTTAGCAACAAAATGGATCCATATCTGGTTATTCACAATTTGTTTATAATTAAGAACGTCGTATAATAGTACAGAGAATTTAACAAAATCAAATGTTCAAATGTTTGTACAGCTTATGGGACTTAACTACGGGGTCATCAGTCCCTAAACTTACAAACTACTTATGAACTACTTACGAACTACGACGGCACAAATATCCATGCCCGAGGGGGGATTCGAACCCCCGACCGTAGTGGCCGTGCAGACCGTGACTGAAGCGCCTCAGTCCCCTCGGCCACCGCGGCCGGCAGAATTTAACATAGAAACCGATTAACATTCATTGATCACGAGAAAACGTTTATTCGTGTCAGCCGTCCTAAAGAAGATTGTGTCATTTCATTATAATGAAAGTAGTAAAAACTCTCTACCAAAATACACGTATTGTAATATACACCTGCAAAACGCAATTAGAGGAAAATAACTGTTAATCAAGTTGTAAGACCAGAATATGGAATCTCACCCATCCTTTTTAATATCTAGAACAGGGGTATCCAACCCGCACTCGTGGGCCGCATGTGGCCCCAAGTAACTATCAATGCGCCCCAGTATGTATCTTCCACGTGAATATATATATATATATATATATATATATATATATATATATATATATATATATACTAAACAAATAAGTATTTTAATGTTCTAACTTGGGGGTATCTGCTCGCCGTAGGTATTAGTGGTGAATGGGGACAAGAAGGCAGGAAAAGTTAATTTTCATTACAATTTTCTCAATGAATTTTGTTATAGCTGATAGGAACACATTTAGATTGTAAAATTCAAATGTCTGTAGAGCTTATGGGACATAACTACGGGGTCATCAGTCCCTAAACTTACAAACTACCTATGAATTAGCTTATAGACTGATGACCACGCAGTTTGGTCCGATAGAATTACAAACAAACAAACAAACAATTAGCTTATACTAAAGACAGCACAAACATCCATGCCCGTGGGGAGGTGGGGGGGGGGGTGAGGATTCGAATCTCCGATCTTAGTGGAGGTACAGAACGTGACAGGCGCGCCGCAGACAGCTCGGCCACTGCGGCCGGCATTTAAATTGCATACCGCGAAACAATCTATAATGGAGGCTGCGAGAATCGAGATATGGCTGACACACCTGATCGGAAAATTAGTATATAATTTTAATTGTATTAGTTTCCCCGTTTTATGCTGACTGCAATTCAGTAATTATTTCACACCAGATGTGTTTCGTCTTTTATTTTTAACGTACCTTCTGTGCAAGATTTTTTAAATTTAATTAATTAATTTATTTTTTAATTTGGCATTCAATCTAAGGAGACGGCAGGCCAGATAAGTTTTAAAGCACAGAGTTTAATGAAAATGTGGCTGGACATGAAATCAAAATATTCAGTTAACGACGAGGTATTTCTTGGGAAAAATATTTTAATAGACGCTTTTATAAAATATAGTACCGCTACACCTTCAAGTGCTGTAGTGGAACGTCTTTTTCCTACGAGGAAAAGATGTTTTGACTCCCAAACACGCCTAACAGTCAAACGACAATTTTAATATGTTAATGTTTCTTAAAGGCAATGTGTACCTTATGTCAAACGATAATCAGTGAAGTTATTATTTTGAGTCTTTCGTAAATTTTATTTTATTGCTCTATTATTATTATTCCTAACTAAGCTTTACGTATTACTAAGACACTATGTCCTGGCGGCCGGCCGCAAGCAAAAACAAATGACAAAATCTTCATTATGAACAAGAAGACCAACCATCTCACAGAACATAAAACTTTTTCGCCAAAACGAACGACTATAGCGAAGGCGGTTTTGCAACTTTACTAAGTGGTATGTGATTAGTCCTCTTTTTTTGCGCTTGCAGCCGAGTCCCAGGATAGTGTCCGAGTAACACTAGTTATTATTTAGACTCAAAGTCTTACTTAAAGTTGCCCAACCAAAACTTTTTATCAGGGTAATACGATTTATTGAATTGCTCACTTCAATAATGTAACTACCTCACATATATGAATTTGGAGACTGAAGGCGAGTTTTCTCGGATGCAGAGTACTTTTACGAGTTAACGATTATTGTTAACTTCCGTTAAATTGTCCGTAAAGTAACGCTTTAACGTTTAACGAAGTTAACTTTTTTAGTAACGGATTAATGGTTAACGAAGCAAAACTTTTGATTAACGGTGCCCAGCTCTGCATAATGTCATCTTTGTTTGGAAGCACGCACGTTTGTGAACAGCTATTTTCAAGAGTAACATTTTCAAGAGCAAAACCCACAAAAATAGTAAAAACAGAACCAGAATCTCAGATGAACATCTTGATAACACCTTGAGAATTTATCACTTGGTTCATAAAACCATCCATTTTTTGTTGGACACGCGACCTTACGTTGGCATGTATGAAAAAAAAATTGTTGAAATGTCTTGGTCGCAGTTAGCTTTATTTCATGACGCGTTTCGAGACATCATCATCAGACTGTGGTACAAAAGAAGAAAATTACATTTTTGGATGTATATAGAACGTAATAATGATATCTATAAGGAGTATATACCATATTAATACATGTATACTTACAAAACATTTTAAAAAACGATGGGAATTACACCATCTTGGCATAGATTCACGAATACAAATTTAAAATACCATCATGGATGTCTGGTGAAGGTGTTCAACCAGACTTACATGCTCAACTGTGGTGAGAGGGGGGAAACACCGTAACTGGTAACCTAGGCCCATTCGCCACCAGATGGCGCAGGGTTGGCATTGGAAGTTACGTGAATAAAGCTATACATAAAACATCTTGGGCATACTATACTGTGTGCAGTCATAACAACTGTGAAAGTTGCGTGAATAAAACTACACATAAAACTACACATAAAACTTCACATAAAACAATATACTGTGAGCAGTCATAAAAATGTGAAAGACATTTCTACGAAAATGTGTTAAGTCATATAAAAATATATATAACCGTGAACGACATTTCTACAAATGAGTTAAGTCATATAAAGTTATACAAAACACCAATTCAAGCACATCAAAAACCATTAACGGGACAGGGCGCACGACAAGGGAGGCGTGGGAGGGCCAAAGAATAGGATTTGGCGTTGCCAAATACAGCACAAAACACATGACAAATGTTAAAAAATACGCAACCCGGCCACTGCGACGTTACAGTGACACAGCCGCTCATCACACGCTACAAGCTGAGATTACAGAACAATTACCAGATAGAAAATTATATGAAGGGGCAATATTCATGTAACATTTATGTGCCATGATGTCGAGACAACTAACAAGGTCCGACAATATGAGTACAATCAAGGTTTAAAATCGAAACTAATGACAAAATAGGCATTATACAAGTACCATTGAATCACAACAATTTTCGTATAAGTGGTAGGTGGATGAGGTGTGGTGATTTTTTTTAGTTGATTTTTTTTACGAAAATATTACATGTTACATAAAACATAATATATGCTGTAAGATACAATGAACAATAGGACACATGAGACATGTCCAGTGGACAGCTGTGTTGAGGCATATATTAGAATAAGGTATAATTTTAAAGACTATAGTAGTCTCACATATTAGATGAAACATATGTTGTAAGATACAATGACCAATAGGAAATGTGATATATCTAGTGGACAGTTGTGTTGAGGCATACATTTGAATAAGGTACAATTCTAAAGATTAAAATAGATCAACCGTATGTCATAGATAAATGGACATGTGTCAAAAAGGGAGGTAAGGAAAACTGATTAGCAGTTGGGTGGTTATAATAAAATGTAAAAATATTTTCAGGTTACAAAATTATACCTATGGTACAGTCATCTGTTAGATTAAATATTGTCATATGTGGAACTAACCAAATTTGATCACATGTAGTCAAAATGGGGGTAAGGAAAATTGACTAGCAGTTGGGTAGTTATAATAAAATATAAACTGTTTTCATGTTACATAATTATACCTGTGGACAGTCATCTTTTAAAAACTATTGTCATATGTAAAATTAACCTTATCTGATCACACATAGTCAAAATGGGGGTAAGGAAATTGACTAGCAGTTGGGTGGTTATAATAAAATGTAAAACATTTTCAGGTTACAAAATTATACCTATGGTATAGTCATCTTTTAAAATATATTGTCATATGTGTAACTAAACCAAATCTGATGATACATAGTCAGACACTAAAAATAACAGTATTAAAAAGAGGGATACATAAAATATTAACAATGGATAATACCTGATGGTAAGAAAAATGTAAAGGTGTGATAAATTACAGGTTATACCTGTAGTACAGTCATATTCTTATTTGGAAATAATCTAAACATAAACAAACTGAACATTCATAGTCATGGAATAATATGGCCAGTATATAAAAGAAATATATATATATATATATATTTTTTACTGTATATTGGATACAATCTTAGTGGTTATAAGGCAATGTGGAAGGTATTATAGGTTGTACACTATACCTGTGGTGCTCAAGACAAAGAAATATTGAAGTATATATATATATATATATATATATATATATATATATATATATACATTTTCACAAATGTCTGTCTAGGTGTGTTTGCGTTTCGATATGTCTGAGTGTGTGTGTATTTGTTTACCTTCCTCTTTGTCCCCTAAGGTAAGTCCTTCCACTCCTGGGATTGGAATGACTCCTTTTCCACTTCCTTAAAACCCATATCCTTCCCTTTTCCTCCCCTTTTTCCCTCTTTTTCCTGAAGAAGCTGCCAGTGGTGGCGAAAGCTTGTATGTGTGTTTGTGTGTGATTTTATTTGTTTTTTATTTGTTTCTCTCGACGAGCCGGTCCTTTTGGTAAGTCATCTCTTTTCTATATATATATATATATATATATATATATATATATATATATATATATATATATATATATAAATATTTTTTTTTTTTTTTTTTTTTTTTTTTTTAAGTGATATCTTGTCATAAATGAGACATATCCAAAGTTCAGATGGAACAAAATAAGGTGCTTGTACACCTACTGGTGTGAGCATATATAATATACAGAAGATAAAGGATATTGAAATGTAAGTAAGGGTGGCATATTTACTTACAAAGGCACCTATTGTTAAAAGATAGCTAATATACTAAAAAAGAAAAATATGAAAGTGGCATATACTACACAGCAGAGTACCTTTAAGAAGTTAAGACATCAAGTGGGGGTCAAACAAAGGAACAAGTTCAAAAAATCAGGGGTTTATAGGATCCAATGTGGGGGTTGTGACAAATTTTATATTGGCAAAACTGGGAGAGATTTTCATACCAGATATAGAGAACATGGTTATCCAAGTAATACTTCAGCTTTAGGTCAGCATTTATAGAAAAAGGGACATCAGCTGCACCAAATTGATCAAGGCCTAAAAATACTCCACTTGGCACCCTCCAGTCGCTTCCTCGATGTGATGGAAGAGTTTGCAATTTATACACACCGAATCTGTGAACCACACCACATGCTGAATGAGCAGGAAGGTTTCAATAGAAATTGGTATTTTCAGTTGTTTGATGATACCCTAAGAGGTCTTAAATAGGTTCTACACTTCACCACATACCTTTACCCAGCATATGATTTTCTTTCATGCCATGCACCCAATTGTATATCACTGGCCCAGTGCCATTCCTATAGATACCCCCCCCCCTCTTTATTACTTTTTCTATCTCCTCTTAATCGTATCCAGAAAGGAAGAAACATATTAATGACAAAGAGATGCCAGCTTCATTGATAGTTTTAATCAGTTTTACTGTTAGTGTAACTTTAGTATCTGACACACCCACACATTTATTTTAACATCTCTAAATTATGTACTCTGAATTATTATTATTTTAATGTACATCATATATGCTCATACTAGGTGTCCATACAACTTTATCATTGTGTACCAAATCAACTTGCACATAGTTCATTTATGGCATAATGTCATTCTTACAATACATTTCAATATCCTTTATCTTCTGTATATTATATATGCTCACACCAGTAGGTGTACATGCACCTTATTTTGTTCCATCTGAACTTTGGATATGTCTCATTTATGAAAAGTTATCACTTAAAAAAAAAAAAAAAAAAAAAAATTATATATATATATATATATATATATATATATATATATATATATATATATATATATATATATATATACTTCAATATTTCTTTGTCTTGAGCACCACAGGTATAGTGTACAACCTATAATACCTTCCACATTGCCTTATAACCACTAAGATTGTATCCAGGTATCTAAACAAATGCACTATGAAAAGAAGATAGCAACATCAGGAAACCAAATAAATACAATATGGGATATAGTGAAAGAAGAGACTGGTAGAACCAGAAAGGAACAAGAGCAGGTACGGTTAAGAGTAGCTGAGACATTAGTAACTGATGGGCATAGTGTGGCAAATCTATTTAACAAGTACTTTATATCCGTTACTGATAGTATGGGATTGTCTGGGTCAGTAAATAATGCGCTTGAATATTTGAAACTAGCATTTACAAATAACTTCACACACATGAATATGTCAGTCACTTCACCACAAGAAATATCTTCCATAATAAAATCTTTAAAAACAAAGAATTCCAGTGGATACGATGAAATATCAACAAAGTTAATTAAAGCGTGTTCTTGTGAACTTAGCACAATCTTAAGTTATTTGTGTAACCAGTCTGTTATAACGGGAACATTTCCTGATTGGCTAAAATATGCAGATATTAAACCTCTCTTCAAGAAGGGGGATAAAGAGATACCATCAAACTACAGACCCATTTCACTTTTGCCAGCATTCTCAAAAATTCTAGAAAAGGTAATGTACAAGCGGCTTCTCAACCACTTAACCACAAATGGCATATTGTCTAGAACACAGTTTGGATTTCTGAAAGGTTCCGATATTGAGAAGGCTATTTACACTTTCAGTGAGAATGTACTTAATTCATTAGATAATAAATTGCAAGCAGCAGGTATTTTCTGTGATTTGTCAAAGGCATTTGATTGTGTGAACCATAACATCCTTTTAAGTAAATTAGAATTCTATGGGGTCACGGGAAATGCTGCAAAATGGTTCAAATCGTACCTCACTAACAGGAAACAAAGGGTGTCAGTGCAAGTGACTAGTGAATTAGGCCAACAGTCATCATCGGGTTGGGAAGAAATTACATGTGGTGTCCCACAAGGATCCATCTTAGGGCCATTGCTTTTTCTTGTGTACATTAATGATCTCTCATCAGTTACACTACCAGAAGCAGAGTTCGTTTTGTTTGCAGATGATACAAGTATTGCAATAAAGAGTACGTCAAGTATAGTGATAGAAAAGTCTGCTAATGATATTTTCATGAACATTAATAAATGGTTTAAAGCCAACTCATTGTCATTAAACTTTGAAAAGACGCACTACATGCAGTTCAGAACATGTAAGAGATTTCCTGACAGCATATGCATTAAATATGAAGAAGAGCAGATAGAAGAGGTTGACAGAATTAAATTCCTGGGATTACAGCTTGATAATAAATTTAGTTGTGAGGAGCACAGCACAGAACTGCAGAAACGACTCAACAAATCTGTATTTTCAATACGAGTGTTATCAGACATAGGAGACATAAAAATAACAAAGCTTGCATACTTTGCTTACTTTCATTCCTTAATGTCATATGGTATAATATTTTGGGGTAACTCTTCAAGTCAGTCAAAAGTCTTCAGAGTCCAAAAACGTGTAATACGTATTATTTGTGGAGTAAATTCACGGACGCCTTGTAGAAGCCTCTTCAAAGAACTGGGCATATTAACTACTGCCTCTCTGTATATTTATTCCTTAATGAAATTTGTCATAAATAATTTATCCCTTTTCCCAACAAACAGCTCAGTTCATACATACAATACTAGAAATAAAAATGATCTACACAAGGATTTAAAAGCACTTACTTTAGTTCAAAAAGGGGTCCACTACTCAGGAACACACATTTTCAATAATTTACCATCAAGTATAAAAAATTTAGCTACAAATAAAGATCAGTTTAAGAGGAACCTAAAAGACTTTCTAGTGGCCAACTCCTTCTACTCCATTAGTGAATTTCTAAATTGTACCAAATGATGCATGCACTCATACTATATTAGTATTATTATATTATCACCAAAAAAATTATGTATCTGTATTTATATTATAAGTGTATGTATTTATATTATTAGTATTATTTGTTATTCAACTTGTAAATTTTGTTTCTTGACATGTTCCACATCCACGAGGATCCCCTCAATATGGATCTACGGAACAAATAAATAATCTAATCTAATCTAATCTCCAATATACAGTAAAAAAAAATATTTCTTTTATATACTGGCCATATTATTCCATGACTATGAATGTTCAATTTGTTTATGTTTAGATTATTTCCAAATAAGAATATGACTGTACTACAGGTATAACCTGTAATTTATCACACCTTTACATTTTTCTTACCATCAGGTATTATCCATTGTTAATATTTTATGTATCCCTCTTTTTAATACTGTTATTTTTAGTGTCTGACTATGTATCATCAGATTTGGTTTAGTTACACATATGACAATATATTTTAAAAGATGACTATACCATAGGTATAATTTTGTAACCTGAAAATGTTTTACATTTTATTATAACCACCCAACTGCTAGTCAATTTCCTTACCCCCATTTTGACTATGTGTGATCAGATAAGGTTAATTTTACATATGACAATAGTTTTTAAAAGATGACTGTCCACAGGTATAATTATGTAACATGAAAATAGTTTATATTTTATTATAACTACCCAACTGCTAGTCAATTTTCCTTACCCCCATTTTGACTACATGTGATCAAATTTGGTTAGTTCCACATATGACAATATTTAATCTAACAGATGACTGTGCCTCAACACAACTGTCCACTAGATATATCACATTTCCTATTGGTCATTGTATCTTACAACATATGTTTCATCTAATATGTGAGACTACTATAGTCTTTAAAATTATACCTTATTCTAATATATGCCTCAACACAGCTGTCCATAGGGACTGATGACCCCGTAGTTAAGTCCCATAAGCTTTACAAACATTTGAACATTTTGAACAGCTGTCCACTGGACATGTCTCATGTGTCCTATTGTTCATTGTATCTTACAGCATATATTATGTTTTATGTAACATGTAATATTTTTGTAAAAAATCAACTAAAAAAATCACCACACCTCATCCACCTACCACTTATACGAAAATTGTTGTGATTCAATGGTACTTGTATAATGCCTATTTTGTCATTAGTTTCGATTTTAAACCTTGATTGTACTCATATTGTCGGACCTTGTTAGTTGTCTTGACATCATGGCACATATATGTTACATGAATATTGCCCCTTCATATAATTTTCTATCTGGTAATTGTGAAAGATTATTCTGTAATCTCAGCTTGTAGCGTGTGATGAGCGGCTGTGTCACTGTAACGTCGCAGTGGCCGGGTTGCGTATTTTTTAACATTTGTCATGTGTTTTGTGCTGTATTTGGCAACGCCAAATCCTATTCTTTGGCCCTCCCACGCCTCCCTTGTCGTGCGCCCTGTCCCGTTAATGGTTTTTGATGTGCTTGAATTGGTGTTTTGTATAACTTTATATGACTTAACTCATTTGTAGAAATGTCGTTCACGGTTATATATATATTTATATGACTTAACACATTTTCGTAGAAATGTCTTTCACATTTTTATGACTGCTCACAGTATATTGTTTTATGTGAAGTTTTATGTGTAGTTTTATGTGTAGTTTTATTCACGCAACTTTCACAGTTTTTATGACTGCACACAGTATAGTATGCCCAAGATGTTTTATGTATAGCTTTATTCACGTAACTTCCAATGCCAACCCTGCGCCATCTGGTGGCGAATGGGCCTAGGTTACCTGTTACGGTGTTTCCCCCCTCTCACCACAGTTGAGCATGTAAGTCTGGTTGAACACCTTCACCAGACATCCATGATGGTATTTTAAATTTGTATTCGTGAATCTATGCCAAGATGGTGTAATTCCCATCGTTTTTTAAAATCTTTTGTAAGTATACATGTATTAATATGGTATATACTCCTTATAGATATCATATATACATCAAAAAATGTAATTTTCTTCTTTTGTACCGCAGTCTGATGATGATGTCTAGAAACGCGTCATGAAATAAAGCTAACTGCGACCAAGACATTTCAACAAATTTTTTTCATACATACCTTGAGAATTGCAACCAGTTCGATCAACCCTGATGCTGATACGTTAGTTTCTAAAATCCAAACTCATAAATAACATTAATTCTATAATTTGCCATTATTTATACAGTGTGAAGCGAAATTCGCGTACTTGAGCTTCGCAGCGCGATTTCTCACAGGCCAGCGATAAAAAAATATCTCTCACAAAATTTCGTCCTGCGCATATTTCCGGCAGAAAGTGAACGTCGAAGACTGATACGAGTGTGTGTTCCATACGTAAGTATGTTTTAAAATTACACAATTACACCAAGAAACTTTAGGGGATGTAGAAAGCATCTTCAGGAACAAAATGAGCACAGAGACGCATGACCGGAAACGCCATTCAACAACACTAAAGATCAGGCCACTAGACATCCCCTCCACCCGTAGACAGAACCTTCAGCAACTCCGTCGCTCTTCAGCGTCGTTGGATGACGTTTCCGTTTTTGTTTCTGAAGACGCCTTGTACATCCCCTAGAAGTTTGTTGCTGTAACTGTGTAATTCTGAAAGACGCCGAGGTATGGAGCACACACCTATCTCAGTCTTCGATGTCCATTTACTGCCGGAAATATGCCCAGGAGCAATTTTGGGGATAAATAATTTTTTTTTATTTCTGGCCTGTGAGGAATCGCACTGCGAAGCCCGAGAGGGCGAATTTGGTTTCACATTGTGTATAAAATTGTTGATAATATCACATGTATCATTTCTTCTTTCATCGCAGCCCTGGTAAGCTGAAAGATTGTACACCTTTGATTTAGGTTGACTTCTTCTGCAATACCACTGGGTATTTCTCCTGCTGAATATGCTTCCGTCTATGGTGCATGGTCACCGTTACCCTTAATCTAACTCTGAAATATTAGATTGCAGCCTATCAACCGAATTTGCCATCACAACTAAGTCGCTGCTTATGCGAGACTGCTTTTTTTGTTTCACCTATTTTAATCTCACTCTACCAGTGAACATGTAATCCATAACTAGTACGAAGAAGAGTGGTGACAGGTTATAGTCTTTGGCTATCCCTAAAACTACCGTAACCATGAGCTCAATTTACCATCAACTCTAACTGCTGCCTTACAATCTACGTAAAGAAGTTTGCCTCCCATTAGTGGTTCATGGTGTGGGTTCCTGTAGTCATGTTCTAATTCATGAACCACGGGCTACGTGTGACTTTCCAAGTCAGTGGTCCTGACAGCTGGGATAACAGTTAATTTTTAATAAGGTTGGGCATCTCGGCCTTATTTTGACACGCGGCCACCTTTGTGCTCAGACGGGCAAGAGTACCAAATCCACCGGTTAGTCCCCGAAACCGTTGGGGGTTAAGCCCAATGGGACCCTGGGCAAGTAATTCTAGCACCCTGTTTTCTAGGTTCTTCGATCGGAAGTTGGCAACATTCACAAGCAGACCACTCAGCTATCTAAGTTTAGAATTTTTTGATATTTATGGTTCGTTAAGTTCAGAAGTCAAATAACAACAGCCAAAGCCATTCGACGCAACTCTAAAAATTTCTCGAGAAAATCGACTTTGGAGTTTTACAAAGTAAATGTAAGTACAAGTATCAATAACTAAAACTCCTCCAGCGACTGTCTATGTAGCTCAGGTAGGAGCATTACGGCCGCACAACCATAGGGTCGGTGGGTCGAATACCACTGTGCCAGATATTTTATTTCTTTCCGCTGCTTTCGAATACTTACACATTTTTAATATCCAATGGTAATTTTTACGAACGTGAACGTATTTTATATAAGGTTATTGATAACAATGGTTTCAATCAAAAAACATAAGTTACATTTTTACAGTATTAGTTGACGATGGTAGTCTTTGTTTGTTCAGTTTGAGAAGAGCTACAACACTGTTTTTGGAAAGTCATCTCTACAGCTACTAATGGCTTTCCAAGCAGCTAACGTACTCAACCATCGTTTTATGTGACAAGGTTTTCGGCTCGTCTACATACACATAAACAAAAACAGACACAATACGTGGAGCTAGAGATCACAAAGTGTCTTATATAAATCAATTCGGAAAAAATCATAGTAGGATTCGAACCACCAACTCCATAGTTGTGAAACCTCAACGCTACCACCTAAACTACACCGACAGATGCCGGAACTGTTTTAATTATTCATACTTACGTTTACTTCACAAAACTTCAAAGTCGAATTTCTCGATAATTTTTTAGAGTTGCGTCGAATAGCTTTGGATGATTGTTATTTGAGTTCTGAACTTCACATATCATACATATCAAAACAATTTGAAGATGAAACTGCGTGGCAGATTAAAATTGCGTGCCGGAACGGGGTCTCGAACCTGGGACGTTTGCCTTTCGCGGTAAAACGCTCTACCACTCTACCAATGAGCTACCCCGACACGACTTACAGTGCCGCCCCACAACTTCAATTCTGCCAGTACCTCACCTCCTACTTCCCAAACTTCACAGAAGTTCTCCTGCGAACCTTGCAAGACTAGCACTTCTGGAAGAAAAAGATATGGTGGAGACATGGCTTACCGGCCTCTTACTGTTAATGCATTGAATTGAATGCCACAAAAAAAAAAAAAAAAAAAAAAAAAAAAAAAGGTTCAAATGTTTGTTAAGCTTAAGGGACTTAACTTCGGAGTCATCAGTCCCTAAACTTACAAACTGTACCAACATTTGAACATTTTTGAGACATGGCTTAGCCACAGCCTAAGGGATATCAGTGCACACTCCGCTGCAGAGTGAAAGTTTCATTCTGGAATTTAGAGATATCCACGTGGTCTTCTTGTCAGACCAAAACGGCTCGCTCCTGGAGGTGACGGAGTCCCACCTCTAATTGACTCGAAGAGTTGGTAAGATTAATCGCGCAACTGTTTTGATCGGTACGTTTACTCCTGGAAGTGCGTCGGCGGACGGTCGGTTTATTTGAAATGACAGTCAGCGGGACTGTGCAGAGTGATGGCTGCCGTGGACGGGAGGCGTTCGCTAGGCGCAGACGGTGCGTGATTAACGGCCGGTCGCCGTTGTTTATGGCGGCGTCGCACTTTTGTCCGCCGTCCATTAATCAGACCGCGACTGCCGACAGCCTTAATTATGTCATTGTGGGCCGCGACGCGCAGTCTATCGCGCCAAATATTAATTACCGCAGCCGCCGCGACGGGCTCAGAAATATGGCGCCGGCGGTGACCGGCTGACTGGCGACGAATGGCGCCTCTGACGTCACTGGCCCAGCCAGATTCTCGGGTTCACTCAACCCGGCCGCCTCCGATTAATACGTCGAGCGCGTTAAGGCGGCCCCGATAAACGCTACCTCAGGCGTTTCCGTCATCTCGCTCTTATATGTATTACCGAGTAAATTGAATTGGCCGTAGCTGTTGCATATTAATGTTCTTCGCGCTGCGTGAATCCAAAATGAGACACTTTTGTTCGTTACCTGTTCACCGTGTGCCTACATCTCATTTTCCACTTTGCCCAGTGAACCGGACACTCACTGGGGCACCTATATGGGTGTAATACAAAACATCTACAACTTTACTGCGCAGCGCATCTCATGATTGGTAGCAGTGGGAGGAAACTTTAGGCACAGTTAGTAGCGCATCCAACAATGGGAGATGAGAGGCTCAAGCCGCCCCCACACAAAAATAAATAAATATTCATAATGATAAAGCACAACCTAAAACTGTTCAACTACCACCACCCCCCTCAAATCACCGCTCTCACAACTAAAAATAAATAAATAAAACCTTTCAAACTAGCCCCGGATCCGCCTTTAAGCAGTTGTTCAAATGTTGAAATGTTTGTAAATCTATCGGACCAAACTGCGGCAGGCCGCGGTGGCCGAGGGGACTGAGGCGCTTCAGTCACGGTCTGCACGGCCACTACGGTCGGGGGTTCGAATCCCCCCTCGGGCATGGATATTTGTGCCGTCCTTAGTCTTAGTTAGTTCATAAGTAGTTTGTAAGTTTAGGGACTGATGACGCCGTAGTTAAGTCCCATAAGCTATACAAACATTTGATATCCCCCCTCGGGCATGGATATTTGTGCCGTCCTTAGGTTAAGCTAGTTGATAAGTAGTTTGTAAGTTTAGGGACTGATGACCCCCTAGTTAAGTCCCGTAAGCTATACAAACGTTTGAACCAAACTGCGTGGTCATCAGTCCGAAGCTTACAAACTACTTAAATTAAGGTAAACTAGCCGAAGGACAACATGCTGGGGGGGATGGTATGCTGTTAGAACTTTATTTGTGACCAAGCAGTCCTGGTTTATCAGTGATAGTTTTTCTTGAGTTATTCTTTCGCTATGTGAGGCTAATTGTTTCTTTTCATAACTCAAGTAATTCCATGTAAATTTAGTATTTGCATTGTAATTCCAGTAATGATTTTTTGTCCAGTTTCTCAAGTTAGAATACATGCATGTAGGCTTCAGCCTTTGCATAAACATAGTATGGTTGATTTCCTTGCTGTTTTCAACTACCGTTTTCATGTGGTGTCTCGTTCCTCGAGCATGCTAACTTCTGTCTTGGAATTTCTCGATTGATTCCGTCTTTATTATCTTCATACGACCGATTGCACTACGTGCTTCCGTAACGGTCATTACTTCAGCCTTCAGCCATGCTTTCTACTGATACTAGCCTTCTTCCATTGAATTTTCGCGTGTGCTTTAGTTGCTTATTCTAATTTCTTTTTTGTAAATTCTATGTAATTCACTATGGTCATACACCACAAGGTACTTAACAATAGTATGCCGCTGCCTCCCTGCACATGAGTTCGTTTGTGCATAGTATAATTTCAATTGTGCTTGAAGATGCCCACCATCGCCACCGACACTTGGTTTTGCCGCTGCTATGAATTGTTTCTGTCTGAGTGAGTTTTGAAAGCATTATGCGCATGTCTGTAAAGAATGAGTGTGCTTTCTTTGTCCTCTGCGTATTTGCAAATATCCTCCCATGTTACCTCCATATTCAAAAAAGGGCAGAAACTATTTTGTTACGGGCAGTAATTTTATAATTTAATTCACTGTTGTACGAGGTCTGTCTTTCATTGTACTTATTTGGTCTCGCCACAGTTTACTTGATCATTTTATTGAATAGATAATAATTTAAAGTACAAAACGTCTGCTTTATAATTTCATGCTCCCCATCCCATGTTTAGTTATCTGTTTCTTTGTATATATATATATATATATATATATATATATATATATATATATATATATATATATAATTTGTGTTTTTTAAAACTTTGTCTGCTCCCTTAAGGAGTGAGCAGTTAGATAAATTTCCATTGCGCAAGTACTATGACCTTTCACAAATTTATTTATAGCAGCAGTGAGCGTTTTAACTTGCATTTCCTGATCTCTACTGCCCGAGATCATTCATAGAAAATTTAACAAGTTACTTTCAATCGATCCTACAGAACAAGTGTACTATAAAACAAATGTATTTTAAATGTCTGCATCTTAGGCTACAATTGTATTAAAATATTAAAACTGTGGGATTGTATAAGAAAGTATTGTCAGAAAGGTGATGGTAGAAACAAAACGTGGATTTGTTATGATCACGTACCAATACCACAGAACATGCATAACATAAAAGACAAATGGGATCCAAATGACTATATCTTACATCACTTAAGGTTACAAATATTAGAAAGGTTCATGTGAGTGATTGTACAAGCAAACTAATCTCAGAGAAACATTGAAGGGTGAGGGGAGGAATTATGATAAGGGGAAAGAAAGGAATATGGAGTATTGGTATGGAACACATATGACTAAATTATTTACACACATTGAGAACAATATTAATAAGTCGACATTATTTTAATAAAGGTGAATAATGGAATTGTGTCAGGTCATTAAGCACTAGGTCAGGATTCTTGGACTGCTGTTTGTTAATGGCCAGAATTTCCAACAATGTGAGTTTTCTGCCTTTTTTCACTTTATGGAGAACATCACATTTAATATCATAGAGCATCGTCAGCAAAGACGGAATCTTTCTTTTTCAATCTCCAGCTTCTTTCGTGCTCAGATAGTAGCTATAGCCCTACCTGACTGGCCTGCATATAATTTGCCACAAAGATTACAGGTAATTTTATACATTCCACTCTGTCCTTGCTGTTGAACGAAATGGGGACAACAGTATTTATGGTACAAAAAGCTGGGATGTATTTCCTGGATCTCAGTTTTTTGGCAATTAACTTTGAAGTCTTGCCTACATATAGCATGGGGGCCCATTTTTTATCATAACGACTCAGTGATTTCTGTGGAGGATACAGAATTACTGTAATCTTTTGCTTCTTTTTCCTGCTGAGTATGTTGTCAACCAGGGTGGGGCTATAACCATTACTGGATGTCATTTCTTTGATTGTTTTAAGTTCATTTTCGAAATCTGCTTTTTTTGTGGTGTAGGTAGTAAACGATGTACCACGGAGGGGAAGGTTGCATGTTTTTGTGCTATGGGGTGTTGGAAACTTGCTGGTATTACTGCATCTGTATTAGTTGCTTTCCTGAATATGTTAAATGAATGTTTTGCTCTAATATCAATAGTGAGGTCCAAAACCTGACTTTTTCTCCTCCTAACGCCATTTTAAAGTTGATATTATTACATTGTGAATTTAGATTTTGAAGGAATTTATTTAGCTTTCTGATGGTACCTGTCCAGAAATAAAGTACATCATCCACAAACCTACACTAGTAATGAATTTTAGAACTTAGGGGCTCTTTCTCTAAAAATGTCTGTTCAGAGTTGCCCATGAACATCTCAGCTAGTAAGGGGCTAAGGGGGAAACCCATTGTCAGACCATCAGATTGAGTATACAGTGTCTGTTTAAACCGAAAATAATTTTGTTTTAAACATGTCTCTGTTGCCAATTTTATTTCCTCTGCCTCCACTGGATTAGTTTTTTCTTCTACCTAACCAAATAAATCCAAATTTCCAAAGCCTCCCCAACTGGAATATTTGAGAACAGGCTGCTGACATTAAATGACACTAGCTTCGCACTACGTGGAATTGTTAAATCTTTTAGTTTGGTCACTAATGCAAGTGAATTAGGGATTCCAAATTTTGACTGAGATTTAGTTTTTGATTTAATCAGTGATCTACCTCTGGCTAATTTGTGGCAGGGTGATGAATCCGAAGAAACTATATGTCTCACTGGAATACCTTGTCTGTGGAGCAACGGTAATCCATACAACCTTGGTGCTGTGGGATTCATGTTTGTGAGGTATTTGTAATCACTGTCAGAAATTATGGACTGGCAATTTTTAATGAGGTTCTTGACTTCCAAGGCGTATTTCATTGTGGGTTCATTGCATAACTGGGGGAATTCTGCAGGATTGAGGAATGTACACACTTCTTCAATGTAGTCTTATTAAAACTAAACTATTGCCCTTTTCTGACTTGCTGGCGATCACATCTTTACTCAATATGGACAACACTCGTGACTCCTTACAACTAGCACTGAACATATTTACTTCATGTGCTACCAGTGTTTCGTTGACACATCATCTGACAGTGAATATTCTAGATCAACTTTTAGTATGTCTAGCTGTTGTTCCGAAATGTTTGATTTAGGGGCATACTTAATTCCCTTTTTTGAGATTTGGAGCTGTCCAGAAGACAAATTTAGATAAACCAATGCTGATAGGTCGCAGGGTTTTTAATTAATGGAACTTCTATATTACTAGTTTCAGGGGTGGCCCATCATCAGATAACAATTTTACATCGTTTACAGTGTAAATTGCTATCACATCAGTGACGTGTATCGTAAGGTGGTTGCTACCATAGCACACGTCACTGATCGTTAACATTTTATATTGTAATCGATGTAAAATGTTACATTTGTGTCATACATTTTATATTTATTCCACCCTAATATTTATTTTGTTGTAAACTAGTTGTCGGCTTCTTAGGCCATCTTCAAACAACTTAATACTGCAGATTATCCATATTACAGCAGCTACTGTTTTTTGAGTACAAAGATTTTACAAAGATATGTATTCAGTCATGGACTACGTAACCTTAAGTATTTTATAAGAAACAGAGACGCTCAACCAATTACAGCAAAACATTAACTAAGAAATAACTATAATGAAATTTCAATAAATAACAAACATATGGCCCGGTGAGTGTACAACTGTATATTAAATAAAGTTGTACATATGAACAAAAGTAGGAGGGGGCAGATGAGTGAGGAAGACATAAACAATGAAATGTGGGTGGGAGACAATTACAAATGTTTGGAAAATGTGGAAGTGGAACAAAGAAGCATATTAAAGTATATAACCTATATTAAAATTCACTGGTTGTCAAAAGAATAGTGAGGGTAGGACAAGGAAGGAAAAACATTGGAATGTGGGTGAGAAACATTACACAGTTTCAACAAGTGTGATGGCAGGATTATACCTCTTAGCTGTTACTTTAATAACGTTGAATACTGAAATTGAGTTTGATCATTGAGAATTAGGTTTGGCTTCTGAGCTTGGTGTTTGTTGGTAGAGAGAATTTTAAGCAATGTTATCTTCCTGCTTCTATTCGCTTTGTGGATAACATGAAATTCAATGTCAGAAGCGTGACATTCATTCAAGACATGTTCTGCAAAGGTGGAATCTCTCTTTTTTAGTCATCAACTCCTTTCATGCTCAGCCAGTCTAGTAGCTATAGCCCTACTCGATGGATTACATATAATTTGCAACAAAGATTGCAAGACATCCTATATATGCCACTCCATTCCAAAGGTGGAATCTTGTCTTTGCTGTTGAAGAGCAAGTTGACAATAATAACCCTATTATAAAAGGCTGGGGTGTATTTTCTGTACTTAAGTTTGCTTGCAAGCCTTTCTGATGTTGTACCAAGATATAACATTGGTGCACATTTTTTGTCTGTGTAATTAGGTATCTTCTGAGGTGGGTACAAAAGTGGTATTATCGTCTGTCTCTTTTCCTTACAAAGTATGCTATCAGTCAGGGTAGAGCTATAACCATCGCTGAATGCAGTTCCTTTAATTATTTCCAGGTCTGGGTCTGAGGTGTAGATAAAAGACGATGCTCCATGCTGTGGAAGGCTCCACGTTTCTGTGTTGTTGGATGCTGGGAATTGGTAGGTGTTTTTGTGTCTGTGGAAGTTAATTTTCTGTATATTTTAAATATATGATTTTTCTGACTTGTCTATGTTCAGGTCCAAGTAGTTGAGCGAGTCTCCTAACTGTCTGTACCAGTCCACATGCACAGTATATCGTCCACAGAGTGAACAGAGGCAGAAAGCTAACACTGCTAGAAATTCTCTCTGTCAACAAACACTAAGCTCAGAAGCAGAACCTAATTCTCAGTGATCAAAGCCAATTTTAGTATTCACCCTTATTAAAGTAACATCTTTTAGGTATAATCCTGCCACCATGCTTGTTGAAATTGTGTGAAGTTTCTCACCCACATTCCAATTTTATTCCTTCCTTGTCCTACCCTCATCATTGTTGTGAAAACCAGTGAATTTTAATATAGGTTCTGTACTGTAATATGCTCCTTTGCTTCATATTCATATTTTCCAAACATATGTAACTTTCTCCCACCCACAGTTCATTGCTTGTGTCTTCCTCACTCACCTGTACCCCTCCTACTTTTGTTGGTATACATAAATTAATTTTTCAGCTTACTTATTGAAATTTAATTTATAGCTATTTCTTACCTACAGTTTTGCTTTAATTGGTTGAGCATCTCTGTTTCTTATAAAATACTTAAAGGTTATATAGTCTATGACCAGACACATATCTTTGTACTCCAAAGACAGTAGCTGGTGTGACGTGGATAATCTGCAGTATTAAGTTGTCTGAAAATGGCCTAAGAAGCCGATAACTAGTTTACAACAAAATAAATATTATTGTGGAACAAATATACAGTGTATCACAGTTATTTAATATGTCTATTTTCATCAAGAACCGACGGAAGAGTCCATAAATACTATGTAAAATAGTTATATGTTGATGGGCAACGTCCGAAACTAGGAATAAAGAAGTTCCATTAAAGAACCTCAGCGACCTATAAGCATTGGTTTGTCATATTGTCCTAACCTGAACAGATGTTTTAATTATTAAAATAAGACAGTCTAGATCGCAATTCGTCAACAGCAATTTGTCAACAGCTGTTGACGCCTGCTCTGGCCACCGCCACCGTCCACCAACAAGGTACCAAAGGCCTCAAGATGGTTGTGTAGAACAGAAACCGGTTGCCAGTAATAAATGCAACAAATTACGATCTAGACTGTCTTATTTTAATTATTAAAATTTTTAAGATGGCTGTTAAAAAAAAAGTCTTTCAAAAATTACTGAACAGATGTTGCTTGTACAGTTCTCACCAATTTCGTAGCATACGTTGATGGACAGTATCAATGTCCAGAACGCTCCAGATATCTTTCCTATCTGAAACATCTGGTCATGGGATGCGAGGAGCCTTACTAGCCATCACTTGCAGCCACTGCAGTTGATTCCAGTACAGAGATGAAGCAGCTAGGTATGTCGCATCATATATGTGCAACAGACCCCTGCGTTCTTCTTCTCTTATGAATAAAGATCACATAAAATATATCAAGAAGATAATTTGCCCTTTTACCTATAACGATATTTTCATGATGCGAGGTTTAGGCCCGAATCTTCAACTTGAATTGTTACCAACAATGATGTTAGTTAACTACATATGTATTTATCGACATCGAACTTTAAAAAAAAAATAAACTTATCAGCATCTTAAAGTAAATTCCGAACTCCAATTTTATTTCATTTTACTCCAAAGGACTAGGCTTCATTAAAAAATATATATTTCTTATAGTGAGTTTACAGCGATTATGCTAACGTTTGATAGCCTAGCTTCCCCCTAGCTAAATCTATCCAAGATCGAAGAAAAAATTAAACAAAAACCACTAAAGCGCCATCACTGCTTTAATCCGTGATTGAAAATACAATTTTCTTTAGCAAATCTGTGGCCTCTTCAGGTGTAAGCCACTTAACTGAATCTCGCAGCAAGATCAATGAGTATTCGCACCATTCATTTTATTTTACTGGTTCCAATACATTAAATTTTTATAGGTTCGGTAGCAAACTCATAACGACTCACGGCAAAAAGGGTTTGTAACCTTTGACCGACACCAGGCAAGCATGCGAATAGCTATCAGTTTCGTTGCCAAACACCAACTACACCAATTATTCACAGATTCTCTCGGACTCAACTGGTTGCTGTCCATGCGTTATCAGTTCCGTATCTCTCCGGACTGATAACTAAAAGAAACAAAATCCTACTTTCAGTAGGAATACTGCTTTATGAGCCATGCGTTAGTTGGGTTTACGTCAATCATACCATCCAAAATTATGCCGTAATGTCACATAAGTCCCGTACGATACAAATTTTCAACTATCCTCATTCCCCAGCAGGTAAACAAAATTGCATGTAAACAAAATTTCATTATGTGTTCTTGCTAGAATACAGTAAACGCACGATAAAGAAAATTTTATTTGCTATTCTTCAAAGTGTGATTTTAATGGTCACCTGAATAATTATCTCTGTGATGGATTTAATCCTAATACAGTACATTACCCTTATTTTATTTGCTTGAAGGTTGACGATGTTATTAATTGAGTTATGATTAACTGATATTCCAGGTCAATGGCAAACTTTAACGTTTTTATTTCTTCTTTCGAAACTTTAATTCCTTGTCCAAAATTTTCTTTGGTTCTCATCACAGTTTGCTCCATATACACACTGCTTAACATGGGGGGGGGGGGAGGGGGGAGTGAGACTGCAAGATATCGTCCTCTCATCTCGCACTCATGACTAGGAAGGCAACAAGACAAAACAACCAAAACATATTTTGATAGTTTTTTCATCACTTTTGTAATGAGGAAATAAGCGGGTGGTTGTTGCACTAATATGAAATTATTATTGCTGACGAATGTTTAAAATTTAATGTACTCGACTTACAGAACTAAAATTGTTTTATCGCAAGGAATGGTATAGGCAAGCATGGAAGACGAACAAATATTTCTTGTCAAAAATTACATTTGTATCAAACTCGCAGGCTTCTAACTCAGATTTAAAGGGAAGGTAATGGCGAGCCTGGTTTGGATGAAGAGAGTGAGAGATGAAGGAGGGAGGAAGGGGAGAAAAAACGTGTTTAAGAATTAAGTGACGTCACTTGACCAATCGCAGTAGATAAAAATTGCATCCAGCGTCAGGATTCAGAGCGGGATCCAGTTGCTCAACGACCTCGACTACAAAAGTGGATATGAAATGGTCTCATATACAATTTCGTAACTGAATGTCATATCGCATTAGGAACTGTGCTGCACTATCACATATACACACAAATTCATGACGACTGAACATTACATACTAACCACCCGCAAATGGCTATAATGGCCAAACTTCGATACCAAAAATTATGGCAACATTTAGAGAGAGCCATTACTTGAGGCTATTTTTGCACGAGCGATTAATCGGAACAGGTTTTACCCCCCTGCCCCCGTCTGCACTTGAGTGCCGAGTGTAGCCAATCGCCGTCACGGTCGGCCGTTGGTTCTGTCCGCTATCACAGCCAGGCAGCCGCCGGGCCGTTCGCACGTCGTTTGTATTCATTAGGCGGCTGCGCGACCGTGTTCCGCCTTAGTTCGCGCGCCGGCCGCCCGGAGCGCTGTCAGCGGCTGCGCTCGCACGGTTTTTAATTAGCGCGTTAGCGGCGAGGCGGAGCGCGCCGCTCGCATATCGCGGGCCCGCGATAAATCGATTCTCGCGCGACCAGTACCGAACGACCCTCGCATGCGGCGTCGCCGGCCCGCTGCGCTAATGAGCCGTGTTCCGTGAATTAAAAACAAGAAGAGATCCGATTATAGAGCGCGCCGCAGCGTCAGGGGGGGAATGTAGCAGGTTTTAATTAAACGAGGGTACGAAGGGTTGGCGATGTACTGGATCAAAAGCAGAATCTTGTTTAACGTGGTATACGTGAGTGCACAGAGTGCAGGCATTTGCGCAGTAATCCACCGCTGTAGGGAGTGGATGGAGGGGAAAGGGGGCGGGATAAAGTTTTAACTTGTCCCGCTCGACACACAAGGGTTGGAGTGAATGTACTGCCAAAGCAGAAGCCAACTTGCTGTCTGTGGAAGCGTCACTGGGAACGCGAACGGCCTGTATTCACCAACACCCAGGGTAGTGGATGTCGAACTCGCCATGTTTTTCGAAAACCAAACGTAGATTGGAACATATTGGGCAATTTTGTCTATTGCATGACAGTGCTTGAAATTATCCGTCTCTTTAAAATTCAATCATTTTGCCCTTACAGCTTCACCTAGGAACGTGTGTTGAAGTTTTTAAGGTTTCCTGCACGAATGTTCAAAAGATAAATGTTAAAACAGAAATAGTGTTATTCCTTAGTTCAACTGAAACGTCTCAGCGTGAGCCTTGGCAGTCCTGGCTTGTTCCTATTCTATTTGTTTACATTGTCAACACTAACTTTCGGGGCAATTTGCGACTGTGCCTGCGAGGAGACAGAGAAATATAAAATTCATAATTTCACATTTGCAACGTCATGATGCAGGCAGCATTTGTGCTGCATCAGTTTGAAATATTTATTGATTTTTATCTCTTAGATATTCTTAACTAATACACCTTCTTTAGCCTGGTATGCCAAAATCGCTAATACATTTTTTTCATTTGCCGAGTCTGTCGTATCCTTAGGTCAGAAATAGTCACATTTAATCTATTATGACTATCCATTTTGGTGACGTAATTTAAGCATGTTGACCATCCTTTGTTATTAATTTTATATCTAGACAACAAATTTTTTATTTGACGTGTTCTTCTAAGTGAAGATCTAAACCATTGTTGTTGTGGTCTTCAGTCCGGAGACTGGCTTGACGCAGCTCTCCACAATACCCTATACTGAGCAAGCCTCTTCATATCCAGATAAGAACGGCAACCTACATCTGTCTGAATCTGCTTACTGTACCCACCTCTTGGTCTTCCTCTGCGATTTTTACCCCACACACTTCCCTCTAATTCCAAATTCACAATTCCTTGATGTCTAAGAATGTGTCCTACCAATCTATCCCTTCTTTTAGTCAAGGTATGCCAGAAATTTCTTTTCTCCGCAATTCTGTTCAGTACCTCCTCATAAGTTACGCGATCCACCCACCTAATCTTCAACATTCTTCATATTTCAAAAGCCTCAATCCTCTTCCTGTCCGCACTCTTTATCGTCCATGTCTCACTCCCATACAAGGTAACACTCCATACAAATGCCTTCAGAAAGGACTTCCGTAGGCTTAAATCAATATTCGATGTTAACAAATTTCTCTTTTTCAAAAACGCTTTTCTACCCATTGCCATTCTGCATTTTATATCCTCTGTAATGCGACCGTCATTTGTTATTTTACTGCCCAAGTAACAAAACTCATCTACCTCCTTTATTGCTTCGTTTCCCAATTTAATTCCTTCAGCATCACCTGATTTACTTACACTGCACTCCATTACTCTAGTTTTGCTCTTGTTAATGTTCATCTTATATGCACCTTTCAGCACACTGTCCATTCCGTTCAATTGCTCTTCCAGGTCCTTTGCTGTATCTGACATAATTACTATGTCGTCGGCAAAACGCAATGTTTTTAATTCTTCACCCTGAACTTTAATTCCTTCTCCAAATTTTTCCTTGCTTTCCTTTATAGATTGCTCAGTGTTCAAATTGAATAACAATGGAGAAAGACTACAACCCTGTCTTACTCCCTTTCCAACCACTGCATCCCTTTCATGCCCTTCAACTCTGAAAACCGCTGTCTGGTTTTTGTACAAGTTGTAAATAACCTTACGCTCTCTATATTTTACTCCTGCTTGCTTCAGAACTTGAAAGAGTTTATTCCAATCAACATTGTCAAAAGCCTTCTCCAAATCTACAAAAGCTAGAAATGTATGTTTGCCTTTTCATAATCTATCTTCTAGGATAAGCCGTAAAGTGAGTATTGCCTCCCGAGTTCCTACATTTCTCCTGAATCCAAACTGATCTTCCCCGAGATCGGCTTCTATCAGTTTTTCCATCCTTCTGTATACAATTCGTGTTAATATTTTGCAACCATGACTTATAAAACTGATGGTTCTGTAGTTTTCACACCTGTCTGCACCTGCTTTCTTTGGAATGGGGATTATAACATTTTTCTTAAAGTCAGAGGGTACTTCGCCTCTCTCATACATCTTACACACCAGGTGAAACAGGTTTGTCATGGTGCTGGTTCTCCCAGAGACTTCAGTAGCTCTGAGGGAATATCATCTACTCCAGGGACCTTATTTCGACTTGGGTCTTTCAGGGCTCTGTCAAATTCTTCTCTCAGTACAGTATCTCCTATTTCATCTTCATCTACATCCTCTTCCCTTCCTACTATATTGTCTCGAAGTTCATTTCCTTTGTAGAGCCCCTCTATATACTCTTTCCACCTTTCTGCTTTCCCTTCTTTGCTGAGAACTGGTTTTCCATCAGTGTCCTTGATATTCATAGAGCTGGTTTTCTTATCTCCAAATGTATCTTTTATTTTCCTGTAGGCTGTATCTACTTTTCCCCTATTTATACATTCTTCTACATCCTTGCATTTGCCTTCTAGCCACTCCTGCTTAGCCATTTTGCACTTCCTGTCAATCTCATTTCTTAGTCGTCTGTACTCCATTTTGCCTGTTTCATTTACTGTATTTTTATATTTTCTCCTTTCATCGATTAAATTAGTATCTCCTGTGATATCCAAGGATTTTTTGTAGGTCTTGCCTTCCTACCTATTTTGTCCTCTGCTGTCTTCACTATTTCATCTCTCAATTTTACCCATTCCTCCTCAACTGTTTTATTTTCCCCTGTTTCTGTCAATTGTTGCCTGAAGCTCCCTCTGAAATTTTTAAGAACTTCAGGTTCCTTAAATTTATCCAGGCCCCATCTCCTTATTTTCCTACCTTTTTGTAGTTTCTTCCGTTTCAGCCTACAGTTCATAACCATCAAGTTATGGTCAGAGTCTATATCTGCCCCTGGATATGTCTTACACTGTAAAACCTGGCTCCGAAATCAATTTCTTACCATTATAAAATCTATCTGGTATCTTCCGGTGTCTGTTGGTCTCTTCCACGTATACAACCTTCTTTTGTGATTCTTAAACCACGTGTTTGTTATAACTAAATTATTTTCCGTGCAAAATTCTACCAGGCGTCTTCCTCTTTCATTCCTTTTACCCAGACCATATTCACCTACTATCTTCCCTTCCCTTCCTTGTCCTACTACCAAATTCCAGTCTCCCATAACAATTAAGTTTTCCTCTCCCTTAATTGTCTGAATAATTTCCTTTAGCTCCTCATATATTTCTTCGATTTCCTCATCATTGGCAGATCTAGTTGGCATATAAACCTGTACTAATGTTGTTTGTGTTGGCTTCGTATCTACCATGACAATGATAATGCGATCACTGTGCTGGTCATAGTAGTTTACCCGCATTCCTATTTTCTTATTCATTATCAATCCTACTCCTGTGATACCCCCAAATGATTTTGTATTTACAATCCTGTACTCACCTGACCAGAAATCCTGTTCATCCTGCCACCGAACTTCACTAATCCCCACTATATCTAACTTCAAGCTATCCATTTCCCTTTTTAAATTTTCTAATTTTCCTACCCGATTAAGGGATCTAACATTCCACGCTCCGACCCGTAAGAATGCCAGTATTGTCTTTCCAGATTGATCACATCCTCCTGAGTAGTCCCCGCCCGGAGATCCGAATGGGGGACTATTTTACCTCCGGAATATTTTACCCGAGAGGATGCCATCATCATATGTTCATACAGTAAGAGCTGCATGTCCTCGGGAAAGGTAACGGCTGTAGTTTCCCCTTGCTTTCAGCTGTTCGCAGTAGCTGTGTGGCAAAGCCACATTAGCTGATGTTACCAGGCCAGCTCAGTCAATCATCCAGACTGTTGCCCCTGTAACTACTGAAAAGGCTGCTGCCCCTCTTCAGGAACCACACGTTTGTCTGGCCTCTCCACAGATACCCCTCCGCTGTGGTTGCACCTACGGTACGGCTATCTGTATCGTTGAGGCACGCAAGCCACCCCACCTCGGCAATGTCTGTGGTTCATGGGAGTGGCTGAAGATGATAATTTAAATAACTGAAACTGGTGTCTGAAAATAAATCTATTAGCGATCTTGGCATAACAGCCTAAAAGGAATATTTTTAATTAGCATTTAAACAGATCGCTGTCCACTGACGAAACATTTTAGATGTTCTACGATGATATATGTCAATCTTACATCACTGTCCAACCCCATGAACCACAGACATTGCCGAGGGGGGGTGGCTTGCGTGCCTCAACGATGCAGATAGCCGTACCGTAGGTGCAACAACAGCGGACAGATATCTGTGGAGAGGCTAGAGAAACGTGTGGTTCCTGAAGAGGGGCAGCAGCCTTTTCAGTAGTTACAGGGGCAACAGTCTGGATGATTGACTGAGCTGGCCTTGTAACATCAGCTAACTTGGCTTTGCCATGCAGTTACTGCGAACGGCTGAAAGCAAGGGGAAACTACAGCCGTTACTTTTCCGAGGACATGCATCTCTACTGTATGAACATATGATGATGGCGTCTTCTCGGGTAATATATTCCGGAGGTAAAATAGGTCCCCATTCGGATCTACGGGCGGGGACTACTCAGGAGGATGTCGTCATCAAGAAAAACAAAACAGTTCTGAGACACCAAGGAATCGTCAACATAGCATTAGAAGGAAGTGTGTGAGGTAAAGATCTTAGAGGGAGACCGAGGGACGAATACAGAAAGCAGATTCAAAAGGATGTAGGTTGCCTCAGGTGAAGAGACTTGCACAGGACAGGGTAGCGTGGAGAGCTGCATCAAACCAGTCAGCGGACTGAAGACCATAACCACATCAACAACATCACTGAATTAACTCCCATCTCCCCCTCTGGCGTGGAAGAGTGAGTGTCTGAGTCTACCTGCTGCAGATTTGTAAAATGGCAGGTAGAGTAGTGCTTCCGTCTGCTATGGCTGCAGTTTGACCAAAGTTGGTTAACTTAACCAAGACAACGAGATTTTGACCCTCGGCTTTTGTCAGTGTCAGTTACAGGCCGTTAAGTTGGTGTTAGAAGGGCTGCCTAAGGACACTTCCTTTGCATATTGTTGATTCGCTGGCTGGAGGCCAGGAGACGGAACTCGGCTACTGACCACTGGTAAAGTAACATCGTTTTTCAAGCGCCATCTGGTCCACAAATATACGATTTCAAATAGTGGAAGGCCTCAGGCTAGCTGAGGTTTTCTAATCGTTTCTTTCATATCTCTAACGTTGCAATCATGATTTATTTCGTGCAAGAAAAGGCATCATTTTCCTATTTTGCTGCGTTACTAAGAACTTTCTTTGTTCCGCTCGTAACTGTGATCTGGGAGAATAACTCACCACAAAATGGTTAGTTATGGTTAGATCATTTTGTTCATTTTGTGAATGTGCGTATGACTGTGATTTAGTATGCCTGTACTTATATTCTAATCGTTCCCTAAATTTATTTGAGAATTTGTTTGTGATCCTACCTGTGTACCTTACATACTGTACTCACGTGTTGATGATTCGATGACTGAGCCATCAGCTCGATTTTTTCTCATCTCTTTCAGCAATTATGAGTATTTTGTTTCCAGTATGGCTTTGCTGATTCACTTTAGTTACGAATTTCGCGGTACTATGCAATCTGATTAGGTTCTCGTGAACCACGCGTTCCTTTGACATAATTTCACGCGTGAATATTTAATTATCTATGATGTCGTCCTGTTGTTATCCCCGGAGCTAAATTAATTATTAACGGTAGCCAGACGACAGATATTTCTTTGCTTTGCGTATCTATTGTGGGGTGTTGAACCTCATTCCTTCCGTTCTTCAAGCTTGAGTGTGTGAATCAGTTACGTGTGTAATCCAGGAACTGTTCAGCCACATTTTATGCTTGTTTAAATGCTACACTTAACAGGCACCAGCAATTTCATGATAGGTTGTTTACATGTTTGATTCTGTTCAAATGTTTGTTAAGCTTAAGGGACTTAACTGCGGGATCATCAGTCCCTAAACTTACAAACTATTTACGAACTACCTTATACTAAAGACGACACACACATCCATGCTCGAAGGGGGGGGGGATTCGAATCCCCGACGGGGAACGGCATCGCGTATCGCAGCACAGCGCGCCAATGCGCTCGGCCGCTCCGCCGCGGCATAACTGTTCTTCCTTATCCTTTGTGCACCTTGTAATTTAATCCCACTCTTACTGAAGTATCACTTGCTTCACTCCTTAGCGATTCCACCTCGCATTTCAGTCAGGAGCCTTGTACAAGACATTAATGGTGAAACGCAAAGTTAACTTCCCGTCAAAGAGACATCAATATTGTATCGAGGCTTATTCTCTAACTGCATTTCTTGAATGTGATTAAAGAAACTGTGCAGGAGTACTGATTTTCATCGGTGTCCTATTGCTACAAATAAATGTTTAGGTGAATATTTGAACGTGCTGCAGTAGGTTGCGCTGCTCAGCATTAGAGTAACTGCAGGCTTGTGAACTTCTTCAAGTGAATTTAATTATTATGGTGCCTTGCGCAAGTTTGTCAAATATATCGTGAAAACACTTTGCACGTTATCATGGCAAGATAACCAGAAACGACTCTACAATCTACGCGTAGCATTTTCACGTCTTATTTCTTCAATAGATGAAAGCTCGCTGATTTCTCCTCCACTACGCTTTGCTACCTCCACTATTACACAGTCCATGCTGACACTGTCAAGTCTCGCTCGTCTTCTGCCAATGTAGGGTGGACGAAGCATCGTGTGCAGCCAACCTGGTACAAAAGCCATCGCAGTGCCCAGCGCAACACCACGCTTGACAGACCACTGGGAAACCAAACTCGGAGTCCAGCAGCAAATCAAGCGTCGTCTGGGGCGGGCTTTAGTCCGCAGAACCTCATCAGGACTGGTGTAACGAACGCCGCCCGGTTCTGTTAACAGATGAGTCGAGACGTTTGTGTTCTGCCGGACAATCGTCGTCTCCTCATCTGGAGAGAACCTGGAACTAGAAAAAAATCCTGCCTATGTGCAGGAAACTACGGAATATCACGATAGTCGACGAATGCTGTCGGCAGGAGTCAGCGTTGGCAGACGTACGAACCCCTATGTCGTTCAGAATCGCGTTTTCCTGCTCAGAGGTATAGAGACGAAATCCTTCGATCTTTGTGCCCTACGCTAGTTCCCACAGCGCTTAACTGCTGGCCAACTTGCTTGAAGTTGAGGGAATTGAACGAATGGAGTGGCTGGAGTGGCCAGCTTGTTCACCGGACTTGCCGCGGTGGAGTAGCCGACCTGTACAAAGCGCCTCGCTGCGGAGCGCGCGGGTGCTCGCCGTCTGAGGTTCGAGTCTTCCCTGGGGCATGGGTGTGTGTGTTGTCCTTAGGTTTACCTTAGTTTAAGTACTTTGTAAGCTACGGACTGATGACCACGCAGTTTGGTCCGATATATTTACAAATTATTTTATTTATTTTCAACGGACTTAACCCCAACTGAGCATGTCTGGAATGCACTTGGCAGACGCTTTGCAGTGAGACCAGCACCTCCCACAACGGTCGCAGAGAAGATTGGCCAAATATCCCTCAAGAGCTGACTGATAACCTCATACTGTGCTCGCCTAGCAGATGTGCAACTGTGCTGGCCGTCTGAGGTGATCACACACCACATTAGAGGACAACGAGAGTGACTTTTTCACCATTATGGCCACCCAATGGTGCCTCGTTCTAAGTAAACGTCATGTAAACCTAAGATAAAGAGTCGAAACAGCAAAATATCGTACTGTGCCACACACAAATTACAACTGTAACCAATATCTGAATAAAATACGTTACCACGTGTGTGTTGTGTATGATATCTCACAAGATCCCCTATTTGTTTTGTGCTGAGTAGTTCCAAGCAAAACACTATATATATATATATATATGTGTGTGTGTGTGTGTTCCGAAAGAACTAAAGCAGATACAAATACTGCAAATGACAATGTAAGTTCCTAAATTAGTCCTTATATATATATATATATATATATATATATATATATATATATATATATATATATATATATATATATATATATCTAACAAAGTTGTCAAATCAAATAACTCGTCCAAATCACTCAATAACCAAATTCTGTAACTGGTATTATAGAAAATAAAAGCAAAAATCCACGGAAGACGGCACAATAAGTGCCGAAACATGTTTGGGTATAAAAACAAAACAAGGTGTCTTGCATAAGGCGGATTTAGCCACACATCTATATTCTGCAAGATTCCGAGTTGTTCGAAGGTAACATGGCTTTCTCTGAATAGTGCATTTGTTCCATTTTGTGAACATGCCATGAAATACATACCAACGAATTGCAAACTTAGACTTCTTTATCACATGTACATAAACTGGGAAATTCTTTTACAATGACTGGTATAAATGACCAAATGATAGAAGCAACATTGTACATTGATCAATTACTGGAGTTATGCGGAATTCAGTATTACAACACTTATTCCGTTTGTTATTTTAGCTGTAAAAGAAAATGTAGTCACGGTTTGAAACAGATTATTTCCTCTTTATTTTAGTGCTGAACAAAGTCATATCTGAACTACAGATAAGGTAACTGAATCTACATTAAAAGTGTGCCTAGCAAACATGCCAAAGACAAACATTTTAGTAGAGCCACTGAACCTAATTAATGATTTTTAACATACTCCATAAATAGTAAATGATTGCTTACGAAAAAAAATTGGTATTTTGTTACAATGTACACACTTACTTCCCTTCAGTTTCATCAAGGAACGACAGTTGCCACAGAAATCTAGGACATCATTTATATATGAAACTACCAGTATTAGCACGTTGTTTAAAATATTCATTACTAGCTTAAACCCGCGGCTCCGCTCGCGTGTTGGTTGATTATGATAGGTAAGCTATCTTTCTGTAGTGTGCTATGAGACTGGTTTTGAAGGATGAAATGAAATGCAATAACTTCTTTAGAAAGAAACATTTTAATCAACATTTAAGTTAAAAAAATAAAATTATGTGAAGTGCTTAATTTACAATAAATAATACATACATTATTCCTTATAGCCTGTGTTGCAATATCTCAACACGTATGGTGAGAGTAATGTCAAAATTCATTTTAATTTCATTTTAGAGCATTCTGGTAATCTACATTATTTGTACTATTGTGTGGTGCGTAAATGTAGAGATTTTTTGGGTTTGCCCACCCTTGAGCAAGCGACGTATAATTGACCATGTCAAAAACATGATGGCTGTAAATGGATTCATGCAATTTTTTAAAGAGATGTATTAAAAGAAATTTCTTTTTCACTGCTTTATTTATTTATTCTTATATTTCCTTATTCGTATGTTTATCCTTACAGAGAAAGAGCTGAAGACATTGTAGCACGCATAGGCCAAAGATATGGTCTGTGGCATCACGTTTCTCTGTATGTAACCTCCTTGCTATACAGTCGCAAACGTCATCACTGGCCTTCAGTCCGAATTTTTTTTATAATTTCACGACTTTCAATCACCATATCTTCAACCCCTTTATAGCTATCGGCATGGAACTGCTATTGCGTACAACGGGAGACTTCGGACGACAATTACACACAGGCCATTCGTTTGCATTCTGTAGTTTTCGCTGCAGAGCGAAATATTAACACACACACGTAGAATTTTATATACACCGATAACTTTCCATCCCAATATAGGCTACTCCACCCTTTTATCATTATCAACCCTCAAGCAACAATGCAACCAATAAAATCATTTTCAAAGAGTAAATATAATTATCAAAGAGTAATTATTGTTCCGCATTTCGCGTTATATTCTTCAAATTACTAAATATCTATCAGATCGCCATAAAACCGTGCCTAAATCTTCCTCAGGTATAAATTAGTAACTGCACAAATATTTAAGTCTCTGTGTCATGTTGTTCGGACGTGATAAGCGTACACCAAACAGGCATATATATATATATATATATATATATATATATATATATATATATATATATATATATAGCTATCCGATCGCCATAAAACCGTGCCTAAAGCCTTTCCCGGGTAGACAGTAGTAACTGTACAAATTTTATCTCTTTATGTCTTGTGGTTCAGACGTGATAAAACGTACACCGAACAGACATTCACATTTATTGATATAGATTACAGTATCTCCCCAGTTTATGTGCATATGCTTGAAAATCGTTGGTATGTACTTGGCAGGTGTTAACTGCTAATACGATAGTTTAGACAATATACCAGGCTGTTCCAACAGGTTGCTCTGCGAGCAGCAGTGCACGCGAGCGCTCACTGCCTCTGCTGGAAGAGGCGGTGGTGGGACAAGCTGACGTCACGCACGCCAGTAGAGCGCTGTGCTTCACACGCCAGTACTCGGGTGGGCATAAGGAAACATGCGTGTGTTGAGTTCTCCTCAATAAGTAGTTGTGACAGTAGCAAAAGTGTGTAGTCGCCAAAGCCTAGTGCCTACTTTTTTATAAGAACTGTATCTCAATGCGAGATGCCTACAATACTTATCACAACGAAACTCTTTCTCGAAATTTGACTGAAAACTCAAAGAGATTTTGGTCATATGTTAAATATACTAGGGGCAAAACACAAACAATACCCTCACTACATGATAGTAATGTCGATCCCGTCGATGACAGCGCTACTAAAGTAGAGTTACTAAACACAGCTTTTAGAAACTCATTCACCAAATAAGACGAAACCAATATTCCAGATTACGAACGGAGGCCGTAATAAGTAACGTAGAAGTAGATATCATCGGAGTAGAGGAGCAACTAAAATCACTTAACAAGTCTTCTGCTCCGGATTAGATCTGATTATGCTGAAGCGATAGCTCCTTACTTAACAGCCATATACTACCGCTCTCTGAAAGAAGGATCTGTACCAAAAGATTGCCGCGGTGGAGTAGCCGAGCGGTCTAAAGCGTCTCGCTGCGGAGCGCGCGGTTGCTCGCCGTGGAGGTTCGAGTCCTCCCTGGGGCATGGGTGTGTGTGTTGTCCTTAGATTAGTTTACCTACGCGTAAGTAGTTTGTAAGCTACGGACTGATGACCACGCAGTTTGGGTCTATAGATTTACAAACATTATTACCAAAAGATTGGAAAGTTGCACAGGTCACACCGATATTCAAGAAAGGCAGTAGGAGTAACCCACTAAACTACAGGCCTATTTCATTGACGTCAATTTGCAGCAGGGTTCTGGAACATATCCTGCATTCAAATATTGTGAATTACCTAGAACAGAACGATCTATTGACCCAAGGTCAACACGGATTTAGAAAATATCGTTCATGCGAAACAAAACTAGCTCTTTATTCACACGAAGTGATGAGTGCTATCGACAAAAGATTTCAAGCTGATTCCGTATTTCTAGTTTTCCAAAAGCCTTTTGACACTGTACCTCACAAACGGCTTTTAATCAAATTGTGTGGTCGCCCCAAATTTGCGATTGGATACGGGATTTCCTGTCTGAGAGGACACAGTTCGTAGTAATCGATGGTAAGGCATCGAATAAAACAGAAGTGATATCGGGCGTTCCACAGGGTAGTGTTATCAGTCCTCTGCTGTTCCTTATTTACATAAACGATTTAGGGGAAAATCTAAATAGCTCTCTTAGGTTGTTTGTAGGTGACGCCGTCATTTACCGTCTAGTAAAATCATCTGAAGATCAAAACCAACTGCAGAACGATCTGAATAAGATATCAGTATGGTGTAAGAATTGGCAATTGACTCTAAATAATGAGAAGTGTGAAGTCGTCCACATGAGTACGAAAAGAAATCCGTTAAACTTTGTTTACAAGATAAATCAATCGAAAGTGAAGGCCGTAAACTCCGCAAAATACCTAGGAATTACTATTACTTCAGACTTATATTGGAAAGAACAAGTAGATAATGTCGTGGGAAAGGCGAACCAGAGACATGCAACAGAACTACAAAAGAAACTGCATATTCTACGCTTGACCGTACATTTTTGGAGTATTGCTGCCCACTGTGAGATCCGTATCAGGTGGGTTTGACGGAGGACATCGAAAGAGTCCAAAGAAGGTCAGCTCGTTTCGTATTGTCACGATACAGGGGAGACACTGGAATGGGAATCATTACAACAACGGCGCTTATCGCTGCGACGTGGGCTACTTACGAAACTCCAATCGCCAACATTCACCTCCGATTGCGAACATATATTGTTGACTCCCACTTACATAGGTAGAAATGATCATCAGAATAAAATACGAGAAATCAGAACTCGAACGGAGAGATTCAGGTGTTCTTTCTTCCCGCACGCTATTCGAGAATGGAATGGGGGATAAATAGTATAAAGGTGGTTCGATGAACCCTCTGCCAGGCACCTAAATGTGATTTGCAGAGTATCCCAGGTAGATGTAGATGTAGAATAACAGAGACTGATGTCCACTATGTATCACCACTCTCACTGCACAAAGATATTCAATCTACAGTGTCATTACAGGAAAAAGAACAGCCCCGTTTTTTGCTTTTATGTCTCACATCCCTACTATTATGAGGATGCATATTGGGTCGTTATTTTCTTGCACTGTCTTTCTAAACCGAAAAAGTATTTGTGCCATTTCTTGTGATACATGCTGGATCGACAGTTATGTCAGTCATTGTTGCTCGTGTTTAGCGCGTTCTGAAACTTTTAAGGCAGGCGATTTTTCGTCACTATTGTTATTGTCAATTAAGGTGGTATATTACTCATTTTTCTGAAGTAAGCTAATGTGCCTAAACGCAAATGTACTATTTCATTGAACATAAAAACGTGTCCTACTTTTCTCGAAGACCGATATCCTAGTTATGAAATGCTCTGTAAAATTCACGTTGCCATATTTGGGATTAACATGGTGGGTGAGCTTGATAAATCAATCAGTCATAATCTGACTCCTTTTGAGACTCTGGAAACAATTTCTAAAATCAGACTTCTTCATCAAAAATAAAAAAAAAAAAAAAAACGGAAAAATTCGTTACACACACAAGAAATACTGCGTATGTTGGTTCCATGAAACAGGCATTTAAACAAATAAAATAATGCCACCATGAAAATGCGTTAATAAATTCCAGTCATGAAACCACGTCTTTTATATTCAAAAATCAAATGTTTGTTAAGCTTATGGGACTTAACTACGGGGTCATCAGTCCCTAAACTTACAAACTACTTACGAACTACCTTATACTAAGGACGGCACAAATATCCATGCGCGAGGGGGGATTCGAGCCCCCGAGCGTAGTGGCCGTGCAGACCGCAGACCGTGACTGGAGCGCCTCAGTCCCCGCGGCCACCGCGGCCGGCTTTAAAAATGTTCAAATGTTTGTACAGCTTGTGGGACTTAACTAAGGGGTCATCAGTCCCTAAACTTACAAACTACTTATGAACTAACTAAGATTAACGACGGCACAAATATCCATGCCCGAGGGGGGATTCGAACCCCCGACCGTAGTGGCCGTGCAGACCGTGACTGTAGCGCCCCAGTCCCCTCGGCCACCGCGGCCGGCTTTTTATATTCAGGTCCACAGAGCTTATACATTAATTATAATAACCAAAAACATTATTATCGCTGGGGATTGGCCTGGCATCACATGTCCCGCATTTCCATGGAGAAAAATGGCAGGCTGAATTATAGCAGTTTCAGGAACAATTGTGCCCATCACGGGAATAGGAATGTAACTGACAGTTTCCCATGACGTCCCAGCCCACCCGGTTGCTTCAGTTGCACGTGTGCTCACCGCAGCCGTGTGCCCCACGCTGGGACTGGTCACGGCTGATAGGTGGTATCCCGCGAGCAAGTGAGCTCTCACTAGCTTACGCGCGAGTGCGCAGGCCGGAACAGCAAGCACTAGATTATAAATTATCGTACTAAGAATTGCGTGTTTCTGTTATTTCTTCAGTGTGCCATTGCTTTGAAATGACAACGCGTGAGTTATAAGAAAATCATAAAATACAGAAAGTAAGATGGCATGGCAGAGACTTCTGGGCGAGGAATGACACGTGACATTTCCTACGCCTGGTTTACGTAAAATCAAGTGACAGTGTCAAATTGCGTTATTTTTGCAAATATCTCTGTAACTGTGCAAGTTACGGAAATAACATAACAGACCAGAGTTGTTGAGAATTTACTCCTCCACAAATTAGTTTATTCAACTTTTTTGTCACATTTACGGTTCTAACGTGAAACCTTACTCTATTCTTTCAACTATTTGTAGTGCACAACAAACTGATCTTACTGCTTGCTGTAATTGTACCTGAGATTCCTGCAAGGAAGATATCAACAGAATTTCACGTAGAAGTCAGAAATATGCTCCTTGCCTACTTACAGCTGGTGACACTTTGTCACTTATGCAAAGAAATAGATGACATCTCCTGTAAAAAATAAATCTTAAAATTAACAAAGTCTAACTAGTGAGGATCAGTTCGGGTACTAAAGTGATGTCGCTAGTTAAATAAAAAACTGATGGAAAATTATGGCTTTATTTGCTTCTTTGAAAACTCAAATCATCAAAGAAACAAGTTAAAGTTTTAATTTCCAAGTTCCGAATAGGTTGACAGGATAAATGAAATGTATAAACAATTTCAAAATAAAATAAAGTTGGTAGAAGAATCACGCCTACTTGACTTTAAAATTAATTTAATTTCGTCAGTTTACGTTCAAGGCTGTCCCATTGTCAAAAATATTATGCAATGGTAAAAAGAATGTATTTGTTATTGTCGTTTGGGGATGGGTGGAGTTCGACTTAAGCGTTTGCACACAGTACTGTTAACTGCACTGATGGCTGCTAGCTGCGTCTTTGTTGAAATCGGAACTAAATATCGTCTGTCTTGATCGACTAGTGCCGATCGCACTTTCCCTGCCTCTTGATGAAGTTAAGAACAACCTATAAAAGCTAGTCTGGCTATAAATTGGCGTGGTACGTCAGTATCAGACAATCCCACCGCGTTGCCACTCAAAAGCATTAACTAATGCACTCTGTCTGTGGTCACAGTAGATATGAAGTATCTCAGCCAACACAATGAACAATGCGCAATCCTTAGTACTCTCCACTGGAGATTCTCTGGAATCTGCTCCATAACAAAGGTGCTCCTTACAATGCAGTACTGTACAGGAGGTGTTATCGCCTCTCCTCACAAAAATCACTGCGAGAGCATCGCACTGTGAACTTGCTTGCGACGACACACACAGCCAGCATGGGCGAGAAAGCGAGTCTGCTTTAATTTTTCTCATTTCGCTGTGTATATCTTCTGATGACGCTAGCACTTCTCGCTAGTGGCTCATCTAACAATCGGATAGTGCATCTTAAAACGCCGTATGGCTCACTGGCCAATAGTGAGTCAGCTAAAGTATTGTTTAGGAATTTTCTCTAGACTTTCTGGCGCCAGTGTATTTGCGTCACACCTGCCACTAAGAATTCCACGCAAACATGCTTTGTTGAGCTTAGCATTTCTGGCTTTTAAAAGGATTTCAAGGGTCTGTGTTTCCCCAAGGCAGTTACTTTCTGCCCAGACGTCTCCCGCGGCGAGGGTGGGGTGAGGACGTTTTCCGCCCACCTGCCTTTCATCACCGGTGCCCGCCATGCTTTAGAAAAACAAGTGTGTTCATTGACTAGTACGCGTCAGTCTTAATTATCTTACTGCACTTGCGTCATGATCTCGTAATTTGCATATCAAACTGTAATTATTACCATTAAAAATGTCCATACTCCATTGAGTTTATATTCAAAAGATTTGTCTTGATGAGTGGAACGTGATTTCAAGGTCGGAATATGCAGGAAGTGACAGTAATGAAAACTTGACTCCTTATACGGTTGAGGCGTTATTTGCATTTAATTCCCTGCTGTCAAAAGGCCATCACAAATATTTTAAATATTACTTGCCTATTTTTTGTCGGAAATATTTGAAAAGGGATGTTCTACTGGCTGGTGGCTAACAATTATGTATGTAAAATTTGGTGCCCATCAGTTGAAGGTTCGACATTATATGTGGGCATACATTACAAACAGACATTGTCAGATTGCCATTATTTTTGCAAATATCTCTGAAACGATGTGAGACATGAGAAAAAAACCATAAAAGAGCAAAGTTGTAGAGAATTTTCTCCCCTACAAATTCGTTTATTCAATCTTTGTTTGAAATGTACGGTTAAGTCGTTGTTTTAATTTAAATTTCGAGCTCTTAAAATGCGATCACAAAGGCTACTACCGTAACCTAAAGTGGACCAAAAAAAAGAAAGGTTTTTCTACTACCCATTGTAGCCGAGAAAACCTTTTTCTTTAAAAAATAGAAAAAAGCTAGTGGACTTAATTAACATTTTACAGTAATGAACTTCAAGAAGGTTAATATGGTATGACGTGCACTAAATCTGAAAACTTACTCCACGTGGCACGTGCTTGCAAAACATTTTACAGCTTTCCTTCTGGTCACGTGCCAGATCCTTTTGTATTTACTCTGTCGTAGCTTGAGGACAAAAACAAAAATTGTATACTCATTTTCGTCTCAGAAGCAAAATATCCAGAAAAATATTTACATGTCATTTAATTTTTGGCTGATAAACACCTGCTGGAACGTACGATTTTTATGCAGGATGGCGCTCCACCCCATATTGCTAGACGTGTGAAAGATCTCTTGCGCACGTCGTTTGGTGACGATCGTGTGCTCAGCCGCCACTTTCGTCATGCTTGGCTTCCCAGGACTCCAGACCTCAGTTCCTGCGGTTATTGGCTTTGGGGTTACCTGAAGTCGCAAGTGTATCGTGATCGACCGACATCTCTAGGGATGATGAAAGACAACATCCGATGCCAATGCCTCACCATAACTCCGGACATGCTTTACAGTGCTGTTCACAACATTATTCCTCGCCTACAGCTATTTTTGAGGAATGATGGTGAAAATATTGAGCATTTCCTGTAAAGAATACCATCTTTGCTTTGTCTTAATTTGTTATGCTAATTATTCCTTTGCTGATCAGATGAAGCGCCATCTGTCTGACATTTTTTGAACATTTTTTTTCCTATTAGAACCCCATGTCATTCGAAGCATGTGTGTCAATTTTTACCGCTCTATTTACATTATTCCGTGATTTATTAAGTTTTCAAATTTTTACTGACTTTTTGATCACCCGGTGTGTATTAGAAGTGAAGCAAGCTATATTTCAGAGGAATAACAGCAAATAACTCCACCGAGAAGCTGACGCTGTCGCCGCTTGGAACAAAAATGGCGGCGGCAGCTGCTGCTACAGCTGAAGTCGATGCGCAGGTCCGTCTGTATACAGGCGCCCTGCTCTCCACTACGAGCTCCTAGAGAAGCGGTCGGCAACTGGCGGACCGCGGTCCACGTTAGGACCGCGGAAGGCCAAAAACTGGACCGCCGAAAGTATTTTGAAAGCATAAGTTACATACTCTACTTATTATTTTTTTTTCTGTAGATAAGGAAATGGGAAATTAATTTGTAATTTGTTACAGAATGTATCATCATTCCGTGACAAGCTGATTCTTTGAAAAAGACTTTTTAAGCCTATAATTTCTTAATTTTACAACAATTTTTGAACATAAAAATCCTGAAATAGACATTTTAGTATTATGAAATTTCTTGGCCGATCTTAAGAAGAAATTTGCAGTAAGATTATACACGAGTCGTCACGATTCTTAACATCACGTTTTGAAGTTTCTCCTGTAGGAGAATGGACGGATGTGACTGCGAAGTTGTTCCACATTTCAACGCCTTTTCTCGAAGTGGCAATAACAGACGTGCAGGAAAACATTTCCTTGCAAACCTAAAAAACTGTATCCACTGTAGAACGTAGGAGTCAACATGTACCGGAAATATATGAAAATTAAAATAAATGTATAAATAAATAAATTAATTAAAAATACTATCTAACGAGCTGCTCTGTTTGGCTCCACATTTATTTGTGAGATTTCATTTTCAAAAATGAATGACACTAGTTATCGCTCAAGACTAACGGTCGCGCACTTTGAAGACATTTTTCGTATAAGCTGCTCCGCACGTGAACCTAACTTTAAGCATCAGCTCAAGACTGCAAATGAATTTTTTCTCACGGATTTTTTTTAAACAGATATACACACCTTTCATTGTACTTCATTCTTTCTTAGTAAATATGAAAATAAAAAATAGTACGAGGCGCGTCCAGAAAGTAAATTCCGTTTGGTAATAAAATGAAATTGTACACAGATACAGAAGAAACTTTTATTGCACAAAATTCTACAACTCTTAAACTACTTTTCCACATAACTGCCGAAATTTTGTAGGCATTTGTCATAGCGTGTGACAAGTTTTTGCATGCATCATTCACCGAAGGTTGCCGCCTGTGTATTCAACCATGTGGTAACAGCTCTTTATAATCGTTGAAGTGTTGACCACCAAGGACAGATTTTAGGTGTAAGAAGAGATGAAAGTCACTAGGAGAGAGGTCCAAGCTGTATGGTGGATGATCAAACAGGTCCCATTGAAATTTCCGTAAGAATTGTTTGGTCACATTCGGTGTGTGAGGTCAGGCATTATCGTGAAAAAAAAATCTTTTGACGGTAATCCTCTTCTTACACCTAAAATCTATCCTTGGTGGATAACACTACAACGATGATGACGAGCTGAAAGAACATGTTGCCACATGGTTGAATACACAGGCGGCAGCATTCTATGAAAAAGGCACACAAAAGCTTGTGCCAAGCTGTGACAAATGTCTACAAAATTTCGGAAACTATGTAGAAAAGTAGTTTAACAGTTGTAGATTTTTGTACAAACAATATTTTTTTCTGTATCTGTACCCGTTCGTTTTACATAACGAAACGGAACTTACTTTCCGGACGCGCCTCGTATTTTGAAGTCTTATTGCAAATGTTTCAAATGTTTGTAAAGCTTATGGGACTTAACTACGGGGTCATCAGTCCCTAAACTTACGAACTACATATGAACTAGCTAACACTACGGACGGCACAAATATCCATGCCCGAGGGAGGATTCGAATCCCCGACCCTAAGGGACCGTGCAGACCGTGACTTGCGCGCCTCAGTCCCCTCGGCCACCGCGGTCGGCAAGTCTCGTTGTAAGTTCTCTACAGGGAATATACAACATGCTGCCTCTACAGACACCCATACTTCCGAAAGTGTTCCCGGTGCAGTCTTTCGTGCACCAACTACTAATCGCTCGATTGGGTCTCGTAAATGTTCGATGAGATTCATGACGGCGAATCTGGAAAGCTATTTTCTTTTTCTTTGTGGCTTATGGATTGCCACTGACTGAACTGAAATTATGTCAATTGCGTCATGTTATTGTAATATTTAGTACAAAGTAATAATTTGTAAATAAGTTGTTCAAATGTTTGTAAATCTATCGGACCAAGCTGCGTGGTCATCAGTCCGTAGCTTACAAACTACTTACACCTAGGTAAACTAAGCTAAGGACAACACACATATCCATGCCCCAGGGAGGACTCGAACCTCCACGGCGAGCAACCGCGCGCTCCGCAGCGAGGCGCTTTAGGCCGCTCGGCATTATGTATAATGCATGATCTGTTTTTGGACTTTTCAGTAAAAGGTTGAATATTTTATTTCATACTTTTTGTGAGTGAAAATAATATAAATAAATAGCAAAAAGTTTTCCTGGATTTTTTTATACATTTTATTTTACATCTGTTGTATTTGATATTAGTCTGAATTTGGAAATTAAAATAAAAAGTTGTTAAAGAATATGACTTTTTTCTGGATTTTTGAATTCGTATGTGTCTCATATTATTTTCTGAGTGCAAATTAAAATAGCCGCGGTGGAGTAGCCGAGCGGTCTAAAGCGTCTCGCTGTGGAGCGCACTGTTGCTCGCGTGGAAGTTCGAGTCCTCCCTGGGGCATGGGGGTGTGTGTTTGTCCTTAGGTTAGTTTACCTAGGTCTAAGTAGTTTGTAAGCTACGGACTGATGACCACGCAGTTTGGTCCGATAGATTTACAAACATTTGAACATTTGATTATTCAAATTAAAATAAAAAATTAATAAGGAAAATGAGGTTTTATATCTGGACCTCGATAAAAATTTTCAAAAGTACCCGGACCCCATGGAAGATTACTTGCCGACGTCTGTCCTAGAGCACATATACAGAGGAGTAGCCCTCACCCCCTAAACCACTGTCCTAGGCTCCCCTCGTAGTTCCGTAAGATGCTAGCAGGTGTCAGACGGATCGCTGGCTTAGGGTGCCTCTCGCACGTCAAAGGGTAGCATGGAGGGGAGGCTGAGGGGAGAGCTCGTGCCGCCTGCCACGAGCTCACGGCTGTGTCCAGCTTGCTGGCGTTTGAGGGGAGATGGTGGTGGGGACAGCCGCTACCTGCCGCCTGCTCTGACCAGTTTAAAGGGCTGCTTCTGACCGCAGCGCCATCATGGGACATCTTACGGAACTGCTGGAAACCCTGCCCCCCCCCCCCCCCCCGCACCAATGAGCGTAGGACCGGGCCCTTACGGAAGTTTCCCGTCTGTATATATTTGTCTGTGCCTAGTAGAGATGGGATAATTGAAACATCTGATGGTTTCGAAACCATGAAACCGTGAAACAATGTATGTTTTATCCTGAAATCTTCGTTCTAGGAGGGCAATATTTTTCACTATGTGGACAAGGGTACATACAAGAACCTGTCAACCATAGAGTATATATATTTACTTCTTGGTCTGTACGAAACATGTTATAAAGATTTTCTCCCGTGCTGTTGATGTTGCCAACATAGTCACACGGTATGGTAGGTAAAAGTTTACTCCGCTAGGAACTCACAAACTACAATATGGTACACATATTACAGTGATGGGTCATAAATGCTACGTTCTTTACATACTAAATAAATTATAGGGAATAAAGGGCGCACTAAATAATCACATATAATGCTATGGAATTACAAAAATAATAAAATAAGAGACAAGTTTACCACTTCTACGTCTTGACCGTTACACCACCGCCGCAATTCCTTTAACATGACAGTCGAAAAATTATAACGATTGGAGGTAACATCGTTTTTACTCGTAAGAAACTAACTCTTTAACACAAGATTAAACATGCAATGTACCCTTGTTCGTATAAAAAATGTCATTTCAGGCTTCATGTTGTATCTTATTTTTAAAAAATGTAGTTTCACTTGTGTTTTTAATATGGTAGATAAACTTAGAATTTAAGTGGTTACTTCAATGCAAATAGTGAACATTGGTTTATTGTTCTTTTACATTTATAAAGGAGGCATTATGTCATTTCGGAATACAGCAGTCACTTGCAAACGAATCTTGATTTCAGTAATCATAAGCTGCAGACTCACTAGTGTCAACTACTATTTGACACTCTCTTCAGTAAAATGAAACACCACATTTCGATACCATTAGTCTGTACCGCCTTTCTGCATTAGTGGTTTGAAACACCGGTGTTGTGAAACCGACACGAAACCGTGAAACCGACATAAAACCGTGAAACCGACAGGAAGAAACGGTTTCAGTGTATCGACAATCGACCGCGAATGTGATCCGAAACAGAACGGAATGAAACCGCATGGTTTCGAAACCGTGAAAGATGCCGGTTTTGAAACCCTGAAACTGTTGTGTGTATCGAAACCTGGTTTCGAAACCATGAAACCGTAGCCAACTCTAGTGCCTAGAGGCTTGGCCGATAATGTGGCGCATCGCAGCGCCTTGTAAATCTCGCCCCGCGGTGCTCTGATGCTCGGCGTGCAGTCGATTCGTCAGGACTGCACAGCCGATGACAGCAGGTGTTGAGAGCAGACGTTTGGAGGCTGCGCCAGTGCCGGGTGGCCCGCAACGCGACGTGTCAGCTTTAATTGCGCTCGGCTAACAAGCCGGGCCGCCACAATGGGCCGGGGATTGGGCCGCTGACTCGGCAGCCGGCAGCCGGCAGCCGGACACCTGCTGCAAAAACGCGGTGCGCTGCGGCGCTGCGCCACGCCAATTACCCGGCCAGGGAATTTGTTTGGCGGCGCAGGTGCCACTTCCAGGAACGCGCCAGCACAAAAAGCGCCGACACTTGTCAGCCGCTGACATCCTTCACGACGCTTTTTCCCTCCCCGTAAAGGCCGCTAACTCGTGGGGGGAGGCGTGCGTCAGCCCGGAGACGGCCACGGTGACTGGCCAGTTCCCGCCAGTCCTCCCACGGTGCACGACATCAGCAATGCTTATCCAATACTGGACCTGCGGTCACACTGATTAGCCGGCAAGTTATGACCGTCTACATAATAGGCGGTACATCCGCCTCTGGCGCGGACAATAGCGGCCAAGCGTCTTGCCCAGTGGCGTTTTCTCAGGGCGTGCAAGTTGTGTGGCAACACCCTGTTCAAATCGAATGAAAAAAAAAAATCGCACAGACCTTGTGACGATACTGCTGACACCCTCATCTCAATGTTATCGTACGATACCGTCTGCCTGGTCCTCTCAATGTCATCCTACGATACCGTCTGCGTCGGATCCGGAATCGTGTGGTTCAATAGTGATAAAAATGTTCAAATGTTTGTATAGTCTATGGGACTTAACTACGGGGTCATCAGTCCCTAAGCTTACAAACTACTTATGAACTACTTACGAACTAGGACGGCACAAATATCCATGCCAGAGGGGGTATTCGAACCCCCGACCGTAGTGGCCGTGCAGACCGTGACTGGAGCGCCTTAGTCCCCTCGGCAACCGCGGCCGGCGATAGTGATAAAAGTTGTGTGTGAAGTTAGTTAAAAACGAAATAGGCATCCTAGGAATCAGTGTAGGACAGTGTCTCGGTGATAATGTGATCAAAACAAGTGATAGATTTCATTGATTAAGAGATTTGTATAAGACGTTTCCAGACAGTTCTATAAACAATACTTTTGTCATTGTACATTATTTCAATAAATAGACAGACGAAGGGTACAAACTTTTGTAAAACGTAAAGACATTAAAATAAATAGCATTGTATATATGTTAGGCTCATAAACAAGTTGTATTAACCAGCTAATTAAATTAATTAATTTAATAATCGAGATTCACAATATTGAATTCTTTGTATATATTGACTGGCGTGAGAATTGTAGTATATTTTGTCAATGGCCAGAATATTTGATAGTTCAATATATGTTAGGAACATGTATCATGTACTCATTAACAAATTAATTGAGATTTAACATCGCACTTTGTTGTCAACAGAAAGATCGGAAATTTCGTCTTAAAAATACATGTGCCATCTAAAACTATTGTATGCATAGTTTCCATTTTATATTGTGATTATTTTTGTATACATGAAATGTTTTACTGTTGTGTTCCTTAATTGTAAATTACTATATTCAATTGTTATGAACAATGGATAATGTAACGTCATTATTGCCGATGTTATATATTTGCCTCACCGCCTAGCGTGGGGGAGGTTCGAGTTTCAGTCGTTTGTCAAGTGCTCTGGAAGGTATGTCAGTCTGTGTTTTGAAATGGAAGTACTACCGTTCAGATGCTTTGTTCATGTTATTAAATTGTAATGTTTTGGTGGAGGAGAAGTTTGTTTCAAATTAAAGAAGAAGTGAAAAATTCTACATATCGAGTATTTATTTCTACCACGACGCCCCAGGAGAATAATGTTGCAGCGAGCAGAACCCCCATACATCTCAATGTGGAAAAGATGAGTATTATGTTGGAAAGTGGTAGAATGAACTGTAATTACTTAAAATCTATTAAAATGTTTCAACCTGTTTTTCGGCCCACTTTAGATTTGTAGTTTGCAAACATTTTGGACCAAAATAATAATCTAACTAATAAAAAATTAATTAAAAGGAGTGCCAGAAACCTTTTTAGGAAAAAAAACAATTTAGGTAGTGGCGGGTTCCGAACCACCAACCTCTAGCGTCCTTTTTTTTCCGGGCCACCTTCCTCCCCTACAGCCCGTCCTTACGCTCGCCATAGGTGCCTTCTTCGGCTTGGCTTCTATGCCATTTGTGCTGTGCTGTTTCTGTGTGGTCCCTCCGTATGGAGTAAGAAAACTATGGCTTCTAGAAATAAAATTTTTCCCTCGCTGAGAACGAACAATGAAAATAAAAACGAAGATAAATATGAGGATGTGATGAGATCTTCTTCGTTCTATTCTCTGGGAACCAAATTAATAGTTTCTTATTAAAAAACAAACAAACGTAACAGTGTTCTTGCAGGACGAACCTTGACAGTTGGGAAGAGTATCAACTGCGTGGCAGCATAGGAGTTCGTCTTCTCGTGGTTACTTTAGCATTTTAGCGTTTCCGTTTCGTTTTTTCCTAACGGTTCGTTTCATATACTTTATTGTCTAAACCTTTGTCTTATTGTAACTCCGTTGCACCATTCGTCGAAAACTCCACATCGCCGTGAGTGTCTCTGCGGATGCGTCATAGTCCAACGCCTTGCCCATTACGCTACGGCTATCAATCAAAAGATGACTCGTTTAATCTCATACTATTGATTGCCGTTGTTAACTGATGCTAATATGGCATTTGTAGACATTGGATTATCATTTATCGTACGAAGAACAATGTGTTTTTGTTAATTCTTCAGTGCGCCATTCCTTTGTAATGACAACGTGTAAGTTACAATAAGAAAATCTTCAAATAAGCAACGCAAGATGCGTATGCCAGAGAGAGTTCTGGGCGAGGAATGTCACGTGACGTTTTCGTTAATTCAGTGGTGTCAAATCTCCGTTATTTTTGCAAATATGTCTCAAACGATACGAGATATGAAAAAAAAGGGAGCTAAGTTGTAGAGAATTTTCTCCTCTACAAATTCGGTTATTCAATTTTCGTTTCAGATGAATAGTTAAGCTGTTATTTTCAGTTTAATTTAGAGCTGTCAAAACACGATCGCAAAGGCCCACTTTTAGTGTTACTACCGTAACCTAAAGTGGGACAATAGCATATTATTATTTTAATCTTTCTGAACATAATGTTTCATTATAGTGCGTTTTACTTTCATTATAATTTCATTCTTCTGTTCTCTATACTATAGAGTTGCGCATAATAGTTCGCGATCGGGAGCACTCACATTAGTTCACATTAGATCGTGCGCTCCCAGTGACGGCTGAGCGGGGTGGTCTGCGCGTGCAGGTGTAGGGGGAAGTTCCCCCACCTAGCTACTTCATGCGCTTGCTGCTTGAGCTGCTAACGATATCACGCAGACCAAAAGAAACAGTTTGTGTATTATATTGTGTACTATATTATATTTTAATAGCTCGAGATGTAATTGGAATATTGCGATGCAATCAACGCCATTGTTTATGTGATTTGTCATGCTATGGATTGCTGAAGAAGAAATATAGGGTGCCCATTTTAAAAAAAACATAAGTTTATGTTAAAAACACATTTTCTTTCGTTTTAGAATGTCCTCAAATATTACATTCATGGGCCCCAGCCGTACATTGATACCGGTGAAAGTCGTTTTCCAATAGCTGTTATTGTTACAGATATATTTATTTTGGGTGAACAAGATAGCTGGGACACCCTATAATATGTGTGTGTGTGTGTGTGTGTGTGTTTGTTGTTGCTTGCAATGGGTTATACTTGCAGTAAATAGCACGTTGGGCTATGTAAACATAAACGATTTTTACAGAATTCAGCTTTTAGGGATTTGTATCGGTTTTTTTATGTATCCTCAATACCTAACACAATACCTAATAAAAATCGGTACTTCAAAGATAAACAAATAAAAAGTGATTGATAGACCGTTTTAATCACGACAACTTACTCCTTTAATACTCTTCGATCGAAACTACAGTGTTTTACTTGCTTAAGGAAAACCTTATCTTTCGAAATTTGGCTTCTTTTAACGCATATTCGCCATCTTGGATCGACTTTTATGAAACAGTACCTGTATTTATCATTGGATTTCCCATGCACGTTCTCAGGTAAACATTAGTACAAATGTAACATTCGGCAGAGAATACTTGTGTTCGGCGGTGACAGCATCAAAAGCCTGACAGATAGCCAACAAGCATTTAAAAATAAATTAAAAGAATTTCTGTATGGCAACTCCTTCTACACTACAGATGAATTTTTAGATATTATTTAGTAAATTTGAAAAAAAAAAAGATAAAAAATAAAAATATAAAAAATTGTGTCATGAAATATTTAGTACAATGTAATAATTTGTAAAGACACCTTTCGTAACCTGACACGTTCAACATCATTACGAAGTGTCGTATTCATGATCTATGGAAGAAGTACTAACCTACTGTAATCTACGTGGTGACCACGGCTACTGGCAGACACGTCGACTTTCGTGGCCGCTGTGTCGGCGACCGCCGCCCTCCTTCTGTTAAAGAGCAGCCATTATACACGCCTGCTGCTCGCCTTGTCTCTCTGAAAACAGCCGAATAACTCCTGCTCGACCGTGAAATAGCGTGATCGATACTTCGACACGGCTCAATTTTTGTGCGGCCATTCAACTTTGGACTGTTCCGCACGGTTACTACTAGATATTTTTACAGTAGTTACTGCTTCCAAAGATTTTTCACCAGACTCGAAACATAAATTCGATTTTCAGTGTTCTGAACTTCTTGTTTAGCTGGGCTGTTTGACAGCTTACAGGGGCAACAAGAACTTCCCTTTCAGAATTTCGCGTAATTATTGACTGAATTAAAAAATTTAAAGTGGTGTCGTAAAGTACTAACTACGTTAAGTTCAACACGATAAAGCGTGTATTAAGTTAGAAACTGTGTGTTTGTCTGACGGTGCTAAAATGTTCTAGTTTTCCTCGTCCGTTACGCGAAAATTATAGTATTTACTGAATTCTAACAAATTTTTACCAAACTGTTTTACTCTAGCGTATTTGCCCAAAACATTGGACAACAATTTAATATATAACGTTTTACCTACTAACTCTACTCATAACATTACTTTGAAGATATTGTCTACATAAATCCCTGAATCTACCCGCAAATTTAGATCACTGTACAGGACATATTTCAGGATAGAATTGAATGGACACTTCGAAACGTCAAAAAAAAAAAAAAAAAAAAAAAAAAAAAAAAAAAAAAAAAAAAAAGACTTCTGTTTACCTTGGCATGCATAAAAACTCAGCATCAAGCGTGACGTTTTTTAATTTATTACTTCTTGACAGCTAATCCTATTCCCAAACCAAATTTGCATATAATGCATATGCATATATAAGTGAATACAGTTACTAAATTATATCATTGTACAGAAAATGATTCAGGACATATCGTTATCGTAGTCAAGACAGTTACTAAGCCACCACCGTGGTGGTACCAGTTAGATGTTATGATTGTAACGCAGATTTCGGAATCAGGTTTTAAACTGTTAGACATATCCATAGGCATGTACAGTCTGTGACCATATCTTATTGGTTATAAACTGTAGACTGATTCTGGGGAAAGAAATGAAAGAAAGAAAGAAAAAGAAACTGCAGTGACGTCGGAAAATAAGGGGATCGTACACAGATAAATTCAAAGACCTAGAGTTCAGAGGCAGCATTCAGCAACTATTGACAGAAATTGGGGGGAATAACAGCAGAAGATGAATAGGCAGCTTTGAGAGATGAAATGGTGGGGACAACAAATGGCCAAATAAAAAAGTCCTGGGATATCACAGGGTATACTACATTTAATTGATAAAAGGAGAAGGTATAAAAATGAAGTAAATGAAGGCGGTAAAATGGAGTACAGACGACTAAAAATGAGATTGACAGAAAGTTCAAAATGGCAAAGCAAGAGTGGCTAGAGAGCAAATGAAAATCTGTAGAAGAATATATAATTGAGGGAAAGATAGATACCGACTACAGGAAAATAAGAGAGACGTTTAGACGCAAGAAAAGCAGTCGTATGAATATTAAGAAGTCAGATGGAAAACCAGTTCTAAACAAAGAAGGGATAGCTGAAAGGATGGAAAGAAATATTGAGATGCGCTCTACAACCGAAATGAACTTCGAAACAATTTGATGGGAAGAGGAAGTAATGAAGATAAAATATGAGATTACTGAGAGATGAATTTGACAGAGCTCTGAAAGACTTGTGTATACAAGGCCCCTGGAGTAGACGACATTCCCTCAGACCTACTGAAGTATCTGGGAAAGCCATCAAAATGTTCAAATGTTTGTTAAGCTTAAGGGACTTAACTACGGTGTCATCAGTTTCCTAAACTTACAAACTACTTATGAACTAACTTACACTATGCACGACACAAACATCTATGCCTGATGGGGGGATTCGAACCCCCGACGGGGAACGGCCTCGCGCAGCGGAGCATAGCGCCTCAATTTTGTGCTCGGCCGCTCCGCCGCGGCGGAAAGCCTTCGGTAACGAAACTATGTCACCTTGTGTCAAGATGTAATAACCCCATTCCAAAGAAAGCAGCTGCAGACAGGAGCAAAAGTTACTGACCCCATCAATTTCATAACTCTTCGTTGCAAAATTTTATCAGAACTATTTACAGAAGAAATGGAAAAACATGAAGAAGCCGACTTCGGGAAGTTCAGTTTGGATTTAGGAGAAGGAAAGGCAAACCTAAATTTCTTACTTTTGTGCAGAATTTACAGAAATTTTGTCAATGCTAATTGAATCTTACAAATTCTGAACAATGCATGGGTACAATATAGGAAACGGAAGGTTATTTAAAACTTGTACAGAAATCAGTCAGCAGTTAAAAGAGTCGAAGGGAATAAAGGGAAGCATTCGTTGGGGAGAGAGTAAGACAAGATTGTAGTCTTTCCCCAGTGTTATTGGATTTGTACATTGAGCAGGCTGCGAAGGAAAGCAAGGAGAAGTTTGAAGATGGAATTGAAATTCACGGTGCAAAAATAAAAATATTGCGTTTTGCTGATGACATTATAATTCTGTCAGACAGCAAAGGATCTGGGAAGAGAAAATTGAGCGGAATAGACAGTGTGTTGAAAGGAGCGTATAAGAACATTAACAAGAGAAATGCAAGGGTAATGAAATGCATCTAAGAAAATCAGTCGATGTTGGAGGAATTACATTAAGTAACGAAATAATAAAGATGGTAGATGAATTTTGTTGCTTGGGTAGTAAAATAAGGCACGATGGTAGTAGCACAGATGATGTAAAATGCGGAATGGCAATGGAAAGAAAAGAGGTTTTGAAAAATAGAATTTTGTTCGAATATTAATTTAAGTGTTAGGAAGTCCTTCATGTAGACACTTCTGTGGAGTTTTGCATTTTACGGTAGTGAAATATGGACAATAAATAGTTCAGCCAGGAAGATATAGAGGCTTTTGAAATGTGGGGTTGCAGACGATTGCTGAAAATTAGGTGGATAGATCGCGTATGTAATGAGGAGGTACTGAATGGAATAGGGGAGAAAAGGAATTTCTAGCATAGCTTGACTAAAAGAAGGGATCAGTTGATAAAACTGGAATTGAAGTGAGTGTGTGGGTGTTCAAATGTTCAAATGTTTGTTTAGCTTATGGGACTTAACTACGGGGTCATCAGTCCCTAAACTTACAAACTACTTATTGCATGCCCGGGGGGGGGGGGATTCGAACCCCCGACCGTAGTGGCCGTCCGCCTCAGTCTCCTCGGCCACCGCGGCCGGCAGTGTGTGGGTGGTAGGGGGGGGGGATCGCAGAGGGGACCACGAGGTAAATACAGTGGGTAGGTTCAAATAGAGAGATGTTGTCTTTCTCAAGAGGAGATGATGAGGCTTTCTCAGGATGGAGTAGGGTGGATAGCTGTATCAAACCAGTATCCGGACTGAAGACCAGAATAGCAACATTGATTCTTGTCTTGCATTGGGAAGAACGTGTGACCAGGGCACGCAACGTTGCTTATACTTTCGGTCGGCTGAGAAGACCACACGACCAACCTAGTGGATTTCTGTTTCATTCATACGCATAAGTTACATTTATTTACGCTACTTTCAAGGTCGACTGGCAATACCTGCACCAGTTGTCGAGCCATACAGTTCTTCATGTATGTCTGTGCAGTCTTCTGGCGTTGTAACCTTGTTACAGACAAGAGTACCGTACTCGAAGAGGCTTACGGAGCCTCCCTCGGTAGCCGCTAGATCAGTGTTCTTCAACCTGTCTTCTTCAGGGGGTTCGCGGTCTCAGGAAAAAGTAGATGCACCCTAGATCAACCTGACCATGCATGTCGGAATACTAGGGGATCAGTAATGCCATGTATTGACTGTTACTGTCGTATTGTTAAGCCAAGACTGTGATGAGCCAAACGGACGCACTTCAAGCAGGATACTGAGGATCATCATTGGTAACAGGCTATATTGTAGTTAAACAAGCAAAACTGCAGGTTCCACCAGGTCAGGAAATGCCCTGAATAAGATGTATTTACAGTTAAATACCTTGGGTAGCATTAGTCCGCGTGCCTATTGCGATCGTTTAGGGCTAGCGCACACGGGACAAAAAAGTATTTTCAGTGTGACGTCACGTAATCAAAGCGGTGTGCGCTCACGATAGATGACAGTCACTGAACATGTTGGCAGATACAAGCGTCATTTGTCGATATGGATTTGGAAGAAACGGTCATTATTTGTGAACTCATGAGACTTAAAATATCGTAAAAAAGAATACACTGTACGTCCTCTTACAGCAAAACTTACCACTTATTAGTCTGTCATGAAAGTTATCGATATCAGCTGAATACTTTCAGTAAATTAAGGGTATTGAGGTGCTCAGTACCGCGTATTTCAGTTTTCCGGTTTTTCTTCCACTAAGATATCAGCAACGGCTTCATAATAAAAATTTAAACTGTATGCAGTTTCCTGAGAATCTGTCATGTGATATCACAACATTTTTATGGGTTGTCTTCTTTCGTGTACGATTCTCCACAGCTTTCCACGCCGACTTACTTTTATTGGATGACTCAATGAATATTTGTCATTTGCCTATATTTTTGCTCTTTTTACGAAATGTCTCGAAACTACTTTGTATTTTTTAATAAGTTTGAAATTTTGGAATGCTGTTTGTTTTAGTAAACACAAAAGTTCCCGCTTCCTTTTGCATGAGACCCTAACGACTGTCTAAACTATTCAGGTAATTGAATCAGTCTGTCATGGAAATTATAATCTTTTCTGTAAAAGCTATATTAATATTATGCTAGAAAACATTTAAAAAATTTCCATCGTTTTGATACACTTATGTCAAAGATGGTTCACTGATTAGCTGCTGGATGTGTTTAATATTGTTGCGACGAATTCCCTTCATAGGTAAATGTGTTGCGCATTGTTGAAATTTAAGAATGCTTAGTAATTGTGAAAAATGATCACTGTTGCTAGTGCTAAACTATTTTTCAACTTCATCAATTAGAATACCACTACGAATGTCGCCTTCGTATATAGTGATGTTATGCGAAGACTTTGGTGTCATGTTTTGCATGTGTCTGCGTTGACAATCAGCAAGAAAATGAGGAGCGGAGAAGGTACGGAGAGTGACAAATATGTCAGCCGTGCGCACGCAGCTATCAAAACCTAGCGACGCAGTGACAGTTCTGACACGCGCTTGTTCGCGGGTCGGCGGACAAAAATGTCACCGCGTTGTCACGTCGCAACGTGCGCATATCTGCGTATGTATCCATAGGCTTGACAAGAGTGACAAAACAGTCACCCCTTGCGCGCTAGCCCTTACGTAGATCGGGGAGAGAACGGCTGACAAGCAGTGAAGGCGGCAAAGATGAGCCCGCAGCACAGTGGACCCCGTGCCATGTCGGGGAGAAAGGAGCGAGTTCACAGCAAACAGTGCAAACGGGGGAATGTTTAATCATATGTACGAGATACGTAAAAAGGAGATACTACTTCTATAGCGTCTCTAATATGTCTGGCCCGGTGGTCTTGGGGTAAAGTGCTCTACTGGAAACCGAAGGGTCGCACGTTCCAAACCCGGTCGGACCTAGGATTTTTTTCAGTCTGTGCTTTAACCCATCCTTCACCTCTCAACGAAGTGAGGAACCGCCAGAAACGACACGTGGTTCTGATTCCACGTTAAGCTGTAGGTCCCCATTTCCCAGTTGGATAACTGGGATAGGCTGGGGATACGCAAGTCGCCGAAGTGGCGTCCGATTGAAAGACTTGCACCAGGCCAATGAGCCACACGATATTATTATTATTACCGTCTATAATGATGTGGGAACTATTGAAGTGAGGTACATGTTTACTGAAGTGGTGAAATTAGAGTTTGTTCTCAAAGGGCCTACTTTCGACGTGTTCTTGCTTGAATATTTTGGGGATATACGAGGGTTGTACCACAAGTTAGGTTCTCATTTTTTTTACAAGTAGAAAACATTTTTATTGTTATTAATTTATACATCGTTGTCAGATGTTTGTCTATTTTTCAACATAGTCTCCATTTTTTGACACACTTTTGAAGACGGTGTTCCAGCGTTCTCTCCGGCCGCGGTGGCCGAGGTGACTTAGGCGCTCCAGTCACGGCCAGCACGGCCACTACGGTCGGGGATTCGAATCCCCCCTCGGGCATGGATATTTGTGCCGTCCTTAGTCGTAAGTAGTTCATAAGTAGTTTGTAAGTTAAAAAAAAAAAAAAAAAAAAAAAAAAAAAAAAAAAAAAAAAAAACAGTCGGCCGGCTGAGGCCGTGGCGAGCGGACGCGGCGGTGTTTACGTGTCTGCTGCTGTCGGCTGAGCGCTGTTTCCGGGAGAGTTGACGCTCTCGAAGCGGCCGCAATAACGTGTTATTGTGTGAATCATGACTAGAACACGAACATGACTGAAGTACCAAGAAGAGATACTTTGAAGTTTGTATTTGATTGCAACTATGCACGACCGAAGTCTTATGAAATTGAATCATGGATTGAGGAATCACTGAAACGTTCCTTTGGCGATATTATCGGTGTCCATCTCTCAATAGTTAGCAGTACTGTGTATATTAAGTTCAAAAGTCCGGAAATTTGTGACGAAATTGTGCAGTCCCGTGCTGGTAATCTTAAATTCAAGCACTGTGATGGGAATGTTGGTGAAGTTAAAGTGACGCACGCAGGGTTTGGTATTCGGACAGTCCGAATATTCGAACTACCGTTTGAAGTTCCTGCAGAAGAAATTAATGCCGCTTTGGCGAAATATGGAAAGGTCATCAGCAATGTTCCTGAAAAATGGATGTCGTTTAAAGTACCTGTTTTGAACGGTGTTCGGCAGGTGAAGATAGAATTAAAGACACATATTCCATCATATATTTCGATCTGTGGCTATAGGGCGATTATCATGTACGACGGTCAACCGCGTACTTGCTCTGGTTGCGGTTCAACTGGTCATGTTCGAGCCCAATGTATTCAGAGAAGGGTGACGCAGGTACCTTCAGGCGAAACAGCGCCAGCTGACAGGATGACGACCCTCCCGATCTCTTATGTGGCTGCGGCCCGATTGCGCACGAACACGCCGGAGCACCCTCATTTCAGTGAATCGTCCGGTACTACAGAAGCTGTTCAAGAGACGTCTATGGAAATTCCCATCCAAGATAATTCTACCGAAGATGTGTCAATGGAACATGATCAACCGGAGGGTACGAGCTCGGCCGGCCTCCAATACGGTGCTCCAGCCCAAGAAGACGGAAAGCGTCCGAGTCCCAGAAGCGAACTGGAATCCAACCCAGTGGTAAACGAAGAACGAACTCCGGGAAAGGAAACCTGCTCCTCAAAAAATCAACCAGCAGTCTTTCCCAAGAGACACAAAAAAAGAAGAATAGCCCATCAAGACGCAGAGAAGACAGTGCCAATATTGCCCGAGAAACTGACGGAAATTGGTCTCACTTTACCTGACACCACATCAGCAAATTCCGATCCGAAGCAGCAGAATGGTAGCAAACGGGTGTCGGAAATCTCCCCACCTAATATCAAGCCGGGGGACTATGAAGCTGTGGAAGACCCACCGGGGTTACAACCCGTCGGTAGGGAGAGGCCAAGTCTACCGGAAAACGGCGCACAAAGCAAGACTGCCTCAGACCATATACTGAACTGGGCAGATGACGGGGAAGATGTGACAATGGAGCAAGAAACGGGTAGAGCTGAACCACCAACAGACGATGTATCAGCCACAACGGGAGACGAATTAGACGACCTGCCTCTCCAGTCCCGTCGGATGATACAGAGTACCGTTTCTAACAACCATTAATGCTTTTATCGACATCGTACCTCTGCGCCCGGGTTGGAGAGTGTAATTCTAACACTGAATGCCTGCGTTTCAGGATTACAAGGTAGCCACCATAAATATAAACAAGATCACCTCACTACAGAAGATACATAGTCTTCGTGATTATTTATACAGCTGTGATGCTGATATCGCTCTGCTGCAAGAGGTAGACAGCGAATTTCACCCAGATATTCCGGGATACGATGTACTCAGAAACACCACCCCAGGTAGTACTTCGGGAACTGCTCTCCTAACCAAAGTGGGCGTGATTGTATCGGATGTCGAGCGATTGGAAAATGACAGAGGGATATCGTGTCTCATTAATGGAGTTAGATTCATAAATATATATGCCCCTTCCGGGAACCAAAATAGAACAAGTAGAGCCCAGTTCTTTGCCAGTGATTTATTGTATCTCCTCCGGCGCAATCGGGAGGACGTTGTAGTCGGAGGCGACTTTAATTGTGTCTTGAAGCACAAGGACCAATGGCCGAACTTTAATGGATGTCCGACTCTTGCAGAAATGGTACACCAATTAGAACTAGAGGATACTTGGGAAATAATAAACGGCGACCAACGGTGTTTTACGTATCATACTGCGACAACTGCCAGTCGCTTGGATAGAATTTACGTCAGTAAAACCTTGCGGGAGACAGTATCTGCAACGGAAACGTGGCCACTGTACTTTACAGATCATTCGGCGTATCACTGCACCATTCGCATGACACGGCAGAAAACGTTCCGTGGCAGAACAGGATGGAAGTTAAACGTCGATATTCTCAAGGACCAAGAGTTGAGAGAACGGATGCAAGAGGCCTGGCATACCTGTTTACGCCGACAACACACGTTCCCTTCGGTACTTCTGTGGTGGTGCCACTGCGCAAAACCTAAATTAATCAGCGTTTTGAAAACGTATAGTTATGAGAGGAACCGACTACAGAAAGAAACTTTTGAGTTTTACTTTCGATGTCTTCGTGAACTGTATTCTGATATACCTATCACGCCGGAGAAGTTCATCCAAATTAAAAGGATTAAAGCAAAGTTATCCCTTCTGAAACGGAAACAAATGGAAGGAATTAAAATCCGTTCCAGAGATGATAATTGCACCTCCGACGAACCATACGTCTCCCTTCCACCTCGGGAGAGAGAAGCGTCGCGCAAGACAAAAACTTATCACTCGTATGAAGAAAGAAGACGGTAATTTCGCGACGACTCAGGCTGAAATAAAAGAGTATATAACGGATTACTACCAGCGATTGTACACAGCAGAGCTGGAGGATGACGAAGCAATACGTACAATGAAAAGTTATCTTACAATGACACTTACAGAGACCGACAGGGAATCATTAAGTTGTGACATCGCCGCGGACGAGGTACAGGAGGCACTGAAAAAGGCTCAGCCTAATAAATCGCCCGGAAATGATGGACTACCAATAGAATTTTACAAACAGTTTTGGTATCTAATGGACCGATGCTTTGTAAACATGTGTAATGAAATCAAAGCGGGTCAGCAACTACCAGCAGGCTTCAATGACAGTGTAATAGTACTGGTTCCGAAAGAACACCCACATGAAGATATCAATAAATTCCGTCCCATCTCTCTCCTGAACTCTTATTATAAGATTGTAGCCCGTGTCTTAGCAGCTAGAATTAAAAATGTTCTAGAAAACATCATACATAATAGCCAGACAGCAGCAGTACCGGGACACACTATTTTCAAGATTCTAGCAGATTATAGGGAGATCATATCTTTCAGTGCCTTAACACGCCCTCAGGCAGCAATTTTAGCTTTAGACCAATGTAAGGCTTTTGACAGGGTTTCACATCGCTACCTTTTCGACATCATGAATCATCTCGGATTTGGTGTACCTTTTATTACGATAATTCAAAATATGTACATTTCTGCCAGCTCCAAAATCATCGTCAATGGTCAGTTCACCCGTCAGATCCCTATCCAAAGGTCAGTCAGACAGGGGTGTCCTATGTCTATGCCCCTATATGTTATAGCAATTGAGCCTTTGGATAGAATGCTTAATTGCACGCTTCATGGCCTAACCCTCTATTCTACGACAATAAAATGCATGGCATTTGCGGACGATGTGGGTGTCATTGTACGCTCGGAGCAGGACCTTCGAGACGTTACCACTAATATGGCTGAATATGAACGAGCATCGGGTTCTACACTAAACTACAGGAAAACTCGTCTCATGCCGATAGGGAGTGGATTTCGCACAGATGCCAACTGCCCATACAGAGTGTGCGATACCATGAAGGTGCTCGGGATAAAGATGAGCAGTTGTCCTCTGAAAACAACTGCAGGCAACTGGAAGGACCTTATGGCCATGACGAGAGGCTACTTACAATACAACAAAGGACGTGAACAGGACTTGGTGCAGAAAGTACACTTCGTCAACACCAGAATCCTCTCGAAACTATGGTACGTTGGACAGATAATACCTGTGGTAGACAGTGTTGCCAGGAAAATTATGTCGGCAATAGGTTGGTATATTTGGAGGGGAAATATATTCAAGGTGGGGATCAATGTCGTTACCCTTCCACCAGAAAAAGGAGGCCTTGGTGTCAACGATGTTTCATATAAATGCAAGGCACTTGTGATAAGGCGCATTATTCAGCTTTGCCACAAATATCCGGATAGTGCGCTAAGTATGACATTAAGGATATATAAGCCTCAGAGTATACAAGTACCAATTCACCTTGGCGACACGCATTACAAGGTGAACCACATTAGGATGTTTCTCTTAGAAATTAGCTACCTCCGAATGAAATCGAGCGCCCCACTACATGAACTTACCACCGCTCAACTGTACCGCCTTATGAACGACAGTGGAAGGGTGAACCGAATGGAATTAAAATACCCCGATAAGGATTGGACTGTTATATGGAAAAACATCAACAACAAAGTGCTCGATACGGATATAAGATCAACCTGGTACAAAATAGTGAATGAGACGATACCAACAAGAGAGAAACTTCACAAAATACATTTGTCCGTCACTGACGAATGCAGGGAGTGCCATCTCATCGACACCTTGCAACACAGATTTGTCTGTGGAGAAAATAAACTCATATGGGAATGGTGCAGGAAAATCCTGGCTTCAATTTGCAGAACAGCACCGCAACACATCTCTCTCATGTCGGTACTGAAACCTGACGGCAATTACTACCCAATCAGCAAGAAAAACACGTGGACCTGGTTAGTAGGGCATACACTGTACTACATAACCAGTGCACAAGACAAGGCCTCATACTCAGGCTATAGAGTATACCTCGCCACAAGAGCCCAACTCTTGGAGAAGGGTGCTAATTACAGGAAAAGATTTGCAAATTACATCACGGCACTACAAATAACGAGGATCCGAAGGAAAAAAGAACAAACAGGAAAAAAAAGAAGACACGAACAAAGGGCAAAGAAAGACGAATGTGGAAATAAAGGGACGTGTGGCATCCAGTATTCAAGGTTTGCCACCGTTTATCCATTACTGTTCATTTAGATCATTTTTCTTCAGTTCCTTAAGAAGATGGTTTATTTCACCTTGGCTAACCTCGAAGTAGAGGGGTTGAGTTACCTTTCTTTTATATTTTCCTTTTTATTTTCAAAAGACTTCCATCTGCAGTACTTAGGGAAAGACAAAGGAACTTCATATCTCTGCAAATCACCAGGACATGCGCGACTTTCGGTGACTGGCGCACTCAGGGCTAAGAGACGACAAGTTGAGAGAACGCACGATGAAAATGGGTTACCAGGAAAATGAGACCAGGCATACTGCTTGGGGAAACATAATAAAGCACATATCGAGAAGACGAGCCTTGAGTGCTGTCGATATGCTGAGGTGGAAGTATGGAGAAAATAAAAAGAACACACGTTAAATCAGTGACTTAAGAGGTGTTGCTGGACAACGTTCCCAAGTTTCTTTCCCGAAGAAATTTTAAGTTTCTTTTGTAAATGTCAGTTTCTATGCAGTGACTTCACTGACGAAAAAAGATTATGCACCTTCTTTTGTAGAGAGCTACGATATTATTTTATATAGAGGAAATAAATTATTTTAAAGGCGAAGAAGCCGGGCTGAGAAGGCAAACTTTGGCGAGCGTAAGGATGGGTTGAAGGGGAGGAAGGACACCCAAAAAAAAAAAAAAAAAAAAAAAAAAAAAAAAAAAAAAAAAAAAAAAAAAAAAAAAAAAAAGGGGTTGCACAGTAAAACAAAAACAAAAAACAAAAAAACAAAAAAGAAAAAAAAAACAAAAAAATGGTCTCGGGGTAACGCGCTTGGCTGAAAGCCAAAGGATCGCAGGTTCGAAACCCTGTCGGATCATGGATTTTGCGTGTTTAACCCAGCCTCCACCTTTCAACGATGTGAGGAGTCGCCAGAAACGACACGTGGTACGAATTCCACGTTTAAACTGTAGCTTCCCTTTCCCCGGTTGGATAACTGGGGTAGGCTAGGGACACGCAAGTCGCCGTAGTGGCGTCCAATTGAAAGAATCGCACCAGGCCACTGAGCCGCTGTATTTTCAATCACGTGATCACTATACACCGCGTTAACTCCAAAATGAATTTCGCAACTCGTTGTGTTGCATGTTTCATGATCAGCAATCTATTTACACAAACAGTGCTGCTACTGGTTTCGAACCGACACGTCCTTGCAGAGATGCGTGGTCAAGTTTGAATTACATTAGTTGTTGTTTGCATTAGTTGACGGGATAACACAGCGAATAGCTAATGCACACAATATGTAATTTAATTTATAGGTGGACATCCATCTGAAGATCGACCTGTCTGTACGAAACTGGTAGCATCGCTGTTTACATAAACAAGCATCTTTGTAAACAGTGGCTGTTCCGTGTCTTCTTCTTTGCCAGAAACAGCTTGTGAAAGTTTTCTTATTCACAGATAAAACAAATATCCTTGTATGACGCTTAGAATGGTCTTAATAAAGTATTTTATTTTTTGTGACATAGGGTGAGCAGAATAACTGTGTCGTTTCAGAATACCTACTCAGATATCTGAATACAAATCAATTATTCGCGAACAGAAGTTTAGAGATACGTTGTTTCCTTATTTTCGTGAAAAAAAACGTCATAACTAGCACATTGCGATGAATGGCAGCTAGCTCTAAATGTAGAAAAATGTAAGGTGCTGCACGTGAATAGGAAAAACAAACCCATAATGTTCGACTAGAGCATTAGTAGTGAGCTTCTTGATACAATCGTGTCCTTCAAATATCTAGGCATAACATTGCAGAGCGATATGAAATGTAACGAACATACAAGGACAGTTCTGAGTAAGACGGACACCCAAGTTCGGTTTATTGGCAGAATTTCGGGAAGATGAACTTCATCTGTAAAGGAGACCACGTATAAAACGCTTGCATGACCATGTCTTGAGTATTGCTCAAGTATTTGGGACCCTCAACATATCAGTTTAAGGACGATATGGAAGCAGTTCGGAGGCGAACAGCTAGGTTCGTTATTGATGGGTTCGACAAACAAGCGAGTATCACAGAAATGATCCGGGAACTCAAATGGGAGTAGATGGAGGACAGACTAAGTTCTTTTCGAGAAATTCTGTTGAGGAAATTTAGAGGGGCGGAATTTGAAGCTTACTGCAGAACGATTTTCCGCCTCCTACTGACATTTCGCGTAAAAGTCGCAAAGACAAGAGGAATTAGGGCTCGTACAGAGGCGTACAGACATTCTTTTTTCCCTCGTTCTATCTGGGAGTGAAATAGGAAAGGAAATGTAGATCGTTTTTAATTTCCACTCGTCAATAATAATCTCTATTATGCGTTCGGGTATCATCAGCACTAGAAGAAGAGATAAGTACGCGAGTAGATTGGCGTTTAAGACCATTAAAGACCATTAGAGGCAACACAAGCTCAGATTGTTCTTTTTGGAAATGACGGAAATCGGTCGTGCCTCTTCAAAGGAACTATCGTACAATTTACCTGGAATGACTGAAGGAAATGACAGGAAACTCAGATCTGGATGGCCAGGAGGCGGGTCTGAACCGACGTCCAAGCGAGTCCAACGCCCTGCGCCAGCTCGCTCGGTAAACAGTTTAAGGCCAGCCCCAATAAAGACTGACAGTTTTACAGGCGGTGCTGAAGTCAGGCATAATTCTTTACGACCTAGTCAGCCAACCGTCCCTACAGCCGACTTTCAGATCGGCTGCTTTACTGATCTCTGTGATTTAATGTTCTCAACTACTAAGGTTGCGCTCCTTCAGTTAAATCTCGATAGTCCCAATCTCTTTTACGATGGCGCAAAAATTTACAGTTTCGCGGCGTTCGGTAGAAATAAATTTTAGGGTAACCTTAAAATTAACCGCTCCGCGACAAGAAACTTGTCGAACGGGACCGGGGGAAAAAATACGGCGGTGAAACAGGATACGGGTGTGGGCTGCGGCACGGGCGTGTCCGTCGGCAGGAAATTGGTGTCCGAAGGACGGCGTATATCTCGCTAGCGGCTCCGAGGGCTTGGCAGCTGTAAATAACCCGCGTCTGACTGAGGATCACTGCAGCCGTGGGCAGGCCGTAATTGTTTGATCCTAGACACATTTCACATTCTTCTTGTTGTGGTTTCCAGTACGCAGACTGGTTTGATGCAGCTCTCCATGCTACCATGTCCGGTGCAAGCCTCTTCATCTGAGGCAACCTACAACCTTGACACTGTACTCCATAAGCGGCTTCTAATGAAATTGCGTGCTTGTGGAATATCTCCCCAATTGTGCAATGGGATTCACGATTTCCTATAAAAAAGCACACAGTTCGTTGTAATTGACGGTAAGTCATCGAGTAAAAAAGAAGTGATATCTGGCGTTCCACAGGGAAGCGTTATAGGTCCCCTACTCTACCTCGTGTTTATAAACGATTTAGGAGACAATCTGAATAGCTCTCTTAGACTGTTCGCGGATGATGCTGTCGTTCATCGGTCAGTGAAGTCAACAGAGGATCAAAAGCAACTGCAAAGCGATTTAGACAAAATTTCTACATGATGCGAAAATTGGCAATTGACACTAAATAAAGAAAAGTGTGAAGTAATACACATGACTACTAAAAGAAATCCGCTGAACTTCAATTAAGCGATAAATCAGTCAAACCTTAAGGTCGTAAATTCTACCAAATACCTAGGAGTTACAATTACGAACAACTTAGAGTGGAGAGAACACACAGAAAACATTATGGGGAATGCGAACCAAAGATTACGTTTCATTGGCAGTACGCTTTGAAGATGCACCAGCTCCACCAAAGAGAGTGCCTACCTCACACTTGTGCGTCCTCTCCTGAAGTACTGTTCCCCAGTGTGGGACCCTCACCAGGTGGGACTGACGGAATATATTGAGAAGGTTCAGAGAAGGGCAGCTCGTTTTGTTTTATCACGTTACGGAAATGTTGCCCGAATTGGGGTGGAAATCATTAAAAGAGAGACGTCATTCATTGCGGCGTTTCAATCACCGACTTTTACTTCTGAATGTGAAAATATTTTGCTAGCACCCACCTACTTAGGGAGACATGACCATCCCAATAAAATAAGAGAAATCAGATCGAAAACGGAACGATTTAGTTGTTCTTTCTTCCCGCGCTCTATTAAAGAATGGAACGGTAGAGAAAAGTTATGAAAGTGCTTAATGAATCCTCTGTCAGGCACATAAATGTGATTTGCAGACTATCTATGTTGATGTAGATGTAGAATCTGCTTACTGTATTCGTCCCTTGGTCTCCCTCTACGATTTGTAAGCCACGCACTTCCTTCTAATGGTAAGTTAACGTTACCTTGGTTTATCAGAATGTGTCTCACCAACCTTTCCCTTCTCTTAATCAACATATGCCAGAAACTCCTTTTCTCCCCAACTCTGTTGAGCACCTCCTCATTAGTTACGTGATCTACCCATCTAACCTTCCTTATTTGTCTGTAGAACCATATTTTGAAAGCTTCCACAAACTTTTTGTCTGAACTCCCTTACAATGCTACACTCCAAACAAATGCTTTCAGAAAGGACTTCCTAACATTTAAACTAATATTAGATGTCAACAAATTTCGCTTCTTCAGAGATGCTTTTCTACCCACAGCCATTCTGCATTTTATATCTTCTTTACTTCGGCCATCAGAAGTTATCTTGCTACCCAAATAACAAAACTCATCTACTACCTTTATTGTCGCATTACCTAATCTAATTCCTTCAGCATCGTCTAACTTTCTGACGCTACATTCCAGTATCGTTGTTTTACTCTTCTTGATGTTCACATAATACCCTCTTTTCAACATACTGTCCATTCCATTCAATTGCTGTTCCGTATCCTTGCGGTCTCTGGCAGAGTTACTATGTCACCGGCAAACCGCAAAGTTTTTATTTCTTCTCCCTCAACTTTAATTCCCTCTCCAAATTTCTCCTTGCATTCCTTCGCAACTTGCTCAATGTACAGATTGAACAACATCGGGGAAAGGCAACAGCCTTACTCCCTTCCCAACCATTGCGACCCTTTCATACCATTCGCCTCTAATAATTGCTGTCTGGCTTTTGTACAAGTGGAATATAGATCTTCGCTCCCTATATTTTATCCCTGCTATCTTCAGATTTGGAAGAGTGTATTCCACTCAACTTTGTCAAAAGCTTTCTCCAGATCAGCAAGATAAATCTTAATGTGATATTGTCTCCCGTGTTCCTGCATTTCTCCTAAATCCAAACTGATCTTCCCCAAGGTCGGATTCCACCAGTTTTACCATTCGTCTGTAAATAATTTGTTACTTTGCAGCCATGACTTATTAAACTGATAGTTCTGTAATTTTCACATTCATCTGAACTTGCTTTCTTCTTAACTGGAATCACAATATTCTTCTTGAAGACTGAGGGTATTTACCGTGTTTGATACATTTTGCATACCAAGTGAAACATTTTTTCATGACTGGCTCTTCTAACGATAATAGCAGTTCAGACGGAACATGATCTATTGCAGGGGCCTTGTTTGTACTCGAATCGTTTAATGACCTGTCAAATTATTCTCGCAGTATCATGTCTCCTATCTCATTTTCCTCTATTTCCTCTTCTATTTTTAGAATACTGTCTTCATTTCTTTTGTACAAGTCCTCTATATACTCCTTCCAACTTTCATCTTTCTCTTCTTTGCTTAGTACACATATTTCACCTTAGGATTACCATTTTTTTTTTTTAATTGCACATTGAGCAAGCTGTGAAGGAAAGCAAGGAGATATTTGGAGAAGGAATTAAAGTTCAGGATGAAGAAATAAAAACTTGGGAATTCGCCGATGACATTGTATTTCTGTCAGAAACGGCAAAGGACCTGGAAGAGTAATAGAATGGAATAATAGTGTGTTGAAAGGAGCGTATGAGATGAACTTAAACAATAGCAAAACAAGGGTAATAGAATGCAGTCTAATAAAACCAGGCAATGTTGAAGGAATTAGATTAGGTGATGAAACAGTAATTGTTATTTGGGCTGTAAAATAATATATGATAGTCGCAGTAAGTGGCAGACCGCGAAACTAATGACGAGGTGCTGAACACAATTCTGAAGAAATGATATGTCGGGCATATTTGACTATGATGAGTTGATTGGGCAGAGGGAGACCGAGAGACGAATACAGCAAACAGGTTCAGAATGATATGGGTTGCCGTTCTTGTTCTGGGATGAAGAGGATTACGCAAGACAGGGTAGTGTGGAGTGTTGCATCAAATCAGGACTGAAGCTCACAGCTACAACATAGGGTAACGAATATCTTTATTAGTCCGAAGTTTAGATTGAACAAGCAACAAAACTAAAAACAGAATGGCGAGAAGGCGTACAGACGCTATATAACACGAGAAGACAAACTAGCGTCTCCCAAGGGTGTGAAAGGAATGGGACAAATCTCTTAAAAAAATCCCACTGATATTAAACTTGTATACCACGGTCTTATCCTTTTATTGTATTAAAGTCGACTATGATAGAGAAAACAGAGTAAGCTGTAGCAATGTTCGTCTTCTTAATGACAGTGCACTAACACTCGACTACACTTAACCCCAAGGCTGCGGTCTGCTGCAACGTCAGTTACAAAGTGGTCGCCTTCGAAGTGCCTCGTGCTCAACAGCTGCCCGCCACGACGCCACGCGACTAAGTAAAACTCTGACACTGCTCAGATTGTCACCTCGGGCCAGGGTGTCCCCAAAACTGCACTCTACGCCAAGGAGCGTCACAATGCAGCTCTCGCTATGGTCTATTTCATAAAGATTGTAACAAAACTGTAGATTTGTGTACAATACGTACACACAAACAAACACACGGACACTCCGCTTTATGTATAATAAAGATAAAGATGACATCTACTTTGAATTAACAATAATTAAACAAACTTGTAGCTACGCGAGTGGATTATCAGACTTAACAATGACAGTGCAGTGAAGAAATAAGATAAACACAACGTACTCTTTTCCGGTGAAAAATCATTTCTAAATATTAATCAATATTAATTACAAATCATACATACTCCTCTTAAACTCAGTACAAAATATATTCCACATATGTTCTTTTCAACCATCAGAACGAGACGCTCACCACTACTGCTGACTTACAGACGTCAGCACAGACGCCTCAGTTTGTGGCAACTAATATCGCTGACCCAAAGTCATTGACAGTACCGAAACGAAGTTCACCAAGTGTCATTATTATATTATCTGTAACATTACAGTTGAAGTGGTCTGAGAATGACTATTTAAATTGCCGAAATCGGTCATCGTAAAATAAAATAAACTGACTTTTGTGCGAATTGAATCATTCAGATTGCTGACTGTTCATAATGTTTTCAGAAATAAATATTGAGGCTGTTAGGTGTGCATGTTACTTCGTCCACCCCTTTATGTAGCCTACATCCCTGCGAATGTTAGTTAGTGTATCACGGAAAAATTTGAGATGAATCTCTCAAGGACTCTTCGAAAATTTGGTGATAACGTAAATCTATCGAGATCTTTTGGAGATTTTTGGTAACAGCAGTCTATCTATGTTTCGCAGTGTGTTGATTTGGGTTCAGAAACTGAAACAGCTGCAAAACTTCCGTTGTGGAGTAGCTGTTGTTGTTGTTGTGCTCTACAGTCCGGAGACTGGTTTGATGGTACTCTCCACCCTTCTCTATCGGAGCAAGCCTTTTCCTCGCCTCATAAGAAAGGCAACCCACATCCATTTGAATCTGCTTATTGTATTCGTCTCTTGGTCTCCCTGTGCGATTTTCTCCCACACTCCAATGCTAAATTTGTTATTCCTTGATGTCTAAGAATGTGTCCTACCAATCGATCTGTTCTTCTAGTCAAGGTATGCCAAAAATTCGTTTTCTCCCCAATACTGTTCAGTACCTCATCATTAGTTACGCGATCTACCCAGCTAATCTTCACCATTCTTCTGTAGCACCACATTTCAAAAACCTCTGTTCTCTTTTTGTCTAAACTACGTATCGTCCAAGTTTCTGTCCCGTACAACACTCCACACAGATTCCTTCAGAAAAGACTTACTTACACTTGAATTAATCGCTTCAGGCAAATGCCTGGATGCTTCATTTCAAAGGGCACGGCCGTTTTCCTTCCCTATCTACGGAAACAATCGGAGGGTAAGGACCATGCTTAAATTAATATTCGATTTTAACAAATTTCTCTTTTTCAAAAACGCTTTTCTTCCCATCTCCTTTCTGCATTTTATTTCCTCGGTACTGCGACCACCGTATTTTATTTTACTGCCCAAGTAACAAACCTCATCTACCACCTTTATTGATTCGTAACCTAATCTGATTCCTTCAGCATCGTCTGATTTTCTTGTTTTGCTATTATACGCTCTTTCCGAGACATTGTCCATTTCCGTTAAATTGCTGTTCCATTTCCTTTGCTGTCTGACAGAATTAGAACGTCATCAGCAAAACGCAGTGTTTTAATTTTTTTCACTCTGAATTCGCATTCCTTCTCCAACTTTCTCTTTGCTTTCCTTGAAAGCTTGCTCAATATACAAATTGAATAACACTGGAGAAATGTTACAATCCTGCGTTACTCCCTTCCCAACCACTGAGCTTAAACTGTAGTAAAAGCTGTTTGGTTACTGTACAAGTTGTAAATAACCTTCCCTTCCGTATATTGGAGTAGTAGCGGGAGAAAAAGAAGCATGAGACCGGAAAAAAGGCAGATAAAAGTAGTAAGATTTGGGCTAGCCGCTGGAGGCTTAACGTGGTGAACACGAGCCATCGCCACCTGGCTAGCGCGGCGCTTGTAACGCGAGGTGAGGCTCCGTAGACACCAGTGGCCTGCTGGGCCGCAGCCTGCTTGCTTGCTTGCTTGCTGACTGGCCGGCCTGCAACGGGAGACGTGGTGGCTGCCTGGTCGCCTGGAGCGGCAGGCGCTGGCCAGCTGTCGCGCGCGAAACTCGAGCCGCCGCCTGCCAGCCTGCCAGCCTGCTAGCGTTTCACGCCGCGCGTCCGCCTCGCTGCCTCCAGGGCGACAACACGGCCGCGGGCGCCCTGCGTGCCGACACTCACACAGCTGCGCTCATATATTACCTCTCATGCGTCGCGTCCTCAAAAGAGACACTTCAATTTTCTCTCATCTCTGTCATCTTTTTACATCTGAGGTGACCGTAACAGCACAGATAGCTCACATGAGGATTAATAATGGATATACATTCATTACTTCCCGAGCTAATGCAGTCTTCCTTCCTTCTTTACTTCCCGGACTGTATTTTCTTTCCCCCTCCCCTCCTTTCCTATCTTGACTCCTTTACCTCCCCACCAGGTGACTGATAACCTCAGTAGTTTAGTCCCCCTATCCGAACCTAACAACCCAACCCAACACCCTTTCATCTGAAGGCCTACCTCTACTCTTTCTTGTAATCTCTTACTTTCCATTTCTTTGTTAGGCCAACGACTAACACTGCCGTCTAGGAGACACTCCAGCATTCATTATGAACCATCATTCGTCTGTTCCAAAGGTACAGGTCCGCAGCTATAAATGTTAAATAAACATTCATTACTTCGCAATTTGCGAGAATTTCCGACTTTAGCTGCTCTTCTTCAGGTGGTCTATCATATTGTAACACATGAAAATTTGTGCCGGACCGGTACTCGAACCCGGGTCTCCCGCTTTTAGCGAGCGATCGCCTTAACAATTCGGCCGGTCATGCATCACGGCCAGACCCAAACTTCCAAAGCTGCGAACCATCATCAGCGTCTGTTTCTTTGGAACAAACGTATCATGGTAAATATCACAGCCTATATCACAGGCTATAAATGGAGTAGTATGTCTCTCCCCGTGGCAGGAATCACTACTAAATACGTGCGAGCACTAAGGGAAGTACACAACTGTAACATGTGGAAGTTTGGGTCTGGCCGGGAAGCGTGTCCGGGTGGCCGAGTGGCGTCTGCGTCAGGCAGTGCAGCGGTGCGGAAGGACTGTTTACGTCCCGCCGCCGAGTCTGCTGCTCGCGTGTGTTTACGAGGCACAGTCGCCTTCGCTTGCGTAATTTAATTAGAACAAGAATGGCCCACTCCTGGAGAAAATCAACATTGAAAATCATTTTTCGAATGAATATGCACGACCGAAGGCCCTTGCAGTCGAACAATTTATTAGAGAAGAAGTAAAAATTGACTGTAACGATCTTATCGGCATCCACTTCTCTATAGTGAGCAGTGTAGTGCATGTGAAGCTTACCAGCGACGCCGTCTGTGAGAAGATTCTAAACAGATCTAGAAATGGACTCAAATTCCGTCACTCAGATGGACATATCAGTGAAGTGACTATCAAACAAGCAGGTCTCGGACTACGAACAATCAGAGTGTTTGAAGTACCGTCAGACGTGGTTGTTTCTGCGCTGCGGCCGTATGGGAACGTTATTAGCCACATGACAGAGAAATGGGCTCAATTTACCACATATCCGGTATGGGGTGCGGCAGATCCGCATTGAATTGACCAAACACGTGCCATCTTATCTATATATTGGAGGGTGCCGTGCCATCATAATTTATGATGGCCAGCCGAAGACGTGCTCCGGTTGTGGCCAAGAAGGTCACGTTCGTTCTAGCTGTATGCAGCGCAGAATAACGCAGTTACCACCTGGTGATGAACAGATCCCATCGGCACCGACGACGCTTCCATTGACGTATGTACATGTTCTTCAAAATGAACCCAGCCAGCAGCCTGTGCCGACACCACTTGATGACACCGTGCCAAACACCGTAGAACTTCAGGGCAACGAGGACAGGATGGAGGCTACACCTGTGACGGCTCCTGAACGTCACGTGAGGAAGGATAACGAAGTGTCTCCGAAGGAGGAAACAGACGCCACCTCTATGGTCGTGCCTACCGCCGCCTTCGTGCCGGACAGTCAGAATACCCAGACTTCTGATACTGAAGTACACGTGCGAAAACAACGGTCACCACAGAGAAGAAAGAAACGTCGGCTTGCTCCGTCTTATACCTGCCGATCACAATCTAATGATGAATCCCAAGATCTTCTACCATCAGAAGACCCTAAAGTGGAACTTCCTGCTCCAACCCAGTCGAAAGTGGAATCGACACGGCGTATGTCTTTAACTGTTTCTACAGGTGATGACCAGCAGTCAGCCATTCGTCATTCGTACACCGACGACACATCAATGCATGTTGACTCACCAGGGGCTTCTACTGACGACCAGCGTCCAAGCAACGCTGCATGGTACGAAGATGTTGAAGATAATTCATCCACAGCTGACTTAGCAACAGATGTTGCTACTAAACTAAATGTCTGCTAATCGATGAGTGTGGGGAGAATGTGCTACCTGATCTTCGTGTTTCAATGAGCATCCCTGTAAATATGGCACAAGGGCAGGCTTACAGAATTGGATCTATCAATATTAACACAATCCAAACGAAGATAAAGTTTCAGTTATTCCGTGACATGCTACGGGCGTCAGATCTCGATATTGCCCTTCTACAAGAAGTTCACATGGAGTCATTTCCAGATATTTATGGTTATGATACATATCAAACTCCATCTGCTTGCAACGGTAGTGGGACGGCCGTACTTCTGAGAGAAGGTATTGTGGTTGAAGACGTCACTTACTTACCATCGGGCAGGGGCCTTGCTGTGACATTCCATGGTGTCCGGATCATCAACGTCTATGCTCCCTCCGGCACGGACAAATGAAGGGAACACTCGCACTTCTACTCAGAAGAGATAGCTCCGCTGTTTGCAGGTCAATACGATCACATTATTCTTGGAGGAGACTTCAACTGTGTGCTCGCCATAAAGGACCAATTTCCTCATTTTACCACGTGCCAAAAACTTAAATTGCTTATTCAAGAACTGGACCTGATAGACGCATGGGAGCATACGCATGGTGATCGACCTGGATACACTTTTTTTCACCAGCCATTCTGCGAGCCGTCTAGACCGAGTCTATGTCTCCCGCGGACTCACAACGGCAACACTTGATGCTAAGCTGTGGCCTACCGCCTTCTCGGACCACATCGCCTACATTTGTACTGTTTCTCTTCGACGGCAGGGGGTGTGGCGAAGTCGAGGTACTTGGAAGTTAAACGTTGCACATCTTAAGGATCCAGAGTGCCGACAGCATGTAGAAGCGACGTGGAACAACTGCCAGAGACGTCTTACGGCATATCCTTCAATTCGATGGTGGCTCGAATGTGTTAAGCCCGCTTTGCGTCGCACGTTGGTACAGTATGGACGTGACAAAATGAGTTGGCATCGACGTACCATGGAATTCTACTTTACGGCACTCCGTGAGCTTGCTAGCCAGGCACCGTCTCCTGAACGACAGATTGAAATTCAGCGGATTAAGGCGACGATTACTTTACTTCTGCGCCGCCGTCGAGGGAACAGTAATACGTGCGAGATGTCAAGATCGAGTCGCTGGAGAACCTCTTACCATGCATCACGTTATTCGAGAGAAGCAACGGTGTAGAAGAGCGCTAGTGCACGCTATTGATACCCCAGAAGGTCGTCGACTGACATCGCCACTGCTTTCGTGGACCACTACCGACAGTTGTATGCAGAAGTGGATCAGGATGCTATAGCAATGGAAGAAGTGCTCGACTCCATGCCTGGTACTCTTGATGGGGAATCTGTGCAGACCCTTACAGATACGATTACGGCTGATGATCTCGCTGACGCTCTCCGTAGGGGAGCAACAAACAAACCCCAGGCCCAGATGGCCTCCCGCTGGAGTTCTACCGCAGCTTTCAAAACATAATGGCTCCTCGCTGGATAGAAATGTATAAAGAACTGATGATACCTGATGTCCCACTTCCATCTGCATTTGTCGAAGGCCTGATCATTCCAGTCCCGAAGAAGCCCAGGGGACAAAAAGTGGAACATTATCGGCCATTAACCATGCTGAACTGCGACTTCAAGATTTTTACGAGGATCGTTGCTTCCAGACTACGGCGTGTCTTGCCTCAGGTCGTCTCTTCGGATCAAACATGCCTTGGTGGCACAAGTAACATCCAGACAGCACTGAGTGATTATCGTGATATCATAGCCTTGGCAGAGACTTGCCGCATTCGTGGTGTCTTAGTGTCCGTGGAGGTCCATGCTTTTGACAGAGTGAGTCATGACTTTCTTGAAGCAGTGATGCGAAGAATGGCGTTTCCTCCCACCTTCACACACACCGTCATGCGGCTTCTCCGATGCACCACCTCACGTGTACTGATCAATGGACATGTGGCAGGCACCGTTACCATTTCGCGATCTGTACGACAAGGCTGTCCGCTATCGATGATTCTTTTTGCCATTGCGCTTGAGCCATTGTTACATGGACTGCGATGTCGACTGTCAGGGATGACGATGAGGGGCCGGTCCTTTATCTGTCGCGCATATGCTGATGACCTGATGTTCTTGGCTCAGTCAGGGGACGAAGTGCGGATAGCTCTGGAATGGATTACCAAGTATGAAGCTAATGCGGGCAGCCGTATGAATCTGACCAAGTCTGCCGCTATGAACATTGGCAGGGGTCTTCCTGAAGGAAGCGTGGCCCCGCTGCAATCAGTGGACAAGCTCAAGTGTTTATACCTTATAACGTCACAGCTGCGTCCACCTAAACCTCGATGGGCGAAGATGCCGTTATATTCTATTTGCTGTTTAATGAATCCTTAATCATTGTTCCAATGGTTTGACGGTACGGGATGCGGATAATTACTGGGTTACTTTGTTAACTTCCTTTATTACACTTTCTTTAAATATACTGATTAAATAACCGCCTGCCACCACGATAAATGTCTACAAGTCCACACTGAAACATTTCAATACGCAACTGCAACCGAAACTCATACGCCATACGACTGATGGGAAAAACTTTAGCCACCGCTAAACGCGGGTTACGAACTCACTGTCGACGTGATACTGCGTCGCTCGGCGGTCGGCGGGAGACTGCAGCACACCGGCCAACAAACGAAAAACGTTCCAACCTAAGCATTGTCGCCCAGCAGCTATCGCTGCACGCCAACGATAACTACCGTCCCACCAAAACGTACCAAATAGATTAGTAAGCTAAAACCCTGTATCCTCACAACATGAAGAAGAGCAGCTAAAGTCGGAAACTCTCGCAAATTGCGAAGTAATGAATGTATATTCAACGTTTATAGCTGCGGACCATCAGCAACGTCTGTTCCTTTGGAACAGACGTATCATGTTTCATAATGAATGCTAGAATGTCTCCTAGACGGCAGTGTTAGTCATTGGCCTAACAAAGAAATGGAAAGTAGAGATTACAAGAAAGAATAGAGGTAGGCCTTCAGATGAAAGGGGGCTGGGTTGTTTCGTCGGGATAGGGGGACTAAGCTACTGAGGTTATCAGTCCCCTGGTGGGGAATTAAAGTAGTCAAGATAGGAAAGAAGCGGAGGGGGAAAGGAAAAACAGTCTGGGGGCCCGTGCTCACCACGCACGTACGCACGAAAGAACCGTGACCCCCCTGGGGGGTCAGATGAAAGCACATTGTTGTCTGTACGTAAAAAGAAAGAAAGAAAGCCTGTCATTCGGTATCCAACGAATTAGGCTTCTATGGGGTATAACACCGCCAGCCAAGTCACATGACCCCAATGCCAATAGGTGTCATGATCGGGACTGGCGATGGAACACAGGTTACATTTCAGATTGAACATCAAATTGCGTGCTTATAGAATATTGCCCAAATTGTGCGTTTGGATTCACGATTTCCTATCAGAAAGGACACAGTTCGTTGTAATTGACAGTAAGTCATCCAGTAAAACAGAAGTGATATCTGGCGTTCCCCAGGGAAGCGTTATAGGTATCATACTCTTCCTTGTGTTTATAAACGATTTAGGAGACAATCTGAATAGCTGCCTTAGACTGTTCGCGGATGATGCTGTCGTTTATCGGTTAGTGAAGTCAACAGAGGATCAAAAGCAACTGCAAAGCGATTTAGGCAAAATTTCTACATGGTGCAAAAATTGGTAATTAACACTAAATATGAAAAGCTTGAAGCAATACACACGACCATTAAAAGAAATCCGCTCAACTTCAGTTACGCGATAAATCAGTCAAACCTTAAAGTCGTAAATTGTACCAAATATCTAGGAGTTAGAATTACGAACAACTTAGAGTGGAGAGAACACGTAGAAAATATTGTGAGTAAGGCGAACCAAAGGTTACGTTTCATTGGCAGAACGCTTCGAAGATGCAACAGCTCCACTTGTCCGTCCACTCCTGGAGTACTGTTGCCCAGTGTGGGACCCTCACCGGGTGGGACTGACGGAAGATATTGAGAATGTTCAGAGAAGAGCAGCTCGTTTTGTTTTATCACGTTACGGAAATGTTGCACAATTTGAGGTAAAAATCATTAAAAGAACATTCCTTGTAGAGACATCTATTTGCGAAATTTAAATCGCCGAATTTTACTTCTGAATGTGAAAATATTTTGCAAGCACCCAGCTACATAGGGAGACATGACCAACCCAATAAAATAAGAGAAATCAGATCGAAAACGAAACGATTTAGGTGTTCTTTCTTCCCGCACGTTGCTAGAGAATGGAACGGTAGAGAAAGGTTATGAAAGTGGTTAATGAACCCTCTGCCAGGCACTTAAATGTGATTTGCACAGTATCAATTTAGATGCAGATGAATTGCAAATAATTAATTTTCTTGTTGAAATTAAACTAGCAAGCGATCTTATAAACAGAGATGGTGGTTTTTGTTTAAATTCTGTTTGGAATCAGACACTGTCGTAAAAAAACAGAGGGACAAAATTAATGCTACGTCACTTGTTGATTAAGTCACTATCGATATTTTTGATGTTTGGTCATCTTTGGTTGTGTTGACTCTGCAGTGACATGTACTGTGTGTGTTATCTTCCTTGTTTACCCTTTGCAAACCGAGGTATTAAATACGCTTGCACATTGCTTTCTTGAGTGCAGTTGTGCCTTGAGAATGGCGGGGAGTCCTCCTGCCGAAATATCGGCGGTTGTCGACGACGTCACCCAGCAGCATACCCGTAAATTGTTTGAACAATTAATTTTCTTGTAAAAAGCAATATCAAAGTAACACATTGTAGTGCTACTTGCTTTCATGAACAAAGTTACAGCTAGTTTCATTTGTTTTAATTTCTTCCAAAACTAGTAACTATATTTTAATCCAGCAATATTCAGAACAATCTTCGGCCCATCAGGCAGTTTTCATAATAGCCTTTAAAATCAAAAGGTCAAAAACTACAGCAATGTGTGAAAGACGACCGTCTGTCGTGTTTCATATATTTTTTGTTTATTTCTGTAAAGTTATAATTTATTTAATGTCGCTAGATTATCATTTTGTTAAAACTTGAACCCCACACTTTTCAAGACTAGAGGAATAGCATTTTTATTTCATGTGTTAAAATATTAGTTAATATTGCTAGGTTTTTCTTATTTTGTTATGTTAATAATTTACTATTATATCAATTAATGTGGCATAAGTACGGCTTCTCTGCTACACCACTGTCCCTGTGAGAATGTGCAGTTGTTTTACTTTTAAGTGGGTGCGAGAATCTATGGCTGTCTGAATGTGGGGAGTGATAGCTCGCTTTGCATCATTCTCTCTGGCTCAGTGTCGATAGCTGCTGATTCTACCAAAGAGGTTTCCACACCCTTTTCTTGCGAGTTAGTTAGCGAGCCTTCTCTCAGCCTTCTCTCTCCGCTCCCACCACCGCTGTATCTTGGATTTTCCGGCTTCCAGTGGCTTCCCGCGTCTGGTGGCCGCTCGGTCTGGTCATTCTATACTGGGCGTCTGGCGAGATAAGGTTGGTTCTTCTCTTGTATTTTGAGATGGTAGGGTTTCATTATGTAGCACATTTAACTTAGATTCGTGAACTTAGAATCATTGTTTTGGCATATTTTCTCCGATTGTGTGCAGAAATGTGATCTCGTTTTTCAATTGATAAACACGGTGTATCAGATTCTAGTTGCAGTTTGATAATGGCCTGATATGTTGAAAACTTTTGTGATCATGTGGCGGTGTATGAACTCTTTGTAAATACTTTCTAGCTTTGTGGGGCCCGATTTCTAATAGGTTATATGTTCATTTTTGTACAGTGTATGTAAAAATCTTCTCATCCTTTCCTTCTGTGAGTGATATGTGTTCCACGAGGTTGGTTCATAGAACAAAGCCTTCAGCTTCCACTCTTGTTTGTTTCATGCCCAGCAGGTATGTAACTATGCTCGTATCCTTCTGATTTCCACTAATATTTCGCGATCTTCTCTCCCCTCCTATTTTAATTACTGTCTTTGTCAGTAATTCTCTCTGAGCCTTGTACAACCTCCTTCAATAGCTTCCTTACGTAATTCTATGCATTTCTGTGGGTTGCATGCTGTAGTTAATTTTCTTTATTTTTCGGAAACTGAATTTATTCAATTTTATCGGTTTTCGGAACGACGTGGGTCCGAGTTCCGACTTCTGGGGTTTGCAGCTGGTCGACTGAATTCACGCCACTTCTCATATAAAACTAGTACCTAGATCGATTTCTAACAGACTGCAACTTAGGAATCCACCGTGATTTTGTATAATGAATCCGATTTTCAACCACTTCACCTTCAGTGGAGTTCGTTCATGTAACGTAGCCGTGTGTCGCCGTTAACGTGTTTGCTCGCAGTCCAATTCAGATGAAATTTAACTTGGCTATAAACACGCACCATCTCGAAACAGGCACGACAGACCAGAGCCAGCTTCAAAGTGTTTTTGTATATTGTGTTTTATGCTACTTCCGACTTGCTGAATTTCGCCTACGATAGCGGCGCCTGCTTCCGCCTCGTCTCAGCACGCTGTTTTTGGTGAGTTTCGCTGTGGCATTGCGTGTTTGTGAGCGAATGAGCATTGTTTGTGAATCCTTCCCCGCAATAGCGTTAAATCATGTATAATTTAGGCTGGGCACCGTCCATATTAATCCATGTAAGAGATGCATTTTTATTCTGTTAACGAAATTGGTTCCCCATTTTGCTTGTTTTCTATCTGAATAAACAAGTTTAAGTTCAGCATAATCCATAAGTTGCGTATAAATTGTAGTTTTAGAGCACCTTCCCTCTTTTAATTAATATTGTTCTTCACAAGTGCTGAGAACTAGCTCAGATGCAATTTTGTCTTATGTCTAAATTCCGTTGCGCCATAAATGTTTTCTTAGCCACCTTTCTAAGATAACTCTATTTGTGGTGGCTTGCTTATTAATGTTTGTGTGTAATAATGTGTGATCTGCTATGTATATTGACCACTGTAGTCTTAACTTCCTTTTATTGAAGTAATTTGAAACGAGTCTGTTCTCAGTTTGGGCCAGGGAACAAGGTTTTAATAGCAGGGAGTAACTGGTAGTTCACACGGTCCTTATTTACTAATTTGAGTGATAAAACAAAGCTCTTGTTTCGTACAGTGGTCCTCTTTTTTAAGGTAAGGTATATTAATGATGTGCAAAACAGAAGCCAATTTTGGTATATTCTCGTTCATAAACTAATTTGTTAAATGATTTGCCCTGTATAAAATTAATGTACCACCTGTAAGTGCATATTGGTGCCTCAGTTGAATCAAATGAAAGTTCTTCTACTTTATATACAAAATACTTTGTATTCTGTAGGAGAAAACAGTCTAAAAACATGTGACTTTGGTAACTAAAGTAAATAACAGTTTTCCTTTTATTTCTTTACGAAAGTATATATGTTGAAGTACTAGATTTCAACTTATCCAGACTGTTCAAGTTTTGCTGTGTATAAATCATATTACAGCCAAGAGTCATTGTGCTGTGCAAGAATACATTTTGGTATTTCATTACAGTCTATAAGGTAACTCAGTATTTAACCTTTTTAGTAAATGAACAGTATTGTTTATACCAGAGTATCTTGACTATGTTTACTACCATAATAATCTACCTCGACATACAAATGTTTCAACAGCAGTAATACCTAGTGTAGATCCGAAATCATATTGCTTATTTTTCAGTCCACAAATAAGCTAGGTATTTTTCTCCTCATTCATTGTGGCGACTGTTTTAAATTTGTAATTACAGTTCATTTAACGTTCAGCATAGTCTGATCCTGGTGGCATTATTCTGAAAACTTTCCCTATCGAACTGAAATCTTCAGCTACGAAGTTATCTAACGATACCATATGTATTAGACGCACGGCACGGTCAAACAAAATCCTACAAAGGTGTATTATCATTACAGTGGTATTGTGTGATACATTTGGCTTTCATTACTTCTTGTTGTGAAGGTTTGTGCGTCACATAGGACCCACTGTGTATTTAAGTCCGTTTTCTAAAAGAAATACTTTTAAATACTAATAAATACTTTTAAATGCAACGTTTAAACACAATTTTTCTTTTCACTAACAACCTCCAACACGTCCCCGGGTATGGGCGCTCATGAGATCAGCTCAGACGAATCCGGTAACTACTATCTGCTGGTGAAAAACCAAACTCGACGAAAAAGAGATAAATGCAAAAATGTACAAAAAACAAAGATTTTATTCAATGTTACACATGCTAAAATACCTCGTAAACACAAGTGAATTTATTTGGTTTGATCATGTTGAACTTGCGGCTGTTTTGTATGATATAAACTTTACAGAATCTACTTGGATAAGTTCACAACTTTTTAGTAATTCTAATTTCACAGAACTAACGAAGTGTGTTTGCAGCCAAAATTACTGTCCCTGGTGACGCAGTTAGAGTGGTCCTGCGGTTCTGCTTCCTGAGTGCAGAGTTGCGGAATTCGAATGAGGGATTAACTGACCCTTTTCCAATACGCTTTTTGCGCAAATTACAAGCAGCCTAATTCGAGTGTGCACGAGCTCGTGTATTGACCCTCCAGTCCAGTTTGCACCCGTCAAAGACTCAAATGACGAGTTTAAAATGAAATGGTGTTGGTCGGAGACTAGCGAGTCGAGTCTTCGAGCGTACGGATTTGGGCGAGTTCTGAGATGTAATAGGACTGACTGGCGAATTTGAAGTGAGAATACGCGGCTGTTCAGACCTTTACTATAGTCAAGCTGACCGCGCTACTTAAGGTACGTTTAGATGGGCAATAAAAATGGCATATTGTCGACAATATATCGGGAAAATGTTGTTGGCCAGCATTGCAGCCACGTGTATTGCAATCACACCAACGACAACGTACCGGCATCTATTGCCCAGCGATGTTTGTGCCAACAAATTTCTGGGCCAAAAGTGTTTGTAGAGGGCTACACTAATTCACGCAAAGTCGGCGAGTGCAAGGTTATAGATGTTACTGTGTGGCTCTCCTACTTTTACACGAGAAAAGTAACAATGTCATTCGAAACAAAAACAAGAGAAACTATCTTTCTTAGCGTTTATGTATTTATACACACTGATTTCTACGTCCTATAACGCAGGACGTAGATGTTCAAATGTTTGTTAAGCTTAAAGGTCTTAACTGCGGGGTCATCAATCCCTGAACTTACAAACTACTTATAAACTACTTTATAGTAAAGAAACACAAACATCCGTTGCCCAACGGGGAACGGCCTCACGTATCGGAGCATAGAACCTCAATGCGTTCGTCCACTAAAAAAAATGTTCAAATGTTTGTAAATCTATCGGACCAAACTTCGTGGTCATCAGTCCGTAGCTTACAAATTACTTAAACCTAGGTAAACTAACCTACGGACAAACACAGACACCCATGCCCAGGGACGACTCGAACCTCCACGGCGAGCAACCGCGCGCTCCGCAGCGAGACGCTTTAGACCGCTTGGCTACTCCACCGCGGCGCGTTCGTCCACTCCGTCGCGGCGAACGTAGATGTATTGCTTTAATAAATAAAGTTGTTTTTTCACTATACCACTTTTCCATTGCTGACAGAACACAATCAATTTGGATGACAACAACTGTAAACAAATCTACCTCCAAAGCGCGCAAACTTTCGTATGAAGAAAAGCGAAACGATACTGTTTTCACTCTGACACGTGACTTCAGCGTTGTCGGCAAGAGAAACACGAAACAGAGGGGAGAGCGAGAGGGAAGCATTTACAAACAGGACAGATACTGCCCTGCAATACGAAATGTTCTCCACCCTTCATCAAATGTTCAAATGTTTGTTAAGCTTATGGGACTTAACTACGGGGTCATCAGTCCCTAAACTTACAAACTACTTATCAACTACCTTATACTAAGGACGGCACAAATATCCATGCCCGAGGGGGGATTCGAACCCCCGACCGTAGTGGCCGTGCAGACCGTGACTGGAGCGCCTCAGTCTCCTCGGCCACCGCAGCCGGCCCACCCTTCATGGACAACACGGCAATCCCCAGGCAATACCTCGGCAACTACCTGCAACAGCAGCAAAATTGACCAACCGTATCGAAATATTGCAGTCGTATTGGAAAAATGTTTTTGGCAATGTAATATCGTCCAAATACTTCGCTAAAAGGTTGCCCATGTACACGTATCTTTACACATCATTCCCCGAGTGTCCATCACTCTCCCGTCAGTGGCTTAGCTATGTCACCAAGGGCCCCGGGGCAAAAATGACATTGGGGGCCCGTTCAAACTAAAACTATACAGATGCAAAACTACTTCCTCAGCTGCTTACCGTCCACTGGAAGACACAATAAGGCAAACCTATATACTACTAAGTAAATTATTATGTCTCTCGCAGCAGATAATATTTAATCATACTCTCTCATTATAACCGAGGAAATTTGTTTGTTTGCTTGTTATGCTTTCAGGCAAAAATTACTGGGTGAATTTAGATGAAATTTTGCTGAGGGATAAAACTGACTAATATTTTACTAAGTCTTCTACAAGTACTTCCAGACCAAACATTTGTGTCGATTGTGACAGATAATGTGGTACCCGTTGAAAAGCCTACTGAAGAGATTCCGACAACAATTACAAATATAGCTCACTGGTTACGACGACACCACCGAGCTTGTCGACGACATCTACATGGGACACGAAACCGTGAAATAACCGTCCACGTCTACAATCTTGGGAAAGGTATATAACGCTTACTATGATTTGAAAACTGCATGAACAAAAGTAACTGAGTAATAAAAAATAGTCTAATTCTTGATATTGTGAGAACGCAAGTATTTATTATGAATGAACAAGCTTTGTATTTATTAGTAAAGGTGATTAAATTTTGTTATCAAAGTGAAAAGTAATTTATTTACACCTGACTTGATTTGTTTGTTTGATCATGTCCCCGGTACTCCACATAGCTTCCATTAGCAAAGTAAGCGGCAAAGATTTTACATATGTATATATTCTGATGTTGTTATTGTTGTTGTTGATTATTTTGAAAAAGTACCAAAATAAATGAGACTGAACTTCTAAAACGTCCAATGTATTGTGAGGGTGGAATAAAAAGTAATACAAGAACATTATATTCGAATTTGGTACTTCAATCTTTCCACAGGAGAAGGAAAGAAGACTGTGGAAACGACGAGGGTTCCAGATTTGACAAAACAAGATAATTTATTGAAAACTACGGGGAACCCTCGAAACATGTTTCCGTTACAGCCTTCAGGACCATTTCCTAAAGATCCCCACCAAAACAACAGGTGTTTTTCAACCCCATGCTACGTTTCAGTTTCTACGTATGGACCAGTTAATCGCGTTTGGCTGTGTTATTCCAAGATTCTAGATGCTGCCTATTGTAATAATACATTGTAGATACTTCATATTCAAATGTTGTCCCACAGTGTATTGTCAAACACACTGCTAATAATTCAGCGCCTTTCGCTGTTTTTTCACAAAGATTGGCAGCCATGGCAACTCCAACTTCAACTGGCAACACACTAATGGTGGCAGGGTGCACGTCTTAGCGGACAAGCAATAGATCTTGTTATATCTGAGGTGGGAATAATTTTTGTATTTCGTGCGTTTGAGGTTTCTTGGTCAGAGTTCAAATGTTAAAAATCGAAAATCCTTCATTCAACTAAAATATTATATATTGCAGAATATCAACTATCCGAAGTAATTGAGGGATATGGAAGTTCGCATAATCGAACTGTTCCGCTACCCGGTGGCCCAGTGCGGCTACTGTGGCAAACTTGGTTTGAGGGGAGGGGGACATGACAGACGGTAGAGTGGAAGCAGGAAGGTTAAAATAAAGGGAGATGGCGTTAGTTATGTCGAGCTCATACGGCAGTTGAAGCCTGTCCGCCATCTCGGTGAGTTGTGGAATGCTACTTGTTCGTTAAAACTACGCGTCAAGTTGACCCTCTTACTGTTAATGCACTGAACTGCACGTTGCACATCACTGCGCATCCGCGGGACGTTTTACTCCTCTTTTAAGTGTGTGACGATACTGCTGGCCCTCTCATCTCAATGTTATCGTACGATACCGTCTGCGTCGGACCCAGAATCGTCTGGTGTAATGGTGATATATTTTGCGTGTGAAGTTACAAACGAAATAGTCAGTCAAGGAATCAGTGTAGGACAGTGTCTCGGTGATACTGTGATCAAAACAAGTGATAGATTTCATTACTTAAGAGATTTGTATAAGACGTTTCCAGACAGTTATATAAACAATACTTTTGTCATTGTACATTAATTTAATAAATAGACGAAGGGTACAAACTTATGTAAAACATAAAGTCATTAAAATAAATAGCATTGTATATAGGTTAGGCTCATAAACAAGTTGTATTGACCAGCTAATTGTGTTAATTAATGTAATAGTCGAAATTCAATATTGTAATTCTTTGTATATATTGACTGACGTGAGATTTTAAACCTAGTTTCAGAATTGACAATATATTTGATAGTTTAATATATGTTAGGAACATGTATGATGTACTCATTAACAAATTAATTGACATTTAACATCGCACTTTGTTGTCAACAGAAAGATCGGAAATTTCGTCTTAAAAATACATGCGCCATCTAAAATTATTGTATGCATAGTTTTCATTTTATATTGTGATTATTCTTGTGTACATGAAATGTTTTATTTGTATGTTCGGTAATTGTAAATCAGTTTATTCAATTGTTATGAACAATGGATAATGTAATGCCATTATTGTCGATGTTATATATTTGCCTCACCGTCTTGCGTGGGGGAGTTCGAGTTTTGCCGCTTCTGAAGGACTTTGGAATCTATATCAGCCTGTGTTGATGTGGTAATAAAGTTTAAAGTTGTAATATTTGGTGGAGAAGCACTTTGAGTGCAAATTAAAGAAGAAGTGAAAAATTGTACCTACGAGTATTTATTTCTACCACGACTCCCCAGGAGAATATTGTTGGAATGCCCCCCCCCCCCTTGGGCATGGATATTTGTGCCGTCCTTAGTATTAGCTAGTTTGTAAGTTTAGGGACTGATGACCCCGCAGTTAAGTCCCATAGACTCTACAAACATTTGAACATATGAGAATAATGTCGCAGCGAGCAGAACCCCCATACGTCGTAATGTTGAAAAGCTGAGTATTCTGTTTGAAAGTGGTAGAATGAAATGTAATTACTTAAGAATTCATAAAAACATTACAAGTGACATAAAACATCAGCTATACAATACGAAGACTTTGCCAAGACTCAGCAATATGGCGGACGCAGGCTTCACTTTTTCAGCGTAAGGGCGTCTCCCTTGGCTGGAAGAGCAAAAATCGACGCTGTACCGTAACTTTTTTCGAACGTCTATCACGGAGGCTGCGGGGACCTATGGCGCCCCGGGGCACAGCCCGGCTAGCCCTATCATAGCTACGCCACCAGTGGTGGCGCTAGGCGTCGGCGACGTCGGCGACCGCCGACGGCCTCGCGCCTGTGGGGGCCTCGCAAAACATTGTTAAAATGTTAGGTTTTTTGTTTGCTTTTTAACGGCGCTTTTCAACTGTTACTTTATGTTGGGACGACCTACATCTAATTACACTAGCTTAACCAAAGGACGAACACAACATCCGTAACCTAGGGTGGGGTTCGACCCCCGACGAGGGCGATCTCTCTCTCCGTGGTATGACGCCTTAGTGCGTTCGGCCATTCCCGTCCGGCAGGTATTTAGTTTTCCGTATGAGTGCAGTAGTGATGCAATTTTTAGTTAAATACTTGCAAAACAATTTCTTCAATACATTTTAGAAAACAATTTGGAAGAAGTATATCCAAATTTTTATATAACAAGCAGAACCATGCTCACAGTTCCAGTCAGTACAACTTCGGCCGAAAGAAGCTTCACAAAGTTAAAATTGATTGAGACTAACTTGAGAAGCACAATGAGCCAAGAAAAACTGTCTGCCCTGTCAGTACTATCAATTGAGGCCGAAATAGCGGCTAATTAACATGTGATCTTAAAAGAATTCAGTGAGGCGAAAAGCCGAAAAGTTTCTCTATTTGAATTCGCGTTTGTTTATTGTAGTTTTTGGGATTGCAATAATACTTGTATAATATACTAATAAAATTTTAGTATAATGATTATTGGTGTATAATTCAGCTTATTTTATTTAACATTTTCCTCCTTACTGGAAAAATGAAAGGGGCCTCGCAATGACGAGTTCGCCGACGCCCAGTTTTCGTCTAGCGCCGCCACTGTAACGCCACTGTCTCCCGTGTGTCGCACGCAGTAAATGAGTTCACAGGGACACGAGATGTGCTCTGGGCGAGGTTCTCGCGCTGGGAGAGCGGCCAGAGTGGGGGGAGCCGTATACGGGCGCGTGATGTATGCGCGCTGTTAGCGTGACGTATGCGCGCCGCCCGGTACGGCACGCCGCGGTCAGATCGCAAGATGGCGACCCGCTGAATAAACAAAAGCCGGCCGCGAGGACGGTAGCGCGCATGCGCAGATACGCATCGCCATTGTTGCCGCGCCGCAATAAATACACGCGTATCGCGACACGCACGACCCGTTCGCGGCGCTGTCTTCGCGACGCCGAGACCATTAGGGCGAAAAAGTCGAAGATTAAAATCGAGCCTCTGGCTCGCATCCAGCCACGATCGAGTAACGGTGGACGCGGCCGTTCCCCCGTACTTCTCTCTTTGCGTCTGCCTTTATGGACTTCCTTGTGGAAGACCTGCAGAGATAACCTCGCAGGAGAGCACTATGAACCGGTACATATTTAGAAATGCGAATTCTGCGTTGTTTTGTTTTCTTCTTGTGCACACATCAGAGCTCGGAGGTAATAATTTTGGCCGTTACGCTGCTTTCATACCACTATATCTGATTTATGGACGTGGATGCTTGTAACGGTTTTGCCTGAAAGTTTGCCCATCTGAATAATGTCAAAGGTCATTTCGGGCTCCAAGTGCGGTAATAATTTCTAGTATTTGGAGTGTTCGTTGGTTTAATGATTGAAGAGACCGGTAAGTCTTCTCATTATTCGTGTCAGAGACATCATGAAAACGATGCAGAGGTAGAGGAAGGTTTTTACACATTCTTACTCCGCGGCGACTGTTACCAACGCTGGCGCCAACATTGGCCAATATTTTTGTGACATCGCCCACAGTGGAGTTAACATTAATTCAGTTTACTGAGAGCCAATGTAAACATTTCGGATAGCACAGACTGCGGTCGATGCATTAGCGGATTTGAGTGTGAATGATAATATTTTTTCTTTACAAAACAAGAAAAGGAAACAATGTAAAAGAATATGATGGGGGGCATTGTATCACTTCATACCGCACTTCTCGATATCAGTAACTTTTAAAATTTGTTAAAACTAATCGATACATATTATTAAATGTAGGGCTACTCCTTCAAAGGACTGAACTGAAAATAATAATAATAATAATAATAATAATAAAGATACGTTTAAACTTCTTTTATCAAGGACGCTTTGATTTCTCGCTACAGGAAACAGTTTCAAGAGCGAACACTTCCTTTTTTTAAAAAATAAACACGTAAATGATATCACTGGTGGTAATGCAAAGCAATATGTGAACCTCGACAGGCATTAGGTAATGTTAATTTTTAAAACTGCATTGGATAGCCAGGTGTGTCAAAAGTAGCATTAAGTTTGAAAAGTTTATTTTTCCTTGTTATGTATACACTACAGTGTTGACACTGATCGCGCCTAAAGTTTGCAGTGGCATTTCGATTTTTGTGGTTGCTTTCACAGATGACTCTCTGATGCAGCCCTACTATCTACAAAGATATTCTCAAGCATTAAAATAAACAGCGAGCAAGAACGAAGGAAGAGAAAAACAGTTTCAAGACGAGCAGTCGACAAAGATGGAATGAAACAACGTTGGCGCCAAAGTGTGGACGGCGTACATATTGGCCCAACGTCCTTTGAGGTGTTGTCAAAATACCGATCCATAGATTGGACAAACACTGTTGGCGCCAACGTTGGTTCCAACGTGTGGACCCGGCCTTATCCCAAAAGCGGGCTGCACAGATAGCGTTTGGTCGTGCTTACATTAAGTCCTCCATGGTACTGTGTGATGGACAGAGGGGCCGGTTATACATATGGATGGTCATTTCAAGAAAGAGGGTGGGGTCATTTTGATAGCCCCATTTGCTTAAGTTTACTTTTGACCTTGCTACGCCACTGCCTGGACGGTTCAGAGACTTCCGCACTGTCCAGTTTTCGTCGTGTCCAGCAGCTAAGGCTCCACAAGGTTCCATCCACGGGTGTCCCACCGATGCATCCTTCCAGCGTTCTGCTGTTGTCCTGCAGTCACTCTGGTTCTCAGTTGATGTGAGAAAACTGTCTCTATATTTAAGCCTCTGCGCTGCTGGCTCCATCCCATGGAGTGAGTGCCACCTGGAGACTACAGATTTTTGTCTTTCTTTGTAGGCTGCCTGTTCTCTTCGAACTGCTGGAGGTGCAATACCGGCCAGACGATAGATTTTATTCACAGGGGTTGGCTGCAGACATCCTGTAGCGAATCTGGTAGATTCATTGTGGACGACATCATTTGTTTGGCGTGTACTAACCTATACCAAACTGGTCTAGCGAATTCGCCAGCGAAGTAGCTTAGAGACAGGGCTGACTTTCTCACAACCTTTGGGTATCAGATCGAACCCGTCAGTCGCCGCAGAATGTCGTTTCGACCACAAACCTTCCGTCTGGTGTTAAGGCAATGCTGTTTGAATGTCAACGCTCTGTCTTGAGTAACTCCCAAGTATTTAGGGTTTTTACATTGTTCCCAGTTAACACCATTCCACCATCTGACGAGATCCCTGTTTCATTGGGTTGGGATTCAGTTGGTTACGGCAGTAATATGACTCAAGCTCCACCATTGTCTCATTCAGCCTCTTCTCCACATCTTCAAACGTTGGTCCCTGAGCAACTATGAACCAACTGACAACATATATGCAACTGTTAGTGGTGACAGGAAGTGGTTGATCATTGTGTACACATTGAAATGGGATAGAGCCAGTACACTTCCCTGAGGTAAGCCATTGGTAAGGTTCCGCCATTGGCTAAGTTTTCCCTGAAACTCTGCAAAGAATCGACGATTCTGAAGTAGATTTCTAATTATATCTAGTGATCTCGTATAATTTTTCAAATAGTTGTTGACAGTGTCTTAGGCGGCAGTCAGACAAATAAAAACAGCTCCGGTAACCCTTTTCTTATGAAACCCATCCTCAATAAACTGTGTTAGGCCGTATTTGTCAAGTGCAGTATCATTCTAGGCCACGATGACCGTGACCGTGCGTTCTAATGTGCCTTGCTGCGGAGTGTGCGTCAGCTGTCGTCGGAGGTTCGAGTCCTCCCTCGGCTATGGGTGTGTGTGTGTGTGTGTGTGTGTTTGTTGTACTTATCACAAGTTAGTGTAAGTAGTTTGTAAATCTAGACACTCGTGACCAATATAGTTTGGTCCTACTGCTGTACAAACGTTTGAACATTTCAATCAAGACGGAAACCGCGTTGTGATAAGAGTTTGGGCTGTATCACATATTTGAGTCGAGTTTGTAATATTGTTTCAAAATTCTTATAAATTTGTCAGAGAAATCATTTAGATCGATAGCTTTTAAGATCGTTGTTGTCCTTTCCATGTTTGAGGACTGCTATGACTTTAGATTTTCCCACAGTACTTGCAATCTTACAGTCCTCCATGCGTTTATTAAACATGTTCAGCATCCATTGTTTGGTCTGTGGGCCAAAATGTTCTACTTGAATATCATCTACTCCGGTAGCCTTCCCTTTCATTCACTTTGCAATGCCTTCGTTAAGCTCATCTATTGGGATGCGGTATTCGTCATATTATTAGTTTGTCTGCGAAGTCTGGTTTTCCGTTTTTACCAGTTCAGTGACTTTGTTAATTGCTGAATTGGCGTCATGGTTGTTCAGGAGAGTTGCTTCATTGCTTAATCGCTTAAGAATGCGTCATGCTTTATGACTGTTTACGCTCTTATCGAGCTCTTCCATAATCTATACTAATAATAAAACTGTAAATGTATCCCTGTCGCTGTTCCCTTCAGTCTTCAAAACTACTGGACGAATCTTCATGCGGTTTACACAGGAAACATGAGAAAAGATTCGGCAGCATATAGGCCAGATTTTATCAAAATCGGATTACGAAAAAAAAAAAAAAAAGAAAAATAAATCGTAATTTTAAATGTTTTCAGTAACCGTCGTGTCTGTTTTTTCAACTGTTAAAAATCTTTTATCTCCAAAACTACTTCACGAATTTGCATGGGATTTCCAAAGGTAACTTGAGCGCAACTGGACAATATATAGACTTCGTTTCATGAAAGTCGGTTCACGGAAAAAAAGAATATCGTAATTTCAATTTTTGTACCTACGTCCGTTATGTCTGTCTGTCTCGTTGAACACGTATATCTCCAAAACTACTTGACGAATTTTCATGGGGTTTTCACACGTAACTTTAGAAAATCGTGGGGTTACATACAGGCTTCAGTAATTCGGATCATGGAAAATAAAGATATCATAATTTAATCATTTGCTTAAAAGCCGTCGTGTATGTCTATTTGTTGAGGGTAATCTCTAAAAGTATTACACGAACTTTCATGGGTTGCCACAGGTAAATTGAGAATAGTTTGGAGAATAACATAGGCTTAGTTTCATCAAAATCGGATCAGAGGAAGGAAGGATATCGTAATTTCATGTTTTTGGGTATACTATGTGTATAAGTATGGTGTAGTACATCTGATCTCCAAGAGTACTACACGAACTTTCATGGGGTTTCAAAGGTCAACTGAGAATACCTTGGCGCAACATATAAGCTTCATTTCATCAAAATCGGATCAGGAGAAGAAAAGATATCGTAATTGGTAGTTTCTGGTGTATGCTATGCTTGAATTGCAGCGTAGTATAGCAAAGATCCGATAGAGGCACTGTTACTGACTTAGTATACCAATTTACTAATAGATGGCGATGCTGCATTGTTTATTCTCATAACTAAAGTGTAATACACTGAAACAAGGGCTATGATTTTCCTTGCGGCAGTGGTGTAGTGTATTGATGTTGGTGACGGTCGTTGAATCCTTTTTGAAAAATCAGGCATGTAAAATGAGTGGAATAATTCTTAGTGTTGATAATGAAATAAATAATGAATGATGTTCCTATCAGTAAATTAATGATCCCCTAAAGAGAATATTTCGTTGCCAACGATAACATACTAAACCGGTGCCACTGCAAGTAAAATTTAACTCAGGTATGGCACAAAAAGTAGGTTTTTTACTAGCTGTATCCTGCATGCCTCACAATGCCATGGAAATGAAAAAAAAGTGCTTCTTTCCGCGGGTATCATTTGAATTTAAAAAATAACCTACATTCCTTCGCGTCTACCGATGTTCTAATTTAGGTAAGAATTCTTTGCAAGGAAAATGGAATGTATGCAGTTCCCTTTCTGATTTCGGTGTATCCTAATTACATTTTGAGTGCATTCTACTTAGGAAAGCCTCGAAAACGCCATAGTACAGGAAAGGACAAAGTGGGGCGACGTTAGTTACCAAATACCTAATTATGGCGTTACTGCATTTCTTCATTCTCATAACTATGGTGTAATACACTACAAGAAGGGGTAAAATTTTACTTACGGCGGCGGCGTTGTGTGCTGATGTTGGCAACGGCCGTTGAATGCTTTTTTCAAAAATCAGTCACGTAGAATAAGGAGCATAATTCTTTATGCTCACGATGAAATAAATAATCCTGGTCGGTAAATTAATCATTCTCCTAAAGCGAATAGTTAGTTGCCAATGATAGCAAACTAAACCGCTGCCACGGCAAGTAAAATTAAGCCCAGGTAGGACACAAAATTATTTTTCTTCCTAGCTGCATCCCATATGCTTTGCAGCGTCATGGAAAGAAAATAAATGCATCTTTCGACGGGTATAACCACTAAATTATACATAGGGTAGAAATATCTATGGAGTGAGCATTGGTTTCTGAGCATCTTCTCAACATTAAGCTAGAATTACCACGTGATACTGAGACAAATCCACTCTTTCCACACATTTATTTGCTCTTACGATTGGTTTTTACCGCATTGGCTGCAAAGAAGCCCCACCTTTTTCTCAGTGCAACCACATAACACGAAATAATATCTAAATAAATATGTCACAGAAGCAGAAAAAATGTCGAGGAAGTGTCGCTAAAGGCCATTTACACATAGTCATCCGTCTTAACTGAACAAAAAAGGACCAAGATGAAGTCATCGATTAGTAGATTTTTCCCAATATTAGATGATATTTCCACCTTGATATTGAGGACACAAAATCTGTTCTGCGCATCTGAATGCTCACTCCACAGATATTTCTGCTCTGTGCCTGCCACTAGAGATAATATACACATGCAAGCGATAAACTCATCAGAAACCTCCCTGTTTTTATAATAATTGTTCGATACAATATTGTGACTAAAATTTTGTAATTACTTACGTTTGGCGTGGACTACATTAAGATAGAGAAAGTTGTCTTCTTTTACAGAGACAATAGTACATAGAGTTATAATCCGACTTCTGAATATATAGTTCTATTACGCAAGATCAATTTCAACTTCGTGCTTTATATTACGAAGTAATCACTGCAGGACGTGAGGACATGTATTAGCTGAAAGAGTGGCCGATGCTGCTAACACAGTCAAGACAATTAACTGGGAATAATACTATATTTAATGGAAAGTTCTACACAGACGATCAGCTGACGCCTTTCTTTCAACGATAACCGAGACTTACTTCATCGCACATTGACACCACCATGACGTTTTATTTAAACAGACATGAACTGCTCTGTTGGTTGAATTACCAGACTTTCAGTATTCGTCGACTTTTCGATAATATGGAGCACTGCATACAGAGTAACTACATTGTCCCCAGTGCAACATTGCAACCTTCTAATACTTCAGCACACACTTCCTGTGAGAGATTAACAGTTTAGTACTACGCCATAGAACCAATACATGGCGCTGTTATTATTATTATTACTACTATTTCTCATCTCAACGATTGAAGTCTTTTGAGAAGTTTGTGCCTGACAGACAATTACACACGTCAGTCTTAACTTTATGAACACAAACTAACAATGAATTTACATTGTTCTGGAGTACGGACTTTAATTTCACTTTTGGTATGAAAAACGTTATGAACAAGACAGAGCGATCCAGCAAGGATTCTGTTTTTGCTGACCTAGGTCCGGAACGCAAAAAAACCACGATATACACAGGTCCCTCTTTAACAACCGTTGCGAAGCATGAAGCATGGGCATATAAGCTAGTTATCAATAAATTTCTCCCTATTTCGAGACTGCGTCGTCATTTTATAAACTTTACCGACGTTTCGTCCACTGTTGCAGGCGGCCTTTATCAGGGTCTGTGTCTGTCTGCTGAATGTACGATCGCTTGGGGTTTATATAGCAGCGGATGAGGGAGACGAAGGGGGACGTTGGTTTTCCTTTATTGGTGGTTATATTATTGCACGCCACTGGTGGAAAGGGGCGTTGATGTTTGGTGTTTCAATGGCTTGTTTTTCATATAATTCGAGGTTGCATTCTTCCCCCTTATTGGTCAAAATGGACGTTTCCGATTGGCTTTTGCAACTTCTAATGCAATTTCTGGAATTACTTTTGTGTCTACCCTTTCCTTCCTTAAGATATTACGCCTAAATTCAATTTAATACCTTGAAGTAACATTTACAACCAACTTGAATTGGAAAGAACACATATAAAATATTGTAGGGAAAGGGAAACAAAGACTACCTTTCGTTGGCAGAACACTTAGAAGATGTAACAGCTCTACTAAAGAAACTGCCTACACTACACTTGTGCGTCCTGTTTTGGAGTATTATTGCGCATTGTGGGATGCCCACCAAGTGGGACTGACAGACGCTTACGAAAGGTATTCCATGTATTAACCCTTTATAGAGCAGTACTATGACAGTCCACATTTTAAATACTTTTTTTTCAAATCAATGACAAGAGGTTAGTTGTATTTCATGTTTTTCTTGATTTTCTCCGCGCATGGTGTCTTATGGAGTGGTAACCATACCAGAGAACATTTGTCTTAGGTGATTTTATATAATTTTCTCTGGCCATACATGAAGATATACTACAAAACTGAAATGTTCGCTAAGAAGTAATACCACCAATAAACACTGAGAATACAAGCAATTTTAGATGGTGTTTCATTTAGTAAATTTACGACAAACTTTCACATTCGTTATTGAAAACGTTTGTAACCTTTCTTCGGGTGACCTGTATATGATTACAATGCTGTAACAACTTAGCCGACATTCATTAGAAAGCCCGAGATATATTAGTTCAGAAATGAATAACTGTCGGGTATTTTTTCCGCCTTGCTCAAAGCATCAGGAAAGTTTCTTAATAAATACTTGAGCTTACAGCACAATTAAATTATATATACCACAATACACGCAGATATGAGCATAAAATTATTCGCTTACCTTGAAATGCACTAATCTCAACCGTTTCTGACTCGCACAAGAAGTGATTGTTGACTGTGTACTGTTCTAAACAACACCACACCGAGAGACTCTCAATGGTAAGAATGCTTACCACTTTCCCTACTTACTACGCTTATAGAAGGTGGTGAGGCGGGAAATAAAAAATCTGTGCCAGAGGGCGTTAAAGGAAGTGAGTTATTATAATGAAGGTCCACGTAAACAAATTTTTCTGTATAAAGAACCGGATGGTAAGTATGTTACCAGTACCATATAAAGGTACCTGCATTCCAAATATCATTAACCCATTCGTACTCAGTGGTGCATTTGTGCACCACGTTGCACTGTCTCTGTCTTTTGCACCTTTGATACAAAGGAATGTAGATATATCTTCCTGCTCTTGTCTCAGTACAGCAAAGATATGGCACTACATTTCCACCATTGTTGTACTGCTGAATTGTTGAAGTGTGGGGTACTGTTCACGGCTTAAACTGTTGGTTCGTTTCAGAGAACGAAATGGCTGCACATCATTACAACAAAAAGTAAATATATTGCAAAAAGTCTGACATGTCTTGGAAACTACTGTGTGAATTGCCTTTGGAGGACTGTATACCATATTTCTGTAAGATGGCAGAGGTTATGCAAAATGCTGTGGCTGAAATTCCTACTGAAACTTAGTTGGTGCACTAATGCACCACCGGTCACATGGGTATAAAATCTGCCGAAATGGCAACTCAGCTTTCTAGATCGAATTTTATGAATGATTATACTAATAGCGTAATTTATACGTTGCTTTCTAGACAAAGAGCTTATTATTGTGATTGCAGAGGCCTAAATGTGTAAGAGATCTTGGCTTTGCTAGAGGAATCCTAATTGAAGATTTTGAAACGGTAAGTTCTTTGGATCTGTGCTTTGCTTCCCCTGATGTCAGGGACGACTCAGGTGAAGACAGATGAGGATTTAGGTGGTGACATCAATAATTTGAATTGCCACCAGTTGACAGCAGAATGCGAAGCAGTTGTACGAAAGACTAACGATGATAAAATAATTGGTTTCTGTGACACTGAACCCGAGCATCAAAGAAGGACAAATACTCAAAAATTAGCTACAGAGGCTGAAGTAGTACCTTTAAGAAATACTAACAAAGACAAAAAAGTTGGTTACAGTAAAACAGAACAATTTCATCAACAGATGTACCTCATGTCACATAAACAAAGGACAAAAACAGTTGGCAGAAGTTGGTTGGCTTCTGAGTTGCCTGAAAGAAATAAAATGAAGAAGAAAATGACTGAACTTGGTTACTTGTTTCATGGACCTAATCATGTACTAAAACCCCTAACTCCACTGGATATATTTGAATGCTTTTTCAATGACGATTTTATTGCAGACATTGCGAAACAAAATGTTTTGTATGCAGTACAGGAAGATAGGATGAACTTTGCGTTATCTGTTGAAGAACTGAAGGTTTTATTTGGGATACTGCTGATGTTCTACCTCGAAAACGGATGTACTGGGAGGAAAGTGATGATACACAGAACTATGCTATAGGTGGGTCAAAGAGAACAAACCAGTTTGAAGATATCATGCGTAATGTGCATCTAAATGACACTCCTAAGCTAGACACAAACGACAGACTCTCAAAAATTCGGCCTTACTTAGACCACCTCAGGAATTGCTTTCTTGAGTATGCTGCGTGGGAGAAAGAAAGCAGTGTATATGAAGCCACGATACCGTTCTTTGGACGGCATGGCCTCAAGCAATTCATTAGGGGCAAACCTATACGTTTTGGATACAAAGTGTGGTGTCATAATTTCAGACAAGGTTACCTTGTAAATTTTGAAGTCTGTCAGGGATCAAAATGACCAGCTCAGTGAATCTCTGCCTAAAGATGGTTGTGGTGACATTTTGCCCCATCATTTGTTTGCAGACAACTACTTCATGTCCTTGAAAATAGAGGACAAATTGACTGCAATTGGTACTGGTGTAAGTGGAACAATTAGAAGCAACAGAACTGAAAAATGCCCTCTAAAAAGTGTATCTGCAATGAAGAAGGAACACAGACGCTCTTATGAAATGATGTGCGATACAAATTCAGAGTTACTCGTCTGTTGCTGGAATGTCAACCCTGTAGTCACGGCTGTGTCAAACTGTGATGCCGCGGTGGAGTAGCCGAGCGGTCTAAGGCACCTCGCTGCGGAGCGCGCGGTTGCTCGCCGTGGAGGTTCGAGTCCTCCCTGGGGCATGGGTTTGTGTGTTTGTCCTTAGGTTAGTTTAGCTAGGTTTAAGTAGTTTGTAAGCTACGGACTGATGACCACGCAATTTGTTCCGATAGATTTACAGACAGACAAACTGTGATGGTATGGATCTCATCTGCAAAGTGCAAAGGTACTCTGTTGCACTAGAAAAGAAAATTGTTGTTTCACAGCCACATATAATCAAGTCTTACAATTACAATATGGGTGGAACAGACAGAATGGACCAGAATGTGAGTTTCTACAAATCAAATATCAGATCCAAGAAATTGTGGTGGCCAATTTTTTTGTGGGGTCTAGAGGTGACAGTGTAAAATTCGTGGCTACTTTACAGACACTCTGGCAATGAAGAAATGTGTAGCAAGAGAACTCTTGCAAAAATATGGGAAACAAAAATCTAAAGCAAGACCAAGTGTCACTCCAGTTACTAGTAGAGTTTCTTTGGTGGTCCTTTTTCTTATCGAAAAGTCATTTTATTGTTCCTCAAAAACAAAAGAACAAGATGTGCACTTTGTAAATCACACACAACTGGCAAGTGCACAAAATGTAATGTATCCTTACATGAAAAATGTTTCTATTCATTTCACACTCTGCAATAGGACTTTGATATTCCATCTGCTCGGTGGTGCGTTTGTGCACATCATATTTTGTAATGTGTATATAGAAAAAAAAATCAATTTATTCACGCTTCTTTTATCTTATTGAATCTATTTTAACAAACATTTTTTTCACACAAAAAGTTCTGGGCAGTAATGGGTTAAAATCTGTCAGTCACTGTCAGCAAGAAGGAGTGACAAACATATTAACCCCTTGTAATGTACTCTCCGTCACGCAGCAAAAGTTTGTTCAGCTTATGGGACTTAACTGCGGTGTTGTCAGTCCCTAACCTTACAAGCTACTTATAAACTAACTTATACTAAAGACAGCACAAACATCCATGCCCGACGGGGGATTCGAACCCCCTACGGGGAACGGCCTCGCGCATCGGAGCATAGCGCCTCAATGCGCTCGGCCACTCCGCCGCGGCGCCACGCACTGTTCGGTGGCTTACGAAAGGTAGTCCATGTATTAATCAGGGTATAAGCTGCCTCTGTTCCAAATTTCATTCATATCCGTTCAGCCATTTCAGCGTGAAAGGCGTGTGAAACGAATTAACTAATTGTAAAGCACCCTCCGCTATGCACCATACGAAGTTAATTTTAGAATACATCTATAATCTTCACGCGAGTGCAAGCAATGATATGCCAAAGTTTTACGCAATCAGATGTACGGTATGGCCGTGCATAAAATACGAAAAAAAAGACAAACAAACAAACTTTAATTTTCATATATTAGATAATTAAGTTTCTTAAGACCACCGGGCACAATCTATATGTCTTTATTGTGCTGGTAATATATTTAATGTCTTGCATCTGAAGATACTTCTGAAATAGTTTGATTTGTAATGTTAATGCAATTTCAACTACTTTCATCTCTAACACTTACCCCACTAATGACCGATATGAGAATTAGCTTCAATTTACGTTTTCCCATTTTGCAAAATGTGCTACTGTTTTCGTTTGCTTAATTGTATGTATATCCTCCTGAGACCTGGTGGCCACTAGCACAATATTTTTTGAAATAGGTATCACATACTTGTTAAAGGGAAGATAGAAAAAGGGAATTCACAAACATTTTGGATTTTTCATCAAACACTTCCATGATTTTCAAATTTGTCCATCACAGTGGCATTTTGATTTTCGTCACGTAAAATGAAGGCAATGAAGGAAATGAGAAAATTTAACAAGCGCATTTTGTTGGTACCGGTACATACATAACAGTATTAAAAGGGAGATATCGCATGTAATTAAATTCGAAAAAATTAAATAAGGAATACTCACCTAGCATGCTAACACGTCATATACAAACCAGCTTAATTGGTACCAAGTGATCGTAGTAACTGTTTCTCATCGAAATAGCTGCAACGTAGTGTCCATTGAAATGGACCGTAGGTATTATGATTGTTTATAGAGTCTATATGATATGAGGGCAGAAACTTTTATGTCCATTATAATGGACATCAGGTCTCAGGAGGATATTGTCAGTGTGTGATGTAAATGGCCGTATTGAGTTCACACTCAGAAGGCGCAATCAATAAAATAAATAAAAATCGCACTGGCGTGTTTTACGGCCCACTTTACATTTGTGGTTTTACAACATTTTGGACCAAAATAATAATGTAAACAATAAAAAAATAATTAATAAGAGTGTCTGAAGACCTTTTAGGAAAAAGATTTAGGTAGTGGTGGGTTTTGAGCCACTGACCTTCAACATCACAGTCCAAAGCATTGTCCACTAGGCTACAACCAGTTGCGTTCTTTAATCTCATACTGTTGATGGCCGTTGTTAACTGATGCTAATATGGTATTTGTATACACTGGATTATCATTTATCGTACGAAGAACGACGTGTTTTTGTTAATTCTTCAGTGCGCCATTGCTTTGAAATGACAACGTGTAAGTTAAAATAAGAAAATCATCAAATACGCAACAGAAGACAGAGTTCTGGGCGAGGAATGTTACGTGACATCTTGCGAACAGCTGGTTTTCGTTAATTCAGTGGAGGGTGTGAAAACTCTTGTTATTTTTGCAAATATGTCTCAAACGGTACGAGATATGAAAAAAACATAAGGGAACAAAGTTGTAAAGAATTTTCTCCTCTACAAATTCGGTTATTCAATTTTAGTGTCAGATGAACGGTTTACATGCTATTAAAATTACATTACAAACGGCTTTTTTTTGTATTACTAACGTATTTCTTGTTCGAAATATGTGAAAAAGCGAGGTTCTGGTCTCTGGTAGCCAACAATTATGTCTCTAAAATTTGGAGCCGATCAGTTGAACGGTTCGACCTAAAAAGTGGGAAGACGTTACAGCCAGCCAGACATCGTCAAATCGCCGTTATTTTTGCAAATATCTCTGCAACGATGCAAGATATGAAAAGAACATAACAGAGCGAAGTTGTAGAGAATTTTCCCCTCTACCAATTGGATTATTCAATTTTCGTGTTAGATGAACGATTCGTTGGCAATTACAATTATATTACAAACGGCTTTTTTTGTATTACTACCGTATTTTTGGTCCGAAAAATTTGAAAAAGGGAGGTTCTGACCTCTGTCGGGTTACAATTATGTCTGTAAAATTTGGTGTTGACCGGTTGAATGGTTCGTCTTAAAAAACGGGGAACACGTTACGGACAGACATACAGACAGATAGCGAGACAGACATCGTCAAATCGCCGTTATTTTTGCAAATATCTCTGAAACGACACGAGATATGAAATAAACATAAGAGAGCAAAGTTGTAGAGAATTTTCTCCTCTACAAATTCGGTTATTCAATTTTCGTGTCAGGTGAATGGTTAAGCCGTTATTTGTATTTAATTTTCGAGCTGTCTAAAAAAAAAAAGGCCCACTTTTAGTGTTACTACCGTAACCTAAAGTGGGCCAAAACGGCCTGAATATGGAGCCACAGGTGACGTAACGCGATGCAGAGCGAGGTGGCGTGTCGCCGCCCCTGCAGCATATGCAACCTGTTGCGCCGCAGTGGGTGCAGTGCAGCGGCCGCGCTGATCCGGCATGCGTGGTCAGCCTAGCGCTGTCAGCGGCTGGCGCCCAGCACGGCAGCACGCGTGCGTGCACGGGACTGCGGCCAGCACGTCTGCAGGCACCACGACACGACACTGCAGCGCCCCCGACACGCGCACTTAACTCTGACCAGCACGTCAGCGCTCTCCACGTTCACACACCTCTGTGTCACCACTGCGCTAGTTCCAATGACGCGTTCCTGCCGTCCAACCAAATACTTACCAGACTTAAGCACCGCAGAACTGACGGCATCAGCTGCCAGTGGGCACTCAATTATACGCTGCGCAAAGTTTGCATTTCAACGCGATCCAGACAAAAACAAACGGCCACTACGCGACAACAATCAAAGGTCTGCATCTAGCGTTCATTTGTTCTCAAGACTTGATGTCAAGTAACATGTTACGGATTTTTTATTGATTGACATCGGTAACGTAGCGAACAATGTATCAACGTAATCAGTCTTTATATATTTTTTACGGCATTACAGCGTTCAAATTACTCAAATAAATCGTAATTTGCGATCAGTTATGGCTTCACTGTACTAGGTTTAGATGAAATACCAAAGTGTGGAGAATGAAAATTCGAACCCGGGATCTCCTGCTTATTAGGCAGACGCGTTGACCACTCCGCCACCGAGGTCACAGTGACCAACCCGACTGCAGAGGACTCTTCCCTGCACGTCTCCCGCCACTCCCAAATCTCCATTCGCCACGCTCTCTCTTTCCTATACCACAGCCTAGTAAGCTGGAGATCCCGGGTTCGAATCCCGGGCGGACACAAATTTTCATTCGCCACACTTTGGTATTTCATCTAAACCTAGTACAGTGAAGCCATAACTGATCGCAAATTGCGATTAGTTTCAGTAATCAGTCTGTTTAGTTTACTTTCCTGAAGAAGGTTTAGAACCGAAGTCGGTCAAGTTATAACTATAACTGATGGTTGACAACATGCGTTTCTTAAAATATACTTCTGTTACCCCTCATCTCAGTAAAAATTTGAATATTAGACTTTTGTTTACTACTACAGATTTCGTAGTTTTTCTAAGTGTAACATTTACGGAGATAACTTTGACTTTTTCAAATCAAGTCTAACTTGTCATCTTACCCTCATTTGCAGGTAAGATAACGAATGTCGCTGGGTTATTTAACGGAGGAACACACAATTGGATGAATATTAAAAAACCATTTCATTTTAAGCAGAGAAGTGACGTACATTTGCTTTGCGCTTCGTATCTACCGCAGTGAGTTTGGTACAAGCAGCACGCCGGCCGCCGCGGTGGAGTAGCCGAGCGGTCTAAAGTGTCTCGCTGCGGGGGTTCGAGTCCTCCCTGGGGCATGGGTGTGTGTGTTGTCCTTAGGTTCGTTTACCTAGGTTTACGTAGTTTATAAGCTACGGACTGATGACCACGCAGTTTGGTCCGATAGATTTACAAACATTTGAGCACGCCGGCCGCGGTGGCTGAGAGACTGCGGCGCGTCAGTCACGGTCTGCACGCCCACTAGCGTTAGCTAGTTCATAAGTAGTTTGTAAGTTTAGGGACTGATGACCCCGTAGTTAACTCCCATAAGCTATACAAATATTTGAACATTTTTGATTTGAACAAGCAGCACGGGCCCATTTACGACAGCATGAACAACCGTGCAAAGTCCCTAATTTACCACAGTCATTGCTGATTTCACAAAGTTCTTCTCTAACGGAATCATGATAGTCTTCGTCGTCTTCAGTGTAGTTGACTGATATAGAGGAACTATCGAGTGCTTCATCAAATTTGTTTCTTCTTCTTGCTCGGCATTTGTCATTCAATTTTTCAGCTTTTTCTGTTACATTTCTTTCTCCCCAATTTGCCTTTCGTTTTTTATGTGTAATGAGGGCAACTTTGTGCTTCTTTTTTCGAAGTTGCATACACCGCTGCACCACTCTCTCCCTCCTACACAACTGTCATCGATTTCTTGGCCATTGCTGACTATTGGCCCCTTCATTTTTACTAGTTACACACGCGCAATACTGCAACTTAGTATAAAAAGCTCATTCACATGATTTACGTATTCTTTGCGAAACGTGACGAGTCGTCATCTTGTGCACCCAGTAAAATCGACAACTTACCCGAAACTGCTCCTTGTTATAGTTAATGAAGCTCCGTGTGATGCACATCACTATAAAGTCACACTCCCTATTTTGCAGACTCTTCACAAGTATGTCATTAAAAAAACACCTCAAGACGCATCTGATAGATTCTCCGAGAACATTGTCGGTCTTACTTCACGTATGTGGGACCATAGCCCGCCAGTAATAGTCTCGGTACGCCGTACTTACGGTTGTTACGTCCTGTAGTTCAGATGGGCGCTGAAGGACGCTTCAACCCAAGGAATACACATACACACACCCGTGTCCAACGGAGGACTCGAACCCCCAATCCGCAACGTATCGCTCCAGAACACACGGCTATTCTCGCTCGGCGGCAGAGCGCTTGTTGTGGGCTCTTACTGACAAGGGTACTAGCTACCAAGCTGGAGGTACCGTCTTCGGATCTTCTCCGTATTTTTCCTTTTTTTGAAATCAATGACATTTTTCCATTTTAACAATATCAGCAAACAATGTACATTTTGTGAATTTAGTAAGAAACATTCAGTTTTGTCGTAGTAATTTACTCTTCACGTCATTATTACAAAATCTTCCTCGCTATCGTCTGTCTCGCTTGCTATGCCACAACAGAATTCCGGGTAATATTTGTCGTAAAATCAACCGCAACAAAATGGCTTACAGCACCTAGCACATTTCATAAAAGCTACTGTCTTGCAGGCGCACGGAGTTTTAAAGAGCGATGCCAGAAAACATTTACATTAAGAAAGAGATTCTTTCATCCGTTAATTAGGATGCGAACCATGCGTATTTGATCATCTTGGAAAAAGCAGGTTCCCTGAATTGATGCAAAATTAATGAGTGTGGTTTTATGAGGAATATCATTCATCGTAGCAAGCGATGCAGGCGATAGCGAGTAAGATTTAATAATGACGTGAAGATTAAATTAATACTGCAAAATTGAATATTTCTTACTAATTTGAGACAATGGACACTTTTTCTTCATATTCCGTAAAATAAAATGGAAAAATAACGGATTATTCTGATTTAAAAAAATAAAAAGCGAAAACATGTAGAGGTCCCGAACACGGTACCTCCAGCGTGGTAGCTGGAGACCTTAACCACTTGCTTGGGGTATGGAATTGGCGTTACACGTCTTACATCGCGCAGTGAACTTCAGCATGAATTTTCTCAAACCCAAGGCCCGTCACTATAAAAGCGGGTAGCCTCATACTGAGGGTATGTCCATCTACAACTTATCCGTGTCCAATCAAAATCTGTTATTTACATTTCTGATGGTTCCCTTGTGAGTGGAACACTTATGGTGTTAAACATGTAGCTTCTATCGTTTTAGCTGTTTCGAGTTCAACAACTTCGATTTTTTTATAATGTTCTTAATCAAAGGAAGCTATATGCTTGATTACAACTGCTAAGAAATATTTAGACATAAGAAAGGTAAGAGGTTGCGTTTTCGCACAACGTTTATTGGCGAAAATACTACAGTTGTTGCTGCATTGACTAAGCTACATAGCAGTGCCACTTGCTCAGACAGGTAGCGTCTCCTTAAAGTTTTGACTTTATCAAAGCCGTAACCCCTGTTTCTTTCTTTATTACCATTATTATTTGCGTATGAATATCACCCACAAAACGAGAGCGAGGACAGCTATTGGGGAATTTAAAATTAAGTCTCTGGCATATTTGTAACCTTTAGATAAGCGGTATAGCTAAATGATGCACTGTTTATTACTTCTTCACTCCTCGAGGTTTTTATAAGGCCGGCCGCGGTGGCCGAGGGGACTGCGGCGCGCCAGTCACGGTCTGCACGGCCACTACGGTCGGGGGTTCGAATCCCCCCTCGGGCACGGATATTTGTGCCATCTTTAGTGTTAGCTAGTTCATAAGTAATTTTTAAGTTTAGGGACTGATGACCCCATAGTTAAATCCCATAAGCTATACAAACATTTGTACTTCCTTTGTGCTTTTATTAGGATTTTTCTTATTTGCACCAACAAGAGTTTCATTTTAGGCGTCTTACTTTCTTCTAACAAAATGACTCTAGATTTTTATGTCACTCTGACAGCACGTGAATATTACGTTCTTGGATCTTTGCTCTGTTGTTTAGTCTATACGTTATATGACAGCCTTCCGAAGCCTTTAGTTCGGAAAGCATCTCTATTTATATTTGAAGTTCAGCTTCCTTAACTGCATTTAAGGGCACTGTTGTGAGGGTTTCTTCGTTGGGGTTTGCACACATGTGACGTAGGCGACACATTTGATTATCTGGAGTTAACTTTTCAATTTGTCGCCTACGTACTGCTGGTACTGGTATTTTATGGAGAGGATAATTTGGAAATCTGTTGGGAATGCTACCTATTCTGAGAACATTTCTCCTGGAATCAGATTTATAATCTGCATCGGTCAAGTGTTCGCTGCAAACCATAGATGAATTTCACAGTGTACTTCGCTTGAAGGTTTCTCTGGAATCATGCGTAACCATGTATGTCTTGAACTATTATCATCTGCAAATTCGTGGTTACTAATGCCTATAATTTTCCCATTTTGATTGTTTCATAATGGCACACAGCAAGGAGGCGTTTGTAAGGACTAGGTAGTGTATTTCAGATTATTAGGCGACATGGTTGTAGAACAGTAGTATCAACGTACCTTTACCACAAGTATTCAAAACAATTAGCAACACACACAACTGCACTAAAAATACAAGAACTACAGCAACATTATCACTAATACTCGGTTCCTGTATACCTTACTGGAATTAAAAGAAGATTGCAGTAGGACGACAATCTTCAAATACATGCAGAAAATAAATGCAGCAAAGCATATATTACATAGTTTATGGCATATTATGCCTATGGAGAGCGATCGAAAATTTATATAAAGCACACTTTCTTCAGCCAAGATCGCTAATTTGTTTTATTTGCTAGTTTTCTGTCGGTTTCAATGAGCTATTTCATCATCTTCAGAAAGGTTAAATATTCTCCTATCTTAAGTAAAATAACAAGTTACTCGTAAAAATGTAAAATGAGAAACAGAACATTGTCAAAACTATTAAAATGCGCATTATTAAAACTTGCAACACGAAAGCGGATTGTCATCTACATTGCACACTAAAAAGTTGCATGTATTAGATATTCACTCTTTGCATTTTACACGGCCACGTACGGCTTCGACAGTAACAATTTCACAGTCCGGGAAATATGGGCACAGTAGCCAAAGCAACAGTCGGTGCGTGGCGCCACGTGCGGCAAAAGTTGAAACTTCCACCGACACTTTCAACCCCATTTGATGCCTGGAAGCACCGAGGCCGTTAGAGCATATTAGTGGACTATTGCGGCACACTCCCGACGTTTGCTATGCTTCGGTTGATGATTCGCCGTCTATCGTCGATTACTGTTAGCGGAGACCCGAAGGTACAGGACGTACATAAAGTACGGAAACACTTCCATTTATTTATTGCACAAGAAGCAAGCATTGTACACATATCGTATATATGTCATTTGTTCCCATCTACTTGCATCACTGAACCTCTCGATACCACTGTTGCATAATAATAGGTATGAATGTAATGAGTCTATTATCATTTTCTTTTCCAAAATTTTCGATATTCTTTTTTTCTAAAATGACCAGGTACAGTCGCAATTGTTTAATTAGCAAATATTAATTAGTTAATGCCAGAGACGTATTGTGATATTTCAGATACTATGCTAATTAGAGTTTCTGATAAAACTTAGTAAATTCTTTTCTCATAATATTAAAGTAGAAATGTTATGTTTCACAAGTAATGTTACGAAAGTTTTGCCCTCATTTGTTTCTGTATAATTACCGTTGATTATGAAAGTATTGTTGCCAACCCTATTAATTTATATTTGGATATGGAATACTATTAATATAAGGAAGACTTGTATATATATTTAATCAGTATTATTTACGTCATTTTTTCCTATAGCCAGTTGTATTTAATTGTTTACTTTTTCATTATTATTAATTTAATGTACATGCTTAATAAATACGTAATTTTCAGTGTCGAGTTTGGATGATATAAATATGATGTTTTCGCTCCATGTGATTATTATTCCCAGTAGGGAATCTTATTTCGTGATGTATCTGAGATAACAACCCACGTCACTTTTAACTTTTAATTTTGAACAATTATGTAAAGGATCTTCAGTGTTATAGGGTGCAGAAAGTGTATCTACGATAATTAATCCTTCACATTTGTGCCACATTGTACACATTCCTCACAGGAACTGTGTAAATTTGTGTTACTGACGTGTGGAATGTACGTACTGATTGAAATTACTGAGACTTGTAGGCTGACCATAAATGGGGACAACTGGGCAGTAATGAAACATGGACTGTAATTCTGCGCGTTGTCTACATTATTTCTAGTTTTGTCTCGTTTCCATCGAATATCAGCCAGCCGTTTCCTAGAGTGCTGATCTACGAGAACCGTAGTCGGATCCTAGAAGGTGGGCGGGTGGGAGACTGGAAGCGTCGTTCGCTTACCTACCGTTCTATCACTGCACTGAGTCTTCAAAACTCTGCTACTTTTGTTTGGTTGGGCTTGGGGTAGAAAGGGGTGGCCGGTACTAGAGTCTTCCTACTCAGTGAGAGTTTAGCTGACGATGGGAATTTTTTCGCCGCTTCTGCTCCCCCTTCCCCAGTAGGCCGTCCTGGATCCGCCCAGACGAGAACTGCAAGAAGCAACGACTTACGGCCCGGTACGTTAGAATGTACAATCGATTCCGTATTTCTTGATTTCCAGAAGGCTTTTGACACCGTACCTCATTAACTGATTTTAATCAAATGACATGGTTATGGTATATGGACTGAATAGGGGATTTCCTGTCAGAGAGGACACAGTTCGTAGTAATCGATGGTAAGACAAGAACTAAAACATAGGTGATATCGGGCGTTCCACAGGGTAGTGTTATTGGTCCTCTGCTGTTCCTTATTTACATAAACGATTTGGGAGAAGATCTAAGTAGCTTCTTTAGATTGTTTGCAGATAACGCCATCATCTACCGTCAAGTAAAATCATCTGAAGATCAAAATCAACTGCAGAACGATCTAAGTAAGATATAACTATGGTGTAAAAATTAGCAATTGAGTCTGAATAATGAGAAGTGTGAAGTTGCCCACATGAGTACGAAAAGAAATTCGTTAAACTTTGTTTACAAGATAAATCAAAAGTGAAGGCCGTAAACTCCACAAAATACCTAGGAATTACTATTACTTCAGACTTAAATTGAAAAGAACACGTAGATAATATCGTGGGAAAGGCGAACCAGAGACTGCGTTTTATTGGCAGAACCCTTAAAACACGCAACAGAACTACAAAAGAAACTGCATACACTACGCTTGTCCGTCCTTTTTTGGAGTATTGCTGCCCAGAGTGGGATCCTTATCAGGTCGGTTTGACGGAGGACATCGAAAGAGTCCAAAGAAGGGCAGTTTGTTTCGTATTGTCACGATACAGGGGAGACAGCGTTACGGAAATGATACAGGATCTGGGATGGGAATCATTACATCAACGGCGCTTATCGCTGCGGCATGGGCTACTTACGAAATTCCAATCGCCAACATTCTCCTCCGAATGCGAAAATATATTGTTGACTTCCACTTACATAGGTAGAAATGATCATCAAAATAAAATCGGAGAAATCAGAGCTCGAACGGAGAGATTCAGGTGTTCTTTCTTCCCGCGCGCTATTCGAGAATGGAGATAAACAGCATAACGGTGGTTCGGTGAACCTTCTGCCAGGCTCTTAAATGTGATTTGCATAGTATCAAATGTTCAAATGTTTGTGTAGCTTATGGGACTTAACTACGGGGTCATCAGTCCCTAAACTTACAAACTACTTATGCACTAGCTAACCCTAAGGACGGCACAAATATCCATGCCCGAGGGGGGATTCGAACCCCCGACCGTAGTGGCCATGTAGACCGTGACTGAAGCGCCTCAGTCCCCTCGGCCACCTCGGCCGGCATTTGCAGAGTATCCCATGTAGATGTAGACATGTAGATGTAGACTGTAAGCCACGGAGCGGCCGACGCGTCGCCGCGTGGTCGGCGTCCGCACACCGCGGGGGCGTCGCTCTGCATTCCTGCGGCCTGCAGCTGCGCCAAGGACGGCCGTCCCGTGCTCTGCACACAGCGAGGCAAGGCCGCGTCTGCAAGTGTGTGTGGGCGGGGCCGCGACTGCTCCACGCTGTCTGCTGTCGAGCAACACAACACAACCGAGACGTCGCAAATACACTCCTGTATTCTGTTTTCCTACTTATTTCGCCTTTGTCCCGCATGCGCAGGGTGCTCGTAGTTAATCCGGATTTGGTGTCGTTAATCCAAAGTTGTAGGCGGATCCTCTTCCTGTCGCCACGCCACACCACCCTCCCTTCAATAGTGTTAGGGATAGAGCGCACGGTATATTTTTGTCACCGTGACAAAAAAAGTTTTTGTCAATGTCGCGTAGTCTTGCGCATAATAGTTCGCGACCGGGAGCGCTCACTTTAGTTGACAGCTCTGTCGCGAGCTAGTTCGTTCTTTTAGTTCGTCCGCTCCCAGTGACAGCTGAGCGGCGTGGTCTGCGCATGCTGGTGGAGAGAGAAGTTCTCATGCCCTTGCTGCGTGAGCCGCTAACGATATCGCGCAGAACAAAAGAAACAGGCTGTGGATAATTTCTCGCGTTTAAGTTTAGAGTTATCTTTATATTTAGGCATTATAGAATTTTTTAGGTACTGCAGAGTGCAGAATACTTAGAAATATTGTAGCACCGAACTATGTGTTGCTCTAGCTGACAGACGCTCACCTCGAAATGGCTTTCAGCGGCAGAAGGCAAGCAGGTGATTTTTAAGCCTGCTGCGCGTTCTGTGCCTATTGCCCGTCGGTCTTCGGAAAAGGAACCAACGAACTGAGGAGCGAGGTACGTTTGGCGTAATAGTTCGCGACCGGTAGTGCATATTGTAGTTCGCGACCGAAAGCGTATATTTTAGTTCGCGCTTCGTCGTGAAGTAGGTCGCTCTTTTTAGTTCCTCAGCTCACATTCCCGAGACAGGTCGTTATTCGTTCTTTTTGGCTTTTGCTACCGCCGCTGTAAGCCCTCTTTCTTTTGTTATGGTAGCTTTCTTTATAATCATCAGTGTTGCTCAAGCGTCAGCTATTACCCGTATTTTTCAACAATTAGACATCAAATAGGCATATAAACCAGTTATATACAGAAATATAATGGTATTCAACTATTTTACATGTAGAATACTTCTAGTATTTTATTTTTAAAACGGCTTTCTTTATTTTTTATTGGGTAATTGATAAAAAAATTACCTTCGTAATATGCTAAATGCATTTATTTCGGTGCATAAAAATACTCTTTTATAAATGAGTGATTTTTTTAATGTTTATAATGTTTCGGATGTTCAAAATGTTCAAATGTTTGTAGAGCTTATGGGACTTAACTACGGGGTCATCAGTCCCTAAACTTACAAACTACTTATGAACTAGCTACTACTAAGGATGGCACAAATATTCATGCCCAAGGGGGGATTCGAACCACCGACCTAGTGGCTATGCAGACCGTGACTGGCGCGCCACAGTCCCTTCGGCCAACGCGGCCGGCGTTTTGGAATTAATCAACAAAAAATATTACTACTATTAGCTACAGGTCAAGTATTATATGGCATTAACAAAACTAACACCAATACTTCTAATTTGTTGCTTAACAAATAGGCACACAAAAAATAATCATGAGAACTGAGTGAGATCGTATTTAGTCATTTTTGTACTTAATACGGTCATTCTTCAAATATTCATCATCATATTATTATGCGTAAATATTAATTTTGAGACTTTGTTCGGCAATAACAATATTCTGCGTTCATTGAAGATATCTCCCGTCGACGAAAAAATGCGTTGGCATGGTACTGATGTCGCGAAAATGCAAAATCTCTTTAAGATATACGCGTACACATGAGGATACAACTGACGAAGCTCGTGCCACCATTAAGCGGGTGAAACTACATTGAGCTTCATCTCAGCTCGAAATGACGGCAACTGGCAGAAGGGAATCACGTGACTCTGCGTGCTCTCGCTGTTCCCCGGCAGTTTACGGAAAAGGAGCGAACGAACTAAGAGGCGAGGGATCTGGGAAGTAGTCACGTAGTTCGCTTGTGGGAACGCTGTTCCGAACTACTTCATTCGCGAACTACACAAGACGACTATCACGTCACGTAATCAAAGCGGAGTGCGCTCACGACAGGTGGCAGTTACTGAACATGTTTTGAACAAGTGTCGAAATGGATTTTGAAGAATTGGTCATTTTTTGTGAACTCATGAGACTTAAGATAAAATTTCGTAAAAAAGAATATACTGTACGACCTCTTATACCAAAACTTCCCACATATTAGTCGGTCACTGCAATGCTTCGTAGTCTTCGATAAAATGTAACCTTTATTATTCAATATTTTCAAAGCAGTATTGAAAGTTATCGGTATCAGCTGAATACTTTCAGTGAATTAATGGTATTCAGGTGCTCAGTTACGCCTGCTATACTAGATATTCGGATTCATTGTTTATTTCACTGTTGCATTTCGCAGATTTCATATTTTTTCCTTCACTAATTTATCAGCAACAGCTTCATAATAAGTAAATTAAATCCTGTGGTATCGCAACATTTTTATGAGTTGTCTTCTTTCCTGTACAGTCCTCTACATCTTTACACGTGGACCTACTTTCATTAGATGATTCAATAATATAGTTCTCATTTGCCTTTAGTTTTGCTCTTTTTACGAATTGTCTCAAAACACCTTGTATTTTTTAAAAATAAGTTTGAAATTTTGGAATGCTGTTTGTTTTAGGAAACACAAAACTTCCTGCTTTCTTTTTCATGAGACCCTAATGGCTGTGTAGACTAATTCAGGACCTGGAAAGTACATTCGTTTTTGTAAAAGCTATATTAATTTTATGGTAGAAAACATTCAAAAAATTGCAACGTTTAATAAACTTTGTCAAAGATTGTTCACTGATTAACTACTGTGCCGAACTTCTTTTTGCATATTATATAAATTATATTTACAAGAATGGTAAGTAATTGTGAAAAATGGGTACCAAAGACAGCATTATTTTTCAGCTTCATCAATAATAAAACCACAATCAATGTCACCTTCGGATATAGTCATGTTATGTAATTCCAAAAGTTTCTTTTCTGGTGTGCCCGCACCATACACTGACAGTATTTGGAACACATATTATTATATTATTATTATTATTATCATTATTATTGATCTACTATTGAAACAGGTAATATCAATGGAGTGATATATACCAGAAAATTAATAATAGTGCGAAAAATAATAACTTGCTCAATACATTTTATAATATATATGAGGACACGAAACCACTCCAGGACATTAAACTTTGACTAACTTGAGAATGGCAAACAGCCGAACCGATCATCGTCATTAAATAAGACCTATAAATAACAGCACTCAATGTAATAAACGTTCAAAAAGTCATGTTATGTCAAGACGTTGATGCCATGTTTGCATGTGTCTGTGTCGACAATGGACAAAAAGATGTCGAACGGAAAATGCACGGAGAGTGACAATTTTGTCAGCCGTGCGCGCGCTGCTAATTAAAACCTAGCGAGGCAGTGACAGTTTTGTCACCGGCTCGTTCGCGGTTCGGCAGATAAAAGTATCACCACGTTGTCACGTAGCAACGTGCGCGCTTCTCCTTATTTGTCCATAGACTTGGCAATAGTCACGGTGACAAACGTCAGCGTGCTCGATTGCCCTTATAGAGATCAAAAAAGTTTGCGACTCGTGTAACTGAGGCGGGATTTGGGTACCTGACTGGTATTCGCCTAGTGGTCTGTGGGAACCGCCTAAAAGCCACATCTATGGCCGAGTGCAAACCTCGGTCAAAAGTTAATCGCGGCCAAATCGGCATTTAACCGTGGTCAACTCAAGTTTCTGGTGCACCGACACCGATCAAAGTTACACAAGGGAGTTGACCGCGGTTAAATTTGATCGCGGCTGACGCCCGGTTTTGTCGAGATGACCAGGGTTATGCGAGTGTGCAGTATCAAGATGGCGGCGCGTTTTGAAGTTTTAGACAGAATTGACAAAGATTTATTTTACCTCGATCATTTAAATCGGGATCAAAACCGGAACGTAGTGATTGTGGAAAGGGGGAATCTTTTGAAGATCACAGTGTCAAAAAGTTCGAAGAAAGATATTGTTTGTCCAAAGAAAGTGTGGTGGTTGTTAAACCAAATCAATGACATGTTAGAATTTCCTACCGAGAGAAATAACCCTATTTCACCTATGAACAGACTGTTGATTACGTTAAGAGCATTTGCAACTGGTGCATTTAACATACTTATTGGTGACTACTGTAACATAAATCGCGACGACACATTGCCAGGAATAGCAGTTCGACGCGCCATAACGAATATTTCCAGTAAGGTAACTATCAAATTCAGAAAAAGCTTTGAATCAAAAAAGACGAGCTGTTCCGTAACTACAATCGCAAAGCTTTCTTGTTATTAAAACATATTATCTGTATATTTCTGTTACCAGATGAACATGCGGTGCATGGGAAAATGCGCTGTGAACAACAATGGCATTTGTGTTGATTTGTTCGAAACAATAAATCATAATTTATGTAATTATATACATCTGTCTTGGGGTGTGGATTCGGTAAAATTTTACGACGCTTCTCGCTGGGCTCCAGTGCTTATGTTGGCAACAGATGAACAATGAAGTGTAGAATTGCGTTAATATTTTTCACAAGCTACAGAGTAAATGTTATTGCTGCTCGTTTCACTCGCAGCAAAATTAATGCTGTAACTGCTCTATCTTTGAAAGGTTCTTGTATGTACCCTTATCCGTAGAGAAGAAAATAATTTTCGTTTGAATTGAAGTTGTCACGAAAAAATATTTATTGGTCATCTTAGTTGCCGTCATTACATTGGTGCCAACATAACCACTACAGCCCGGCGAGAAGCGTCGTACAATTTTACGGTATTTACAATCTTGTACATACAAATCACGTAGTAATGTCGTCATTCATCAAAGATATTCGAGAATACACATGTAGGTAAGCTCAACTAACACCTTTGCATCACATGGGTGCCTTCCACTGCGCTACACGGACTTGATCACGATCAAATGTACGATTGGCTGACGACGGTTTGCTGACCGGTGATGAACGTTGGTGCACCGCAGAGACGTTTTAACCGCGGTTAACTTTTGACCGTGTTCTCGGAACCCTTGATTATCGTGCTTTTTGACCGAGGTTGGTGCACTCGGCCACTAGGGTGCCGGCGCACCGATCCCATGTGGTTTATTAGCCGGGCGGATTGGAACCGGGGCCAGCGTACCTTTCCATCACCGAAAACGCCGCTTCAACCTGCGCCGGTACAAGTACAGCTCTCTACACTCTCTGTAAATCAACACCACTGAGTTTTATTGATCATCCGAACACCAATACAGTCTGTCCGGTCTAGATACTGACTTTGTCAACAGCGCATACTCGTAAAAAAATACGGTAGATTGCCCTTTAAGATTAACAAACAGATTTGTAGTAAAAATCAATGATGGATTTACAAACCCTGAGACTGTTTTGCGTCTCGAAAATGTCAACGACATTAAAGGTGAAGTGAAATGTCTCAGGCTTTGTAAATTTATCATTATATTAATATTTATATCACCATAGCTCAAGGTAAAAGACAGGAATGTTCCGATATGTCCATTGCCGAGGTGCTCTTCCGATTCACGGAGATCCTTGGTAGATGTGGCAATATTTCATGGAACACAGAAGCTGAATTAGAGTTTGTTACGTGGAGGGAAGTCGTACTTAAGGCCCTTTCACACCGCAGTCACACTGTGTCACGTACGTAACGTGACGAATATCAAGGACAGAAGTGCAGTTCACACCGCCACCGACGTCTGTCAGATCCTGGGCATAATTGCTGCTTTGTGAGTCGGTTCAAATGCTCAAATGTCTGTAAATCTATCGGACCAAACTGCGTGGTCATCAGTCCGTAGCTTACAAACTACTTAAACCTAGGTAAACTAACCGAAAGACAAACACACACACCCATGCCCCAGGGAGGACTCGAACCTCCACGGCGAGCAACCGCGCGCTCCGCAGCGAGACGCTTTAGACCGCTCGGCTACTCCAGCGCGGCTGAGTCGGTTCAGTTGAAGCAAGAACAAGGCAAGTGGTTCGTAGTGCAATAGCACGTGTACTAAAAATGTGTCTTGGTTGGATGAAGGCGACAGTAGTTCGAGTAGTGAAGAGGAACTCATGCTGTTGTACTCTGTTATAAACCGAACGCACTGGGTGCACTCCATCAACCAAAGACGGCAGCGAGTATCTACAAATCACAAGTGTCTGGCAGAGGGTTCATCGAACCACCTTTATACTATTTGTCTCCCAGTCCATTCTCCAAGTGCGCGGGAAGAAAGGACACTTCATTCTCTCCGTTCGAGCTCTGATTTCTCGTATTTTATTCTGATGATCATTTCTACCTATGTAAGTAGGAGTCAACAGTATATTTTCGCATTCGGAGGAGAATGTTGGCGATTGGAGTTTCGTGAGTAGCCCACGCCGCAGCGATAAGCGCCGTTGTTGTAATGATTCCCATCGCAGATGTTGTATCATTTCCGTGACGCTGTCTCCCCTGTATCGTAACAATACAAAACGACCTGCCCTTCTTTGGACTCTTTCGATGTTCTCCGTCAAACACGCATGATAAGGATCCCATACTGGGCAGCAATAATCCAAAAAAGGACGGACAAGCGTAGTGTATGCAGCCTCTTTAGTAGTTGTGTTGCATCTTTTAAGTGTTATGCCAATAAAACGCAGTATCATCATTTCATGGAGGACTTGGAGATAGATGACAACAGATTCACAACATAATTTCGCGTATCTAAACCTGAGTATGAAGAGATCTTAGTAAAAAAGACACCAACTACAGGAGATCTATTTCCATCAGAGAAAGATTGGCGCTATGTAGGTGGTTTATAATTTTGGTAACATTTATTTCACACATATAAACTCCTCCAAATCTGTACTCCACAGCAGTGGACGCTTTCTAGCGGTTTCAATTAACTGCTCCATAACAAATAACAACGGATTACAGCACATAACTGCGCGACAAGTGTGGTCAAGCACGCAGCGGGGTAACGGGCCAATGCGCATGCGCGAGACTGCAGACCTCGACAGATGTTTTGAAAAGACCGCTCCAGCTGACTGGCTGGCCGCTACGAGGCAGTGGGCTGTGCCCCAGTGCTCTAGTCAGCTGGCGGTTGTGGCCTATTGTGAGGCCTCGTCTCAAGGCCGTGTTGATATGATACTGCTCCTCGTCTACCTATACGGCGTGTGGCGGATGGTACCTCGAACCACTACTACTCATTTCTTTTCCCGTCCTGATCCGAAGCTGACTGAGGGAGAAACGATTACCTTTGCCGCTACGCGAAGTGTAAGCGGCAGTAGTATCTTTCTGCAATGAGCTTGAAATGCAGCACTTTGACCCTGCTACGGACTTTGCATCGGATCTGCGTTTCGCGACTTTAATTTTGGTGATATTATCCTGCACTATTTCAGATCATTGTGGAGGTCTCGTCCGACTTACAAGAGTTTTGTGTCAGTTTCCCGCCTCCGGAGTGTGTACCACAACTTGTACTTTTCCAATTAACGAAAAAATTATAGACCTTTAAGATGTGGTATCGAATTATGTACTTTCCATCACAACAGTTTCTGTAATTTTTTGTCTGTTTCCATCTAGATTTTAGTTGCATTAGAATAATTCCTTCGTCATGCATCTTTCTAAAATTTTGTCTTAGAGTATATATATATATATATATATATATATATATTAAGGCACTTTGATATAGCTAAATGACGAAACCACAGAGGCTTATCGCCTTTGCAATGTCCAAGTCTGTTGTACAGCTGAAAATATCTTACCTAGCTGCGGATCGCGGTTGAATTTCCGCCGCTACTGTGTCACAGTAATCAGAAATTTGTCATGAATGTGTCACTGCGGGACGTGAGACGCACATTGTTTCGTTCGTCTTAAGTCTGTGCGCAGCCTACTCAATAACAGTGCAACAGGATCCGCGTTGACTTACTGGAGGTTTGTTGGTGACCTTGCGGTGTGAAGGCACCAAACAGAAGTTTATTATGTAGTGATTCTCGTACATACAAATACATAAAACACCAAGCCAGTCGTGGCAGCTGCTCTTTTGTCTTTTCCGGGAACGTATAATATAGATCGAATAATGATATCAGGATGACTTGATGTGCCATCTTTTCATATTTTATAATTTTTTTGTGTGTTTTTTAGTGCGCCCAGCCAAGAACATGTCTTGTTGAATGTGTGTAATAGATGATTGCCACCCCCTCCTCTCGTAATCATCGTTTTGGGGACAAATGCCGTCGACTTTTCTTCAGTGCCATTAGATTATGCGACAGTATACTAAAAAACCATGCCCTCTAACTACTGTGTGGGTACGGAGTGTATTTAAAGAGGTAAAGAATCTCAAGCTCGTTTGGGTACTGGAAGTAGTAGTCTGTGTTTTCCGATAGTTGGTTACCAGCCATCTGCTCAATTCCCTTCCAGGAAGACCAGGATTTTCTTTCGGGATTATCTCCCTTAGCCGATATTTTCTTTAAAGGCGCCAGAAAGAAGCTCAGCTTTCATCCTCTCCCACTGGCTTCGTAATCTATACACACTTGCGATGCATGCCTTCTAAGATGTGGGTGTAGGGTTTGTTGGTAGAGCTGCCTTGAAATTCTTAAGGTCTGACTGATTTCCCTAACTTCAGTGGACATTTCCTAGAGTTTTGTTTCTGAAAACAGGTATTGGCAGGCTGAGCAGACTCCAGGGTCCTTTATCAACCTTTATTGGAGAATAGAAAAGAAAAGACACCTCAGGCCTCGTAACTTAATACCGTTGGGGTCCAAAGAGTAAGAGCTGGCCATGGGAGGCAGATAGGAAAGGAAAATAGAAGAAGCGTCACACAAGTAAATAGCTTGAGACTTAGCTAACGGCCAGTCGGGCGTGGTGGTCTCGGGGTGAAGCGCTCGACTGCAAACTGAAAGGTCGCGGGTTCGAAACCCGGCTGGACCTCGGATTTCTTCAGTCTGCGTTTTAACCCAGCTTTCACCTCTCAATGATGTGAGGAGACGCCAGAAACGACATGTGGTTCGGATCCCACGTTAAGCTGTAGGTCCCCTTTCCCCGGTTGGATAACTGGGGTAGGCTAGGGACCAAGTGTCGTCCAATTGAAAGACTTGCACCAGGCCAATGAGCCACACGAAATTATTATTATAGCTAAGGGCGTATGTAGTTGCCACCCACACACACCCAAGGCGATAGACCCCTGGGGGTGGGGGCTACTCTGTCTTCAAATATTTAGGCTAAATGATAAAATTCGAGATTATAGAACAAAATGGAAGAAACATCTAGAAAGAATGGAAAGTGAGACACTTCCCTTAAAGGCAAGAAATTATAAGTGCCATGGAAGAAAGAGGACGACCCCCCGACATAGATGGGTGCCGTAAATCCAGTCTGATACCTGAAGAGAAGAAGAAGACCAACTCGAGCGACAAAATTAGTGTTAGCGAATTAATTAGAGTTACATGTTTGCAGAGGATTACTTCAGACCCAGTAGTAGACTTTTCCTACGAAATATTCGTAATAGCACCCAGGCTAATTTAATTCTCGTGACACACATAGCTAAGGAGTACATGGTCACGGTCGTTTAAGTTAGAGACTGATTCGGAAGACGTGTTTCAACCAACCAGGCGACAATCAGAACCTCACGACGCGAATAAGCAGCTTAAAGAGGTGGTGCTTTTAATGGTACCGTGTCAAGGAGAGCAGAAGAACCACAGTGCACGCCCTCGCCGGCAAAGCGCAGGGACGACGGCAGCGCCAGCAGCAGCAGCAGCCGCCCTCAGTGGAGAACATGACACCAGGACGAGGGCCGGTGGTGCGCCACTTAACGCGGGCAGGGCACGCGGTGTGCTGTAGTGTTTGCCCTGGGCGGATCCTGGTGACGCCGGTGACACCTGGCGAGCAAACAGGCCGCTCTCCACCAGGCCCGGCTTCCAGGCGGCGATGTTTGCCGCGCCTCGCCGCCTCCTCAGGGAGCGAGGTACGTCTCCCGATCTCACTCTACATCTCTGGTATGTTGCCGCAGGCTCCACCTAACCCCGCGGCCACACACTAGTACCAACGCTGGCGCCAACATTGGCCAATATTTTGTGACGGCGCTCACACATTGGAGCCAACATTCAGTAGAATTATCGAATCCATCATCGGTGGTGGAACGGGACAGCGGCTAGTCAAGAGTCTGAAGGAACTGAGGTACCAACAGCCGTCTTGTTGTTGTGGTCTTCAGTCCGGAGACTGGTTTGATGCAGCTCTCCACAATACCCTATCCTGAGCAAGCCTCTTCATCTCCACATAAGAACGGCAACCTACATCTGTCTGAATCTGCTTACTGTATCCATCTCTTGGTCTTCCTCTGCGATTTTTACCCTACACACTTCCCTCCAACGCTAAATTAACAATTCCTTGATGTCTAAGAATGTGTCCTAAGATCTATCCCTTCTTTTAGTCAAGGTATGCCAGAAATTTCTTTTCTCCCCAATTGTGTTCAGTACCTCATCATTAGTTACGCAACCACCCACCTAATCTTCAGCATTCTTCTCTAGCACCATATTTCAAAAGCCTGAATTTTCTTCCTGTCCGCACTGTTTATCGTCCATGTCTCACTCCCATACAAGGTAACACTCCATACAAATGCCTTCAGAAAGGACTTCCTTAGGCTTAAATCAATATTCGATGTTAACAAATTTCTCCTTTTCAAGAACGCTTTTCTACCCATTGCCATTCTGCATTTTATATCGTCTGTACTGCGACCATCATTTGTTATTTTACTGCCCAAGTAACAAAACTCAACTACCTCCTCTATTGCTTCGTTTCCCAATCTAATTCCTTCAGAATCACCTGATTTTCTTAGACTGCACTCCATTACCCTAGTTTTGCTCTTGTTAATGTTCATCTTATATGCACCTTTCAGCACACTGTCCATTCCGTTCAATTTCTCTGCCAGGTCCTTTGCTGTATCTGACAGAATTACTATGTCATCGGCAAAACGCAATGTATTTAATTCTTCACCCTGAAGTTTAATTCCTTCTACAAATTTCTCCTTGCTTTCCTTTAGAGCTTGCTCAATGTACAAATTGAATAACAATGGAGAAAGACTACAACCCTGTCTTACTCCCTTTCCAACCACTGCATCCCTTTCATGCCCTTCGAGTCTAATAACTGCGGTCTGGCTTTTGTACAAGTTGTAAATAACCTTACGCTCCTTATATTTTACTCCTGCTTGCTTCAGAACTTGAAAGAGTTTATTCCAATCAACATTGTCAAAAGCCTTCTCCAAATATATTGTTGTTGTTATGGTCTTCAGTCCGGAGACTGGTTTGATGCAGCTCTCCACCATACTCTATCCTGAGCAAGCCTTTTCATCTCCTCATAAGAACGGCAACCCACATCCACTTGAATCTGCCCACTATACGCGTCTCTTGGCCTCCCTCTGCGATTTTTACCCCACACACTTCCCTCTAATGCTAAATTTACGATTCCTCGATGTCTAAGAATGTGTCCTACCAAGCGATCCCTTCTTTTAGTTAGGGTATGCCAAAAATTCCTTTTCTCGCCAATTCTGTTCAGTACCTCTTCATTAGTTATGCGATCTACCCACCTAATCTTCAGCATTCTTCTGTAGCACCACATTTCAAAAGCCTCTATTCTCTTCCTGTCCGCACTGTTTATCGTCCATGTCTCACTCCCATACAAGGCAACACTCCACACAAATGCCTTCAGAAAAGACTTCCTTACACTTAAATTAATATTCGATGTTAGCAAATTTCCCTTCTTCAAAAACGCCTTTCTTCCCATTGCCATTCTGCATTTTATATCCTCTGTACTGCGACCATCGCATGTTATTTTACTACCCAAGTAACAAAACTCATCTACCACCTTCATTGTTTCGTTACCTAATCTAATTCCTTCAGCATCGCCTGATTTTCTAAGACCGCTTTCCATTATTTTTGTTTTGCTCTTGTTAATGTTCATTTTGTACGCTCTCTTCAACACACTGTCCATTCCATTCAACTGCTCTTCCAGGTCGTTCGCTGTCTCTGACATAATTACAATGTCATCAGCAAAACGCAATGTTTTTATTTCTTCCCCCTGAACTTTAATCCCTATTCCAAAATTTTCCTTGCTTTCCTTCATCGCCTGCTCAATGTACAAATTGAATAACATCAGAGAAAGGCTACAACCCTGTCTTACTCCATTCCCAACTGATGCTTCCCTTTCATGCCCTTCGAGTCTAATAACTGCGGTCTGGCTTTTGTACAAGTTGTAGATAACTCTCCTTTCCCTGTATTGTACCCCTGCTGACTTCAGAATTTGAAAGAGTGTAGTCCAGTCAACATTGTCAAACGCTTTCTCCAAATCTACAAAGGCTAAAAATGTAGATTTGCCTTTCCTTAATCTATCTTCTAAGATAAGACGTAAAGTGAGTATTGCCTCCCGGGTTCCTACGTTCCTCCTGAATCCAAACTGATCTTCCCCTAGGTCAGCTTCTACCAGCTTTTCCATTCTCCTGTAGATAATTCGTGTTAAAATTTTGCAACCATGACTTATCAAACTGATGGTTCTGTAATTTTCGCACCTGTCTGCACCTGATTTCTTTGGAATGGGGATTATTACATTTTTCTTAAAGTCTGAGGGCATTTCGCCTGTCTCATATATCCTACACACCAGTTCAAATAGTCTTGTCATGACTGGCTCTCCCAGAGACTTTAGTAGCTCTGAGGGTATATCATCTACTCCTGGGGCCTTGTTCCGGCCTAGGTCTTTCAAGGCTCTGTCAAATTCATCTCTGAGTATAGTATCTCCTATTTCATCTTGATCTACTTCCTCTTCCCTTCCTACAACATCGTCTCTAAGTTCATTTCCTTTGTAGAGCTGCTCTATGTACTCTTTCCTCCTTTCAGCTTTCCCTTCTTTGCTGAGAACTGGTTTCCCATCTGAGTCCTTGATATTCGTAGAATTGCTTTTCTTGTCCCCAAATGTCTCTTTGATTTTCCTGTAGGCGGTATCTACTTTTCCCCTTCTTATACATTCTTCTACAGATTTGCATTTGGCTTCTAGCCACTCCTGCTTAGCCATTTTGCATTTCCTATCAATCTCATTTCTTAGTCGTCTGTACTCCATTTTGCCTGTTTCATTTACTGCATTTTTATATTTTCTCCTTTCATCAATTAAATTTAGTATCTCCTGTGTTATCCAAGGATTTTTGGCAGGTCTTGCCTTTCTACCTATTTTGTCCTCTGCTGCCTTCACTATTTCATCTCTCAATGCTACCCATTCCTCTTCTACTGTTTTATTTCCCCCTGTTTCTGTCAATTGTTGCCTAAATCTCACTCTGAAATTCTCCAGAACTTCACGTTCCTTCAATTTATCCAGGTCCCATCTCCTTATTTTCCTACCTTTCTGCAGTTTTTTTCAGTTTCAGCCTACAGTTCATGACTAACAAGTTATGGTCAGAGTCTATATCTGCCCCTGGGTATGTCTTGCAGTTTATAACCTGATTCCGGAATCTATATTTTACCATTATAAAATCTATCTGATACCTTCCAGTGTCTCCTGGTCTCTTCCAAGTATACAACCTTCTTTTGTGATTCTTAAACCACGTGTTTGTTATGATTAAATTATGTTCCGTGCAAAATTCTACCAGGCGACTTCCTCTTTCATTCCTTCTGCCCAGTCCATATTCACCTACTATTTTTCCTTCTCTTCCCTTTCCTACTACCGAATTCCAGTCTCCCATCACAATTAAGTTTTCCTCTCCCTTAACGGTCTGAATAATTTCCTTTAGCTCCTCATATATTTCTTCTATATCCTCATCATCGGCAGAGCTAGTTGGCATATAAACCTGTACTACTGTTGTCGGTGTTGGCTTCGTATCTATCTTGACAATGATAATGCGATCACTGTGTTGCTCATAGTAGTTTACCCGCATTCCTATTTTCTTATTCATTATCAGTCCTACTCCTGTGATACCCCCAACTGATTTTGTATTTATAATCCTGTACTCACCTGACCAGAAATCCTGTTCATCCTGCCACCGAATTTCACTAATCCCCACTATATCCAACTTCAACCTATCCATTTCTCTTTTTAAATTTTCTAATTTTCCTACTCGATTAAGGGATCTAACATTCCACGCTCCGACCCGTAGAATGCCAGTATTGTCTTTCCTGATGATCACATCCTCCTGAGTAGTCCCCGCCCGGAGATCCGAATGGGGGACTATTTTACCTCCGGAATATTTTACCCGAGAGGATGCCATCATCATATTTTCATACAGTAGAGCTGCATGTCCTCGGGAAAAGTAACGGCTGTAGTTTCCCCTTGCTTTCAGCCGTTCGCAGTAACCGTGTGGCAAAGCCACATTAGCTGATGTTACAAGGCCAGCTCAGTCAATCATCCAGACTGTTGCCCCTGTAACTACTGAAAAGGCTGCTGCCCCTCTTCAGGAACCACACGTTTGTCTGGCCTCTCCACAGATACCCCTCCGTTGTGGTTGCACCTACGGTACGGCTATCTGCATCGTTGAGGCACGCAAGCCACCCCACCTCGGCAATGTCTGTGGTTCATGGGGGTGGTCCAAATATATATAAACTAGAAATGTAGGTTTGCCTTTTCTTAATCTATCTTCTAGCCGTAAAGTGAGTATTGCCTCCCGTGTTCCTACATTTCTCCTGAACCCAAACTGATCTTCCCCGAGGTCGGCTTCTACCAGCTTTTCCATCCTTCTGTATATAATTCGTGTTAATATTTTGCAACCATGACTTATTAAACTGATGGTTCTGTAGTTTTCACACCTGTCTGCACCTGCTTTCTTTGGAATGGGGGTTATAACATTTTTCCTAAAGTCTGAGGGTACTTCGCCTGTCTCACACATCTTATACACCAGGTGAAACAGGTTTGTCATGGCTGGTTCTCCCAGAGACTTCAGTTGCTCTGAGGAATATCTACTCCAGGGGCCTTGTTTCGACTTAGGTCTTTCACGGCTCTGTCAAATTCTCCTCTCAGTACAGTATCTCCATCCTCTTCCCTTCCTACAATATTGTCTCGAAGTTCATTTCCTTTGTAGAGCCCCTCTATATACTCTTTCCACCTTTCAGCTTTCCCTTCTTTGCTTAGAACTGGTTTTCCATCAGTGTCCTTGATATTCATAGAGCTGTTTTTCTTATCTCCAAATGTTTCTTTTATTTTCCTGTAGGCTGTATTTATTTTTCCCCTATTTATACATTCTTCTACCAACAGCCGTATGTATAATAAAATCTTTATTCTAGCACAACCAGTATACATGGGCTGTGCAATTACTAAAAGCCAAACGATGGTACTATAATCACAGTCATCAACTAAAATTGTGATGACGAGTACCAGCCACCATATAAGGTGTAAATGTACATATACAAGCGGGAGTACAACTAATACTGTCATCACAATTACCGTGGTAAGGTAGAAGGCCATGTCATAAACTCAAACATCAATGTAATATATGGTGACCGGTACTCGTCATCACAATTTTAGTTGGTGACTGTGATTATAGTACCAACGTTTGGCTTTTAGTAGTTGCACAGCCCATGTATATTTCTATACACGGTTGTAATTTTAGGGTCACTTGTGGCATTTTTCTCCTGTTTCAATTACACTTATTTGTCTTTCATTGTCGTAATTTAGAATAGTACTTTGCTTCTATAAGTAGTTCATCACTACAATTTCAAAAAAAATGTTCAAATGTCTGTTAAGCTTATGGGACTTAACTACGGGGTCATCAGTCCCTGAACTTACAAACTACTTACGAACTACCTTATACTAAGGACGGCACAAACATCCATGCCCGAGGGGGGATTCGAACCCCCGACCGTAGTGGCCGTGCAGACCGTGACTGGAGCGCCTCAGTCCTCGCGGCCAACTACATTTTCGTCAGGCAAAATATGTACCATGCACTTGCCAATTGTTCATAGTACAGTTTGTCCTTATCTATTATCTTTACTCGTCATTTTTGTGATATTTTATTGGGATGTTTTCTGTAACCTTAGATATATTTTGGGCTGTCCTAGTTTTTAGTGTTATGTGCCTATGCCAACAGGCATGTTAATGTTTTATTACCAAAAAATGACTCTTTAGTCGTTTACTATCATTCCCTTTGTCAGCTTTGGGATTACAATTGTCTCTATTATACGATTAAAAAAATAGAATGTTATTGTTCACTACTTTTGTACATATTCTTTGTGGTATTGTATAGTAGTTTCATTCCTATATTTTCTGTGTGCTACCATACAATACTTTTTTGTGTTTTCTTATGTTTTTGTCTTAGTCACTTGATTAGTTTGTTTAAAACACAGGGACCTGAAGATGGCATAGTGGAATGCCGAAACTGGTTGTAGTAGAATAAATATTTTATTATACTTACGGCTGTTGGTACCTCAGTTCCTTCAAATTCAGTAGAATTTGTCGAGAGCCAGCGTAAACGTATCTCATATAATAAGGAATACAAGTGTATTTTAAGCCACAGTTACTTGTTAAGAAAGGAATTTTTTAAATACTTCATGTGTAATGCACAACCAGTTTCGATGCAATTTGGCATCATTTTCAAGTGCTCCACAGTAAAGAAATGTTTTATAAACGTACAAAGTAAAGACAAAAAAAGTAAAATACATTACACTTTTGGAAATGGTCAAAAGAGTGTTACAACATATGATCTTACATGTATTATTTTGGCCAGCAGTTGTTTTAGGACCCAGTTGTACAGAAGCCTGTGCTTGAAAGAGATAGTCCAATTCAACCTAGAAGTCAGATTGTTCCAATCAAGGAAAATAGTCAAGCAGCTTTCGTCACATTGATAGTGCTGTGTAAGGAGCTCCATATGTCTATCTGAGCAGGCTGAACATTCATTCAACAGTAATTGTAACACAGTGTAAAACTACACTGTATTTAGCTCATGAGTAATACCTTTCATTGGTAACAGTTAGTAGAAGACTTGAGTATTGAAAGATATTACTCATGAGCTAAATACAGTGTGGTTTTACACTGTGTTACAACTACTGTTGAGTGTATGTTCAGCCTGCTCAGATAAAAATATGGAGCTCCTTACACTACAAGGGAAATGGAGGATAGGTCATCTGAAGCTTCACGCTTGGGTCAGCCAAGTGCCATTAGTCAGACATTTTTAGTATAAACAAGGCAAAACATTTGGTGTTCTTGCATGAAGTACTTATCGTGTTATCACTTCGATTTGTGCTTTTACATGCTGAACACACTTTAGGCATATTTCAGCAGTAGACAATACACACTAAATACAATATACACTACATACTGTGCTTTACTGTAAGCTCATACAGTCTTACGATAGCTTCATAATACCTAGGTTGCTAAATTTCGGGCAAAATCTTTTATTAACCATAACTCAGTAACTAAACATTTTTATATGAACTTTTTTCTTTAGTTTTACTTGAAGAATAACATATTAAATATTTGTGTATCTTCCTGAATCAGTGAATGTACCAACAAAATTAAATCACTGCTCAGCGCATAGTACAGGAATAAGGCCGTTTCACACCGCTGTCACGCTATGTCACGTGACAGACTTTTCTACAGATCTGTTTCCATAGTTTCAAATGGGGCAATTCACACCGACCTCGCAGAGCCTCACAGAGGCCACAGACGTCGACTGACGAATCTGCGGGATCGCTCCGCGAGCGATCCTGTCAAAACGTCTGTGGTCTCGCGCATGCGAAGTGGCCCTCTACACTGCCTTGCGCATGCGCAGTGGTCACTACACTGCCGCGCGCATGACCACTTCACACACTGTCGCTCAGTTTCGTGTTTCAACTCGTTACAACAAGAAGCTGTTTTGTTGTTATGGAGGAGTTGATTGAAGCCGGATAATCGAACTGTTTACTTTTTATTTACAAATTTGTCAATGATTGCTACATGTATCAACGAGGACAACAGTTAAACGTTTAGGTATTTTATATCACAAGTTTACTTTACGCGGCCAAGTTCATAGAAGTGATGTTAACAGAGTTCAAACGGTTACTGCACGTCATCAGCGATTCTTGATTGGTATGAGTGGGGCGGCACGTGCGAGCGAGCACAGTTTAGTTAAAAGCGGCCCTTCTGTTGACCGGCGTTTGGATAATCGACGCTCCACTGTGTTAAGTTAAAATAACTTATAAGGTACCTAATTAAAGCACAGATTGAGCTAAATGTTATTACTTTTTCAATTGTTATATGTACAATTTCTCATAAGTAAAAAAAGTCATTTCCTTTTTAAAATGTTAAAAACTATCAATATTTTTGTAGAGAATTAGTTTTGGTTGATGGTCATAGGAGGATAGTTTAATGAACGTTTAGGAATTAGGGGAATAATCAAACTCGGCAGCCACTACCATTAACTATCAATTTATTTTTCCTTTACACCAAAAAAGTATTTGGTTTTGACATAAAGAGAATGAAATGAAAATAGATGCTGATATTCAAAGGAAATCAACAATTGTTTAAATGTATCATTTTTTTTACTAAATTTATGTCCCGACTGCAGTATGCTTTCAAAAAAGTGAATTGTATACAGTATTAGTAAACGTACCTTAGGCATAGCGCCAATCTCTCCCTGCTGGAAATAGATTTTTTTTTTTTTTTTTTTTTTTTTTTTTTTTTTTTTTTTTTTTACTAATATCGTTATTTGTCAGTGTTAATACCTATTCAAACTCAGGTTTAGACAGCCGAAAGTACGTTGTGAATCCGTAGTCATCTAGCTCCAAGTCCTCCATCATATGATGATACTCGCCGCACTTTTCCCGTCTCTGATTAATGGGGTGGACCTCATGACTTCTCGAACTACTTTCGCCACCACCCAACCAAGGCACAGTTTTAGTAAACGCGCTGTCGCACCACGAGCCACCTGCCATGTTACCTGTTTCAACTGAACTGACTAGAGGAGGAACGATGTCCAAATGCCGCGGTGGAGTAGCCGAGCGGTCTAAAGTGTCTCGCTGCGGAGCGCGTGGTTGCTCGCCGTGGAGGCTCGAGTCCTCCCTGGGGCATGGGTGTGTGTGTTGTCCTTAGGTTAGGTTACCTAGGTTTAAGTAGTTTGTAAGCTACGGACTGATGAACACGCAGTTTGGTCCGATAGATTTACCGACATTTGAACATTTGATGTCCTAATAGCTCACAGACGTCGGTGACGTGTGAACTGCACGTCTGTCACGTGACGTCTGTCACGAAACGTCACGTGACATAGTGTGACCGCGGTGTGATAAGCGTGCAGTGAAACATTTTGAGGCGTGAAGTTTTAATTTATTACTTCTATGTATTCTGTAGACATTTTCCAAGAACTTCATCACAGCTGTTAAACAAATTCCAGTGGCCGCGAAACAAAGGGCAACATTACAGCTTAACGGGGATCATGTGAGAGAATCGGTCATTACACGCAGAACCGCATGATGGCTTGACAAACCTGATACATAATTATTGAATACTTAGTATACGATCAATATACTTCCCTACAAATATGCCACCATTCCACTGTTCCCCTATGAGCAACTCTGAAAAACAATAAATCCATCCACTGAAGTAAATCATATAAAAATGTTACATGAATAAGTACGGGAAAATAATTCTCAATGACAAATGGATATATTTTCAACAGTATCACTAACATATTTACAAACCAGAAGTAGGCAGGCACAAGAGTGACAATAGATTCAAGCTGTAGTCAAACGTCGTAATTACTTTCATCTATGACGTTCGCGAGGATTATTCCAGAAAATCAATGTTATTCTTACAGTTCCACATATAAATCGTTGAGAAAATAGTTATAGAATCTCTTTTTTTTTATTTTTAAGAATTAAATCGCCGATTGATCTCCGCTAGCATGAATTTCAACTTCGTAGCATGTCAGAGGGTTAATTTAGAAATAGAATGGTATGAAAACGATTCGAATATGACTTCAGAAACATATTTGCTATTAAACATACACGATTGAGGAGAGTGGAGAGTTTCAAGTACCTAGGAAGCCCGATTCAGGGAAAAAAGAAATAAAAGAGCGAGCGAAAAGTAGAAGCATTTCGGAAGAGTATCGGAAACCTGATATGAAGCAGGGATATACCCCAAAGCAGTAAAGAAGTAATATACCGGTCATACTATGTCCCGATTCTGACAGGTGCATCCGAAAACTGGGTTACGAAACGAACAGAGAAAAGCAAATTAGAAGCTAGTAAGATGAATTTCTTGAGGAACAGTATGGTACTGACAAAGACAGGTTAAGAAATGAGAGGATCAGTGAGTTATTGAAGGTTAAACCATTACAAGCAGAGATAGAGAAATCAAGGATGAGATGGTATGGGCATGTTAAGCGAATTGAGGATACCCATGAGAATACACGAGATGAGACTGGAAGGAAAGAGACCAATAGGAAGACCGACAGACACGGCTGAAAAGAGTGGAGGAATGTATGAACAAGAAGAAAGGGAAAAAAAAAACTGGATCAAGATGAGGACGGAGAGATGGTGGCAAGACGATGGAGAGGCTTATGTTCGCAGCAAACCCGGTCTGGGTCTGAAAAATGTCCAAGATGATGATGATGAAATTTACTGTTTTGGCTCAAAATTTCGTGAGTATTCATGCTTCTCCACAATCAGCACAACAATGGCGATTTAGTTTCTGTTACCAGCGCTGAAGTTGAGACAAAACGCCCGATTCACTTCGACGTTCGCTACCTTGCTTGATGTAACAAAATTGGTGGAAGTGTTAAAAATAATATAATACATTAGGCTATATATAATAAATTGATAATGAAAGTAATAGGAAGGGGTGCCGGACATATTATTTAGGAACCTCAAGACAATGCGTTGTGACCAATAATAAGATATGTACTTACCTTGAGAATGAAGAAAGCGAACGAAGGTGCATACAAAGCAATTTATTGAAAATATTGCGCCACTCAGGCAACATAAATAAAGACACTAATGTAAGTAGGAAAAAAAAACAGACGTAAAACCCAATACATCGGTAGTTATAGTAGAGCATAACAGACGAGATAGATTTGTTTGAAATCCAACTAACGATGTTTGATTTAAATCTTAATGGAACCTGTTGCAGTGCTTGTATTTGAAGCAATTTTCTGAGGAACGAATTCTACTGCATATCTTTAAGAGATATGTGTGCCAACTTCAGCGGAAGCAAATAGTATTATACTCCCACATTTGTTTTTGTTCAAGATCGCTGTGAGTAAATTCGTCGCCATCGAATACCAATGACAGTTTTAATAAATACTGTGAATTATATTACAGAGATAATTAGATACAATTGTCATTTTGTAGCAGATATCGTGGACGCCGAGTCAACTAGCTGCAACGTGACCACATATTTAACAATTATGGCGGTTCTGTTAGACAGCTACATGCGCTCTTCAGTCGTATCGCCGCGGAAAAGATGGCCGCAATTAGTTGCTTATTTTACCCCGTATACTTTTAGCAAATACTAAACCTGTCATCAGGCATGCATGAAAATTGTAATTGATGGTGATTACGCTACGCCTCATGGCGTTTTCCCTGTGAGAGCGGCGGCTGCGGAGAGTGCTGTAAATATGTATAGAGGGCAGCGCCGTCGCCGTCTCAGCTCCTCCCAACGTAATGGCGTCGGAGACAAGTGCCGGTCGGCGACCGCATTTCCATAACGAGACTGTTTTCATTAGCGGTAGCGACTACGCCCAGCCGGCACGCATCATTCGGTCAGGCCAAATATTTGTTTACGGCCTCTAATTTCGGAATTAGTGCTGCGGGGTAATGGCGGCAGTCTCGGAAAATAGCAGCAATTTCGTGGAAGCGTAAATTTTAATGATTTACGGACTTTCCGAGCCGGTAAACGCCTCTCTGTTACGAAGCAGTGTCGTCTCGTAAGTTGCAATGTGTACTGCTATACGTCCTCGTTAAATATACGTTGAAAGATATTTCTCGCTCTCTCTTGGCATGTTGGTGGAGACAGCTGAAGAAATACAGCAGTTTTGACTCGGGCGAGATTGTGTTGCTGTTGAGACAAGTGAAATACGTTACTACAGTCCCGCTACAGAAAAGAAAAACCATAATGGTCATGATGTGATTGAGTTAATCCGTGTAGTTGTTCTTGTCTTTTGCATTAAATAATTTCGGTAGAATTCCTTATGCACGTCAGGTATTACCATGTACGAATTGCTCAAAGTTCTGTATGTGAAATGAGTATTCTGTCTGGTTAAAACTGACGAGAAATCAACGCGATTCGTTCTCGACGACACTGAGAATATACTGGTGCAAACGGAAGGTGTTCCACCATGAAGCACAATCCCGGTATTCAGTAGCGCAGCCAGGATTTAGTTCTGAGGGGGAGGGGGGCTTATTTTTTAAAAATAAAGTCTATTGAACTTATTAATGTATGATTTATTTTTACAGTTTTTATAATTTAACCGATTATACAACGAAAACAATTGCACAAGAAATAAAATCAGTAATCTCGCATTAATGTGAAAGTGAAAGAGGAAATGTAGTGTATATAACAAGGAGGTTAGAATACAGGGAGACGCCCTTATGCTGAAAAAGTGAAGTCTGCCTCCGTCACATTGCTAAGTTTTGGAGAAGTGTTCGTATTGTCGAGTTAATAAACAGGAATAAAACGTCCGACAATTTTGCCTTGATGTACGAAGTGTTAAAAGAATGCAAATTAGCTGTTAAAATTAAGTTTTCAAATATATTATGATGAGTATTTATTACTATTTATTCAACAAAGTATATTGTTTGAAAGTATATACTTTCCAGTGACTCTCATTTCAATGCATTAACAGTAAGAGGTTCGACGTAACGCATAGTTTTAACGGAGAAATAGCATTCCAAAACTGACCAACATGGTGGACAGGCTTCAACTGACGTATGTTCTGGGTATAGATAATGCCATCTCCCTTTATTCTAACCTCCTTGGTATATAATCATCTCGTAAAATAATTAAGCAGCTTCAATGTTACTAACCAAAGAGAAAGGTCTTTACAGTTTAATTCACATGAGACGCTATGCGTAAAAATTGAACTAAAATAACACTATTGTTCATAAGTTTCCACTCGGTGGCGCCGCTGACCTGCAAAGCAGGAAGTCCCCGCATGTGAACAATCAGCTGGTAACTTCAGCATAGCAGTAGCAACAGCGGCAGCATCAAAGCTGGTCGCGGCGGCATTAAAACCGCTCACAGTAACAGCAGCACACGTTCTCAGTGGCGGCATCACGTTGAAGACCCATTGTCATGTTCACCTGTACTCGGCAAATTATAGTTACTTTGTGATTTATTACATGTATACTAATTGAATTTTCCGATGGCAAGCGGTTTAAATAAATAAATAAAACAATAGAAAGTAATGAAATTAAAAATCTTTGGGTGGTGCGGGGGAGGGGGGGGTTCAGCTCCATTGGCCCCTCCCGTGTCTGCGCCACTGCCGGTATTCACCACATGTTGTGAAGATGTTCCACTAGTTCCTAGCTAGGCTCAATGTTCGTCAACAGTAGTATGAGGTATAGGCAACACAAGTATGAATACACTCTTGTAGTCGTTTTGGTATATCTCATAAGAAATTTACCTGAGAAATGTGTCAGTTTATGATAACTGTTGGCTAGAGGCCCTTACAAACGTATACCTATTCCATATGTGGTCTATGGGTGCAGGTCATTTAAAGATGTTGAATACCATGCTTTCAATTTCCAATACTTTCACTCCACTCCACAAACAGAACTGAACACTACTCCCACAGCACAAAGTCACCAAAAAAACAGTACACAGCCCCTAATCATGAAAGCATCACATAACCAAAGGAAGTGTTTTCTCCTACCTTGACATCCTCTACTTCCACTATAGCACCCACCTTTATTATACAGAAGCTGTGGAAGACCTCCATAATCCTTATGAACCTCAAACCTTATAAACCTCCCACGAAAATCTGTTCAAACTAATAAAACTCTCACTAAAATCTTCTCAAACCTAATAAACCTCCCACTAAAATCTGTTCTGGCTTGATAAACCTCCCACTAAAATGTGTTCAAACCTAATAAACCTCCCACTAAAATCTGCTCAAACCTAATAAACCTCCCACTAAAATTTGTTCAAACCTAATAAACCTCCCACTAAAATCTGTTCAAACCTAGTAAACTTCTCACTAAAATCTGTTTTTACCAACGCATCGTCCACCTTTGCGGTCCAGTGGACAGCGTGGTGGGTTGCCACACAAGGGTCCCGGGTTCAATTTCAGGTCGGGTCGGAGATTTTCTCGGCTCGAAGACTGGGTATTGTATCGTCCTCATCATCATTTCATCATCACTGACATGCAAGTCGCCGAAGTGATGTCAACTAGAAAGACTTGCACTAGTCAGGTCGAACACAACCCCAGTTGGAGTCTAACGGCCGTGAATGCCACACGATTATCATCATCACCGACACATCAGCCTAACCTTAGTCTTCAGAAAGGTCCTTGAATCCATTATCGTCTGCCGAATGACTTGAAGGTATCATCAGCCAGTTGTAGAAAAGAAGTGTCTGGGTAAAATAAATAAAGCACAGTAAGAAAATGGAGTTTTTATTTCCCGAAACGAATAATTCGGGGCTTGCTGCCGAAGATGGCCACATAAACTTAAAGTCAATAAAAATATTTTCGTTTCTACTCCTCAGTAATATATATATATATATATATATATATATATATATATATATATATATATATATATATATAAAATCACACACAGGTGAAGTACTTGATAGTTGCTCTGTAAATTATAGGTGAGGCATGTTATTACGTATTTATTGTTCGATTAAAAATTGAAATTGTCTTTTCTGAATGAAGTGACTAAACTTTGCTTCTGATTTAGCATATGAAAGTCAAATTTACAGTTAAACTCCAGTGCACATGTCAAATGGAAGTTAAGTTAGCAAAAGTCCACTAAAGTCTGTTAAGTTTCTTACACTCAAATGGATGGAAATAAGTCATTAATAGTTTTTAAATGAATAAACAAGTAAGCCGTTTTAAATTTACCGCGACTTCGAGACCAAGACAAAGATTTCGGGAGAAATCAGTAATACTTTTTAAATGGAGAAGTTTTCTGGAAAAACGTATGAACATTTTCACTGCGATCTTAAGAAATAACATTAGATTAATTTTCTTTTGATACCCCGTCACATCCATGAGAATCCTTTGTTTTTAGTGATTTAATTATTATATAATGATCTCCCTGTTATCATTATCATGGAAGAGTATTCAATGGTCTTGAAAAGCTATTTTCTAAGTGTGTTAGATGATTTCTCTTTAGAACTAAGCTTCTGTTTAGGTCACCTGTATTTTCAGAAAGTGGTTATTAAATACATATATGTGACTTATTACTAACAGAAGTAATTCTACTATGCGCTGTCTTTATATCCTCAGTTTTTCACTGCTGACCAGATACTATTTTCATGATTGATCATTTGGTTTTAATTGTATACTTAGAATTAGTTAGTCTCTTTAAATACCGCATAGTTTTTTTTCCTTCGTAATAATATTTTTATGAACCTTAAAATACTGTTTGTAACGAGCTGCTGCAGTTTGATTGCAGTGGCTGCTTCTAACATTTTGTTATAATTCCGAATTTGTTGTACATGATGTCAGCCAGCAAGACTGCCTGTTAGTGGTAATACCCTAATTGAAAGGAAGTTTCAAAGAGCTTAAGTGTTGAGGAAAGCATTATATTTATGATCTATGTCAGTGGTCAGCAAAGCACGGCTCGCTAGCATCTCTTTGGCCTGTCCTGTGCGGGTTTTTGACAAATTGACTCCGATTATAGCTCTTTCCAAACTTTATACCCACAGTGAGGTTGAAAACTGATGTTATAGAGGCATTTATGCAAGGCATTAGTTATTTTTACATTGCAATCATTTTAAATGTCGACAGGACAGAAGACAGTCAAAGGGAAAATCGTATTTGCTCAATATACATTACATTGTGCGCCTCGGTTGCACAGTGGTAGAGTGCCAGACTACAAATCCAAAGGTTGCGGGTTCGATCCCCGCCAGGTGCTAGGATTTCTATCGGTCACTATCCATTTTTTTTCCACCTCTGGCAGTATTGCTCATGTGAAAAATACTGAGTAGCACCGTGGTTCGGAACCCACGTTAAACTGTAGGTCCCCCTATAACTGGCTGGGTAAGTCAGTTCGAAGGTCGGAGGAAGGCAACGGCATACCACCTCCAAACAGGACCATGCCTAGTAAAGCACTGTGGTGTTCAAACCAATCTTCGGATTGTTGACTGCTTTACCTTTTACCTTACGTTACATTACTATTCTCTTGACCGTATTTAATGAAATGGGAATGAAGGTATAGGACTATTAATCTAGAATGTAAAAATATGCAGATTCCCAGCAATCGGTATTGACAATGATCTATCGTAGACACTTTATCGTTTATACCGATAAACTGTAGCCGCGGCGGATTAGCCGTGCGCACTGAGGCGTCGTGTGCGCTGCGCGCGGCCGTTCGCCGTTGGGAATTCGAGTACCCCTTCGGGCATGGGTGTTTGTGTCGTTCTTAGGTTAGTTTACCTTACTTTAAGTAGTCTGTAAGCTACGGACTGATAACCAAACAGTTGAGCCCGATAGATTTACGAACATTTTTTTTTAAATAAACTATTATTTACTGGAAAGAATAGTGATCGCGTGGATCGGGTTGCTGGATTAATGAACACATTTCAGAATTTAAAATGTAATTATTCAGTAATAAACTTATATAGTAAGTGCAGACAAGAATGGCGATGGTTACATACTACAGAGTTAATGGAAAAACGTAAATCACTGGAATACATTAATTGACAGAACTTGCAGTTACTACTCTGTGGCAGGAATTTCATTTGGAGTTAATTGCGCCACTGGGTTAAAGCATAGGAGATTAGATACCAAGTTTTTAAAAATGTCTTTTGTTCATTTATCACCTACTGGAGTTCAGGAGAGGTACCACAACGTGTTTTACCGAGACAAGGTAAAGTGATAAGATGTGTCACACTATTAGTCAACTCAGGACGACATCGCACAGGTAGTCTCTTACTGGAGGCATGTGCCATCAGGAGGAGTCTAGACGGAGGTGGACAGTGAGCCTGCACTGCATGGGACCTGGTAACAGATAGCCGGGTCTGGCCGTGGCAGACGCAGCAGCCAGCTTTGCAGGCCGGCCACACACGTGGCGTCGCGTCACACAGTTTGCGTTGCGGGCGACCGCACCTGCCCACACAAAGCCGGACAGGCCCTTTGTGCTGGCTGCCTGGCCCACAGAGGTCGCTCGCTGGTCCACCACAGCCAATACACTGGCGATTCGCGGCACAGAGTCACTCTGTGCTCGCGGACGCAGGCAGCGGACCTCCCCATGTGTCAACCGACAGTCCCCAGCAGGTAGCACGCCGTCACACAATTCTATTCGCCTTGACACTCTTTTCAGAAGCCCGTAATCGTCTGCGACCGTTCGATCTATTTCAAATCGATGGCTTTAGATGAAACCTGCTCTGTAAACTACATCCTAAAAGTTAGTTCTCTTGTAAAGTAATGGACACATTCTGTCACTAAGTAAAATTGCTTGAAATTATACGGCTCTTTAAAAATAAATGTTTTTATTCGTACTTTCTTACCAGCTTTATTGACATTTACTGTAAATCAGAACACATGCCAAACAGTTGTGATTTCAGACATTGGCGACGGACTGAGTTTGCCATACATCCGCCACGTGGTTCGAGAAGCGATACCTCGCTCCAGCTAAGCCCTTCGTCAAACTCATCGTATCTGCTTCCCAGCCGCCATCTTTCATCAACTTCACTGCTTGAAATATTGTCGCCAATCTGTATATATTAGTCTCACTGAAACTCAGAAATGATTTGACCGAGTTGAATAATACACGGGTGATTTAGAAAGAAATAGGGAAAACCCCGAGGAAAAATTGAAAAAAATCATAATATTGTATAGGCATCGCCACGTCAGATTACGATAGTATTTTATTCGCAGCCACACCGCTTATCCCGTTCAGATCTTTACGTATATTATATGTCTGTCCGTCAATTCGATGTTCAGCATAGCCCTTTAATGTCGAACACTCTTTCAAGCAAAAGAGCTTTGTACATGTGTACCTTTTTAAGTGACTGCAGATGGAAGCCGCGACGGAGTGACCTAGCGCATTGAGACGCTATGCTCCGATGCGCGAAGACGTGCCGTCGGAAGTTCGAATCCTCCCTCGGGCATGGCTGTTTCTGTGGTCTTTACTATAACTTAGTTTGTAACTTTAGGGGCTGATGACCCTGCAGTTAAGTTCCATAAGCCGCGGTGGAGTAGCCGAGCGGTCTAAAGCGCCTCGCTGCGGAGCGCGCGGGTGCTCGCAGTCGGAGGTTCGAGTCCACACTGGGGCATGGGTGTGTGTGTGTCGTCTTTAGGTTAGTTTACCTTAGTTTAAGTTGTTTGTAACCTACGGACTGATGACCATGCAGTTTGGTCCGACAGATTTACAAACAATGTTCAAATATTTGTAGAGGCTATGGGACTTAACTACGGGGTCATCAGTCCCCAAACATACAAACTACTTATGAACTACTTACAACTAAGGACGGCACAAATATCCATGCCCGAGGGGGGATTCGAACCCCTGACCGTAGTGGACGTGCAGACCGTGACTGGAGCGCCTCAGTCCCCTCGGACACCGCGGCCGGCATTTATAAACATTTGAACACTTTTTGCAGGTGGAAGAACTATGCCCTTTATATAACACCGCTAGGAAAATGAATGAAATACAACTCTGTGTCACCCCACACCTCGCGTCTTATATGATCTCAGTCTTAGGTCAGCTGATGAAGCACGCAGGTGTTCTTTTAATTGGTGACTATCGTACCTTTCCACTGTAGGATTCTAGCAGTGGAAGTACACTCTGTTTCCATCACATCATTCTCTGACCATTAGCACTGGCAGCATTTATTGACAGATATATTTTCCTGTCTTTTCCCTAGTTGCAACCTCGTCACTACAGTGAAGATAGAAAACAGAATCTGCTAGAACACTGTCGAACATCAGTAATATGATTACTGCTGCAGTTATCATCACAATTTGAAGCCAGCGAATATGATTACTTGCAGATACATCATACTCTCGAATTCCACCAACACTTAATGTTGCAGTAACGACACAGTGTGGTAGTAGTTGTTGTTGTTATTATTACTCTTAGGCTTTAGAGAAGCGTTAAATTTTTTGACGCTGTCTGTGTATTGTCCCTACTGTGTCTTATCTGGCTCTGGGGGCATGACATGTGTAGATGTCGATCACATTGCCATGTTTTGAGACACTCTATTCGACTCTGGGTCTCATAAGTATTATTCTTTGAATTAGTGTTATTATTCACTTCCTGGCTACTGGACGCAATCATTCGATTATCAGCTGTGTGAGTTTCCTCGATACCCCACTAGGACTTTCTGAGGAAACCGTCATTAGTTACGATTTTCTTCTTTTTTGATGTGTGTTCCTATTTCTCCATTTCTCCTTAGAAGATTCAATACAGCTATTCCTAGTAACACAATATTCGTTCATATGATCATCTTGTGATCTTGTATCATCCGTGCTTGTAGTATTAAAATGTTCAAATGTTTGTTAAGCTTAAGGGATTTAACTGCGGGGTCACCAGTCCCTAAACTTACAAACTACTTATGAACTAGCTTATACTAAAGACGGCACAAACATCCATGCCAAAGGGGGGGGGGGATTCGAGCCCCCCCCCCCGACGGGCAGCGGTCTCGCGTATCACTGCATGGCGCCTCAATGCGCTCGGCCACTCCACCGCGGCTTGCAGTATTAGATTTGTGTTTGAATCCGCCTTATGCAAGACACCTTTTTGTTGTTTTAGTACCCAAACAAGTTTCGGCACTTATTGTGTCATCTCCCGTGGGTTTCTGGCTTTTATTTTATTATGTCATTCGCAGGATTTGCATGTGCATTAACTGCGGTATGACAATTTTTCACAGCCTGTCCTATTTCACCTGTGGTGTTGCTGCTTGCTTGTTTGTAGCGTGTTCTTATGTTTTATGATATTCAGTGTGCTTTTTGTTGCGAAACAACACTGTTTATATCGCCATTTTCATCATACAGATATTTTGTACATTTGTCGGTCACTCCACGTGTTTATAAGCAATACTTAGTCACAGAAGAAAAAAAAGCATCTCTTATTTCAGTATAATCAGTTTTGGTATGTTATTTGGAATAACGCAACTCTGGATTGGTGTACGGACGTACAAAAAAAGGAAATAAATCAGAGTTATTTGCAATCTCAGGTATTAATTATGGAACCACATGTGAGAGAGATAGAATCACATCCAAACAAAAATTTCATTTGATTCGCAGATTTAACCGAGGAAAATAGGTGATTTGCGCTTGATTCCCTAGTATAGGTAGTGTTACCATCCGTTCATTTAAAGCTGGATAATTTCCCGCTATCCGGTTGCAGACGAGTGCAAATGTGTGGTAGTTCTGCAATGGCAGAGTCTACAGGAAATCAGACTTCCATCCAGAGCATTGTGTGGCATTACAGATGTGTTCGCACAGTTTGCTGGTTACATTCCGTCCTAGCGCTGACCTGGGACCGAGTGCAGACTACCTTTGGTGAGCTTCTTCTCGCTTTTTGGTGTACTTCGGAGCAGAGGCCTGTAAGTGGATACTCACAACGTACCTTTAAGCTTACACGTTCTAAATAAGCACAATGTGTAGCCTCAATTAATTTGATATCAAAAGTGGCGCGGTAACCCGATAAAGGCAATACTAACTTCATGCTGGAAATGGCCTCCTAATCCTTATTTATTTTTAAATGTATCTCGATTTCGTAATCATTGATATAATATCACATATTCTCTCAATTCGCGAATTTCATTTCGGTTTCTCTCTCCTTGCGAAATGTCGTATTTTCTTTGTCAGGCTGCAGGCAGTCTCACATGTTCTATATCATCTTCAGGTTATGCTTCCATGGTCCCGGTAATAGTTGCAAACAGTTGTCTTAAGGCAACGAGGACAGATAATCACTCAATTTATTTCTTCCTGCGAATGGACCAAGACGATAAAGTGAGACAGATTAGAGACCAATAGTCTATTTTCCCGCGAGCCATAGGAAATAGGAAAATGTGCGAGTGACACGAGCTACATAATGCACCCTTCCCCACACAGAGAGGCGTCATGCCTGGAAGAGGAACGACTGGTGCAATACATGCTTTAAGGCACATAGTGGAGAGACAACAAGCTAATTTGCATATGGCTTTCATTGATTTGGAGAAAGCTTATGACAGAGCCCCAAGAGACGAAATATGGAAAAGCATGAGAGAGCAGTGCGTGTCAGAGAAGTATGTGAGGTTAGTGAATGAAATTACAGAGGAGCAATGACACAGGTGAGAAGTAGTGTGGGCGTGACAAAGGAGTTTCCAGTAAAAGTGGGGTTACACCAAGGGTCTGCACTTAGCCCTTGCCTATTTGTCCTGATTATGGATGGGCTGGTGAAAGATGTGAAAAAGGAAGCGCCATGGAATATGATGTTTGCGGATGATGTGGTTCTTTGTCAGCAGAGCATCGATAGACTTGAAGAAAAGCTGGAGGACTGGAGGAAGGCACTATAAAAATGAAAATTAGCAGGACGAAATCAGAATATTTAGCCCTGAAGGATGGGCAGATAAGGTCTTGCAAGATCCAGGAGGAGGAACTGAAATCGCTCTGTAAATTTAAATACCTGGGGTCGTACATACAGAGGGATGGAGGACTGGAAAGCGAGGTACAGCACCGAATAAACTGTGGTTGGATCAAATGGAGAAAAATGAGCGGAGTGTTGTGTGACAAGAAGGTGAGCAATGGGTTGAAAGGGAAAGGGTACAAGTCGGTGTTAAGGCCTGCTATGATATACGGGGCAGATACAAGGCCAATCACAGTAGGCCAGGAAAGGAAGATGGAAGTAGCAGAAATGAGGATGCTGAGATGGATACAAGAAAGGATAGAATTAGAAATGAATTTGTTAGAGGAGTTGTGAAAGTGGGACCCATGGGCAAGAAGATACAAGAGAGTAGACTAAGGTGGTATGGACATTTGCAGAGAAAAGGGAAAGAGTATATCGGAAACAGAGTTGAAGATATAAAGATAGAAGGAGTGAGAAGGAAAAGAAGACCGAAGATGAGGTGGAAGGATAAGATAGCGGGGGACCTAAGGGAGAAAGGATGGAAGAAGAAAGAAGCAGTGAATAGAGTATTATAGAGGAGAAGGATCCAGAAGAGCAACGCCGATCGTACTTGACGATGGACAAGGCTACGATAAAGAAGAAGAAGAAGAAGAAGAAGAAGAAGAGGAGGAGGAGGAGTCATGTAGAGTATGGATGTAGAAATCACTTTAAACCTTCTTAAAATGAAACAACGCGCTGAAAGAATATCTTTGCTCTTTCATTGTTTTGTGACAATTTCATGGAGCTGAATATTCCTATACTTCCATCTACTTCTGGCATTGTGCTCTCCTCCGAATTACCTCAGTTCATTACGCGGAACTACGGACAGAGAATATTCAGTACCTGTACGTACTTGTGTTTGCTCGTCACTCCTTTATTTCACAAGTTTGTTATTGTCATTTTAGACTTGAAATCGATGGCAAGTACTAGTGATTCTGTAAATAATGGACATATTAGAATACGTACACAGCATATGCCGACTCTCACATTCACGTGTGATCAAGTTCCTGTACCGGATGATGATGTTTTCTTTCCCTAGGCCACATGCTGAGTACCTGAGAAGAGAAAAGGAAGCAACAAAATTTGTCGGTAAAGCTCAAGTTACTCATTACGGCGGGAACTCTAAGGCACCAATTAGCCGCTTGTTTACATATTTACATATTCAAACAAGACAAAACAGTCGTGAATCTACCCGCAGCTGAAATGCCATGCCTAGCTCGCGGATAAGCAACGGTTACAGCTCGTCCGCAATGGCTGCGGTGATGATTAATCCTACGAGGGGTCGCGCTTCTGACCCCAGTTAGCACAGACGCGGCAACTTCCTTCTTGCGTAATGAGCGACACTAAATAAAAGCTAATCCTGTAGTTTGTTTCAAGGTTGAGAAGCTCCAAAGAGGTAAACTCCTGTGGTAAATTAGGCGGGAGGAGACAATAAAACTGGTATGTTGCTTGTTGGAATAAAGGTAAGGCTGTTCTACTGATACGAAGAAACATGGTCGCTACAGGGATTTGCCAATTGAGAGCCAACTAAAGGAGGTCCGCTTTAAAACTACTCATTCAAAGCTGATCTGATGTTAAATGCAGCACTATTAATCATCATCATCTGGTAGTTAACATTCACGATAACTAACTTTCCAAACAAGATCATTAAAGATTGATTGAACACATTTATTATTCATTAACACTATAATTCTGTTTAGTTGTGGCCCTAATATTAAAAGCTGCACAGTTAATTAGGAAACAGTGGGTTTAAACTGATTGAAAGCGCAACGGATATTTTGAACACAGCAAGAACAATACGTAGTCTGCATAAGACTCACTGACTACACTCTAATTTTTGCCGGCCGCGGTGGCCGAGGGGACTGAGGCGCTTCAGTCACGGTCTGCACGGCCACTACGGTCGGGGGTTCGAATCCCCCCCTCGGGCATGGATATTTGTGCCGTCCTTAGTTGTAGATAGGTCATAAGTAGGTTGTAAGTTTAGGGAGTGATGACCCCGTAGATAAGTCCCTTAAGCTTAACAAACATTTGAACATCTAATTTTTGACTGCGAGAGAAATCTGGAAAAACACAAACCACTTTCTAATGCAACTGCAAGAATTTATTTGGCTAACTGACTGATTGCAGAAACTTAGTATCTTGTTCATCTGTGCAGTATTGGAAAAATCCCTGTTATCATTAAACGTCACACTAATCAAACTCAGCTTAGCCAATACTATGCTTCGATTTTAACAGTCAATAATTTTCAACGAAAGGAAGAGGGTTAGCTTTCTAACTACAAAAGTGAAACAGGTAAAGAAGTTCAACTTTCTTAATTATTATTAGCAATAATCATTACATTACCTTATGATTGGAGAACAAAAAAAATCTTCTCAGACTGATACATATATGAATGACACAATATCTTATAAAGACAGAACTGTGTCTGTGAAAATCGGATTTCAAAATTATTCCAACAGCTCCTAGAAAACTTGCTGCCTCAGCAGCCAACTAAAGTACAATACCAGAGCTACACACTGACTCTCCTCCTTTCTGTTCGGCTACTGCTCACATTCATAGTCTTTGACAGAGATGTTACACAACAGAGTAAACCATAGACGTAGTTACTCAAAGAAGTTTATACAACATTTCACATACAAATATCGATACGAGACAGGCGAAACAATATTATGGAATTTGTACAGACACGTTTCAACAATGCTGCAGAAAGTGAACTAAGCGAAAAGAAAGGCAACTCTATGAGAAACTATATGTATGTGCAATACATTAAGCTATGCGCGTGAGCGTGTAGAATGTGCTAACGCGGTGTCGGAGTAGGCAAAAGATAAAACAGCAAAATACCTTCCCCAAAAGAGTAAAGTAATGGCTAGTGTTTAAATTGAGCCTCAACCAAAACTCTAATAAAAGGTACGTCTGAAAAGTTTGGTGAGTGGTCTCATGAAATATAGGAAAGAAGAGTTACAAACAAAATTCCTTTACTGGCCTTCACAATAATCGCCATTGGCTGCAATACATTTCTGACGTCGGTTGTTCTTGGAAACTGTCAGAAAACGTTTTTTGTGGAAACACTAAGGATGTTGGATTACCGCAACCATTGTTGGTCTTCAACTGCTCTGCTATCATTATCAAAGACAGCAGCCGATTATCCCTAACATTCGTTGCACTCGTTCCATGTTGTCTGGGACTGTGGTTGTGGATGGCCGACCCGAACGTGGCTCATCCTCGACACCTTCCTCTCTCTCTCTCTTTTTATTTTTCTTTATTGTTTTTTAAAACTCCCAGAAGGGACAGGCTGGCAGCAGCTAACATGCTGCTCTTCAGCCGAGAGCAAACAAATATTGCAACAGAAGATTTAAAATAATAAAAACAGGTGACAAATATGAAGAATTTAAAAAATGGACATGGTGAGATAAATGGGTGGAATGACAATGACTGTGAAAAGGATGACAAATGTACTTATTCATAACGTAAAAAAGAAAAAAAAAAAGAAAAGAAAAAGAAACCACGGTGTATAAAACTTTCATGTTGAAGAAACGGAGCAATGACGACGAGACGAAGAGACACATTTAAGACACATGGCAACACTATGTTCTGCTTGTGCAGCGGTTGCTGACGTTTTAAAAAACACACGTGCACTCCAAGCACTAAGTCACTGCATACTTAACATCAGTGACACACAATTAAAATCGCTGAGCAGTGGAGAGGGAGGGGGAAGGAAAGTGCGGTGGGTAGAATGGGAGGGGAGGGGGCGGAGTGGGGATGGGATTAAAAGGGTGGAAGGACTCCATGGGAGTGGGTGGGGACGGGGATCCAAACGGAGGAAGGGAAAAGGATGGGTGGAGGGGGACGTGGCACTAATCTACAAGGAAGGCTAAGGTTGATAGGAAAGGGATATGTCAGGAGGAGGGCGTCATCCCAGAGAGGAAGCTGATGGAAGTTACCCTCGGATAGGATGTTGAGAGTATGGAGGTGGAGAGAGGGAGGAACCTGCTGGTAAAGGCGTTGTAGAGGTCCAGGATTCTGGATGATAGGGGAGACCAGTGGGTGACAAGATTCTATTTTGCGGGAAGTGTATAGGATGTGGGTATGTTCAAGGAATTTTAGAAGGGATAAGTTCATATAGGATCCGCGTGGGGGAAGGGAGGCGGATATGGTAAGCGAGGCGGAGGGCGTGGCGTTCTAGGATCTGGAGGGATTTATAGTAGGAGGGCGGGACGGACACCCAGGCGGGATGAAAGCTACACAAGATGGGACGCATTTGGGAACGGTAGGTGTAGAGGATGGTGGAGGGGTTCAATCCCCATGTCCGGCCGGAAAGGAGCTTGAGGAGGTTAAGGTGGGAGAGGGCCTTTTGTCGGACAGTTTTAAGGTGAGAATTCCAGGAAAGGGAACGGTCAAGGGTGAAGCTTAGGTATCTAAGGGTGGTGGTTTGTGGGGTGGGGCGGTCATGGAAAGTAAGGTAGAGGTCGTGGTGGCGGAAGGAGCGGGTGGTACGACCTGTGATGATTGCCTGGGATTTGGTATGGTTGACAGGGAGCAGCCACTGGTTACACCAGGAGGAAAATTCTGATACGTGAGACTGGAGCTTTCTCTCTCTCTGGCTCTGAAGAATTTAAGCCACTCAAACACTTTTTACTCACCGCTTCAACATCATACACTTCCACTAGCGTCCCATTAGTCTCCGTCACCGTTTTACCAAATTTGAAAACAAAACTTTATGTTAACGCGTTGCTCCATTTTGCGCTCCATGTTGGATGACATGAGTTCTCACACTCTCTTAGCTGTGCCGCAAGGTGTACCACCGCTTCAATGCAGTGCTTTGCAGGATAGGGGGCGCTTGTTGACATGTCCCTCAATGTGTATGCGCGGGCACCTCGGCCTCGCCAGCGTAGTTTGTAAAATATGGGACCATTAAACGATCTTTTCAGACGCACCTTGTAGCTGAAACATTCACTCATTAAAGTATCTAAACATGAAGGAAAAATTATCTTTCTAAGCGCAACTTTGACGGGAAAGGCCCTAGCATTTCGCACTACACCTATCCAAATTGCCTTAGACGGTCCTACATTGTTGTCAGTACGTTAAGAATTCGTAGAGTTCAATGAAATGTGAAGCAGATGTAATGGTGTCATGGTAAAATTGTGACGCTTAGCGGAGTGAAAATACTGCGTAAAAGCGTAAAGCTACAGACAGGGCAGGATTCTCGGCGTGTGTGATTGCACTTAGTCCATTGTATGTGGAGCGTCATAATATGCCTTACAGTTTTCATCAAAATTTTTTCACTAACTTCTGATTCACACCAACTACTGTAAAAGCATTGCCAAATACTCGATAACGTTACGTATTTATACCGAGCATGGAACGTAGAAAGTTTTCTCACACTCACGGAACTGGTCCCCGGTGCGAACCACATCCTTTACAGCCGTGTACGCTCAAAAATGTTCAAATGTTTGTAATTCTTTGGGACCAAACTACGTTGGTCATCAGTCCCTAGTCTTAAAAACTACTTAAACTAAGTTAAACTAACTTAATCACAACACACACACACTCCCATCCCCGAGGGAGGATTCAAATCTCCGACGCGGAGACCGCGCGATTCGTGACGTGGCGCTCCAGACCGCTCGGCTACTCTCGCACGGCGCCATGTACGCCCGCAGAGACCTCTTTACTGCGGTGGGGCTGGTGCAAGACACTGAAATTGCCCTTTTTATATACCGTAAATTAATTGGTAGTGTACAGTATCGTGGGGAGGGACGAAGCTTAGTGTTTTACGTTCAGTCGACAGCGCGGTCTCATAAACGGTGCTCATGCACGGATTTTTGGGTAAGGATGGGGAAGGAAATCGGCCGTGCCCTGTCCAAGGAAGCAACCCGGCATTTGCCTGGAGTGATTTGTGGAAAACGTGCACAACCTAAATCTGGACGACCGGAGGTGGGTTCGAAACATCGTCCTCACCGTCCAGTGTTACCACTGCGCCACCTCACTCCGAGTATCATGATGTACATTTCGTAGTTGATACACAAAACGTATTATATTTCAGAAAATTTTGTGGTTGTGTACTCAATATTAATATCCAGTATAGGTAGAGTACTTTGAATGATAAAGCGGAAGAATGATTATCTTCATAGGGAGCTTTATGCATTATTGAAATTGTTATGGACATGACACGTTTCTAAAGTTGACGATCTAAATTTATATCCTTTTGCGATTAAATAAGGATTTTTCCAACAAAATGATCGTTACATTAGGAAATAAAGAAGTAAAATATATGAAAATATATTTTATTCTTGTACTAATAATGTTATATTAATAGTTACTAATAAGGGTCTGGATTTCAGTGAAAAAGCAGATAACAAGTTTTAAAAACGCTTATACACTACACAAAAAATGTCCGCCTCCGTACTTCAGACGGTAGCGACGCCGACTACCACGCAGAGGGCCCGGGTTCGATTCCCGGCATGGGATTGGGTCTTGTGTGTTGTCGTCATCATATCAACATTCTATCATCATCAACACGCAAGTCTTCCAAGAGGCGTCAGGTAAAAAAATTTGCTCTGCAGCGCCCGAAAAATCCCATATGTGATCTCCCGTCTAAAAGTGCCATATGATCATTTCATCCAAAAAATGTACATTCGATCATCTCAATGGAAACTTTGAAATTATATATGCAAATAATAGTAATATTAATTTTCTTAAGAAGACACGATGAGGTAAAGAACACCCACGAAGTACGACATGCGGTAATTAAGTACAATAAATAAATAAAATAAGTAAAAAGTAAAATAAAATAAAATTTTCACTTTTCTTCTTTAAACAATCAGCGTTCATAAGCCACTCAACTTGATTTAATTCATTGTTGAACGAAGCCACGATTTTTCCTCTTCGTAAAGTATTGAACGCTCGTTTGTGTGTGTAGTTATAGGAAAAGCAATAGCAATTAACAGACCCTTTAGCCGGCCGCGGTGGCCGAGGGGTCTGAGGCGCTTCAGTCACGGTATGCACGGCCACTACGGTCGGGGGTTCGAATCCCCCTTCGGGCATGGATATTTGTGCCGTCCTAGTTCGTAAGTAGTTCATAAGTAGTTTGTAAGTTTAGGGACTGATGACCCCTTAGTTAAGTCCCATAGACTATAACAAACATTTGAAAAGACACTTTTTTTCTAGCAGGGATAAATTCTCGTCTGAAAGTCGGTTTTGCAAGGAGAAGATTAAAGTATCAACATATGAAATCAAAATAGATATCAATCACATGGAGTGCACACGGTATCTGACGAAACATTCTTAGAAAGAAACAATGCTTAAGGGAGCGCTGCTTGTAGCTCATTTTGATTACATTACGAACACTGTGTCAGAAAATTTCGTATCTCAACATTTGGAAAACGCTTCGTAGCCACTTGACAATGATACTTCCAAGAAAGCAATAACTAGAGCGGTTTCCTTGGACCTTCTTTTGATCCACGTTAGGCCTATAGCAGCGATCTCATTTGTAGAAGGAAAACACCAATCAGTCGAAAATATTTCTTTAATTTGGCAGCCATAGATTTCGGCACTGTGCGACCATTCTTTCTTTCTTTCTCTTTAGCCGTTTTTACCACACATGTAGGGTCGGCTTGTTAATGTGTATTTGGCATGTTAATAATTATGAGGTGGTTGGATGCCCTTTCTGCCGCCACCCCATGCTCCTCCGGGAGGAAATGTGTACCCCAAATGTCTAGGTATAGTGTTCTACGTGTGAAAGTTTAAAGTGTTACGAAATGTTTCCTAATCATGAAACTGAGGTGGGACTTGGGTACCAGCCCGATATTCACCTAGGGGGATGTGGAAAACCGCCTAAAAACCACATCCAGGCTGGCCGGCACTCCGACCCCCTTCGTTAAACCGCCGGGCGGATTCGAACCGGAGCTAGTAGGCCTCCCCGTCTTGGAAAACGGTGCGTTAGACCGCTACGTTAACCGAGCTGGTGGCAGTGTGCAGCCATTATTAAAAGCCTAAAATGAAGACTAAAGCTTGTAAAAGTTATGAATCTTTAACACAATAAAGTGCTGTGCTGTTCATCTTCTACGTATTTAAACAGTCGCTGAGCACTATTAATTCAACATGGAATCGAACTTGATGAAGCGACCTCCTTGTTATGAGGACAGACCCACGTGCAAACGAACAAGATCTGCAGTCCAAAATCGAGTGGCAGTCGTTAAATTTTGTAGAGAGAAGATGTTAAATGTCACAGTATTATCTGTTGTTGTTGCCTTCAATCCAAAGACTGCTTTGATGCAGATGTCCATACTTCCCATATGCTGGGCTAGCCTCTTCATCTCTGAATAAAACGGCAACCTACTTCCCTTTAGCTCTGACTATTATATTCGTCTCTGTTTCCCTCTTTTTACCCCATACACTTCTCTCGAAGGCTAAATTTAACGATTTGTTGATGTCTCATAACGTGTCCCACCAATCGATCCCTTCTTGTAGTTAAGATATAGCAGAAATTTCTCTACTCCCAATTGCCTTCAATACCTCCTCATTAGTTACGTGATACCGGTATAATCTTCTGCATTCTTACACTATGTGACACCTGGCTGAGAATGATTCACAAGTTCGTGGCGCTCTCCATCAGTAATGCTGCTATGAAACTGTATTTAATTGTTTTCGTGCAATTCATACGAAACTACGTCACTCATATATGAAAACGTCCTCATTTATAAAAGACGATTAAACACTTCGATGCACCACGGTTTAAGGTGCTTATGCATGTGATGGTCAAGCTGAGGAGTGTATGAAAGTCTGTCTACACGTAGACATTTCACTGAGATAAAGCTTCAAATAATGCTCACTGAAAACAAACATTTCACCTGCAGCATGTTTCAGAAGACACAGGAAATATTTTAGAAGATGGTAGTAAAGACGAATTGCAATACAAAAGCCATATAACATGTTTCCAATTTTTTGTGAGTACAGAGATACAGTTCTTAGGGTGTAACCCAAATAAATGCAAATGCAAATTTGGATATTTTGACTGATTCTGGCGTCGCTTATTGGTAGATCATCATATGACTTTTATTTAAATAACCCGTTTTCGACTTACTTTAAGGTATGAAGAAGATGACCTTGTAAGCCGAAAACCGGTTAGCTAAGTGGAAACCAATTTGTAGAAATTCGCAAAATTGTACTCTGAAGTCAGTATGATGTTGTTCTATCAACAACCGACGAAAAAATCAATGAAAATATCGTCATTTACACTTGCTCTTAACTTTGTGTAAGTATAGTAACTGCATTGAATGAAAATTTTACACGTGCTATATGGAATTTTTATTGCAATTCGTCTATAGAATCACCTCCTAAAATATTTACGGCGGCTCTTGAGATAGTCTGTATACATTTGAGACGAACAACTACGTTGCTCTGGGCAGGGGACAAGTACACGTTTCTCAAACAAATTCGCGACTTGGTTCCGTTCGTCATCTGGGTTCCTCAGTCGGTCGTCTGCGCATGCGCAAAGCACTTACATACCTTGAGGATAGGGTCGACTACTAGCGATCGTATGAGTGCATCTTGTGCAAGTAGGCGCGTCTACACGGTTCGCGGCCGGCGTAACCGGTGCACCATGTGTAATCTCGTGAGCTCTCACTGCCCAAGTAGGACGGGCTTAAGGAACCTTACGACAAGCTCTTTTCGGAAAATGTTGTGAAAGGAGAGAGTGAGAGTGGTACATAATTTGAAGTAAATACAAGGGATAACAATTCTCTCTCTCTCTCTCTCTCTCTCTCTCTCTCTCTCTCTCTCTCACACACACACACACACTCTGTGCCTCTTTCTTACTCTCTCTCTCTCTCTCTCTCTCTCTCTCTCTCTCTCTCTCTCTCTCTCTCTCTCTCTGTCTGTTTGTCTGTCTCTCTCTCACATTCTCTCTCTGTGCCTCTCTCTCCTCCTCTCTCTTTCCGATATCTCCCCCCTCTGTCTCTCCCTACAGGCACTAACTCCTCTTCTTGTGCCCTGCTCTGTACTTTATTCCTAAAAGTTCAATACCTATGTTAATTCATCCTTATACTACTATTAAATTATTGATAAAATTTCGCCCTGTTTCATTACGTTAACAAAAATAAAAAAAGAACTGTATTAATTAAAAATTATTGTACCACAAATAATTAACATTAACATATTAGAAATCATGTAACTTAAGCTCATGACATATCCTCAGTGAAATACGTAATTACCAACTATTGCAAGTGTCAACCAAACGGTGATGTATCTGTGCAACATCTTTGGCGAAGATCTTTGCTTTGTTTACATTTGTATAGCGTGTGGAAACTATACAGTACAACATGTATAAAGTGTTTAGTAACACAATAAATATGTGCATGCTGCAAGTTATGCTGTATAATACGTGTGAAGTGCGTAGCAGCACAATTAATGTGTGCAAGCTACCAATTGTGACAATGAGTTTATAGATAACACAAAATGTAAGTAGCAACATTTAAGCCTACCAGTAAGTCAATATTATTATGTCAGTTATGCTCGCCACATAGTTCACTTGTTTTGTTTATGTCAGTTATGCTCGCCACATATTTCACTTGTTTTGTTTTCTTGTTATTATAACAGATGCACAAATCCCACTACACACCATCTGTAATATAAAAGACCGTTCACCATCTGATGATGATAAGTAAGTAAAGCCGTCAACAATCCGAAGATGTGCTTTACTAGGCATGGTCCTGTTCGGAGGTGGTATGCCGTTGCCTTCCTCCGACCTTCGAACTGACTTACCCAGCCAGTTATAGGGGGACCTACAGTTTAACGTGGGTTCCGAACCACAGTGCTACTCGGTATTTTTCACATGAGTAATACTGCCAGAGGTGAAAGAAGTGGAAAGTGACAGATAAAAATCCTAGGACCTGGCGGGGATCGAACCCGCGACCTTTGGATTTGTAGTCTGGCACTCTACCACTGTGCAACCGAGGTGCATCTAATGATGATATGGTAGGCATTTCGAAACAGGTAACGGGAGAAATGGAATAAAACATTTTGCATAAAATGAGACTCGTTGTTGTCATTCAAGATACCCTATGTTCAAAATGTTCAAATGTCTGTAAATCTATCGGACCAAACTGCGTGGCCATCAGTCCGTAGCTTACAAACTACTTAATCCTAGGTAAACTAACCTACGGACAAATATACACACCCATGCCCCAGAGAGGACTCGAACCTCCACGGCGAGCAACCGCGCGCTCCGCAGCGAGGTGCTTTAGACCGTTCGGCTAAATGCCCTATGTTGTATTTCGTCGGTAGTCTGGAGACTGTATGAAAAGTTGGGAAATTTCTGACGGATCCCGACTATCTGGCAACCCTAGGGACACCACAAAGCTACGCGAATCCGGCCTACCCTGTGTGACATCAGACGAGAGCGGTGCCACCTTGCCGCGGTGGAGTAGCCGAGCGATCTAAAGCGTCTCGCTGCGGAGCGCGCGGTTGCTCGCCGTGGAGGTTCGAGTCCTCCCTGGGACATGGGTGTGTGTTTGTCCTCAGATTAGTTTACCTAGGTTTAAGCAGTTTGTAAGCTACGGTCTGATAACCACGTAGTTTGGTCCGATAGATTTACAAACATTTGAACATTTGAATTTGGTGCCACCTTGTCTTCCGGTAGCGTCCATGCAGCAGGTAGAACCATCAGCTGTTGGGAGTCGGAACTGTCCGGACAGCGGTCAGGATCGTCTTGTATCGCTCTGGAGCAGGTAGAACCATCAGCTGTTAAGAGTCGGAATTGTCCGGACAGCGGTCAGGATCGTCTTGTATCGCTCTGGAGCAGATAGAACCATCAGCTGTTGGGAGTCGGAATTGTCCGGACAGCGGTCAGGATCGTCTTGTATCGCTCTGGAGCAGGTAGAACCATCAGCTGTTGGGAGTCGGAATTGTCTGGACAGCGGTCAGGATCGTGTAGTAGCGCTCTGGAGCAGGTAGAACCATCAGCTATTGGGAGTTGGAATTGTCCGGACAGCGGTCAGGATCATCCATTGGCGCCCCGTGAGGCGTCTGGGAGTGGCAGGTGCTCGGCTGGCCTGCTGGAGCGGCCAGAGCCGGAGCGGCTAACCTTGTTAGCGGCTCGCCTCGCCGGCCGGCCGTCCCGCCGCGCTTGTAATTACCACCTGTCAGCACGGCGCTCGCCTTATTGATGGCGCCGCGCCGCCAGGCTGGCCAACCGCGCGGCCCACGCGCCTCCTCCCACCGCGTTCTACAAACACGCCACACTTAAACTAAGGAGCACTGCGCTCTCGCAGTGGCGCGCGCTGAGGTACGACAGGTATGCGCTATTTACCAGCGAGAAACACATGGGGATACCACGCAATTATGTCCTTCTGCACTTCTTCACTCTTAATTCTGTGTTCTTGTCGTGGTCTTCCGCCCAAAGACCGGTTTCATGCAGCTCTCCACGCTACCTTATCCAGTCCAAGCCTCTTCATCTCGGTACTACAATGGCAGCTTACGACACTTTGAACCTGCTTGTTGTATTCGTCACATACATTCCTCAAATGCTGACGATTTCTTGTTGACCGAGCGAGGTGGGGCAGTGGTAACGCCCTGAACTCGCATTCGGGAGGAGGGTGCTTCACATCCACCGCCGGCCATCCAGACTTAGGCTTTCCGTGATTTCTCTAAATCACTCCAGGCAAATGTCGGGATGGTTACTCTCAAAGGCCGATTTACCTAAAACTCCGACCGTTAGCTCCGTCTGTAATGACCAAGCTGTCGACGGGTCATTAAAGCCTAAGCTTCCTTCCTTCCATTTCCTGGATGAAATGTTCAAATGTTTGTAAAACTATTGGACGAAACTGCTATGGCCACCAGTCCCTAGACTTACAAACTACTTAAGCTAACGACAGAACACAACAGCCGATCCATCGACGGGAAAGGCCGCCCAGTCTGCAGCATGACGCCTTAGAACACGCGGCTATTCCGCGTGGCCATACCTTGATGTCTCAGAACGTGTCTTAATGATCATCGATATCTATTTTAAGCCACAATATGTCTCAAAATTTTCTCCCCAGTTCTGTATAGTATCTCCTCATTAGTTACGTGATCTAACCATGCAGTATTCACTTTTCTCCCATAGCACCCAATTCCGAATGCTTCGGTCACTTTGCCTTATGAACTCCTTATCGTCCACGTTTCACTTCCGTGCAAGGCTATACTCCAGGTAAATTTCTTCAAAAAAGAACTTTCCAACAGATTAATATTCGATTTCTCTGTTTCAGAAAGCCATAGTAATTTTAAAACGTCCCAAGAACATAAACAGAGAAGATGGACTCAAGCTTGCCCTCTCCTGGCTAGCAGCCGTCACAGCGAAATTGGCCGCACTGACAACATTCGCCGACGACCACACATGTCACAGTTGTCGCTATGCAAGAAGCAATGGACAACGGCTGATCCCCACTCCTTCAACCTCACTATCCTATAAAAATAAAGTTTACACTATTCCATCAAAAAAATCACCAATAACATCGATGATTTTAAAATTATGACAAATGTCACAGTTGACAGAAATGACAAAATATAGCGACGCGTGACAACCAGCTCACATCAGTATACCAAGAAGAAGGCCACTGTAATGTTGGCCGGAACGTCGGTTATAAAAACAATTGCAATCTTACATTATGAGGCGGTACCACACACAGCCACCCGCATGAACCACAGACATTGCCGAGGTGGGGTGGCTTGCGTGCCTCAACGATGCAGATAGCCGTACCGAAGGTGCAACCACAGCGGAGGGGTATCTGTGGAGAGGCCAGACAAACGTGTGGTTCCTGAAGAGGGGCAGCAGCCTTTTCAGTAGTTACAGGGGCAACAGTCTGGATGATTGACTGAGCTGGTCTTGTAACATCAGCTAATGTGGCTTTGCCACATGGTTACTGCGAACGGCTGAAAGCAAGGGGAAACTACAGCCGTTACTTTTCCCGAGGACATGCAGCTCTACTGTATGAAAATATGATGATGGCATCCTCTCGGGTAAAATATTCCGGAGGTAAAATAGTCCCCCATTCGGATCTCCGGGCGGGGACTACTCAGGAGGATGTTGTCATCAGGAAAGACAATACTGGCATTCTACGGGTCGGAGCGTGGAATGTTAGATCGCTTAATAGGGTAGGTAAATTAGAAAATTTAAAAAGGGAAATGGATATGTTGAAGTTAGATATAGTGGGGATTAGTGAAGTTCGGTGGCAGGATGAACAGGATTTCTGGTCAGGAGAGTACAGGTTTATAAGTACAAAATCAGTTGGGGGTATCACAGGAGTAGGACTGATAATGAATAAGAAAATAGGAATGCGGGTAAACTACTATGAGCAGCACAGTGATCGCATTATCATTGTCAAGATAGATACGAAGCCATCACCGACAACAGTAGTACAGGTTTATATGCCAACTAGCTCTGCCGATGATGAAGAGATCGAAGAAATATATGAGGAGCTAAAGGAAATTATTCAGACAGTTAAGGGAGAGGAAAACTTAATTGTGATGGGAGACTGGAATTCGGTAGTAGGAAAAGGAAGAGAAGGAAAAATAGTAGGTGAATATGGACTGGGCAGGAGGAATGAAAGAGGAAGTCGCCTGGTAGAATTTTGCACGGAACATGATTTAATCGTAACAAACACGTGGTTTAAGAATCACAAAAGAAGGTTGTATACGTGGAAGAGACCAGGAGACACCGGAAGGTATCAGATAGATTTTATAATGGTAAGACATAGATTCCAGAACCAGGTTATAAACTGCAAGACATACCCAGGGGCAGATATAGACTCTGACCATAGCTTGTTAGTTATGAACTGTAGGCTGAAGCTGAAAAAACTACAGAAAGGTAGGAAAATAAGGAGATGGGACTTGGATAAATTGAAGGAAAGTGAAGTTCTGGAGAATTTCAGAGGGAGATTTAGGCAACAATTGACAGAAACAGGGGGAAATACAACAGTAGAAGAGGAATGGGAAGCATTGAGAGATGAAATAGTGAAGGCAGCAGAGGAAAAAATAGGTAGAAAGGCAAGACCTACAAAAAATCCTTGGATATCACAGAAAATACTAAATTTAATTGATGAAAGGAGAAAATATAAAAATGCAGTAAATGAAACAGGCAAAAGGGAGTACAGACGACTAAAAAATGAGATTGACAGGAAGTGCAAAATGGCTAAGCAGGAGTGGCTAGAAGCCAAATGCAAATCTGTAGAAGAATGTATAACAAGGGGAAAAGTAGATACCGCCTACAGGAAAATAAAAGAGACATTTGGGGACAGGAAAAGCAGCTCTATGAATATCAAGAACTCAGATGGGAAACCAGTTCTCAGCAAAGATGGGAAAGCTGAAAGGTGGAAAGAGTACATAGAGCAGCTCTACAAAGGAAATGAACTTAGAGACGATGTTGTAGGAAGGGAAGAGGAAGTAGATCAAGATGAAATAGGAGATACTATACTGAGAGA